>VDFB02270651.1:330186213-330898663 GCA_007258455.2 Sequoia sempervirens
AAACTCACATGTCCACTGATAGCAGATTCATCCACAGAGTCACATCGATCATGCACACGATCTGGACCAAGGCTAGGAGTGATATGAGGTATGTCCACCTGTAACAATATATATACACATATACATCAACTTACATGAATATCTAGTTAAAAATAAATTTAAAAAATAATGAAAAAAGAATTGAAACATGCACATGCACATCATCTGATATCGGATGACCTAAGTCCTCTGAAACATTCGCCTCCACCATATCCACCAAACGATCAAGTGACAAATCAACATCTGCATCCATCTGATCTATCCCATGTCTTACTAGAAATGATGAATGTAGAGGACTATGAAGGTGAGATGGCATCGGTGATGATGAACTAGAACCAATCAACATATCAGTAAAACCCATAGTCTGTGCAACTACCGTATGAACTGTAGGTGGACTCTGATGCACACTAGTACTCGGCTGAGAGTGATGGGATCCTAGAACTGAATGACCTCTATGTCTCAAATGATCTCTAACATGCTCTATATTGATCCCATTGTCTGATGCAATGTGGGCATATGCCTCCAATAGGTCCTCAGCCAAACAATGTAGAGTCATGCATGACATATCTCCTGTAAGTGCATCAAGCTGTGTAGGAGTAGGGATGCTGACCACTGTAAAAGGATCCATGGTGGTCCATTATGCTGAAAATGGTGTGGATCAGGAATGTCTAGATATCAAATACTAACCTACACAATCATCAGATATCCTAGTGGTGGCAGCCGCAATGTCACCTATAGTGTCAATTGCTTCCTTTTGGGAAGCAACAACAACCTCATCTGCTATGGGGGCTAGAGCTGGGGTGAGAGTAGGAGACTTGTCACCAACCAATACCCTAAACATTGGGGATGGTCTATTTGCTCGACGATAGGTGGGCCTATCAGCAATCCTACCACACCCCTGACCAACATATGGTGGAATGTCCAGGTAGTTAACTTTGAGGCCCAAATAGACCTCATCATACAACTGCTGAACAAAATACAATGGAATCTAGTCATTGTTTGGGTATAGGCCATGTGCTGCAAGAAATCGTGGGTAGATCAATGAGGCCATAGCATGATCGACACATCTAGTGACCTGGTATCCCCTAACCTTACACACATTTTGATAAAAAGGAAAACAAGTGGTTTTTATCATTTCTTTGGTGACACTATCTTGTATTTGTTTAAGGGGAACGTCACCATGTACTTCTTCCCGCATGCGGGAAAGAATAACAGTCACTCTATCTAGGGAATATGCACTAGTCCTCTTAAGTTCATCTTTTAGTTTTTCTAGACTATGAAATATTAACATGCATGGTTCACTATACATCCCTGGGTTTCACCATGTACTTCTTCCCGCATGCAGGAAAGAATAGCAACCAATCTATCTAGGGAATATGCACTAGTCCTCTCAAGCTCATCTTTTAGTTTTTCTAGACTATGCAATATTAACATGCATGGTTCACTATATATCCCTAGGTTTGCACCCTGTGCTAATGAATCTGTCAATTTTAAAATCTCATTAGTGGTATTTGCAAACAAAGAATCAAGCGCAGGTGGAACATGATTTGCATTTCCATGTTATATATATATATATATATATAGTACACCTAAAAAAAATGAGACCTTGGTAAATAATATATCTAGATAAAGAGAATACAAATCTAAAATAGAACTTGTAATAATTCATCTACTCATCAATAATATTTTCATACTATTAACTTGATTTAAAAAGAATTGGAAGACAACTATAATCTATAACATAGCATCCTTAAATGGTTCAAATTTTAAATGAAATGATGAAAGAAACAATAAGAATACAAAGATTAAAGTATAAAATCATTTGAAAATAAATGGGGATAAAAATATTTAATCTAATAGTTGTTAACATAAATGAACTTCAATTATATAGCCAAGAACATAAAAAAATTATAGATTGGAAAGCAAAATAAATGTCATATTACTTGAATCAAATCTAATAAAGTTTGACTTCATTGCATACTTGTTATAAATATCTCACATGAACCAATGAACCTAACGTATTCCAAATTACATAAGAAGAGAGAACCTAAATGTGCAAAGAATGGTCATCAAGAACAAACCATTCGGTTGTGGGCTTCAAAAAATTTCAATGAATGGTTTTCCAATAAGATGTATTAACCAAAATATTCCAAATTTTTATACAATTACTAAAGATGTACAAAACAGATGTACAAAATGAGACAAAATGCCTTTACTAAATAAATTTCAAAATGCATCATTAAATGTATATTAACATCATCCGCACTCTAATTAAGAACATTAAAAACAACACCAACACAAAGAGATAAAATTAAAAAGTTCCAACTAATGATGTTATAATAATCCTCCCCAAGTTGATCCTCTCATCCCAATCATCATACTTAATGTTTTGGTACTTGAATCATGTTTATTATATTATGTGCTCCTCAACACTATGTAAATTAGAACTCTTAATAAACATGTTTTTTAAGAGGAAGCATTTTCTCTTTCTATTACCATAATGATTATTCTTGTTTTTGTAACTTGGTATTTCTACTTGTAGATTTTCAACTTTTTATTATGTAAATCATTCTTTGATACCCAAGTAGTTTGAAGACCCTTTTAAGATGAAGAAAATATAGATTTATCATTTGTAATCCTCATCCTTCCTTGCTACATGAGTAATTTTTTTTATGAAAACCATGTTTAGGAATGAAAATATCCAATCCCTTATGCTTCTGAACTAAAGTTTGCAATGCTTATGGTTCTTTTGGCCTTATAGATTCTTGAATCATTTTATAATATAAAACCTACATATAACCTACTTTGGCTCTAATAATTGTAAACCCTTTAGGAATTCTAAATTGTTGCATCTTGTCTTGATTTTCCCACCATTGTTATTCCTTTTGAAATTTTTACAAATTAGGCAAAGAATCCTTGCACTTATATAGAGGATCCTTAGGTATGTTCTTAAAATTATTTAAGGTTAAATGACTTAATCTAAAATAAAGGCATATACGGATCTCTTGCAATTGTAACCTCTTTACTAGTGTGAACATATTTGATACCTTGATGGCATGACATAGATGATGTTGCTTGATATTGCTTTATCCATGGATACCCAAGTAAAATATGAGATACATCTAAAGAAGAAATAATATGACATAGAATAAGAACTTCCCTCATCTTTTAGACCAAAAAATTAAGGTAAAATAATGTATCCTATAGTTTCAATCAACATATCATTAGTCAATTTTAAATAAACCCTCAAATATGCATATGCTTGTTTATAAAATGATGATAAAACAAAAATTATTCAATGCATACATTTTATTGGTGAGTAAGATCAATAAACACACCCTTACATGGTTCATGATCCACACAAAACCAAAGGACCATTATAATTATTTGGTAATATCTCACAATGTGAAAAAGGTGTCAAAAAAATTAGCATACCTAAACCGTAAATTGACTTGTCATAAAGTGGGTGGGTAGCTTAGTGGTGGAGATTTGCATCCTAACTAGTTCATGGAAATTTCAACATGGTATTAGAGCCAAGCTAGGTGCATTTGACACCTATGTTGTGGCTCAAGGGAGTGTGTTGGAGAAATGATACACACCTAAGCCATAAAAGGACTCATCACAATGTGAGCCATTAGCTCAATAGTAGAGCATCCTAACACCAAATGGGAGGTCCTAAGTTTGAATACTGGTTAGTCCATAGAAATTTCTATAAAAGTCAATCACTAGTACATAAGAAGAAGAATAAGTACCCTTATAATTTTTATTAATACCAACAAATCATTCCTCACATGTAGGTGAATCAATGATTTCAAGCTCGTCAACATGTATATGTACCTCAATCTCATGACCCTCATATAAAACCATTTTATTAGATTTATTTAGTGTAAAATATTTAAATTTTCATTAGGAGGAACAATTGAAGGATTGACCCCAATATTAACCCCCTCAACCTAATTTTTTTTTATCAATCAAATCCTTAATCAATTATTCCTTAATCCCATAAAATGTTGAGTATAATTACAATTAACTCTACAATTTAATAACAAAATTCTTTCTCATTATATCTTTTGGGAATAACCTTAGATTTATCTAATGGCCTAATAGGAGGAAGTGTAATCATGTTTGCACTAAGTAAATTTTGAAGCACATTTTACAAAGGAAAAAGTTGGAGGCTTTAGAGTCATAATATTAGAAACATTTATAATGTATAGTTTGTACAATGGTCATTTCCATTATTTTTTACTATCCTTTTGGAAATAATTTTTCTTTTCAAATTTACAAGGGTAGGATGATGTAGATGAAGCATTAGAAGATCCATAATTAAGTGTGGTAGCCTCTAACAACTTTAGTTCTTAACATTCATCTCACTTGCACATGCAAATGTTAAGAATGTATATACTTTGTAGATCCTTGTTTACAGTCAAAAAATCTAAAATAATAAACTTCAATCCAACATTCCCAATATTTGCATTGACCAATTTCAATATTAAAAAATAGACCCAAATGGAAGATAATACAATCATTTAATAGCATAATATTTTAAATTTCATGGGAAGAACTTAGCCAATAACTTATCATCATACACAAAATCCAAATATGTAGCACTAAAGAACCTTGAATGTGTCATGGGATCTCCTTTAACATTGTGCATCTCAAATCTAGGATCCAAAAATCCAACAAAAAATGGATATGTAAAATTTTCAATAGAAATTGAATTGTGTTTGATTTTTATATGTATGTCTTTTTTTGTTTCCATTAGGTAAGGAATCAACATTACTTTTCATCTCAACAAGACTTTAAACATTAATGTCAAGGGTAGATAGAGGCACACTAGGATTAAGGACATGAATGAAAGTGGCAAGATGAGAAATGGAAGGTGGTGTATAAATTTGTCGTGACATAATAAATGAGTGTGGAGTGACAAAGACTTGCGTAGGAATATCACAGTGAGGGGAACATGGGAAGTGTAAACAAAACTAATGAGAACTAATGTGGAGACAAGAGAACTATGTGCATCATAATAAGTAAGCATGAGATGAGATCTAGGAAAAAGGAGAGGATAAATTTGGGGAGATTTGGTGGAAGGAGAAATAAATTGCATTATAAGATAGATAGGAGTAAAACAATAAGGAGGAATACATGAAGAAGAAGCTTGGGATGGAGGGAAAATGGCACATCACTCAAAGGGATTGTTGAGCTTATCCTTTTACCTATTTAACTTTAAGTACTTTCTTTCCACATGGCTTATTAATCAACATAGTATATGAAGGAGATCAATCATTGTACTAGGATTAATATTACTAGCCAAATTTGCAAGATCCAAAGAAAGGTTGTGTGCATCAAAGCTATATCTTGATTACCATTTTCTCAACAAGGGCCTCATGGTCAAATGATTCTTCTCCATTATGATAAATTTAGTATCATGCATATTCCCAATCATACCAATTTTAGCTTGATTCACAACCATGGTGGGATTGAACTATGACTTCTTACTAGGAAAAGAGGATGATTTTGGTATTAGAAGGAAATAAGGATCGAACAATGTTTAGATTTGATTAAGAAATTAGACAATGAGAAAGCACTTAAATCTAAAAACTAAATAAGATTCAAGAAAACCTTTATGGCCAAATCGTAGGACATACCAAATTAAATGGCTTTGCCAAAATGAAAAGAAAATAATTTCTTTAGAGTTTTCTTTTCTAATTAGCTAGGATAAATAAATACAATAAGTAAATACACAAATTACCTTCGAACATACAATTGAATTTAAAAATACTAGACAAGCACACTATAGAATTGACAAAGAGGGTTAGGGTTTTTAGCTTCATTTGTTATATGGAGATATTTTATTGTAATGTACATAATCAATGATATGATTCTTGATTTTTTATAAGATTTAATATTATGACACCTTAACAAACCAAGATATGACTTTCATGGTTCACTCCTACATGTATGGAATTTACATTTTCATCTACAAGTTTGACCCTAAATTTGTAGTTTTAAAATTATTTTGTGACATATGTGTTTAGTTTATTTGTTGTGTTATTAGTTGGATGATAGTTAAGGTGTCCACTACGAAATGGTAGATGATGGGGAGGTGATGTTGGAGCATTTGACACTTGAAATAATGTTGTAGATGCATTGAAAAGGTGTAGATGCATTGAAATTATAGACCTCTCATCCCTTAACAGATAGTTGATAGTTTTGATATTCATTTTTCTCATGAAAGGTGTTTAACAAGACAAAAATATATGCAAAACGGGGAAGCAAAATACTATATTGAAAATGCTTTAAAAACTTTCAAACAAGTGCAATTTGAATTCAACAAATTTAAAAAAAATTGCATTTAGGGTTTCGAAATTAAACAAATAGATGCATTTTGAACTCTAAAAAAATCAAATTTTAAATACCTAGTGCTCAGTAGTGCTTGATATGCAAACTGGAATGATGAACTTTGAAGAGACGAATGGAAATTTGCTTTCGCCGGAGAGAGAAACCTTGTTTGGTCGCCGTCACGGACTCTGTTCGCCACGCACACCAGGGACAGTGACTGGTAAAAGAACAAAGTAAAAGTGACAGTTAAAATGAAACAATTTTTTGTTTTTGTCATATTGAAGGGGTTCGGTCGAACCCGTGTTCGACCGAACCCATTTGAATATATTTTTTTATTTGGGCTTTCATTGGTTCGGTCGAACCATGGGTTCGGCCGAACCCATTTAGTATGGTGAATGGAAAAAATCCAAAATTTCCTTCCTCTTAGAAAGTGTAAACCACTATTCTAAGGTAACCCCTAACCTTAACCCTAACTGTAAACTTAACCATAATCATAACTATTATCCTAACCCTATTTCTATCTCTAACCATAACCATAACCCTAATCCTAATCCTAAAACTAACACTAACCCTAACCCTAACCCTAACCTTAATCGTAACTATAATCCTAATCCTAAGTCTATATCTAATTGTAACCTTAACCCTAAACCTAACCCTAACCCTAATTCAATCTATTATCATAATTCTAACCCTAATTATATCTCTAACCCTAACCATAACCTGAACCCAAACCCTAATCTTAACCCTAAACCTATACCTAACCATAACCCTTACCCAGATCTTAAATGATATCATAACTATAACCCTTCCCCTAACCATAATTATGTCTCTAATTCTAGGCCTAACCCTAACTTACCCCTAACCATAATTTAATCTCTAGACATAAACCTAGTTCTAATCCTAACCCTATCCCTAACCTTAACCCTAACCTTATCCCCAACCATAACTCTAATACTAACCTTAACCCTAATCCTAATCCTAGCCATAAACTTAACCTTGACCTTATCTCAAACCCTAACTCTAATTCTAGTTCTAACCCTAACCCTAGTTCTAATTGTATGTGTAACCCTAACCCTAACCTTAATCTTGATTGTAATCCTAATCCTAACCCTAACCCTGATTCTATCTCTTGCCCTAACCCTAATCCTAAACCTGCCCTTGATCCTAATTTTATCTCTAATCCTAACCATAATCCTAATTCTAATGCTAACCCCAACCCTAATTATAATTCTATATGTAATCCTTACCCTAACCTAACCCTAATCCTAATATTAATGCTAACCCCAACCCTAACCCTAACCATAATCCCAATACTAACATTAAACCCAACCCTACTCCTAACTTTATCTCTAACTCTACCCAAACCTCATCATAATATCTAACCCTAACCCTAACCCTAATCTTAACTCTAACCCTAATCCTAATTTTGATGTTAACATCAACCCTAATTCTATTTGTATTTCTAACCCTAACCCTAATCCCAATACTAACATTAACCCCAACCCTAATCATAAGTTTATCCATTACCCTAACCCTCATTATATCTCTAACCCTAACCCTAACGTTAACCCTAACCAGGTACCCTTGATCCTAATTTTATCTCTAATCCTAATTTTGATGCTAACCCAAACCTTAATTCTAATTATATTTCTAACCCTAACCCTAGTCTAAATACTAACATTAACCCCAACCCTAAATTTAATTTTATCTCTAACCCTAACTACATCCCTAGTCTTAACCCTAATAGTAATTTCAAACCCTAAACCTAACTTTAACCCTACATGTGAACCAAACTAATCATAACCCTAACCCTTTTCCTAATGCTAACCCCAACCCTAACCCTAACCCTAATTATTTTGTCTTCCATGTTGCATTGTGAATGCTACTAGCATATATATATATAACGTTGAGAGATATCCTTCTTGAGGCACCTATTGCACTTTTATGTGATAAATTAATTAAAAAATAGGCACCTCGAGAAGGATGTCTCTTGACATTTTATATATATATTATTAATAAATATATATATGCTAGTTTATAATACAACTTCAACAATGAACTAGTAAAATATACACATATTTCATAGGAGATTGTTTGCCGGATTTTAAGTCAATGCAATATAACCAACTTGTACAATAGCCATAAACATGACTAAAATTAAGTATCTCACAAAGATAATATCGATAATTCCTTATACTTTATCATTTCTTTTCATTTATAAATAAATACTATTTTGTTATTTATCATGTTATGGATTTATAACAATGTTGTTTTATGGTTGTAGGTATTGATCCACAATATAAAAAAATATGTATAGTTTACTTGATCTAAATGGTATATTTGATCAATAAGTAACATAATGGACCATATGTTATAAGCTAATTTGGATACATATCCTAGAAATGGATACTAATTACTGTTTAAAATATATTCTATGCCATTTAAAAATAACCTACTAAAAGGTATTGACAACAAATTTAGCCAAGAACACATAAAAAATGCTTTAAGATGGCTAAAAATAGAGCCTTTATATCCATTTAATCTTAGAAACACTTTATATTATAAGGCCTAAGTTTTAATCAACCTTCCTATAGGCTTTACCTCATAAAATTGAAAAAATTATCTTTTGGGTAACTAGCTCGACCCAAGTACATATGCACAATAAAATCAATATTTATTTGTATGGGTGAATGAGCTATAAATGAAAAACCAAAAACAATATTTTTATATATAAGCAAATGAGTTCTATATGAACAGTTTTTTTAATCTACATGGGAAAATGAGTTCAACCCATAACTTTGAATTCCCATAGTACTAATTAAGTTTTAATATGGTATACTTCATGGCCTCAATAGTGTGATCTTCTAAAATAAATCATTTTTTACATTTATGGCTCTAGTTTCTTCATTCAACCATCATATTGTTGTGGTTAATTAGTCATCTCTATGTAATCAACTATATTGGTGTTTGGACTCCTCTATGACCAACTATGCATACAATGTATGTATTCTTATGTGTGTATGTGTATGTCTACACATATGCATACATCAAATTTCATAAAATAATGCAATCATACTACATTTAATACATATGGTAATGATTTATAGTAGCAAGGTAAGAGTCAAAAGTTCTCTTAAGAAGATTCACATTCTTGAAGAAAACACTAATTTTTTTTCCTAAGGTACTTTATACCCATTTTCAAGCACAAAATACACTATACAATAAACTAATATGAGTTTCTAAACCAAATAAAAAAGTATCCATCTAAATTTTTGTTAATTCCTTCACCCTAATTTCCTTTTCTTTTGTTTTCTCCCCCCTTATCTTTCTTTTCCTACAAAATCCTAGACAATCCAAGCAAAAGCATCCTTCTCATGTCACTCAAATTTCACTTATGAATGCAATCTCCCACTCCATTTCCTCTTTTTCTCTTACTACACCACCTCATTTCATGCCAAAAATACCTCATTCTCCACTCGTCTGGAGTTGGTTTCCACTCCCTCTTCATTTTTTCTCCTTCCCACAAGGCCAAGTGAGTAGCCAGTGGAGTGGTGATGAGGTTAGAGGAGTTTATTTAATTTTTAGATATTTCATAATAAAGTTCCCACATTTCTATTCGGGTACATTTAATTTTTTTAAGATTATTTATTTAAATTTAAAAAATATTCACATACAATTAAAACAAATTTCAATTTATCTTAACATAGAAAAACATTCTCTTACCTACAAAACATATTTCTCTCTCACACAACCAAGTTTGTAACCAAGGAATAAGGTGAACATGAAAAATAGACTCTGGGAGAATACAATCAAGAAAGAATCATATCAACTCTATAATAAAAGAATAAACACAAGATAACTTTTGATAGTTAAAAACACTAGTTCCAACATACATTGGCAACTCTTACGACATATTAACACCTCTAAATACGCATGAAACCTTATTGTGTATGTATGAAAGTAAATTTTCTTGAAGGGCATGATATGTTTGTTGGCCACCTTGACCTGCAACCCTCTCCATGATGATGCTCTCCCTCCTCAAGTGGGAGGGGTAACTAAATTGTCATGCCTCCAACTCATTATCCACAGAGTAGTTAGTCACATTTATATCAAACTTGCCATAACCAAATTATTTAATCAATTTATCAAAATTAATGTCAAGGTAAAATCATTTCAATTTCTCACATCATTGAAACTAGTATCTATATTGCACATACACTTGAATGTATATATATATATATAAGTAATCATAACATAAAGACTATATTATTTTCCAAGAATCCTTCAGAAAATAATGATTTCAATTACATAATCTAATTATCCAAAATAAGCAATGTAAATGAAACATTATTTAATTGTTGAGAAATGAGATGTGACATCTCCTCCCCCTTAGAAAAAGATCATTGCCTTAATTAACTTAATTTAATCAAGTATTAAACATAGTCATAAATAAAGCATCCATTTTAATTCTACTTAATCAAAAAAATATGGATAAGCTTGGTGGAATTCTTCATAATCTTCCTAGATGGCACTATACTTCAAATATTGGTCCCATTGGACCTTGCACTAACTTCTCTATTACACAAGTGCAACTTGCAAACCTAAAGCACTATGAGAGGCTCAATTGTAACCACCCCTAGGCCTAGAACCTAAAGAGCACTCTAGTCAAGCACATTATCAAAACTAGACACATATTTCCTTAAATAAGATACATGAAAAACATTATGCAAGTGAGCTAGAGCAAGTAGTATGACAAGTCTATAAGAAGTTGGGTCAATCACCTCCAAGACCTCAAACGAGCCCACATATCTAGGTGCAATTTTGGCTAACCTTCCAAACTTTATCAATATTTTATGGGTTTTGACTCTTAAAAGAACCGTGTCTTTGACATAAAATTTCTAAAGGATTGTTTTTGCATCTACATAGCTTTTCGACCTATCATTTTCTTTAGCTAATCTCTTCCAAATTAGTTTAACTTTTTCGTTCGTTTCCATCTGCATTTCTAGCCCATGGTTAATCCTATCTTCCAATTTATCCCAACTTATAGGAGTTTAATATTTCCTACCATATAATGGTTCAAATGGAGCCACCTTTAAAGCAGAGTGATAGGAATTATTATAAGAAAATTCAACCAGTGGAAGGTAGTCTTTCTACTTGTATTGTTGACCCATGAAATACATTCTTAAAGGATCTTCTAACACTTGATTCACTATTTTAGTCTAACCATCTATTTCTGAATGATAAATTCAACTTATATTCAATTGTGTTCCTAGCACTAAAAACAAGTTTTTCCATACCTCAAAGTCATCCATGCATCCCTATCCAACACAATTCTCTTAGGAACTCCATGGAGTCTAAAAATTTCTTACACAAACCTTTTTTCTAAAACATGAGCTCCATCCATTAGGTCCCTAATATAAAATGTAATTTTTTTGAAAGTTTATCAACCACCACAAGAATCATATCATGATGGTTTATAGACATAGGTAAGCCTTGGATGAAGCCCATACTAATTATTACTTGTTATTTCTAGTCTAGTATATCATGGGGATAAAACAATCTTGTAAGGTGCATGCATTCAAATTTATAACCCTCTAACATTCCAAAAACCCAGCCACAAAATTGACTAGGTATTGTTTCATTCCCTTCCAAAAATATAGTAGTTTTATGTCCGCTAACATCTTGGTCACTCTAGGGTGTCCTGAATAAGTTGCACAATTTGATTCCCTTAATAATAGAGTTCACAAATCTCCTTAATTTGGAACATATATTCTACCCATGAACCTTAATAGACCATTTGGTTCAAATCAAAACCCATCATATATAGAATTGAGAGGATTTTCTACAAGTTCCTCCTTTACTTGTTTATAATAATCATCTCCTTCTAAGCATTTAAGAATGTTTTCTTGAAAAGTCAATCTAATAGTTGCCATTGCTGCAAGATGTCATTGATGACTAAGAGCATTAGCCGTGCTCTATTTTCCTTGCCTTTTATGTAACTAATATTGAAATCATAGCTAGACATGAGTTCTAACCAACACCATTGATATGCATTCAAATTGGGTTGAGTGAAGATGTACTCAAGAGTCCTTAATTATCGGTCCTCTAGAAGGGTTTTTCAAGCAAATAGTGCCTCCAAACCTAAAGTGAATGAACTATCATTGCCAATTTTAAATCATGTGGAGAATAATTTTCCTCATATGGACAGTGTTCTCTAAACTCATAGACCACTACTTGACCTTCTTGCATAAGTACTCCCCCTAATCCCTCTCCCAATCCATCTATCATAACAAAAAAACGACCCTTAAGGCCTAATACTCTCAAAGTTGGAGACAAGGTCAATCTTTATTTTATAATTTTGAAGGCTTCCTCACATTTATCAGTCCACTCAACTCAACATCCCTTTCTTTGAAGTGATATGATGGGGTTGAAAATTTTGTAAAAGTTCAAGACAAACTTCCTATCATACCAATCCCATAAAGCTTCTTGGAAATTTTTCATTGTTGGCCAATCTAGAATTCCTTTTATCTTATTAGGATCGACTAAAATATCTTTTGTTGAGATGATATGGCCCAAATATTTTACTTTGTTCTAAAAGACAGAGCACTTGGATAATTTTCCATATTATGCTCCCTTAGGCGTTGCAATACCAACCTCAAAGATACTCATGTTCATCTTCATCCGTTGAATAAATTAATATGTCACCTAAAAACACAAGAACACATTTGTCCAATAAATCCTTGAATATTTTAATCTTCTAGTTCATAAGAGTGGGTAGGGCATTTTTTAAGCCAAAAGGTAGCATTGTAAACTCATTGGCCATACATGGCTTTGAAAGTTGTTTTTGGGATATCCTCTTTTATTCTCAACTAATGGTATTGGTAGATCTCATATCAATCTTTGACAAATATTATAGATTTAGGTATTTGATAAAAAAGATCATCTATACATGAGGTAGATGACATTTGTTCTTAGTAGAGACCTTATTTAACATCCCATATTCGACTAAAAGTCATAAGGTACCATCCTTCTTCTTCAAAAATATGAGAAGTGATCCCTAAGGTGATACACTTGGCTTGATTAACCCTATTGACAAGAGATCTTGTAGTTGAGCTTTTGAACCCATTAACTCTACAATGGTCACTTTATGTGGAGCTTTAAATTGAGGCTTCGATCTTGGGATTATGTCTATAGATAAATAAAATTCTCTTCTCAAAGGTAAGCTTGACATCTCTTTTGAAAAGACATCTTGAAATTCACATAGAAAAGGGAACTTTTGAAAGGTAGGTTCATCTTGATCTCCAAATTCATCTACCTTGATAACATACAACTTACAACCTTTTTATCTTTTCCTTCTTAAGTTGCATGGTGGAGATCCATCTTATTTGGACATTCACGCTTCACTCCTTGAACATGGACTCAATTTCCCAACTTGTCATTTAAACACTACTAATTTTGTGAAGCAATCTACTTTTTCTATATGTTTCCATAGTGAATTCATTTCAAGGATTATGTCATAGGTCCCTAGAGGTACTATGTACAATTTTACCTCAGTGTAGAAGGTAGGTAGTTCTAGAACTCAGATTCAAATAGACAGTGCTCTACCTTAGTTTCACTTGATTTGCATACAAAATTGACCAAGAGTTGGCCATTCAACTAGCTTTCCTAGAAATTCTATTAAAAACTATTGAAGAAACAAAACATTCAATGGCTCATGTATCTATTAAAATGGAACCAAGATATCCAAAGAGTGTACCTGTAGTTTCAATAGGAAATATTTGGAAGTCAGCTTGACGATTGTCTACTACAACATGAATCCTCTATTAGAAGGCTATTCGTTGAGAAGGTCATCGAGGGTTCATAAAAATATTGCCTTGAGGTCGCTTGGGACGATTGTTAGCATAGCCGTCACCTCCACAAGTGAAACATCCTCTTGGTGGCCCTCTGTTATTTGGAATTTGACCCTTTGACCCACCATTCTTCCCCTTTTTTCTCATTTTTTGCTCTTCTAAAGTTGGAGTTGTTTTTATTCCTAGAATTCTTGTCATGAAACCTCTGTTTGGATTATTGGCTCCACCCCTTCTTTTTGAATAATTTTGAATCCTTACTTTCCCCAAACCTCTTTTTAAACATGTCCCTAGATGTTGCAATGGTCTTGAGTTTATGTTCTTGCTTAGTAGCTTTCTTGTACACTTGATCCATTGTTGAAGGTCCATGGAAATCCACTTCACCACCTATTTGCAGATTCAAACCTATTATGAACTTCTTGATTTGAAATCGCTTTGTCATGTCCCCAAAATTGTAACACATTGAAATACAAATAAATGAAAAAAATTAACAAAACACATATTAACGATTTAATGTCATTATATTTTTGTGCTAAAATGTGAAGTATTGAAATATGAATAACTAAATAAAATAAATATAAATAATGGTAATCTAGATATCATTATAATTATAATAGATCAAATATAACCATATATATATATAGAAATGAATAAATATAAATAATGAACACTAATGAATATAAAATACTACAAAGCAAGTATCTAATCATAGGTAGCGATTACCATTTACAAGGCAGCGATTTGATACATAAGAGGAAAATGATTTATGATGTATCAATAGGGATTCTACATTGAAAGAGACAATGGTTGATATAAAGAAGGAATCATTAATAAGACATACACAACAATGATTATATCTATTAAGTAGCAGCATTTGAGGTGATTATATCTAAAAGGCAGCGATTAGTTAAGCTGTGATTACATTTTCAATGACAACGATTAATCTTAAACTAATGGTCACGCCCTTTCTAAAAGAACAACATTCACCAAAGAGATGTCTCTCTTCATAGAGATATAAGGATATAAATAGAAGAAGGAAGTCTAACATCTAGAAAGGGAACATCAGACATAATCAGGGAATTAAGGGAATATTTTCTGAGTATGAGGAGAGATATAATAGAAAGGTTTAAGAGACAAAATACACAGATCTAAGGAAGTATATGTAGCAAGGGAACAAAATGGAGTTAAGACTTATACAAGCAGATATAGATCATTATATGGAAGCACCCAGAAATAAGAACAACAACAACAAGGACTGGTTTGCATTTTAGTCTATATACATTATTGGGTAAACATATAAATATATATACATTAGATAAATCGGATAATGAATAATATATAAGGAGTGGAAATCATATACACACCCATACTAGGAAGAATCATAATATAAATATACATAGGAATGCTAATGGATATAGGGAGAGAATAATTATATATGTATAATCATATACGATTATTCAATAATAATGCTTGCAGCAATTACCGAGCCTTATAAGTAATTATGATATTTTGTTATAAGTATGAATAATAGATTCTTATCGGTTTGATCTACACTAATAATATACTCGGAGTGTTAACAAAAGGTGAATGGATTAAGGAGAAGAAACATATAGACTAAGAGACAAAGGAGAATTTGTCCAGTTCATCACTGCAGATTACTACTATTAGCTATATCCTATGTTCAAGTGTATTTGTTGCAAATCATTGCTTACATATGCACATATGATAATACAAATATTTAATGAATGATTTCTTGTATATGATTTGCTTGAATGTTTGAAAAACTTGCTTGGGGGAAGGGGCATGGGCAAGCGGTGAGTGCCTAGAGAGTCCACTTATAGCCGCCCAATCTAAAGGATGGGCCATGGAGGGGTGGAAGAGCCAAGACCGCTCAGGATGCCCCGCCCGTTCCCACAAGTGGGCAAGTGTTTTCCGAGGTCGGGGCATGGTTGGGGAAAGTAGGTACAAGTAACCAACAAGGAGAGTTGTGGTATATAACCTCTTAGGTTGGTATATGACTTTGGGCGGACCCACCATGTCACTCCTAGTTCACATTAGGTTGCATTATTGATAGTCTATAAATGTGTTGCCATGGATTAATGCTTAAAAATGGATATATCCATGTTTGGGAAAATTGTTCATGTGGTGAATGCAGGATTCCAATCCAAGAGATATTTATTTAATAAGGTAAAACCCTAGCCCTAATTTGTGGCAACTTGTGATTAATAGGCGAATTCTAGGGTAAACTAAGACAGGGGACATTACACACTCGTCCTTTTAATAATACTAGGGAAAATATTTCAACGGTCTTGTAAAATTCTCCCAATATTTAGTCATGGACAAGTCTCCTTGCCTAAGGTTTTGAAAAATCATTAACTTTTGTCAAAGTAGAGTTGTGGTAATCACCTTTGCTTAATCAAGATCACAACCCAATCACATTTAACAATGGTGGAATCCAAATTCATCTTAGTCTTTTTGTTCACCCACTAGGTTGAAGCTTCTCTTGATAGTTGGTACATTCCCCAAATTGCCTTAATGACCTCAAAGTAGTTTTGGATCAAAGTACTACTCCATCTCACTTAACCACAACTCAGATCCTTCGCCCATAACAACCCATCAAATTTTGGTGGATTAATTTTCTTCATGCCTCTTGCCAATTCAGAGGCAAAACAAGACCTAAAATCCTCTCTCCTTTCTACATCTTCATTGATGGTTTGGCCATGTAGGTATGCATCGGAGTTCAGGTTTACATTGGCATTATTATTCCCTTTCTTTTCAACTTCTTCCTCTAGGGGTTCTCAGACTTCTTGTTCAAGAGCTAGAATCCTTTCTCTAGTATTGTTTAAGGCTAGAGGAATATAGTCTAGTTTAGCTATAGAATATCCTACAATTGCTCCAGATTTCTTCACACTCACGCCAAGGTTGATCCTTGTTTGCACCATCTTGATCCTAATAAATACCTAGGATGACATTACATAAGCTCTCACGCTGCTAAGAAAATCGATTTTCTATAGAATTATTATTGATAAAGTTACTATATATTTACTCTAAATATCATATATATATATATATAGTTTCATGACTAAAAGTTTGGAATTTCGTATTGTTATTTATAACAAAAGATCTTTTATTCTTGTGTCAGTATCCTTATAGTATCCTTATTTAGTGCATGCCTATATATATTTTGATATGTAGGTTGCTCTCTTGGGGACAACTCCCATTTTATTAGTTATGAAGTTTTTTTACATCATGGCCTTCAACAATGTACCAGATACAAAGATTCTATCCTAATATGGATCTATGGCATACAGGCCTGAGATTTTTTGCAAAATGGTGGTCTGCAAACAATAAAAAGTCTTCATTGTCATTGTTGTTAGAGTTGTATCCTTTGTGTGTATTATCCTGAAATCCTTCATTCGTATTATTGTGCAGGATGAAAAGAAAACCTTTGGCTACCCGCCCGAGGTTTGTATTTTCCTCCTCCATAAAGAGGGTTTCATTTTCCTCCATGTATTTCCATAGTTTATCCAAGGAGCATTTGATTGGCCCCTTTGATAGGAGTTGAGTTGTTATAGTCATCTTCATTTGCTTGAACAACATACTCTTTTATTGTTTCAAGTGCCTCATGTTTGTGCTTTCTTTGAACATAGTTGATAGCAATGGATTTGGTGATTCCTTTGTCCCGTGGAATGTCAATGTTGGGAAAAAATATTGCCACTTCTCTATCATGAAGATGATTTTCCAATTGTGCCAGTATTTTGTCCAGTGATGGCATGGATAACATCAACAGTGTATGAAGAGTCAATGCACCACCCAGGTTGTCCTTATTTGCCTAAACATCAGTCTTTTATTGTTTCAAGCCTTCAAGTGCCCCATATTTTTCTTTCTTTGAATGTAATTGATAATGGATTTGGCAATTCCTTTGCCCCATGGAATCTCATTGTTGGACACAAAGATTGCCACTACTTCTTTGTCATGAAGATGATTTTCTGATTCAACTAGTATTTGTCTGGTGATGGCTTGGATAGCATCAGTAGACTGTGAACAACCAATGTGAACAACCAATGCAAAAGATTCACTCCATTCTCATCAACTCGGAATTCTCATTGCATACACAATCTCTAGCTAGTAGAGAGATATTAGGAGGCATATTTCCATTTGGTGTGTAAGAGAATATCTCCCATTATAATTAGGGCCACGAACTTACATGCTTAATTCCAATTTGAATCTTATTTTGACCTTCCCCGTGTGAAGTACTTCTTCAGGAGTTGCAAAAGGACACTTTTGTCGTGCACTTAAGATAGTATCTTGTTAATCCTGCAAGTGTATCCTATCCCAAGCAGTGAGATTGTCCGTGATGATTATACCCTCAATTTGTTTGATGACATACTTTGCTATTGTGTTTGCTGATTTATTTGCCTTCCTATGGTCGTGTTGTATGGAGTAATTATCAAGCTTGTCCATCATTGGCGAAATTTGCTCTAATATGTTTCTTACCTTCCAACTAGGGGTGTGTCTGCTCTGAATAGCAAATATTGTGATCATTGATTCACCTTCTATCTAAATATCAGTTATTTTTACTTTCATACACCTCTAAACCTAGCAGTAATGCCTGCAATTCGACTTCATGATTTGTTCCAAGAGAGCTTTTGGAGGCTGCAATTTCCATGTTCATTCCAAATGATATACCCAGTCCCAAAGGCGCCCAGGTTGCCTCAGGAAGCATCTTCAAAATTCATTTTAAGTTTGCTACTTGGGTGAGGCTGCCACTTGATTTTCACATTGTTGATCATGTCCTTGCAGTTGATCCCATATGTATATATACACGTGTATACAGACACGTATGTGTAGACATGTGTGTATCCTACACATGCTTGTGTGTGTCATGTGTACACACATACACATATATGGACGGTGACAACAAAACACATTTCGGGGATGGCAGTTTGGGAGGCCATTTTGTGAGATGGTAAAATACATATATGTCTATATGTATGTATGCAATTGTGTCTATATATATAATCATATATATTTTAGGATGGGGATAGCAAGATATGTTTTGGGGATGGCAGTCTAGGAGGACATTTTTTGGGATGGCAGAATACATATTAATATATATTTTAGGGATGGGGATGATAGGATGCATTTCAAGGATGGTGGTCTAGGAGGCCATTTTTTTGGAAAATATGGCAAAAGAAAGTAGCCTCTTAGATTGCCATCCCCAAAATGGGTACTGTTGTTTCGATTGCTAAAATACTGTGGAACATGGAAGCAAATCCCTCTTTCTATCTTTTCTAAAAAAAAAACATCCTAGATTGCCATTCCTGAAATGTGTCCTATTGTTCCCATCCATAAAATACTGTGGAACATAGAAACAAATCTTTCTTCCTCTCCTTTTCTTTTTTCTTTATTTTTCTTGTTCCCCTCTTTCTCCTTGTTTTTTGAAAATGAAATGAATTGAGGGTTTATGTGGTTTTTGTAATTGGGTTAATGTGGGTAGAGGGGAGGAAGGGCTGATATGGACTTAATGTGGGTAGAGGAAGGGAGGCAGGGCTGGTATGGACTTCATTGGCTTCTCTTTTAGGTCTAGGTTTGGTTTTTTATTTTTATTTTTTCCAAATTGAAAATGGTGTTAGGCAACATATGGCCCAGCACCATTGAGAAATTTTATGATGTCCTTGAGATGTCGAGGAATATTTGGCCTAGGATGGTTGACGGATGTTATGACATCCTTGGAATGCTACGATATGTCTAGAGGGCAGTAGGATGTTTCATCTACAAAATTTGGAATGGGAAATGGCTTCAGATTTATAAAGTTAAAGGGTGGGGACATACCTGTTCCATGGTAGTCCTGTCTGTGAGATGAATAAATCTGGTATGCTGCAGTTGTGTGGTCATTACTTACAATCCTCTATGAGTAGAGATAGATGTTTGGGTTTGGGATTGATAATATTATTATTATAGCATAGCTTTTAAATTTTTTTCATTCCAAAAGTTTTCATATACTAATTTTCCTTTATTTATTTCAAGTTTCAGCACATGGGATGGTCAGATTTAGGGATGTTAAAGATATGTTCTTCCCATCAAGAGCACAAGGATAAAGAAGTTAAAAGATAAAACTACCTTCATATAGAAAACTATCTATAATATAGTCCAAATTAAGTTGTATTTAGACAATGTACACCAAAAACAACAATGTGGTATAAACCTCACAAAGCAAAAAAAAATATAAAATACTAGAAATTTCACAGATAGAGGATATTTCATTTTATATAAGCAAAAATTTATTCTGTATTCATATGTATATGCATAAATAGATATTAAATCCATACATGAAAACTCACAGAATACTCTGCGAGTTATCGTGCACTCAGATTTTGGCTAAGCACTCATGGATCTTTTTTGACATGGAGTTTTTTGAAAGTAAACTCGTGGGTTTTTTTGCAGAGTTTTGGTAAGCTTTTGGACTGAGCTAGCACGACTACTTAGCAAGGCCAACCCAAAAACTCGCTGTCATGCAGATTTTATGCTGAAAAACAAGGTTTTGTGCAATTTCATGATTAACATCGACTTTCTTGCCTTTGCCACATGCTTAAGGGATTTTCTTAGTGCTTTCTATTTGTCAAGCGAACTCATTATTTTTGCTAGTGTTTCAGTGCCTGATCATGTGGAAAGGATGCCCTTGCTGGCATATTTGAAGGTATTCACGTAAATTGATAACTTATACCATCACATCTCTGTTATGTCTGATTACAAATAGGCATTTTGCTAGTCAACATTCACAGATTGCGTGCCATGATGATCTCTGTTGGCAACAACTGCTCTGTTGCATGATTTCTTCCTTCATGCCACTTGAGTTTGGTTGCTTCTTTTCATTCACACTGTTGGAATTGTAAAAATCTGATGATTTTACATGTTTTTCATCCCCCTGAGTTTCCAAAAATAATTATCATCATATGCACAGGGCCCCCCATCATGACATTTTGCTTGCATTTTGGCCTATATTTATCCCATAAATCTATCGAGTCCTGCATTTTTCACATCATGGTCCGTATCGGCGTGAGAATACCATTGTCTCCCCGACCCATTTTGCGTTTTCTGCTAACATGAGTCTGTGTTGCCTATCGGCAAGACTCATTTGATGTCACAGCGATTGAGGTTTGCATGCAGACGGCTTTCGGCAGGACATTTGCATTGTTTCGGCGACAGTGGAGGAATCACATCGGCAGGAGTTATACAGTCGGGATGAGGTCTTATCGATTTCATTTTGTCTCCTCGACCGACATCAGAATGGGCATATCGGCAAAGGAAATCGTCTTCAGGGTAATGTCATAGCGAGTCTTTCTTGTCTTACAGACTTGTGCACAAATGTTCGCTTCGGCCAGATGTACTGCTTTCGGTGTGAGGTCATAACGAATCCACATTGTCACACCGACCGGTGGCGGGAGGATTCATATCGGTAAGAGTTGGAGCTATCGATGAAAGGTCTTGGCGAAGTCGAATTGTTACACCGACCGACAACATAAGGGGATGTTATATCGATATGAGTTAAGGTTCTCGATAAGAGGTCTTGGCGAGTGACCTTCGGTCTCGCCGATGGAAAACAATGAAGGACCTTGTCGGCGAGAGTATGATCTTGTCTCAACAACTCAGAATGGATAAAGACTTTCGGTGAAACAAAATGAAATCTGCAAGAGGTCTCTCCGATACCATTAAGTTATAGCGACAATGAATGAAAACAAAAGTGCATCTCGGTGAGAAGTTTCCCTATGTCTTAGCGAATGAATAATACACTATGAGAAGCATATCGATGAAACATAATGTTGGCTGTATGACATCTCCCCTACTCTGATGTGTCACAGCGAAAGTGAATAGAACCACGGGGACGACTAGCGATTGAATTGCCTTCGGCATACCTGCTGGATTGTCTCGCCGACTGTTCCAGTGTCGATTAATAAGAATTCAAACACTGTGGCCGACATGTGAGTTCGTAAAATACCGTTGCTGGCCGACATGATTTGAGCCCGAATTCTGTGGAAGGCCGACATGGGATCTCAATATGATATATTTTTCTGATGCTGGTGTATAAATAGGCATTTTGTAATTGTAAAATAGATCAGCTATTAGCTATTCGATATACAGTAGGAAGATTTGGAATGGATACAGTAGAATAAAGTTCTCATATCAGAGACTATGTTGCATGTTATCAAAATGGAGGTATTTATGAAAGTCAATTGATGTTGCTACACATTTCTGGTATCAATTATCTATTGAATTCAATAAAACTACTGCTAAGTTGTCTCCAAGATTGATGCTTTCTGGTTGTTTAAATTGACATAACAAGTTTATGTTCAGTTTATCAATGCACATTTGTTGTATTTGTGTGATTAATCAATTGGTTCTTTCAAACAAAGATTAAATCCTTTTAATTGATCACAGTAATCAGAGAGATTCATTTGGATTGTTAAAATAGAGCTTAGTAGTTACAGTATTGCATGTTTATACAAGTTGTAAACAAAATGTATGCCAGATAATTTGAGTTTTATCCAGAGAGTGTTGCTCATCTTGATTTCATTTGACTCCGCATACCCAATAAGGCACTGGTCTCTGCACTTCATTATTTTGAACTCATTCAGTTTCTTTATATCTGTTAATTAAGCATTTTAGGATTTAGATCAGAAGATTGCTATTGCTATCAAGTTTGATTTCATTTGTTCACTTCCATCTGCCATTGTGGACAAATCACTGAATGAAAGATAATCATAAGTGCATAAAGTCTGCTTCATTCAGAAGGGTACACCCGCCTAGGTTTAGCAGCACTTGAAGAGTAGAAGGTTGAGTTCTCTTGACCTTGTCTGTTACCCTGAAACGTATCAGGAGATTGGCAGCCTCTTGAGGCATCTTGCCTGCGTTTTTGAGAGCTAACACACACTGCCAGCATTACTTTCCCTATCACACAAGTCCATCACTAGTCTGCATTAAAACTGTATTTTGCATGAACTTATGTTCTTTTAAGAAATTAAAGTATTTTTTAAGTTGCTAAGTTTTGTAGGGTTTTTACTAAATTAGAAACTTTTGGTTTGCTGATTTTGAGTATGTGAACCATGGTTAAATCCATTCTACATAGACAATGCAAAAAATTGATAGCGATCTTGTGTTGCCCATTCTGTAGCACAAGGTCATTTCATGGATAGGACATACGGCTGTGCTAAAACAAAATGTCAAAAACACTGTAATAGTTGTGATTCCCTTGATGAAAGCTATTAAATGTTGCTAGTGATTAATGTTGTGAAATGGGAGTATAAAATGCACAAACGTAAATAATTGCAACACAAATTAGATGCAAAGAAATACAAAAGATAATAAAATGGAATAACAAAATAATAAAAGACATAGATTTACGTGGTAAAACCTTGACAATATGCCAAGGAAACATCCACGAGGAAAAGTATTGGTATTCTTATTGCTCAAAGAAATTGATTACAACTTTCACACTGCTGCTCTTCAATTACAATTCATTACAATAATTTAGCCTTCAAGGCAGCAAGATATATATAATATCTTAACCTGTGTCAAACATAGAAAAAACCAACTTTGTTTTTATTGTTTTGTTTTTATCATTTGTTTTTTAAATCTTTATCTTTTCTAAATAATTCCAAAGATAAGATTTTCCAAAGATAAACTTCTGCTTTATTTCTAATTCTGTTGTCATTATCCAAGAATCTCTACCTTGACAACAATTTACCCGATACTTGTTCATGCCCATTCATCACCTTTTCTGCAAGCCAAGAGAAGTCAAACACCACTTCAACTTCTCTAACTATACTGGTTTTGTAAACATGTCTGCACAATTTTCTAGTGTATGAACTTTCTCAAGAGCTACTCCACCTCCATCAATAACTTGTCTTACAAAATGGTATTTAATCGCAATATGCTTAGTCCTACTATGATAAGTTGGATTTTTAGTTAGATGCATAACACTTTGACTATCACAAAATACAATCACCTTGTCCTGAACTTTTCCAAACTCACCCAAAAGACCCTTCAACCAAATTGCCTCTTTGCATGCATGTGAGACAACCATATATACTCTGCTTCAGTAGTGGATAAAGCAACTATTTCTTGAAGCTCTGACATCCAACAAGTAGGTCCTCCTGCAAGAGTAAAGCCATAACCTGATATAGATCTCCTTTTGTTCAAATCACTTGCAAAATTTGAATCAACATGACCACAAACTGAACCACTACAACCATCAAAGGTGATAAAATAATCACTTCTGCCTCTAAGATACCGAAGCACCCATTTCACTATTGCCCAATGCTCTTTACCTGGATTTGTCATGTATCTACTAACAACACCAACTGCATGTGAAATATTTGGTCTTGTACATACCATTGCATACATTAAACTTCCTACTACATTAGCATACGGTACACGAGACATATAATCCTTTTCTTCTTTATTACTAGGACATAAACTTGAAGAAAGCTTAAAATGAGAAGCTAAAGGGATATTTACTTGTTTCACATTCTTCATACTGAATCTTATGAGGATCTTCTCCACATACCTCTGTTGCGATAACCAAAGCTTACCATATTCCCTGTCTCTGTGTATTTCCATGCCCAAAATTTGTTTTGCTATTCCTAGATCCTTCATATCAAAATTCCTAGCCATTTGAACCTTTAACCCATTGATTTCAACTATGCTTTAGCTTGCTACAAACATATCGTCAACATATAACACCAAGATAATGAATAAACCATTTTTTAAACTTTTAAAATAAACACAATGGTCATACTCACTCCTTGTAAAATTTTGGCTCACCATGAAAGAATCAAACTTCTTACACCATTGCCTGGGAGACTGCTTTAGGCCATACAATGACTTTTCGAGTTTGCAAACAAATTTCTTGTTGCAATATTGAACAAACCCTTCTAGTTGTTCCATATATATTGTTGGGTTCGGTGAAGCCCAAATATCCTAATTATAACGAAAGTTTCTCTCACACTCGAAACAAATGCCTTTTTTGTAACTGACTACTTTTTGGCATGTATTTGCTAATTTAGAAGTTGACTGTTTTGGTGGATTTTTCCATTTTGGAGATGAGACTAAATTATAAAAGTTGCTACTGTTTGAATATTATTTATTGTATTGAGAATTAATAAAAGTGATTCCCTTGTTGAAAGTGGATGTAGTCTATAAGACGAACCACTATAAAAATCCTGTGTTCTTGTTTGTGTGTGTTATTGATCATTCATTTTATTTTTTGAAATCTTTTTCTTTCGTTTATTCTACTGTCATTAAATTCAACAATTGGTATCAAAGCCACGGAAAAGTATTGAGCAAAGATGGAAAACGATTGGGTGTTTGATCTCGGAGTTGGATGCTTTTATATAGTGAAGAGACAGTCTGAAGTGGGAGTTTCAGATGATGATGAAGCTGATTCTATCATTGAAGAATTTCTTGGCAGTTTAGATTCAGTAGAAAGTAATGTGCAAGTGCAAAGGCGCCATGTTCATTGGTGGGATGGTTGGAAAAATGCGAAGGATTCAACTGAAGAGGAGGAGGATGCTAGGTTTGTTTCCTTCTTGACTCTTGATGCAGTTGTGGCTGCCATTGGCAAAGAGAAAGAAGATAACAAAGAGGGTTTGAAGCAATTGCTAGTTAAACAAGGAGAGATTGTGGAGTTTGCCTTCCAAGATGAGGAGGATGCCTCCCAAGGAGAGGAGGATGTAGTCTGAAACCAGGTGAGTGAAGATGAACCTGAGAAAGAGGCCGAGAATCAAGGGGATTACCTGAATAAAGAAGTTGTGATCCTAAAGGAAGAGATTTTGATGCTTAGAGAGTGAATTTTTTATATGGAGAAAGAAAAAGACAAATTTGCAAAAGAATGGGAGTTTTCTAGAAAGAAAAGAAATGATGCTCCTGTCTATTTGGCAACTGAAGTTCTTTTGAGTGATGTTGATCCTGATTCCTCGAGCACTACCCAGGCGAGGTATGTGTGGGAAAGGACCCCATAGGATTTGGGAGGCGAGGATTTTGAGATGCTAGAAGGCTTTGAAGAGGTTGAGAATAAGGCCTTTGAGGAAATTGGATTTCAAAAAGGAAAAGAGAGATGATTTATTGAAGATTGCAGAAGTAGAGGCAGAGTGGAATGCATTGATCGCAGGTAGTGCAAAAGCTTCTACAAGAAATACAAAAAACTCATTGTTTGAGACGGGGTTTGGTAATGTCATTAATGTTGACATGGAGCCCATTGGTGTTGGATATGGTTATCCAAGTGGTCCTGATGCTACTGCATATGGTGGTGGATATGACATTGCAGTTGTGTTTGCATGGAAAGGGGAGACCCTTCAAGAGTATTGGTGATGTATAGAAAAGCTTTTGGATTGGGGCCATGGTGGAGGTCCAAATTTGATTCTGGCTATGGGGGAGGAAATGTAAAGCTTAAAATCCATGGAGGTTATTAAATCGGATGTGCTTTGGAGGAGACTCATCCGAAGCGTTCTTGAACAAAATTTGGCGAAGCTAAAATCTTCGTTGGGGCTAATGTAAATGCCTGCAATGGAGGATATCTCTGAGCAGCCATCTCAAGCAATATTTGGTCTTCAAGTGGGAAATTGTTGGGTTCAGTGAAACCCAAATATTCTAATTATAACGACAATTTCTCACACTCGAAACAGATGCCTTTTTTGTAACTGACTTCTTTTTGGCATGTATTTGCTAATTTAGAAGTTGATTGTTTTGGCATATTTTTCCATTTAGGAGATGCGACTAAATTATAAAAGCTGCTACTGCTTGAATATTATTTATTGTATTGAGAATTAATAAAAGTGATTCCCCTGTTGAAAGTGGATGTAGTCTATAAGACGAACCACTATAAAAATCTTGTGTTCTTGTTTGTGTGTGTTATTGTTCATTCATTTTATTTTCCACAATCTTTTTCTTTCGTTTATTTTGTTGTCATTAAATTCAACATATATCTCCTCATCCAAATCTCCATGTAAAAATGTTGTTTTAACACCTAAATCCTATAGATTTTCAACTTCTACTATGTTTGATTTTATGAGAGGAGATGCATCAAATACATCTCTACTAATGATGACTTTGTGGGTAGTAGGATCCCACAATTCGTATCCCTTAATTCCATCACTATAACCAACAAAGATATATTTTTTGGATTTGGGGTCCAATTTAAAATACCCAAAACCATCTGAATGAATTTAATCTAGAATACCCTTACTTGTATGTCTCCCTACTTTAAACTTCTGTCTAGATTGCTTCCCATAAACATAATGCTTGCAGAAATTCAAATTCAAAGATTTTAGATTTGGAAGTAACTTACGGTTTAACAATACCTTCAACCCTTTCTCGCTCATATGACCCAGTCGTTGATGCCATAAACGAGTAGACTCATTTTCTTCCTCAGATACCACTGCCACTTCATTTATTACAGTACTCCCTTCCAGCTTGTAAAGGTTTCTAATATTTGTAGCCT
Source organism: Sequoia sempervirens (assembly GCA_007258455.2). Classification (NCBI taxonomy): domain Eukaryota; kingdom Viridiplantae; phylum Streptophyta; class Pinopsida; order Cupressales; family Cupressaceae; genus Sequoia; species Sequoia sempervirens. The sequence continues at coordinate 330,213,937 of VDFB02270651.1, forward strand.
TCATAACCACCAAAATGCCTTTGGACACTTTCATTGATCCACCTTGACTTGCAAATTTATAACCTCCAGAATCCAAAACTCCCAAGAAAATTAAATTCTTTTTGAGTTCTGGTACATGTCTTACCTCTGTTAATGTCCTCACAATACCATCAAACATTTTAATCTTAATGCTTCTAATCCTAACAGGCTTACAAGAAACATTATTTCCCATAAGAACAATACCACCATCAATAGCTTGGTAAGAGGAAAACCAATTCTTATGTGGACACATGTGATTAGAAGCACTAGAATTAAATAACCATTCCTCATGATATTATAAGGAATTACAAACAGATAAAACTTCAACCGCACTTGAACTCGTCTCAACCGGATTTGCTTCCTTTTTGGAGTCATCATTGTCTTCTTTCCTCTTCCAACAATCTTTCTTGAGATGCCCTGATTTATTGCAATATCAACATTTTCCCTTACCCTTTTTGTCTTTTGACTTAGACCTGGATGTAGCTCTCAAATCTTCCCTTTTTTTCTGTGGATCGACCCCTAACCACCAGTGCTTATGATGTGGAGATTTCTATGTTAGATTTCCTCTGCACCTCTTCAGACAACAAAGCTCCCACAATAGAATCAAATTGAAGGGTGTCAATTGTGCTAAAGCTAATAGAAGTGACTAAGTGATTCCAAGATTCAGGCAATGAGCACAATAACGTAACTGCCTTGTCTTCATCTTCGACTTTTACACCCATACTAGCTAATTGACATATAAGAGTACTGAAAATATTTAAATGATTAACAATTTTTATACCTTCTTTCATTTGCAAACTATACAACTGCCTCTTCAAGTAGATCCGATTTGTTAAGGACTTTGTCATATAAAGACTCCATTTTACTCCACAAGCCTATCATCGTTTCCTCTCCAACCATATTGAAAAGAACATCATTTGCTAAACATAACCGAATTGTGCTAAGAGCTCTTTTATCAAGATCCTCCCAATCTTCATCAGTCATATTTACAGATTTCTTTGACTTACCTACCAACGCTTTGTGCAATCCTTGTTGCACTAACAAATCACACATCTTGAGCTTCCATAGCTCAAAATTATTCTTCCCATTGAATTTCTCCACCTCAAACCTTGCATTTGAAACCTTTTCCATTTGATGTTACAAAACAAACACCAAATCCTAACACAAACATTGCAAAATAATTGCTTTGATACCACTTGTTGTGGAAATGAAAGTGTAAAACCCACAAACTTAAATAATTGCAGCACAAGTTAGATGCAAAGAAATACAAAAGATAATAAAATAGAATAAAAGAATAATAAACAAGACAAATTTACATGGTAAAACTTTGACAATATGCCAAGGAAACATCCACGAAGCAAGTATCGATATTCTTATTGCTCAGAGAAATTGATTACAACTTTCACACAACTGTTACTCTTCAATTACAATTCATTACAATAATTTAGCCTTCAAGACAACAAGATATATATAATATCTTAACCTGTGTCAAACTTAGAAAAAACCAATTTTGTTTTTATCTTTTGTTTTTTAAATTTTTATCTTTTCCAAAGAATTCCAAAGATAAACTTTTGCTTTATTTCTAATTTTGTTGTCATTATCCAACAATTAATGGTAAATTGGAATGGAGGAAGATTGTGAAACCAACTATGGTGTGGCCTATAAACAAATCATATAGCTCAAAAACTTGCTATATACTCTTCAAAATCAACTCTTATACAACCTCCATGTGAGGATACAAGGAAACAAAGGTTTTTGTCTTCGGTTGTGAATTTGAACACAAATATTCTAAAGTGAAAATGCTAAACGAAATCTTTGCACCAAATGAGGTTAGACACCCTCTTTTTATACTCTTTTTAATTTGGGCCTTTGATTAAATTTCCCTTCAATTAATATTCAAAAATAATTTCTTAATTTTTATTATATTTTTAATAGTTAAAAACACTTTTTATTTTAATATGACTTTAAAAATATATTTTTTAATAATATTATTTAAGTTGTATCTTAAGTTAAAAATTGTTGGGTCCAACTTAAAAAATAGTCTTATTGATCTGCATGGCCATTTGTTGACATGAACATAATTTCTTTTTTCTATTTGAAAAAAAACAAAACAACGTGGCCAACTATATGACATCGACCTTACTGATTTTTTTTGGTTTTGGCTATTGTTGGCTTGCTTATATTTCAATGCTTAGTGTAATCAACTCAACTGATTAATTTATAATATTTTGCAGCAATTTACTGCTTCATGTCTCCTGCCTCCTCCTCACCATCCAAAGAAAATATTGATTTCTATCATTTTTTCATATCAAATTTAGTACCCACTAATCAATGTGCTAAAATATGAGAATTTATTTTCATGTGGACTTCTCTCCTGCCCGTTGCATTTTGATTCAGAAAGATTCACTGGGACTCCGTATTCATTTTAACCAAATCAACAAGATATCAACAAGTAACAGAGATCTGGACATATCCAGATGCATGTTATTCTAGGAGAAAAGGCATATTGGCCATAATAAGGCAGGAGTCATAAACACTGCTAAAGTAAACTGAAAGCACACCCATCAACATAATAGTATCTGCAGAGGAATAGTAGCACAGTTCTTTAACATCGTACATTGTGTATTTACAACCAAGAAAAAGTGTAATGACTTATATCTCTCAACGAAGATCTTAGGATATCCATTGTGAGGGATTGCTTTATAACTAGGTTGAAAGTACCTATTTTATATGCTTATTTAACCCTACATTCTTTCTCTCACACATTGTTTTCCTTTCTTCTTATTTATTTATTGTAGACGTGGAGTCCACTTGCATTGATTAATACATGTTAATTTATATTCAATTTCAATTTATCGTTTGTCGGCAATATAACTTCAAATTCAATTTGTTCATAACAATTGGTCATTTTAGCAATTTAATGATGTTTTGTTTGATTATCATGATAGCAAAATTAAAAAACACCCATCCATCCAAATTAAAAATGATGATTTCATTGTTTGATCATCATGCAGACAAAGCAGTCTAAAGAAACTCACAACAACATAATTGAATGGTTGTTTCATGCACCAGAGTGTCCAATGGAGCATGACTCGTGACAGAATATGATTCAATGTCTACAATTCTTTCCAAAAATTATGGTCATACATCAGGTAGAAGAAGACTTCCCTAAATTGTAAACTGCATGGTAGAGATCTTAAGCAATGACTGTTATCAGCCTGAAAACATGTGTGGATTTCATCAATGTTAAGGCCTACATCACTTTCTCTCTCCAGTTCTGTAAAAGTATTCCTTGAGACACTGGTTTCCCAATATATTGTTGTGGTAAAGTAAATCCTCCATTAGTACAATCTTGCATAGCCACTGATACTTTTTAATTTTGTTCTTACACAATTGTGAAGATGGGATGTGATATAGAATTTTGGCATGTTTATGAGTTCATTCTAAGGTAGGAATTTTCTTGGTGATTCTATGGATATTAGATCAATCACTTTAGCAGAGATACATTTTCTAAAGCTCTGTTGATAGCATGCATAGAAGTTGCAGTGAGCTACTACAAATTTTGTTTCTAGATGCTGTCATCTAAACAATTTTGCATGTTTCTATTTGTTTTGCATTAATATGTCCATTTTCAAGTACACCAGTTTCAACTTATTTTTTATGCTTGTGTGACTGTTGAGAGATTAAATAAATCTATACTAGTTGATGATGGTAAGACAAACAATAAGTCATAAAATGGAACTGTGACTAAACCATGTTTGCCAAAATGTAAAGAACCATCAGATAACAGAAGCCAAAAATGGCTTCACCATTAGATGCATGTGAGGTTGCAGAAAATGAACATGGATTTCATTGTTAGATGCATGTTAGACTGCATTAAATACCTGTATATATGCTGGAGGAGAGTTGGCAGAATCCCACCATGAGACATAAAAAAGTGGCAATGGATTGCATGATCAGTATAGCAAGAGTTTTTAACCATGGAAATTGTAGCATGCTTAAAAATGTGTAAAATGTGGACACATCCCTGGTATTTGTGATTCATTCTCCAGAATGGGCCATATGGGGAGTCGTGATATGGAATGTCTTGGTTAATGGTACAATTTCCATTCAAGATGCTGAAGACAGGGGCAAAGACATTAAGATTCGTTGTCTATGATTCAAAATGCCATACAGCAGTACAACTCTTTTACTCATATTCTTTATATAAATGATAAATTGCAACTTCTTTTAATTCTTTTTATTTAATTTTTCAAATATTAATTTTTATATTTTATTTTGACTGCCATGCACCAAATCTTGGAAAGAAAATTGTCCTCTCTGAAATCCATCCTCCCATCCCCCCCATCCCCAAAACTCAGAGAAACACTGTTAAAAAACATAACTTGAGATACCATGCATCTGTGGTAGACTTGCAAAGCACTTGCAAAGCCCTGAGCTGAGCCACCAGCAGCAAGTTTTGCTGCCTTGACTCAGTCAACTCACAAATTTTTACAGAAACCTGCAGAGCCTTCTACATTTGTGTGTGCTTTTGTAGAACTTGTCTAAATCAATCGATCTTGGAACTGCCTTGTTTCAAAAAGTCATAACAATATTAAAAATCTTAAACAATAAAACTTAAAACACTCGTCTTCATTCTCAGCATCCATTTGTTTAGCAGCAGCTTTTTAAATCCTCAACAATTTATTTAATTTATAAATGATCTCAAATCCATTGAATCATTAGCAGTTTCTCCAGTTGGGAATCTGCTAGGTGTAACACAGCAACCAGTCCATTGAACTTTAAAAGTTTGCAGCTTGTTCCAGAAATTTTAGAGAATTTTTAGTTTTGATTCATATGTTATTGTTGTTATTCTGAATTGGAAACAATAAAAATCCATTTTACCTTCAAATACAGTTTTAATTTGTCGAGCCAGAGCCAGGAATGGGCCTGGTCAGTGTCGGTGACAAAACTCTGCTTAAAACCATTTGTTAACTAACTTCCAACTAAATGTTTTCTGGTGTTGTTCAATTGCTGATGAACTTCCACTGTAAATTGAAAAGCCTACCATTCTGGTTTACTGATTTCTTGTATTCTTTTAAGTACTTATATGGCATCTCAACACAAACTGACTCCGGTGCTCTAAATAGTACTACATCAAAAATATAATACAACTTTTGCAAACATTTGGGGGCTGGAAAACTTGTTAGCTGAACATTATGTATAGTTAGTTGTTCACTCCTTGCTCCAGCATAATTCACATTTGGGGGCTAGAAAACTTGTTGGCTGAACATTATGTATAGTTAGTTGTTCACTCCTTGCTCCGGCATAATTCACATTTGGGGGCTAGAAAACTTGTTAGCTGAACATTATGTATAGTTAGTTGTTCACTCCTTGCTCTAACATAATTCCCACTTGGAACATAATTATGCAATTTCTAAGATGACTTTCAGAAGTAACAAAACTTCTATCTATTGAATATTTCACCAATTGCATCACACTTAATGCCTATAGTGAACACAATTAGCTCACTTAAAAAAATTGATAACCACAATGCCTACCTTGCTTGAAGAGCAAAGAATGCAGGGCAGAGGGCATATCGACATAGCTCCTGTTGATGAATATAGTACGTGTAGGGATGTAAAATGCTCACGGCCAACACCCTGATGAGGAGGGCTTTCCTATCTTCTGACATAGACAAAATCAATAATTTTGTCGTGATTTTTGAGTTCTGACTTTCACTTTCTCCATCAAAATTTATGTTTTTGTTGAGCTCTTTGTGCGATTGGAGGCATCAGAGATGGCGTCTTCATAAATTTTCAACAGTGTTTTAGATTCAGGATGTCCTTTTATAATATTTCTGACAAACCTTGCCTCAGGCATCTGCATTAACGTCAAAAGAGGGAGGTCGATCTCATCAATTGATTTGATTTTCTGCCAAACCAGATACCTGGGCCGCATAGTCTTTTCCAAACTAATTAGCAACAAGATAGGGCGCTTCACTACATAACTTGCAGGGAGCTCCATGTTATTAAGTAGCAAGTTCATCTTCTCACTAACATTTTCCTTGGACAAAGAAATGACTTGAGGGGCAGTTCCAAGTAGTTGCCAGGTTTCTTCAGTCGAGAGCCCGCAGAGTTTGAGATTCTCTATGTTGGCTTCTATCGTTTCCATGCGGTGAACAGTCACTCTACTTACAATATATTTGAACATTTTGCCTCTATTGTCGGCAGCAATCTTGTGAATGAGATCGACTTGTGCAGGCGTTAGAGACGTTCTAAAGAGAACGGCCGGATCTACCTTTAAGAGGCTTACGAGCTCCGCCCCACAAAAACCCCATTCTTTCCACAAAGCAACCGAGGGCTTCAGGTTCTTCTCCAAGCTAGAACTGACAAGAAGTGGCACTCTTAACAGGGCTTTAACGAGCACATCTTGGGACTGAAATACATTCTTCAGAAATTCCATCTTGGGAAGAAGGTCGTTCTTGAGGCTGCAGCGCAAAAGGTGTGGATTGCTCCTCAAAAGTTTGGCCAGATTTCGATCCACAAAACCGAAATCTTCCAGCAGTTTGATCTTAGGTTCCAATATTCTTTCTGCAAGTCCGATAAGTCGGGGCTGAGATCTCATCATATTGGCAATTTGGACTTCAGTACAGCCGTGCTTCTTCAACGACTGAATAAACTGCTCTACCTTGTGGAGGCTTCGTAGCTTCTGCAACCAGGGAGCCAACCTGAAGATCCGAGTGATGTCGGCCTCAGACATATTAAGTTTGGAGGAGGCAAAGTGTGAAAAGAGGCTATGTGAATGAGCTTCAGTTGAGAAAACATTACGAAGATGAAATGGGTGTATAACAAACAGTTTGCAGCATAAACTGGAGTTCATGGGAGCTGCTGCAACAAAAAATAGTTTACGGCATAACATGGTGTTCATCATGGAAGCTGTGGCAAGAACGAAAACGGTTAGGGTTTTCACTAAGAAGGAATTGTATGCTAAAATAAGTAAACTTTCGCAGCTAATAATGTGTGAATTTTTTTTGTTGATTAGTCCTGCGTAATCAGTCACGCAAAAAACAATTATAATTATATATATTCTGAAAGAATTTGTGTAAAATTAATTGCAATTAATTTAAATAAACAAAACAATTACAATTATATATATTCTTAAAAGAATTTGTGTAAATTTAACATTTTTAATGTCAAAATAATATGTAATGTTTGTAAAGTAATTGAGTTTAGATTTATTTGGAATGAGAATGATTTTAGGTCTAGAATTTTCATGAATTAGCAATCTTTTTGGTAATCTACTATGATTACTTGTCTAGTTATATTGACTAAAATTTAAAACTAAGTATAAAATTGGCAATCAAGATTATGAGTCATTTGAAAGCATTATGGAGTCAATTTCTCCATAAATGATCAATAGGGATTTGATTCAATGCATCCTACCTTCATGGAAGGATTGGAAGTGGTATATAGATGCTCCTTTCAAGAGTTACAAGAATTTGAAAGGTTATTCATGGTTGTCTCCTCACTTGTCTATGGTTTATAAACTCAATGCTAGGTAGAATCTCTAGTTCACTACCAATCAGTGGAACCATAGATTTCAAATAGTCTGGTTCGTTGTTCTGAAGCTCAAACTAACTCATTTTGCTTAGTGTCTCCTTTACTAGGGTCTTCCCATTGGATCTTAGCTTATTCATTTGGGTGTTTCCAACATACTATGTTATTTTTGTGGGCAATTGGAAATTCTCAATATCTCTTCTTATTGTGCTTGCGAGCTCAAGCTATGTGGAACTAGATAAATGCTTATTTCAAGCCTTTTCAACTAGAGTTTTTCTCTAGGCATGTGATTCTTTGAAGTGCTTGGCCTAAAATACCTTTGATACTTATTCAACTTGGCATGTTTTGAGAGTGGAAATTATATTCCACCATATGAATAGATAGGAATACTACTTTATTTTTAGAAGTTGTTGTGGATGCTTACTTTCCTATGTGCATTAAAGCCATTATGTTCTAATATTATTCTTTATATTCAGATATAGGCTAATAATGTTGCTTTAGAGGTTTGCCACTTGTAGACTCTTATAGAGCATTGGGCTAATGCTTTATGTATTGTTGCTCATGTGTCATCTTCTCTTGTCAAAGGGGATGCTCCTCCTTTGCATGGGTATTGTTGTGATCATAGCCTTAATTTCAAGCCTCTCATAAACCTCATAAGTCTATTCAAGGTAGACAATGTGCCCGTAGTTGTTTCATAGGAAAAGTGATCCTAGATCTAACTAGGATTAGCTACTTTTCACTTATAAAACATTGGAATTCAGATTGGCAAGGGGATGGGATTAATTTGCAGCTTAAAAGGTGAGTCAATCAATGTTGGATTTGAATTCTTTGAGGGTTGGAAATTGATTTTGATGTGATGCAATGATGTAACTAATTAACTATAAAAACGTAGTTTTCTGAGATGAATTCAGGTAAAGTACTGGAAACTAATAACCAAGATTGAAGACCGGAAATGAGTAGAGCAGACACTTATGCATTTGTGATTTGAAATTGAGCTGATTTTAGGTGGTCCAAGGGGCCCTTTGACTTGGGATTTGAAACCAAAAACTGACTTTGTAGGCCTCAAGTCCATGGTCTATGGCTTCTTCCTTTTGAGTCTCATTGTCAAATCTTCATTTGTCACTAAGATAATGGAGTTGTTGTATTTTGTCAAGTTGTAGGGCTTGAATGTGTAAATGAATTTTTTTTTCAATCTTCATCCAATCCTCTTCAAACTTGTAACCTACACACACACACAAGAAGGGGAAGGGTTGTGTCATATAGGGGCTTGCCTCAGTCAAACCTTGTGTTGGTATTTGTACCTCCACAATGGAAAAATTGATGATAAAGAGAGCTTATCCTTTTGAGGGATAGAGACTAAATGGTAATGAAGTAATTAAGTGAAAACTTGATGCAACTCACCACTTAGATCTAATCTCCTTGATGGATTGAAGTCATGCTCATCACCTTCAAGGATTCCTTGTTGCTTGACTTGATTTGATTTGAAGACCTACAACTGTTAGTGCTCACAAAACATATGATCGCAAACACATGAACAAACTTATATAGAGACATGATGAAGGCTTGACATGATGCTTGATTGAAAATAATGCTGATAAATTTTCTCTTGACTGCCCTTGATTGATTTTAGGATCTTCAATTTGATCAATTATTTTTTCTTAAGATTAAAATGGTGAAAATATTATGTGTTTATATGCAATTCTTCCAATTTCCCAAAAATTAAATCATGGTAGCTGACAATTAAAATTTGAATTTTAAATAATAAATTACTGACATCAACATATTTAAATTTGGAGCCAAATTAACAGGTCTAGGGCGCAGGGCACCCTAGACCAAATCCCACCTTTTTTGAGATCCAAATTGTCGGGGGAAAAATATTAAATACATACTTTGATCTTTGACATTTGATTTTTCAATAAATGTTAAAATGAGCCATGGAATGCATAATTTAGGAAATTGGGTGCATAATTAGGTCCAAGCATATAGGAGGGAGCAAAACCTAGTGTGAAATTATCAATGAAGACAACTGACAAGGCTACATTTAGCCCCCACTTTAGTGAGAGTATGAACTTACACTCAGACTCACACTAAAGTAAGAATATGTCACTTGAGGAGTTCAATTATCTAAATATTGAAGAGATAGGATGGCATTGAATCTAGGGGAAATGTGCAAACCCCCAAGATTCAAGATCCTGTGGAAAATCAACATAGGGACAAAAGAACACACATATGTGAAGTGAAATGCAACATGGAAAACATGAATTATACACAATGAAGACACATAACATAATGTAATTCAAACATAACATGAAAACCAAACAAAACACAAACACAATGCCAACATGATGCAAACACATAACATACAATAATCACAAAAAAAAATACAAGGTTAGTACTAAAAGGATTTGAGTTAATAAGGTAAAGAGACCTAGTCTTAAATTTGTCTCAAATACCAAACATCATCCATCAAATGTGCTATTTAAACAAAATGGTGATCTCATAAGCATGTTAAATCACTCATGAGCTACATAGATCTATTGAATAGCAAGTTATGTTATGATAGGTGTCCATATAATATGATGGGTTTCACAAGGCTAGCAAGTTGTGTTATGCTAAGACACTCATGAAACACATAGCTCCACTGGCAAGAAAGTTGTGTTATGCTAGGTGGCCATGTTAAAAATGTTTTAAACTCATAGATTAGTAAACTCCATTATGTTAGGACTATAAAAATCACGCTTTAGGAAGTGCACAAAAATCACCTTAGGGGGTGCACAAAGTTTAATGTCGCAAGGGACAAACAAATGCTTAATTTCACAAGTGACGAATTGATAACCACACATTAGGGGGCGCTATAAATGACACCACCACCAAAGGGGTATGCCAATAAGTCAAATCTCACAAGACATCTATGAAATGGATACGGGTAATATGCCCCCCCTTAAAATTTCAACATACTTGCTATATTGGTATTTTAAGGAAGAAAGGGGAAGAGGGGATCCTTTAAAATAATACATGCCTCCAAAACTAGTTATCCTTGCCCCCAAGTGTAAAAGGAAAAGACAACCACTCAATACACTATCTTGTTGCTATCATGGAAAATATAGTTGCATTTAAGATTGTACCACCATGAATTGCAATGAACAAGCACATAAAGCTACAAATGCCACATAGTGAGGAGCAACACCATGGAAAAGAGCATTATTATTTATAAGGATTAGGTGCACATCAATGCATGGAAGAGCACCACAATCAACAAGTTGTTGCATTTTATTAATCAAGGCCTAACATTCATTGGTGGAATGACCATGCACTCGATGATATGCACATAGTGAGTTATTGCTATAAAATTTCTTACGTGTTAGATGAGGAAGAGTAATAAAGCGGTCTTCGAGAAGCCTCGACCAAATACGCTCTTGCTCGGGTATAGAATAAATAGTACTAGGAGACATTATTTTCTCTTATGAAGAAAAAATTGCTTGCTTACCACATGAAACTGTAAATACAGTAGATGATGGAGCATGAGATAAATATGGGGATGAAGGTTGGAAACCTAAACCCTTGTTAGAAAAGTATGGTATAGACTTCACTTGATCCTTATTGTTTTGTTTCGTGGTTTCATTATATCCACTTTTAGAAAGAATTTTATATTTGAGCCTGTAAGACCTTGTCTCTTGTGGTCTTGTTGATCATGTTAGTCATAGATGGTTTATGTCCTATAGTTTATGTTCTTTTATGTTATATAATACACATGAGTGATGGTTGTTGCTATACCACGAAGATGTTCATATTCTTGATAACTCTTATCTAATGGTTGTTGTAATTTCTTGTGATAGCCAGATGAGTTTCATTCCTTGTCTATGTAAGTATGCAATGATCAAGATGCTTAGTTATTGGTAATATTATTATGTATATTAAGTGGATTGCATTATGTTAGGTGATTATACACCATGGATGTGAGTAGGTGTGATTATAAAGATGATGATTGATATTCAATGTTTACTTATAGTAGTATGCATTATAAGTTAAATAGACTATTGACGTACAAGCACGGTGATATTGTGATAACATATAGTATGATCAATTGTTGCTTGACTCTAATAGGTATCATGCGAGAAGGGTGTGTTAAATTATATGATACTTGTGTAGATTAGTAAATTTAAATTTCTAGTTGATTATTATTCTTGGAATTTTATTTTTCATATGCCATTTGTTTTAATTATTAGTAATCATGAATAATACTAACACTCTTTTCTAGTTGAGTAAATAGGTAAAAATTGGCCAATGATAATCAACATGTCACATAGCTACTTCCTTTATTAATCCTTGTAAATTTTTTGTCATGTCAAGGACATGTGATTTAACCTTGTTTTATGTGGTAGGGGTTGTGTGTATGTGAGTTTGTTTCATTAGCCCCCTTGAGTCACCTTATTTATATGATCACTTATTTTATGTTTTATGAATTACTTATGTGGTCTTAATTGTTTAAAAAGTTTCCTAGGTGGTAGGTCTATGGGTTAGGGGTCTTTTATCCTATAAAATCCTTTTAATAAAGTCTAGAGCTCACTAGTGGCGAAAATTGGAGTTGGTTGGGTGGTTGGGAAGTTATGGGGAGGTGGTTTCTTTTTCCCTTCTATTTATTCTTTCCCCTTGAGAAGGGAAGGGGGATTCTCTCTTTTTGATTTTTCCTCTTGCTTTGTTCTTATCTTTTGGATAGTTTTTTCTCTCATTTGAGGAAGGAGAATTCTTGGTGGAGAAAGAGGAGAGGACGGTGAGGAATAATGGAAGAAAAGGGCTTGGAGAAGGAGAGGCTACCATATTTTGGATTGCTCGTAGTTTGGTAAGGTCTACCCCTTTGTAGATTTTTGCTTAAGGTGTGAAGGAATATTGATAATGTTTTGAACTTCATGAGTATTTCAATGTTAGACCTTTTTTGGGATACTTGTTCTAATTGTGTGTTTGGTTTTACTTTGTTGGAGTTCCACCTTGTTTTAGTATCTCTTTATGTGAATAGTTATTTAAGGGTCAGGGTGAAGAATTATAGTATGTGTGTGTAGGTAACTTGCAATGTGTATAGTATGTTGTGAAATTTGTTTAAGGAACCCTTGTGAATAGTGGTAACGTGTGTATAAGGAAAAGATATGTGACCCTTATAGAGCTCAAGGGTGGATTGATTTACAATCCTATGGTTGGGAGGAGAGCTATTGGCCATATTGTTTCCTTTTTTTTATCTTTTTCTTTTCAAGTTCACATGTGAAATTGGAAAAGAAATTGAGAGATATTCCAAGTTTAAAGTTCCAAAATGAATATTTGAGGGTCTTGTGAAAACTAGGAGGAAGATATTAGTGTTTTGGTGTAAAAGTTATGCATAGTGTGTTGTTAAGTAGATGAATAAGTGATACTATGTAAATTGTGTTAAGTAAGAAAATAAAGTTATAAAATTCATATTATGAAAAGTTGTTTAGGAAGAAAGAGAAAGTAGCAATTCACCATTCAATAAATAAAAATTCAATTCTACATTTTTATTCTATGGTAGGAAAAGTTTGTAAACAAGTAGATAATCTTCTAAGGAGGAAATATCTTATCCTTTTTTTTAGTTTCATTAATATATACGTAAAAGGGAGTAATTGAATCTATGAAAAGAAGATTTCACCTTATAGTGTATTTAGAATAGATGGAAAGTAAATTTGAAAGTTTGGTATGTGAATAACTCTTGGTATTTTATTTAAAAAAAAATATAATAGGTAGATATGGGAAAACTCCTTTCATAATATAAATTTGTAATTAATCCATGAAAGATTCAAATACAAAAACCTTATTTATGTTGTGATTAAATTATTATTGTGTGTAGAAAATATGTGAGCCATTCAATTATCGTATGAAAATTCTCTACATTGAAAACTACAAATTATAATTAAAATAATCTATTAAATATATAGATGTGTATATTTAATTTTTTTTACAAAAAATTATTTGAAATATATACATATAAAATTCAAATTTTAATTTTTTTAGACTGTAGGAATCGGTCGGGTATCCATCCCCCTATAAATTATAGTGCACTTGGTAAACTTTTTCACGTGACTGGTGGTGCTGGCGTGACACGCCCTCCATAATTCAAATTGTAAATATATAAATATATAATAAACATAAATAATTTATTTATTTAAAATATAAAATATATTAATAAACATATACTAAAATTCACATAACAATAAAGCATATAATAAAAGTTAATTTTAAAAGGCCAAAAAGAAATTGGAGGGGGCTTGACCCCTTGAAGAGTGGGAGGGTGCAACTCCTTTTGGGGATGAGACCCATCACCATCTTTTAATTTTATCTTATATACTTGATTTAAAAAAAGCTCAAACAAAACTTTAAAAAATAATAATGATTATAAATGAAATTCTAAAAATGTAGGATTGCAACAATTTCATATGTATAGAAGAACTTCAAGAAAACTAGTTATATATATATATATATACACGCATGTAGGTATCTATGTATTGAAAATATGTAATAATGTCAACAATCTTTATCATCCATCAATCTAAAAAAATTGTATCTCTGTAACAAACCAAAGAGGAACTTGTAAATTGACTTTTGAATACAACATTATTTTTCAAATCCAATTAATTCGCAAAGGCAATAAGGGATGTAGGCATGAATATTCAAAGTGATAAGATTTGGTTGAGAGAGTTAATTGTGTTTAAGAAAATTAATTATTTGAGTTTATATAATTTCAAACTATTTTTATTTTAGAATTATTTAATTCTCTTTTAACTTAAAATATTAGGGGTTACAATAAAATATTAAATTTTTTATTAGAGAAGAAAAGAAATGAACTTCATACTTTTCAATAAAACTTTGACAATAACATAAAGTGTCAGGGTAACACTAATAAGATTTAAATAAAATTTTGGAGTTAAATTTATTCAATGTGGCAATTAGATATTTTGTTGGTTAACAAATTTAATTTTAGTAATTCAAATTCAAAAAAATAATAGTTGTGTTTGATTGTTTAAATTTTTGAAGAAATGAAGAAAATATTACAGGAATTAAAATCTATATTTGTTCATTGCTTGAGTATGGGATGATAGTACCACTATCATTGATCAATCTAAACTCTTATTAGGACTTCATTAGTTAATTATTGAAACTTGATAATTACTTGTTTTTAATAATAGTATAGAAGCTCTATTAATCATCTAGTGTGTGATTTCTTTATGGTGATAATATCCTTCGTTCGTAAAAGTTTAGGTTTTTTAAAAAGGCCGAGAAATAATTGTCAATCAAAATAGTAGGATACTTAAACCACTCAAATTGCCAAATAGGTTAATCTTTAAATAGTACTAACCAAGAAGTATGCATTTTCACTTTCTTTATTGTATAATAAACATTTAGAAAAGGATTAAATGGTTTCTTTTTTCACTTCACTCGTGTACAAATTCTAATGGTTGATTTGGTTCTACAAATGAGATGCATCAGAATAATATAACATTAATTTGCCTCAATTGTTCCTACTTCTTTGTGAACTATTTGTCCCATCTTTTCAATCGTCTCATCCTCCACTTTCTCCCAATACTACTCCCAAAACAATACTTGCATGGGTCTCCTCACGACCCAACCCATTTTCATTTGTTGCAATTTCACCTCATGCAATCTATCATCACACTCAATCTGTAAAACAAATTCCTTCGAGGCTTCAAGCTCTCCACTACTCAAGACTCCTCTACCTGCAACAACCCTCTTGAGCTCTCCACAACTACTTCACACACTTTTCTATAGGTGTGAGCTACCTCACAATCGATGATCTATTCACAATTCCACTCATAGGTCCTGTGGATCCTCTCCATGCTCAAGATTACCTACTTTGATACCAATTGACGCAGAATGAAGTAATCAACTTTATTGTTCAAACAAAAATCTTCATGAAAATTCAAAATTTCCAATAGGCAATGCTCTACCCAAATTTTGCAACAACCAAATACTCCTTATTTCAATTTCGCAGATACTAAATTTTCATTCTTTGTCACAAATTTGCAGCCAAATAATGGTAAATTCAAATTTGCACATAATCTCATCTACCAAGCAACATGCTTATCATACACACTAACACACATTAAATCAATTCAACATTTTCAATTTCAATTTCAAACGATCATGGTGGTTACACACATTTACATTTACCATAAAATGGTTTTATTTTTGAACAAGCATTTCTTCCTTGATTTGAATTTTCTCTTATCTAGTTGCATGCTAGCTCACTCTTGTTTCCTATTGTCCTTGTCCTCTATTCATCCTCTCTTGTGCTGCCTTTACCCTCCTCACATATTTTCTTTTCTGCCAAACTACAATAAGTTTTTGTTGTCTTATTCCATTCTCCACAGCTACACAACCACTTTTTCTTTCCAACAATGGTTTATTTTATTTAATCTGCCCCCTCACTCCTACATAGCCTCCTAATTTCTTACACCTGAAGTTGCAACATGATATTCCTTTGCATACGTGTTGCAGCCCCCTTTTCCACACACAGGTTGTGCCTTTTCCCCCCCTATAAAAATTTTAAAATTCCTTTTTGTTTTTCTACCCTCTCCTTCCGCACTCATTCAACTTCTCTCTCCCCTGTTGTGCCCCTTCACATTTCTCCAATTTTTCTGCACTTATATGCATTTGATTTTTAATTTTAAAAATTCAAATCTACATCTCACATTTTCTCCATTTTAATTTTTAAATGTCTCTTTCCATGTTGTCAAGAAGAGTGTTTAAACAAGATTCTTTGCAAAACTTGGAAGATTCTTCATCTTAACATTCTAATGCATCAAAGATCAAATAATTTAACAATTAAAATAATTTGAAGCTACACAATTTAAATTAATTATTTAACTTTGACACTATCGGGAGTGTCACAGATGCCCACAGGCAGAAAAATTCAAACTTCTCCAAATTGAACAAAAATTTGTGAGTAGGCTCATAATGATGTCCCCAGGTTACCTGCAAAATGATTTCACTCCATCCCTTCAGAAACTTGAGATTTAAAAAAAATGTAAATTGTTGATATTTTAACAGAATTTCGGCTTTAAAATATCCAAAACTAGGAAGTATATGAATTTGATTCTTTTTGCATATTTCATGTGGTACTCCCAAGAATTTCCTTTAAAATGGATTTTACTTAGAGTCCTAATGGATTTTTGGTACGGCCATGGTAGGAGGGTCCTCAAAGAGAACAGTTTGGACCGTACAACAAGAGTTACACAACATAAGAAACACAAAATATGGAGGCAAATGCAGATTCAAATATTCTTATTATCAAAAATTTCAATTACAATCGGCCGACAACATCCAGGCTTACAGATTCGGCTCACAGGCCTGATACAACATGCTCACAATGCAATATTCCTTTATGCTCCTTAATTTGAGCTGAAATTTTACATAGCTAGCTACTCTTCTACTTGACTAATTTTCTAATGATCGGTTACAATGATTTATATCACATCTTGAGATCTAGAATCATCTATGTCGTCCAAAGATCATTACAATCCCCGATGAAGGAAATGTAATGTGTGCATGAAATAGGTCAGCCTCAATTTGAATTTCTCCACGACGGATGCATAGGATGAAGTGCGGACCTAAATTAAGGTCAGGGACACTCCATAGAACAATTTAGAACACACCGTAAGGATCCACAAGTTACGAAAGGGATCCATAAGAGATAAATCTAGCTGTTATGCTCAAAACTACTCGGTGCTCTGTTCTAGAAACTGCCACTTAATCCAGAAGCAATAACTTGTCGGAAAAAGATCCAATCGATCTGAAATCTTGGAATAAGGAAAATGAACATGTCCACGATGAAAACATAGATCCGCAGGGTCTAGTGAGCAAATATGACGAAATACCAAATCTACCAACTTGAACTGAACAAGAACAAAACTAAAGTAAAAATATTTTTGGTTGATGTGGGATTGCAAAGAACCAAGGATGCTCCTGCATCAGACATCTGAGGTTATTTGAAAAGTGAGTCCCTCACTTTGTTGGGGCTAAAGGAAAACCATGATGGTCTACCTCAGCCTGAGAAATCCAAGAAGAGTCCTCCACTGGTCTATCTTTCCATTTCACAAGGTATTCTTTGTACTACCTTCCACATGTTTTCCTCCCATCTTTGGTATCCAAAATCTCTTCTATCTCATCTGATTGTTGTTTAGGAAACTGTTTCTCCCATTTTGCTTCACTTTCTTCACCAAATTTTGCTTCATGGTATTGATGTAGATCCGTAATGTTGAATATATATGATATACCCATGCCATCCGATAACTCTACTTCATATGCATTTCCTGAATCAAATTTCTTCAAAACCTTACAGGGTCCAAACTTCCTCATCTTGAGCTTATTGTATGTGCCAACTGGAAGTCTTTTCTTCCTCAAATACACCATCACTTCATCTCCAACTTCGAACTCCTTAGGTCTCCTCTTTTCATCTGCTCGCTCCTTATACTTCTAATTCATATCTTCCAATTGTTGCTTTACTTGAGTATGCACTTTCTTCATATGTTCTACAAATTATTCTAATTCTGCACTCCTTTTATCTTCATTATTGATGTCTAACAACTCTGATATACCTCTATGATGAACTCTAGTAACAATCTCAAAAGGTGTCTTTCTGGTACTCCTGTTCACTGAACTATTGTAAGCAAACTCTGCTTGTGCAAGGACTAAATCCCAACTTCTGGTCTTCTCTCCAACCAAACATCTCAGCAAATCCCCAAACTCATGTTTACTACTTCTATCTATCCATCAGTCTGTGGGTAAAAAGTAGAATTGAACTTTAAATCTATCTTCAACTTTTTCCAAAGTGTCCTCCAAAAGGAACCAACAAACTTTGTATCTTTGTCTGAAACAATACTCCTAGGTAACCCATACAATCTAACCACTTCCTTGAAAAACAAGTCCGCTACATGTGTTGCATCTGTTGTCTTCTTACAAGGTATGGCATGTTCCATTTTAGAAAATCTATCCACCACCACAAATATACAATCATTACCTCTTTGTGTCTTCAGCAAACCAAGTATGAAATCCATGCTGATATCCTCCCAAGGTCTCTCTAGAACTATCAAAGGTTTATACAATCCATCATTCTGACTACTCCCTTTTGTAGCTTGACAAACTCTACAACTTTGCACAAATTTCCTAACATCCTTATGAATATGTGGCCAAAAGTAATCCTCACTTACCAATGATGTTGTCTTATCAATTCCAAAGTGTCATGCCAATCCTCCACTATGTTTTTCTTTCACCAAGCTATCCCTCATTGAGCTCTGGGGTATACAAAATTGATTCCCTCTGAAAAACATATCCTCCTGAATGAAATAATCCAACCACTAACTCCTATCCTCCAAGATTGGTTCTTTACAAGCTCTCCAAGGTTTTGTAAAATCCAGGTCTTCCTCATACAAGTTCTTCAATTCATCAAAGCCTAATACCTCCACTCTCATGTCTATGAGTAAATTCCTTCTCCTACTCAAAGCATCAACAACTCTATTTGACTTTCCACTCCTATGTTTCAAAACAAAAGTATAACTCTGCAAGAATTCCATCCATCTCATGTGTCTCTAATTCAACTTACCTTGACTGTTCAAATATTGCAATGCTTGATGATCTATATACAACAAAAAATCCTTAGGCAACAAATAATGTATCCACTTCTTCAAGGCTTGAACTATGGCATAAAACTCTTGGTCATACATTGAATACCTTCTCCTAGCATCATTCAATTTCTCACTGAAATAAGCTACTGGTCTTCCTTCTTGACTTAATATTGCTCCAATTGCATTTCCACTTGCATCATAATCTACCTAAAATACCTTATTAAAGTCTACTAAAGCCAACACAGGCTGCTCAGTCACCTTCTGTTTCAACAACTCAAAACTCCAGTTTGCTCCAGATGTCCACCTAAAATATTTCTTATCCCCTCTCATTGTTTTTGTCATAGGACTGCAAATAGAACTAAAATTCCTAATGAAATTTCGGTAGAAACTAGCCAATCCATGAAATGATCTTACATCTCCAATACTTTCCGGTGTAGGCCATTCAACAATTTCTCTCACCTTCTCAGGATCCATCTTCAATCCATCCACAAATATCACAAATACCAGATATACCAATTCTTCCTTCATGAAACTACACTTCTTAATGTTTATCAACAACTGCTCTTCTCTCAACCTTTGTAAAACTTGTCTTATATGCAACAAATGTTCTTCTCTAGTTTTACTAAAAATCAAGATGTCATCCAAATAGACAATCACAAACTTACCCAATAATTTCTTCAATACCTCATTCATCAGCCTCATGAAAGTACTCGACGTATTTGTTAGTCCAAAAGGCATCACCAACCACTCATATAATCCTTCATTTGTCTTGAATGTTGTCTTCCACTCATCCCCTTCTTTGATTATGATATGATGATATCTACTCTTCAAATCTATCTTTGTAAAGTATTTAGCTCCACTAAAAAAATCCATAATGTCATCCATCTAGGGAAAAGGAAATCTATACTTCACTATGATTTTGTTTATGGCTCTAGAGTCTGTACACATTCTCCATTCTCCATGGATCCTTCTTAGGTGCTAACACAACAGGTACTGCACAAGGATTTAAGCTTTCTCTAATCAAACCCTTCCTCAACAACTCTTGCACTTTTCTATTCAACTCTTCATTCTCTGCTGGTGTCATCCGGTGTGCTGCTTTATTAGGAAAACTAGCTCTAGGAATCAAATCCATGCAATGAATAATGCTCCTCACATGTGGTAATCCATCAGATACATTATCCGAAATGACCTCATATTCTGTCAGCAACTCCTTTATCTCCCCCAATTGTTCTCCTACATGCTTCAAGTCTTCAACCTTCTTAGGAACCAAGGCATAGCACATGTTCTCATGTCTCAGTCCATCTAGAAATCTCCTTCCATCAACCAAAAAAACTCTAGCATTCATACAAATCTCAACTTTAGGAACATCCTCCAATGGCAACAAAGTCTGCTTCATCCCATTAGCAACAATGGTATATGTGTTCTTATTTCCATCATGAATAGCCTGTCTATCATATTGCCAAGGCCTTCCCAACAAAATATGGCATACATCCATGGGCATGGTATCATACAAAACTTCATCATGATAATTTCCTATCTTCAATTTCACCAAACATTGTTCACTTACCAGTATCTTATGCTCATCTTGAATCCATGCTATCTGATAGGGTTTTGGGTGTTTCAATCTTTCCAGTTTCAATTTGGTCACCATTTCTTCAAAAACTAGGTTCTCAGAGCTTCCACTGTCAAAAATCACTTTGCAACATTTACCAACTACCTTGCATCTGGTCCGGAACAAATTCTTTCTCTACAACGGTTCCTGCTCCAACTCACTTTGACACAAGACTCTTCTATTCACCAACACTTCTCCCTCTTCCAGTTTATTAGATGATCCATCATGATCCTCCTTAGGAAAGGTTGTTCTTGTATTAGTCTCTGTCTTTCTACTTGTCTCTCCTTGATTACATTCAAATGCTCTATGTCCTTCTCCACCACACTTGAAACAAGTTCCCTTGAATACTCTTTTCTCCTGTCCTCTATCATCTTTTCTATAACCCTCATTCTAGTAACCATCATATCCTCCTCTCATGTAAGAGTTTCCATCATCTCTACAGTATGAATTATCATTCTTACTAACTTCCTTATCTCTACTCTAATCTGCAAAAGATCCTCTTCCTCCTCCAATAAAAGTTCTTCCTCTCTGAAATCTTCCACCTCTTCTTCTCTGTCTCTGGTCATGTCTTTTATTTAGCTTCTCTTTTGCTTTTAGGGCACATTGATATGCCTCCTCCACACTCAGAAACTTGATCAAATTGATTTCATCTTGTATAGATGACCTCAAACCATTCACATATCTGGCTACTTTCTCGACCTCATCCTTCGAATGTCTAGATCTAATATTCAACTTGTAGAACTCCTCAGTATACTATGTCACACTTGACTCCTTCTGCTTTAGATTCTACAACTTCCTAAACAAACTAATTTGATAGTCTGTAGGCATAAACTTTGTTTTTAACTTATTCACCATCTGATCCCATGATTTTATCTTCTCCTTTCCTCTTCTTTTCTTATCTATCTACAAATGTTCCCACCAAAGGGATGCATGTCCTTTCAACTTTGTACAAGCAAATTTCACCTTCTTATATTCGGCGGTACCTTCAAAATTAAAACACTTCTCCATCTTTGTTATCCAATCAAGCAATTCATCTGAATACAACTTACCATTATAATTTGGTGGATTGAAATGTGGTCTATTATTTACCCTAGTTAGGGCTCTTATGAACCTCTCTTCTCCCTTATCTAGGCCAGGTTGATTTTCTCTTTCCCTTTCTTCCTATTCTTCTACCTCTTCATCACTCACATCATCAACTGATTGACCTCTCCTTTGGGCCATTTTGACTGCCTCTAATCTAGTAGCAATTCCTCTCAACATATCCATCATAGCTGGGTCTACATTTCTGCGTGCTCCATTTCCTCTACCATTTCTTCTTCTCGCCATCTTTACACAGTCCTTTGCAACTATAGGTTGAATCCACAGTCTACCACCCCACAAAAAATCTTCAACAAGACTCCGCAAACTCTGACGATCTCTCACAGAATGAACCTTGCTCTGATACCAATCTGGTGCAGCCACAATAGGAGGGTCATCAAAGAGAATAGTTTGGACTGTGCAACAAGAGTTACACAACAAAAGAAATACAATATGGAGGCAAATGCAGATTCAAATATTCTTATTATCAGAAATTTCAATTACAATCGACCGACAACATCTGGGCTTACAGATTTGGCTCACAGGCCTGATACAACATGCTCACAATGCAATATTCCTATATGCTCCTTAATTCGAGCTGAAATCTTACATAACTTACTACTTTTCTACTTGACTACTTTTCTAATGATCAGTTACAATGATTTATATCACATCTTGAGATCTAGAATCATCTGTGTTGGCCAAAGATCATTACAATCCCCAATGAAGGAAATGTAACGTGTGCATGAAATAGGTCGGCCTCAATTTGAATTTATCCTCGATGGATGCATAGGATGAAGTGTGGACCTAAATTAAGGTTAGGGACACTCCACGAAACAATTCGGAACACATCGTTAGGATCCACAAGTTACGGAAGGGATCCACAAGAGATAAATCTAGTCGTTATGCTCGAAATTGCTTGGTGCTCTGTTCTAGAAACTGCCACTTAATCCATAAGCGATAACTTGCTGAAAAAAGATCCAATCGATCTGAAATCTTGGAATAAAGAAAATGAACATGTCCACGATGAAAACATAGATCCGCAAGGTCTGGTGAGCAAATATGACAAAATATTGAATTTGCCAACTTGAACTGAACAAGAACAAAATTGAAGTAAAAATATTTTTGGTTGATGCAGGATTGCAAAGAACCAAGGATGCTCTTGCATCAATTTTCCAGAAAAAATAAATCAAAAACTACCTATGGAGCCTTAAAACAATGTTTTGGAAAAAACTTCAAATTGACAGTTTGTTGCACAACTGAGTTCCTTATGCAGAGATATTCCAAACATGATTGAAAAAAACCAAAATTAAAATAAACAATTGCAAATCTTTTTGGGTGATGTGAATAGCTTGTTCACCTAGGATGCTCCTGCATCAGACACGTTGGGTAGAAAGATTTTGAGCATAGGCTCACAATGGCAGAGTTGAGTAGTTGAACTACTCTTCCAAGTTAAATACAACCTACAACAAACTCCATCACTTTCCCAAATGCCCAAGATTTAACCTTCTTCCATTTTTACCAATATTGTGTAAGAACACACACCACCATCCTCCAACAACTCTGTATTCTCTTTCTTCTCCCCCTTCTCGTGGGCTCATTGTCATGACCCCTATTTTCAATAAGTAATTTATAATTCAATAATACTATTTTGATGCATTAGTATTTAATTTAATGAATTATTATATTGTTTAATTAGTTTGTAGGAGAATGAAAGTATAATGAAATAAAATAATTAATTATAATTTAATTAGAGATTTTATTTATTCCAAATAAATGTTAATACTCAGTGATTTAGAATAAATATTTTATTTTTAATTGAAGGATATTTCGTTATTATTATAAATATTTAATTTGCAAAATAGATGATATTTTTTTATTGTTTATTAAGGGTAAATATTTCTCTTACAATTTGAAAATGACATTTCCCTACCATTTACTATGGATAATTACTCAGTTGCAACTAAAATAGATTTCTTTATTAAAGGTAAATATTGTGCATGAAAAAGAAATATTATTTTATATTCAAGATTCGGTTATGGGGAATGGAAGAAGAAATATTTAGAGGAAGAAAATATAACAGAAACACACAATTGTTTTCCATAATTTTTCCTTGTGTCTTCTGATAACTGAAATTGGAAGTAGTTTTCTAGAAGCACCACAATAGTGGAAGAAAAGAGGAAAAACAGTAAGAAGAAGAAAAAACTACAGGAAGCGATTTCCAGGTTCTTAATTTTATTTTTTATTGTATTTTTATTTCCAATGTATGAATAATTTATTGTATTGTGGAAAGAGAAATTCTTTTGTCAATCCCCAATTTGATTGTAATTTTGCATTGGTGCTTGAATATTTTGACTCTCTATTTGAAAATGGCTGAATCAGGCTTGTTCAAGTCTATAACTCCTCTTATCCTTTAAACTAATTTTATTGTTGCTGTGTTAAAATAATAAAAATATATCATTATACTATATTGTACATTTATTCATATATAATATTACTATCAAATATTTTGGGGGTTGATATAAATTGTGGAGACAGTGACCCATATCAGGGGGACGCCTTTGGCACCATGGGAGGGCCTGTGGAGACAGTGACCCATCCCATAGGCCGCGGCCTGTGGGATGGGTGCTGCCTTCCATAGGCAACACCTCCCATTGGAGGCCATCGCACCTTCATAACCTTGCGCTTCGGGCAACCCATGACTATTGAAAATCCAAAGTTTGTAGATTTCCAAATGAGCGAATGTGCGTACATTTCCAAGCTCATACTCATCTCTGAATCTATGAATGAGACAAATGTTGCTATGTTAAAGCTAATAGGACTATGCTATGGAACAACCGCTATCCATATTCATGTGCCCAAGACTTCATTAAATTGGAGCTTAAAATGGTAAAAAAGAAGAAGGAAGATACATACTCAGTAAAGAAAATAAATATTAAGAACATCTCAGTTGACAATAATAGCAACCACATAGGGGTGTTAGCAAAAGAAAGAGAAATTAAGCAATCAAAACAACTTAGATCTTATGAGGTTTATCAGCTCCATTTGGTTGGTTCTTCAATTAGAGAGCTTTCAATACATTCGTAATTAAGTAAAGAAACTTAATTGAGTCCACCCTCAACACACTGGAATGGAGAGAAAGAAAGGGCGAGAAGGAAAGTTATGGGATTATTAACTTTTTGGTTCTAATTCATTACTCTGTCCTTTTTAGCTTATGAGTTACTGTACGATTAAGGGATCATTCTACAATACATTAAATTCCTATTTTTCTACTGTTTCTGAGTTACTATGTATGCTTTAACATATGTTGCAAACATGCTGCAAGATCTCGAAATCCCAAGTTTGAATTAGATTGCGATTATTTTGTTATTTATGAGAAATACGGGTCAAAGTAAATGATAGAGCCCATGTCTCCTAGCACGTTAGCAAATGGAAAACAGAGCCTATGTTGTTGGCAAAGTTGCACCACTTCAACTATTTTTTTTCCATTTATCGTTCTTGTGTATAAAATTTATTCTTCTTCTCTTAGACACCTGGAGACTACCGGTTTCCAAGTCCGTTTTTGCAACATTTCTGGCTTTTTTCCATACAACTGCTTTAATATCGAGATTTTTCCCCAGTTTTAGACCTTGATCTTCAGTATGGTCTCTGTTGTTTCATGTTCCTCGATCAAACGAGTTAGACTTCTATAAGTTCCCTGTTAGAACTTTTGGTTTTTGAATATTCACGATTAGTTGTTTCTTTTATCACCTTTCTTTCATGGCATTAAGCAAGGGAAGACACAAAGTACACAAAGAAGCTCATGGTAACATGGCTTCCTAAAAAGTGTCCTTCAAGTTGATCTTAGGGATGCAACGTGTGTGTTTTTTTTTCTTTTTCTTTTGTAGAGAATGTGTTTTGTGCTATCTATTTCACTTTACTCCAGTATGGCGTAGTTGATCTAAATTTATTGTTTTGGGTTTATCTATGCCTACATTTGTTCTTATCGTTATTAAATAAAAATTGCACTTTGAGGCTAGTTAAAATTTGAAACCCTAAAAGGCATTGAAAACTAAACATATCATATGGACACGCTCTAATTTTACACTTGGCCACTTTGGATTTTGTTTATTTATGTCTCTTTGATATTTTATTGTTTCAGACATTTTTGTGTGCAATCTGAGGTAGTATTTATTAAACCCTTAAAAATGATTATGTTAGATGCTTTTGTTGATGAATGAAACAGTGTTGTATTTTTCTATGGAAACCTTCATTTGATTTTAGTATGAATTGGAGGCCATTTGAAAATAGAATTTGCTTTCAGCGTATATTAAATGCCTATCAGTTTCAAACAGTAAAAGAATGATGCAAAGTAGATTATTCTGTTTAGTGTTTGAGCTAATGAATTAGGATCTTAAATATTCCATCTG
This sequence comes from Sequoia sempervirens, assembly GCA_007258455.2. Taxonomy (NCBI): domain Eukaryota; kingdom Viridiplantae; phylum Streptophyta; class Pinopsida; order Cupressales; family Cupressaceae; genus Sequoia; species Sequoia sempervirens. The sequence goes on from VDFB02270651.1 coordinate 330,240,233, forward strand.
TTTATTAGGAATCATAGCATGGTTTTCTTTTAGATAAGTTATTAGCATCGATATTTCTATTTATGTTAAGTTAAAATGATAATACGTAAACATTATAGTTACATTAAGGCTAAAATGTTTGGATCTTGTACTTAATTCTTCTTAATATAGATTTAAGATAGATATTCAATTTCGTTGTGGGGTTAAGCTCCTAAATATAGTATATGATGAGACTTGTAAGTTCCTCAGAACGTCTCTTAAAAGTGTTGTAGTATCTATTTGCAACTCATGTCATTTTTGTGTTTTTATATACTCTCTAGTTTATAAATGTATTCTCATACATACAAGAGCTATACCTTCTTAACCCTTTTATAGTATTATCTTCTCATTGATACAACCTTTATGAATCATTGAATTAGAAGTAAGCATTCTTCTTGCATAGGCATGCATGCATTCTAGCAGGCCTAGAATTACTTTCATGAAGCTTTATGTGATTGGACTAAGGTTTTCAGAGTACTTGTGTGATTTTTGAGAAATCACTGGAGGTAGAATGGTCTTATATGTAAATACTCGGGAGTGGTTCATGTTAGATGGATATTACCTTAGTTTTCATGCAAGGATGATTTATTGGTAAAACTTGAATGTGTTGTTTAAAGAATTATGCAACTTTTAAAAGAACTTCCTTATGTTCCTTGTTATGTGTGATAATCATGGAATCCTAAAATATGGAATGAATGATCATTGCAATGAGATAGTATGATCAATGCCAGTGGGGCATCTTATAACCATTGAAAATTTGTAGCCAGTAAGGCACTACCAGAAAGGCATTTCATTAAGCCAATGAGGCACTTTTAACGAGTGGTTTTTCATCCCTATGAGGTTTTTCCACTCATGAAATTTGTGTTATGGTTTCCTTGTGGGTGCATTTATGATCTTTCTATCTCCTTAATTTTCATTACATTATTTGAATTTACATGTATTGATGTGATGACAATTTATGTGTAATCTGTATGGCTAAACCTAATGAAAGTACAACTTTGTTTCAATATACTTTGATTCATTGATGTATGTTGTCCCATTTGAATTTTTATGATGAAAGTAAATTAATAATTCCTCCACACCTTTTTATAATTAATTCTATTCAATTAATTTATTTCAGAAACTAAAGGAAATTTTTTATTCTATTAAATCAATTTGGAAATTAAGGGTTATAATTGGTAAGTGAGATTTTCTGAACGTTACACTCATGCCAACCAAAGCCCGACCTCCTCCACTAAATACCCTCTATTCTCCTCTTCTCACTTGTGGAATCTATTCCACCTCTAACCATCCACCTCCACCAAAAACAATTTGCAATATCTTCTACCATTTCTACACACAACCACACAACATCTACAACATGCTCTTGCTCTCTATCCATCTTTCCTTCTACTTTCACCAAATAAGATAAACACTCTTCATAAAAAATATTTACGTCATTCCTTTATGTTATTGCAAATTTTCCCTCCTTGTCATCCATTGCAACATCTTCAAACTTTATTGATGCAATCTCAATTGTATCTCCATTCTCTATAGTTGCAAGATTTTTCTTCCACTCATCCTCTATCACCAACATCTTCAACAACAAATCTTCTTCATCCTTGCCATCTTTAGCTACTACTACTGCACTTGCTTCCTCTTGCTCATTCTTTTCTTCTTCTTCTTCCTCCATGCCTTCCTCGTGGCATGTCTCTGCTACAACTTCTTCGGTAGGGGCTGCTCTCTCATCTTTCCATCCCAAACTATTGTCCTCACTCTTCTTCTCGCTCCTCTTTACTACTTTCCTTTCACTTTTACCAATAATCTTCTCCAATTTTTCAATCCTTGCCTCAATATTTCCTACTTATTCATGAACTATATGTCCCATCTTTTCAATTGTCTCATCACAATCAATCTACAAAACAAATTTCTTCCCTGCTTCAAGCTCCCCACTACTCAGGACTCCTCTACCTACAACAACCCTCTTGAGCTCTCCACAACCACTTCACAAACTTTCCTCTAGGTCAGAACTACCTCACGGTCGATTTTCTATTCACACTTCCACCCGCAGGTCCTGGTGGATCCTCTCCATGCTCAGGATTACCTACTTTGATACCAATTGATGTAGAATGAAGTACTCAACTTCACTTTTCAAACACAAATCTTCACGCAAATTCAAAATTTCCAATAGGCAATGCTCTGCCCAAAATTTGCAGCAGCCAAATACTCCTTATTTCAATTTTGCAGATACTAAATTTTCATTCTTTGTCACAAATTTACAACCAAACAGTGGTAATTTCAAATTCGTACATAATCTCATCTACAAAGCAACACACTTATCATACAAACTAACACACATTAAATCAATTCAACATTTTCCAATTTCAAACAATCATGGTGGTTACAAACATTTACATTTGCCATAAAATGGTTTTATTTATGAACAAGCAATTCTTCCTTAATCTAAATTTCCTTTTATCCAATTGTGTGTCAGTTCACTCTTGTTTCCTATTGTCCTTTTTTCATCCTCTCTTATGTTTCCTTTACCCTCTTCACATATTTTGTATTCTGCCAAACTACATTAAGTTTTTTTTGTCTTATTCCATTCTCCACAGTTGCACAACCACTCTTTCCTGCCAACAATGGTTTATTTTATTTAATCTTCCCCTTCAATCCTACGTAGCCTCCTAATTTCTTACACCTGATGTTGCAACATGATATTCCCTTGCATACCTATTACATCCCCCTCTTCCACACACAGGTTGTGCCTTTTTTCCCCTCTAATTTTTTTAAAATTTCTTTTGTTTTTCTACCCTCTCCTTCTAGCACCCATTCAAATTCTCTCTCCCCTATTGTGCCCCTTCACATTTCTCTAATTTCTCTACACTTATATGCATTTGATTTTTAATTTTAAAAATTCAAATTTGCATCTCACATTTTCTCCATTTTAATTTTTAAATGTCTCTTTCCATGCTATCAAGAAGAGTGTTTAAATAAGATTCTTTGAAAAACTTGGAAGATTTTTTACCTTAGCATTGTAATGCATCAAAGATCAACTAATTTAACAATTAAAATACTTTGAAGCTACACAATTTAAATTAATTATTCGACTTTGACACTATCGGGAGTGTCATGGGCACCCACGGGTGAAAAAATTCAAACTTCTCTAAATTGAACAAAAATTTGTGAGTAAGCTCAAAATGATGTCCCTAGGTTCCCTACAAAATTATTTCAATCTAGCCCTCCAAAAACGTGAGATTTTAAAAAAAAAATGTAAACTGTTGATATTTTAATAGACTTTCGGCTTTAAAATATCCAAAACTAGGAAAGATATGAATTTGATTCTTTTTGCATATTTCACGTGGTACTTCCAAGAATTTCTTTGAAAAAGGATTTTACTTGAGTCCTTATGGATTTTCCAATTTATTTTTTTAAAACTACCTGTGGAGCCTTAAAACAATGTTTTAGCGAAAACTTGAAATTGGTAGTTTGTTGCACAACTGGTTTCCTTATGCAGAGAGATTCTAAACATGATTGAAACAAACCAAAATTAAAATAAACAACTAAAAATATTTTTGGGTGATGCAGATAGCTTGTTCACCCGAGATGCTCCTACATTAGACATGCTAGGTAGAAATATTGTGAGCATAGGCTCACAATGACGGAGTTGAGTAGTTGAACTACTCTTCCAAGTTGAATACAACCTACAGTGAACTCCATTGCTTTCCCAAATGCCCAAGATTAATCCTTCCTCCATTTTACCAACATCATTTCAGAACACACATCACCATCCTCTAACAACTTTGCATTCTCTTTCTTCTCCCTTCTCATGGGCTCATGCCCAACAAAGCCCGACCTCCACCAAATATCCTCTATTCTCCTCTTCTCACTTGTGGAATCTATTCCACCTCTAACCGTCCACCTCCACCAATAACAACCTATAATATCTTCTACCATTTCTACACACAACCACATAACATCTACAACATGCTCTTGCTCTCTATCCATATCTCCTTCTACTTTCACCAAATAAGATAAAAACTTATCACAACAAAAATTTACCTCATTCCTTTATGTTGTTGCAACTTTTCCCTCCTCATCATCCTTTGCAACATCATCAAAATTTATTACTGCAATCTCAATTGTATCTCCATTCTCTGTAGTTGCAATCTTTTTATTTCACTTATCCTCTATCACCAACAACTTCAACAACAAATCTTCTTCATCCTTGCCATCTTTAGCTACTACTACTACTAGTGCACTTGCTTCCTCTCGTTCATTCTTTTCTTCTTCTTCCTCCATGCCCTCCTCATGTCATGTCTCTGCTGCAACTTCTTCGGTAGGGGTTCTCTTATCTTTCCATCTCAAACTGTTGTCCTCACTCTTCTTCTCGCTCCTCTTTACTATTTTCCTTTCACTTTTACCAATACTCTTCTCCAATTTCTCAAGCCTTGCCTCAATCTTTCCTACTTCTTCATGAACTATTTGTTCCATCGTTTCAATCGTCTCATCCTCCACTTTCTCCCGATATTGCTCCCAAAACAGTATTTGCACGGGTCTCCTCACGACGCAACCCAACTTCATCTTCTACAATTTCACCTCATGCAATCTATCATCACACTTAATCTGCAAAACAAATTTCTTTGTTGCTTCAAGCTCCCCACTACTCAGGACTCCTCTACCTACAACAACCCTCTCAAGCTCTCGACAACTACTTCACACACTTTCCTCTAGGTGTGAACTACCTCATGATTGGCGATTTGTTCACACTTCCACCCACAAGTCCTGGTGGATCCTCTCCACACTCAATATTACCCACTCTGATACTAATTGACGTAGAACAAAGTACTCAACTTCACTATTCAAACAAAAATCTTCATGAAAATTCAAATTTTCCAATAGGAAATGCTCTGCCCAAAATTTGTAGCAACTAAATACTCTTTATTTCAATTTCACAGATACTAAATTTTTATTCTTTGTCACAAGTTTGCAACCAAAGACATTTGGTAAATTCAAATTCGCACATAATATCATCTACGAAGCAACACACTTATCATACACACTAACACATATTAAATCAATTCAACATTTTCCAATTTCAATTTCAAACAATCATGGTGCTTACAAAAATTTACATTTACCATTAGCTAACTAGGTATAATAATGACTCTATTTACACTAACACCCCTTAAGTGAAACTTAGGGAGTAATGTATGCACTAATGATGAGTCTTGGCTATGAGGCCATATTAAGGTTGTACAAATATCTCATAAAGTGGAGTAAAGGTGAAAAACCCAGTGGGAAATAAAAATCCCTCTCCAAAATAGAAATGATGCAATAAAATGAAATTTACAAGTGAATAAGATAGAAGGAATCATGATGAGCCCCCAAGGACTAATTCTAGCACAAAGTAAAATGAATTTTCTCCCCATAGAGAGAAAACAGAGGTCATGTGACCCCTCAAAAATTGTGAAGTGATGAACTCCATGTGAGGAAATGCTTCCTCCCAAAATTGATAGTAGAAGAAAAACCATGTATCCTCTCCTCAAGATGATGTTTGTAGTGTTGTTAGATACTCAATACTGGATGTTGAAGATGATCCACAAATGCTAAATAAAATTTCTCTCCTTAGGAAGAAACAACACCATAAATGTGTGCAAGAGGACTTCCCATGTTGGATAGGAATATGCAGTAAGTAAGGTGAATGTCACTAAATGATGCACATGATCCAAAGACTAAAATGATACCAATGATTCCTTCGAATGATGCTCCAATATATCCAAGACAATGTTGATGTGTCATGAATGCTGATAAGATGGATTAGGTACCATAGAAGATTCTATAATAGGTACTGTTAGGTCTCAAAAGTGCAGATTTTTAAACCATAAGAGGGTGCCAATCTCTTAATACACCTTTGGCCCACGAACGAGGTGAGCAAGGTTGATTACCTCCTACTCTTCAGGCTCTTACAGACCTAGGTTGGTATACCTGAACAATAAGGTAGATATAAAGTTGGATGTGGTTCCTAGATTGAGCAATCTACTCACTATGGCACATGAGGGTGGAGTAGATGCAAAGCTTTGATGGTTAATTCCCATTGAAAGTAGTTGAAAATTCAAGATTGTGAGTTGTATGTTGTATGAAATATCCTAATTATGACCAGTTCCTACTCCTATTGGGTGAATGGAGTGAATGAATGGGTGGTGATTATGGAATGGAGACAGACTTGTAAGATAAGTAAACCTATTATTCAGCTTAACTCGAATTACTGGGCACTTGAGATGTTTGTACCTTGTGCAAACGTGCAATTCTATTTATTACAATGTTCTTTAATAATCCCAATGATATCCCCTCAAGTTACTATGAAAGCATGAAAGGACCTTTAATTCTTAAGTTAATGGAAACCAATCAAAACAACTTCTTTAAAAGGATTTAAACCCTGGGCAGGGACCAATTAAAGTAAACTATTTCAAAGGATTTTAATTCACACCAACTAAAAAACCAATCAAAGCATCCACACAATAACAAAAAATGTGTTCTGATAATCTTGCAAACTTAAACAACTTGAAAAGACCACTTTGGAGACAACAAAGTAATAGATAAGCATGAAAATTGACACAGTAATTGAACATTGAAAATGGATTATGATTTATAAATAGTTTGTTTGATTGTATTAATTCAAAATATAAGCATTATAACATAAGTCTTTTAATATGGTATGGATGGGCGGATTATGCAACCTATCTTCTTACTAATGCCTACTAAAATGGAATATGATATGATGATCTCAAAATTGGGCCTTGGTTTCGCTATTTGTATGGGAAGCAACAAGCTTTGGGCCCTTTTACAAAAAATAAATTGCTTCATAACTAAAACATAATTAGCATAAACATAAAAATATCAAGAGTTTGTTGGTGGATGCAATACAATCCGTTAATCTCCAGCAAGTGCCTATGATCACCTAAGACTTGTTCAAGGCTCATGCACCATGATCATGTATCCAAAACCATCAAACTCCAGTCCCTTATCTCTTACTTGGCATGTGCAATGAACGAGTTAATCTTCAACAAATGCTCGATGTACCCACTTTTGGCATGAGTGTCTGCATTATGTATAATATCTTTAATAGCATACTCCATTTCAAAAATTCTTCCAAGTTGTTGATGTGTTTTCTTAAGTACCTCATCTTCATCATTGATTGCATCAAGAACAATAGGCAAATAGTGGGCTATCTCATCCTTCCATGTATCTTGATCTTTTAATTCTATTTCCTCAAAGAAGTTGGGCAAGACCATACTCAAAGGCTGACTAAAGTCACTTAACTCCTGTGTCAAGATGTTGTGGAAGTCTTTATGTGATTTCATAAGCTCTTGATATTCTTGTAACACAATAGTGTTATCTTCCTTCTTTGTTATGATGTGAGACTCCACTTCCTTCATTGTGTCACTCAATCTGGTGTTTTCCATTAATGTTGCATATGCTTTATCATGAATATCCCATACTTGTTCAGCATGCTTATACATATATTTATATCTCATGCAGATGATTTCTGATGCCATTTCAAAGATAGTGGTCTTGAGGTTTCCTTTTAACTCTTCTTGTTCCTTCTAAAATTTCTCATGTCTGTGTTTCCAATATGTAGTTTCTGACATTGCTTCCAGCACCTTTCTTTCATGTTCAACCAATGGGGAATAAAGCCTTGAGGAAGAAGAAAGTCTATCCCTGTAGCTAATAAGCTCATGTTTCAATCTTTCATTCTATTCTATCAGTCCCTTGTTATCCCTTACCAGTTTCTAAATTTGAGCCTTTGTGAACTTGGCCACATTCACATTCAAATCAGCAGTTTCCATAGGATCTGTCTCTCCTACTCTTTATACCAAAAGATGTCCAAAAATTTGATCATGATCAACAAGGGAAGGCTTTTTGCCTAGTGGGTAAAGTGCCCATATCTGCAAAGTAGTATTATCAAGATTATATCCTAATCTAGTGTAGATCTTGTCACCAGCTTCATTTTTCAAGTGCAAGGTTTTATTATTTCTCTTCATAAAACTATTAAATACAATGGCTGAACTAATATCCCATCCTGGAAGGAGCATAACCCCAGCTTCTTGCAATAATGCTCTTCCTCTCTCAGCAGTCATGTTCTTCATCTCTCTATCAATTTCATGTTGAAGCTCTTTCAAAGCATATGCTTCCTTCTCAGGTTCAATGTGTTTTATCCTTTCCATTACCATCTTTCCTTTATACTCATAGATGAAAGCGTTAAATTCAAAATTCTGGACAAATGCATCATCTGCAATGAATTCCTGATTGGCACGGTATCTCACATCATCAGATAGCTCATTGGAAGCTTCAAAGGTAATCACACTCCTTTCTAGTGGTATTTCATATTGGGGAATGACAAAAGTGTTGATCTATGTGACCTCTTCTTCCCCCTCAGTATCATCTTCAACCATGAGAGGGGTGTCAACTGAGAAGCTTACCTCTGGAGTAGGCTATGGTGACAAATGGTCCAATAGTGTTATATTTTTTTCTTTCCTCCTAGAGCCAACATTTCTTCTCCTCTTAAATGCCACTAGAGGTAAATCCTTTATTATTTCTTCTTCATTCAGGAGCAATTTCTCAACTCTTTCCATAGGATCTTTAATTTAATGAAAGGTTTCCACATAGGATGGGTTAGTATTCATTCTCTAGGCCTCAACCATAACAATTCTATTGTATCCATTTGTTCTCATGATCACCTAATTTTCCTCACAGTTCCTAATGACATCATCGACATGGAACTCATGCTCATATCCTTTCAGTTTTTGAGAAACTTTAGCATCATAGATGAAATGCTTAGGCTCAAATTTTTCTCTCTTGTTTCCCACCGGCAAGCCATAATAATTTAACTTGCTTCCAACCAAATCATACCCTGTATCAACAATATTAGTGAAATCACTGAAACATAGAGTGGAAGGCGTGAAATTTTTCCTTCCATAGCTTTTCAAATGCATGAAGGTTGAATAAGACAATTGTCTTATGATCTCGAGATATGCAACCCTATCTGGCACAATCTTAGGCAGTAAATATGGCGCAACTTCAAATCCATATACTCTAATGATAGTACAATCTACAAATGTATACCAATCTCCCCAATTATGATTTATATTTCCATCATGGCCCCTCTCCTTTGGTCGGAGAAACCTCTATACTTCTAGGGATAGATTATAGTCACAATTATGGCCAAGTAATTTGAACAAGGGTTTGACAAAATTCTCTTCAAAGTAAAAGTAGTGGGATCTCCCACATCTACTATCCTAAACTGATTTCCACATTTGCACTAGTCTAGAATTACCATCACTATCCAGATCCTTTATTCTCAATTCTTCTCCCCATATTCCCATCACTTTTCCTTCATACAATATCATATGCATAAGAAGTGAATAGTGTTTGAAGTATATAGATTCACTGTTGTTTTTAATAACATTAACAACACTGTTAATGGCCTCAGATAGATATTCTACATAGTCATAGGGCCTGGAATCTTGGCTTTGAATGTCCATAGCCAAAACCATGGGAGCTATCGTCATGTTAGCAATGGCCTCAACTCCTAGTACTTGGCCAGTTGAATAGTATATGTATTGATAATATTCTTCAAACAAATCTACAAAGAATGAGGGCCTTTCATCACCGAAAAATTTCCTAGGTTGATTCCCTGGACCTTTGGGCCTGTGCAGAGGTAGCTTCCACCTCTTATAGCTTGTATCCATAGAGTGATACTCTTCCAACAAGTCTCTCATCTGCAATTTCATCTTTAGGGAGGTGTCCAATTGGAAAACCATGCAAATATAATCCTGTGTTATAATCATAAACTATGACCCATCAAGTGAATAAACCTCGTTTTGGGATTATTATTCTTTGTCAGTGCTTTAATTAGTTCTATGTTCACAAAAACATTTGGCATTGCAAGTTTTCCTAGATTGAAATTCCATGGGTTTGAAATTGGGCTATATTTAGTACTTCTTCCTATAGTGATAGATGAACAAATCATAACCCCTGTGCGGAGTCCACACATCTCCAAAATTCTTGTGCTTGTCCTCTAGGGTCTCACATGATGTGTTCAGTTGAGCTATTCTTCTTGCTTTTGGCCCAAACCCAAGACATTGGTCTATTAAATCTTGATTAAGTGGCCTACTTTCTATTTTTTGCCTCTTTGCTCTTGTTTTCTCTGGGGTTTTATCCATTTTAACCCTACTGTGTTGTACTTCAAGCTGTCTTCAAAAAATTACGTTCAACTGAGCCAAGATGTACTTAAATGAATGCCATAAGTTCTAAGCTTCTTGCCTTCGTCCAACTCCGTCCTTTGGATACCTAGCCACAGTTCATAGTGAATTTTGATTCCTTAAAGGCTGTATTTATCAAAATTCAACATGTTCAAGCTAGCTCTGGTTCATAAATGACACCTGCACCACCCTTCTTATAAATTTGCACATTAATAGTAGTTGTCTCTTTGATGACTTCATCCGTAAAATCAATTTGGTGATAATTATTTCATATTTTGTTGAAGAGAGTTTAATCACAACATCTATATCTCTCTTTGATATATTCTTGACCATCTTTTGAGAAATGTCTAGGAGACATTAAGATTTCTCTCTTCGATATTGCAGGGTCTCTTCAATATTTACATCTCAGTCTTTTCCCTTATGCCCCCCTTTTGTCGATGAGACTAGTAGATATCTCTTGCAAACAAGGCTATGTCTCCTTGATATATCAACTTTATCTCTCCCTCCAGTGGTATCACTTTCCAACAATCTCTATGTGACTTTGTCATGTCGAGGAGACCCGCAGTCACCTCTCTTCGATGTCTCTTAGTCTCATCGATAACATGTGTTTACACTTGTGCTAGAATGTCGAGGAGACTTTTGATAATGTTTGCTCGATACTCTTGTGTCTCTTCGACTTATCGTTGTTAGGATGTCCATGAGACTTTGTCCAATGTATGTTCAATGTCTCTATGTCTTGCCGATATTTTGCTCCTTGGCTTTCAAAGAGACCTTACTCCTCTCCTCTATATGTTGATGTCTCTTCGAAATTTTTTCGTTTATCCACACTGTTTTATGAGTGACATATCATTTATTTTATGATAATCTCTAAAAGTCTGAGAGATGTTTTTTTGTTTCCTGAATGTTGAATCCTCCACATTGATTTGTCGGTGAGACATGTTAGATTTTCTCCTCGACATGTCCAAGTCTCTTAGACATATTGTTCTTTAGGCTAGAGAGAAGACATTTGAATAGGTCTCTTAGATATTTGGGAGTCTCATCTACATTTCACATCAACCCTCTTTGCTCACGTCGAAGAGACTATGGTGAGACTCTCCTCGATATAGCATTGTCTTGGCAACATGTTATGTGTTGCCATGGGAACACTTCAGACTAGGAATCCACTTCAGTGTTATGATCAAGGGCTATTAGCGTCAACCATTATGAAATGGAGATGGAACATATGGCGAGTGTGGGAGGATGGGTGAAAATGGAAGTGTGCAAAATAACCAATGTGGATTTTTTGGCTCCAACAGTGGCTCTGATTGGGGATGAATGAGCGTGAGGTCATTGAAAGGATCCATAATTGATCTTTGGGATGCATACCATGAATGAATGTGATTAGATGGTGTAAAAATGAGATGAAAACCTAAGAATACTGTGCATGGAAGATTATTATTTTTTTAAGAAGTATTTCAAGAATTGTCCATGCACTAGAAATTTTTGACCTTATCCTAAATTGTTGTGCATGGAAAATTAATTTAAGAAAAGAAGTGCTTCAGGAATTTTCCATGTACTAGAAACTCCTAATCTTCTCCTGACATATTTTGTAGATAGTAGAAATCTTCACCTCCTTTGTCAATAATGACAAAGGGTCTTATCCAGAGAGCCTCAAAATTTCCATGCTTCCCTTTATCCTGACACATTGTATTCCACAGTAGGACCATATCATTTTCTTCAATCTTTCTATCCTTGGCCCTTTTTTCAAACGAATATTTCATTTGTGATTGTATTTTTGTATTTTTCTCCTAGGCTAAACTCCTAATTTCATTTAGTTTTGCCAATTGTTCTATTTTTTCCTCCATAGGCTTAGGGATATCTAGGTCTTCTTGAAGTATGAATTTGTATGCAGGTAGAAGCTTCTACATAGGCATTCTAGCTTGTTCCCCATACACAAGTTCAAAGGGTGATCTACCAGTTTATTTCTTCACAATGATTCTATCTGCCCATACTGCCATTCTCAATTTAGAATCCCATGCCTTTTTGCTTTTGTCCAACATCCTTTTAATGATTTTCAAAATACTTTTGTTACTTGATTCGACCTACCCATTAGCTTGTGGATGATAGGGTGAGGCATATGAAATTTTAATGCCATATGTTTCACAAAATTTCCTGAACTCCTCTAATCTGAAACACATACCCTTATCTATGATTATTCACACAGGTGTCCCAAACCTTGTAATGATATTCTCCATCAGGAATTGGTTACAACCTTGCTAGTGGCCTATTTTGTTGGGATAGCTTCCACCCATTTTGTGAAGTAATCAATTGCCACTAATACCCACTTGTGACCTCCACTAGATTTTTCTGGTATCTCCCCAATAAATTCAATCCCCCATTGATGAAAGGGAGCTTCAACCTGCATTGGTCTTAGTGGTAGTGCTCCTTGATATTTCATTTTTCCAAAGAACTTCTAGTAGGCTTCACATTTCCTTACATAGGTGAAAGAGTCATTAAAAACCCTAGGCCAGTAATACAATACCCTCAAGATCTTATGGGAAGTGGTCTTAGCTGAAAACTGTCCCCCACAAACTCCTTTGTGCATCTCTCTTAATACATGTTTTGCTTGAGATTCATCCAGGCATAACAATAGTAGTCCATCTCTATTTTTCCAATATAACTCACCATCCATGAAAACATACTTGGAGGCATGTAACTTCAAGGATCTCTTCTAATTCTCATTCATGTGTTTAGGGCATTTCTGGTTCTTCAAGTAATACATTATGTCAGTGTACCATGCAGTGTTCTCTATGCTGGCAATCATGGTTTCCACTTCCCCTATGTTGCAAATTTGAGATGCTTCAAAATTTGACTTAGCCATTAGGTTGGCTAGGCCTTGCCCTCTTACCAGCTTAGTGATTTGGATCTCAATATCAAACTCTTGAATTCTATTGATCCACCTGCACCTTCTCCCTATGACTTCAGTTTGTACAAACACATCCTTGACTACAACATTAGGAACATATGCAATGATTTTTTCTCCTACCAGATAGGTTCTGAAGGCTTTTACTACTTTTACAAGCGCATATGCTTGTTTCTTTGTGATATCATACTTTAACTCAGCTCCTTGGAGGGACTTACTAAAGAATGATATAAGCTGCTCATACCCCTCATCATTCTTTTGTAACATTACTGTTGCAATGGTGTGGTATGAGGAAAATGAAAAGACTTGAAAGGGCTTACTAAAATCAAGGGATTTTAACACCAGGGATTCTTTTATTTCCCTTTTTATAGATACAAATGCATTGAGTGCTTCTGCAGTCCAATTAATTTCAACCCCTTTCTTCAACATTTTTGAGATAGGTTTGACAATTTTAGCAAAGTTTTATATGAACCTTCTTACAAATTTTATCTGTCCAAAGAAAGACTGAATGGCCTTGATGGTTTTAAGAATAGGGATCTTATCTATAGCTTCTACCCTCTCTAGATCAATTCTAACTCCCTCCTTGGACACTATGTGCCCTAATAACTTTCCCTTTATCACAACAAAATGACACTTTTTAGGGTTTAAGGAAATGCCATACTCTCGTGCTTTGAGGAAATTTTTCTCAAGATGTGCACCATGGTCCTCTACTTTCTTGGAGTATGCAGTGAGATCATCTTGGTATACTACCATTATTGTATTGATTAGATCGGCAAAAGCAACATCCATAGCTCATTGGAATGTGGCACCAACATTTGTTAGCCCAAATGGAATCCTTACGTACACATATGTGCCCCAAGGGGTGGTAAACGTAGTCTTATATTGTTCTGATTCCTTCACCTTCACCTGGTTATACCCTAAAAATCTATCCATCATGGAAAATAGTTCACAACCTGTCATCCTCTGCAACATGGCCTCCATATTTGGGAGTGGGTAATTATCTTTGAGGGAAGAGACATTCAAATTTCTAAAGTCTACACATAACCTTATGTCTCCATTCTTCTTTTTGACAGGCACCAAGTTTGAGACCCAAGTGGAATGCTTGATAGGCTTGATGATACCTCCCTCCCTGAGCTCCATAAGTTCCTCATGCATCTTGGGCTCCAAAGTTGGGTTTATGGGTCTTTGCTTTTGTCTAAAGGGTTTTGCATCAAGTTTAAGTGGAATTTCATGTTGGAACAGATCTTCCATGTATGCCTTAAGATCATCATAAGACGATGCGAAGACATGTTTATACTTCCTCAATAGTGCAATCAACATCTTTTTGATTGTGGGGCTTATCTTTTTCCCAATGTATACCTTCTTTGGTGTCAATTTAGTGCCTAGGTTGATTTTTTCAATGTCTTCCCTTCTTACTGGTGTTTGTTTCATGATTGCTTGATCATTCCCATCAAACACTCTTTCCAGTGCCACTAGTCCTTTAGGAATCTTGTTTGTTTTGAGTTGCACAACTTCCTGACCAAATACAATGTGTTTTCCATCTACTTCTTCCACAAATGCATTAAAATCAATCTCTTGGGCCTCATACTAATCAATGCAATGTAAGAACTTGATCATATCAATATCATCATTGAAAATTTTCCAATTGTAGATGTTATCAGGGATTGTTGGCTTGGTCTTGAGCTCAACTTGTGAAATTCGTGATAAAGTAACATCATCCCTTTTCAAGGCTACATTCACCAAGAAATCATCCATTAGGTTTTTAGATCTATCTATCCACTGAATGGAGAAAACATCAAACAACTCAGTAGTGTCTCATACAAAATTTCTATATTGCTTCAGCCTTTGTTCTTTTTGGAATATTTTGATCTCACTTGTGAAACAACTAGCTTAGAATCTCCCAAGATAGTTAATAGTTTAATCTTGTGCTTAGTAGCCATGTGTCTACCTCCTACAATGATTCAATAACCAGGCCTTCATAGTCATGATTCAGAGATTGGACATCTAACCTGAATAGCTATTTCAATCATCATGAAGGTGCATTTAACTTATCAACCCAGGGACGTGAACTTGAAATGGGTCAGCATAGTATGTGCACTAGGAACCCAAAGTAGCCATTTTCATTCTATAGCTAAGAAAGACACAATGTTGAAAGTAAATTGCTTAGAAAGGAATATCATGAATGCTAACCATCAATCAAAAATTACACCAAGCTAAAATGCATGATATAAATGAAAATGTGAGCAAAAAACAAGGCGCTTCTCTGTCTACTTTGGCTGCAGGAACAGTCATAGAATGGAATTCTAGTGGTTGTAGGAACAGTCGGTGCCAGATTTTTAACTAATTACTAAATAGTAAGTAATACTAAACTAAAGGACAGATTACTCACCAAGTGGCCCCACTTGGATAAGTATCCTCTAAAACTAATGAAAACTCAGATGCTCGAGCTCAAAACTTTATTTTATTCACTGTAAATCATGAGTACAAAAGAGTAATATGGATTACTGAAAAATCAAGAACACAATTACAATATAAAATCGTGAAACCTCTAGAGAAAGAGCATCAGATCTTTATTTATACTATCAACTAAACAAGGAATTCAACTCCACAAATTGGGAGGACGCCATTTAGGGAAAACATAGAAAGTGGGGCGGCGGTTATGCATGCATGGAATCCGGTCAGACATGCATGTCCAACCGTAGATTTAGTGTTGCAGTAACACGCACGTTCACTCAACATCAATAATGACCACTACAAGGCAGTTATGTTTGGTTTGCATGAGAAATTTCCTATCGTCGTCCTACTTTGACCTTTGAACAATTCCCATGTTGGACGTTATGGTGCATGCCCAGCTGGCGGTGCCTTCCTTAATTTAGCATCCTCAAATTAAATATGCATGGCAATGTTAGTACGCACAATAATTGCATAGATGTAACCACCTTAAGGAACATTCATTAACCACATGTAAAATTAATATAGATAGTCCATTTAACATGCCATTTATCATTAAATGTTTGCAAAAATAAGATTAAGCCCAATGTCTATAGTCTGAGGAAAATATCATAAAAGTATCAACAATTAATGTCAAATTCCATGATAAATTCAACAACTAGATCACAAATTCTACCAAAAAATGAGACCATAAACTAGACTCATCACTCCCCCCAACCTAAGATCTTGTCGGTCCTCCAACAGGGGAAGGGTTGTTCTTTTGTTTGGTCAATGCTCAAAAATTTGCAACTGACAACTCTCCCACATTAGAGTGTGTTGTGTGTGAATTAGGTCCCAATAGAATCCTCCCAATCTGTCCAATCTACTCCATCTCTATTTCTCTACAACAATATCATATCGGTAGAACCTCAAGTTCGGTACAAGCCACATTAGGGTGGGTGGTTGAAAAGTTAGGGGAAGCCACAATTGCCCCTTTGTCCTTCCAATGTGAATATATATGTCAATCCTTTTAAGAGTTGTTGCATAGTTCTAGATGGAATGAGGCTCAACCTACTTGAGATCATTAGTTAAGTTGTTCCATCTTTGTGAGAGGTATCTCTTCATGGTTTCCTCTTTTGCTTTTGCCTTTGCCTCATATTCACTATAAATTGCTTCTGTCCAAGGCATAATCCTACTACCATATCTAGGTCTGAAAATAATTCTATGACATTCCCTTAAAATATCCCCTAGATTCCTTGATTCAGCCCTAATGGGCAGAGGAATGTTAGACTCCAATTGCTTATAAGCCCCATATTTTTGTCCCCAACTAATATCATTTTGTACCCAAGACATAAATGCCCTTAATTGGACATCCCCAACATACAACAGTGGATTCCAATCATGGTCTTGAATTACAACATAATTATGCAAATAAAACTCACACAACAAATTCTTCATTTCAGGGGAAGCAATTCGATAAGCATTGAAAAATTTAATAGGGGTCTCAATAGAAGGGTTCAAACCTGAGACAATTCTTTCCAGTCTAAAAGAGAGATATTTCTCCTTCAAATGTAGAGTATAGACCCTTGGAGGGGTCCTACATTCCAAAATATGTGGTACCAAGGCTGCCATATCATCCACCCTCTTCTTCAAGGTGGCAATTTTTGCATCTTTATCTTCAATTTCCTCATCTCTCTTTTGAATTTCCTTCTCCAATTTGCATTTTTCCTCCTTCCATTCCTCTTCTCTTCTTTGCATCTCTTTCCATAAATGCATGGCAACCTTGTGCATCGAAAAATCAGGGGGGTTATGTATTCCTACCAGCATCTTTTCTAGCACTAATGCTAACTACAAGGATTCAGGCTGTCCCGTCAATTCTGGTTGCAGGGGTACTGATTGTTCTCCCAATTTAGGTTGTTGCTATAGGGACTCCTGCTCCTATTTTGGCTTTTGCTGCAAGATCTCTTACTGCAGGAAGTCCTAATTTTTGACTTGTTCTGCAATATTGGCAAGATCAACCAATGTTATGTTTGTTGTTGCCTTAAATATATCCTCTTCCTCAACATTCTCCTACCCCATTGGAGCTTGTATGTCCCCTTGTGATATTTATCTAGACTTAGGGCTTGCTTGCGGAGGCATACCAAAGGCTGGTTCAGCTGGTCTTGCTTTCCTAGGAGGGCTCTCATGTTTTTCTTTGGCTACATGATGAACATTGTCAACCTTTCTCTTCTTAGAGCTTGGCACCTCTTTTTCTATCGGCTGCCTTATGGCCTTTCCTTTTCTCGTTTCTACTTCCCTCTTATGTGCCCTAGTTTTCATTAGAATTCCAAGTGGAACATCATCATCAAAGTCAGGGGAAGAACTTTCTTTTTCTGAGTGCTCTGTCCCAGAAGAGCTAATTTCTATAGTTTCTTCTACTACAGGAGGGTTTACACTCGGGTCTACATCAGAGGTGGAAGCACCAAGAGTGGCTTCAGTCGTGCTCAATCTCCTACAAGACCTACGGGGTTGAGGTAAAACCCTAGGTTGCAAGTGCTCAGGTCTAATTTGATCATTTTTTTATGAATTCTTCCCATGTCATTCCAGATACATCATGCATAGACTTCTCAACTAGCAATTTAATCAAAAAATGGTGGGAAATAGAATTGTCCCTACCTTTTTGGGTCTCAATTGCCATGATTGAGAGAAGGTTGTATAACATGTTCAACACATTCGTCTTCCTCTCGTGCCTCATATGAATCAGAAGCTTGAAGTGCACATAATGCAAATTCGACTGGAAACCTTCACAGGGGATGTATTTTATGACATAAACAACCATTTGCTTCTATGGCTCAGGTAGAGACATTCTCTTTGCACCCTGTTTATCTATGCTCAATGGAGGGTTGTTCAACTCTATAAATTCAGCCCTAGCCAATCTGGCATCTCTGGAAGTAGGGTAATTTTTACCATCAGCAGGTAACCCTGTAACTTCTGCAATTATTTCTTCAGTTGTTATGACCTCCATCCCTTTTACCATGGCCTTTCCTTCAGACAATGTCTGGGCGAACTCTAGTGCAATGTATTCATCAAAATCATCCAGCTTCAGGAAGTAGTCAATCCACCCTCAGTTTCTGAACTCGTCCAGGCAGGGTGCATCCTGCAGTAACACATCATGCACTGTGGGTTCATTCTGAATTAACCCACCTCCCATTTTCTGCAATAAAAAAAACACTCTGCAGTTTCCTTCCTGCACTTTTGTCTGAAAATCAAATTCACCTTCCTGCAATACTTGCTAACTTTCCAATGCTAATGTCGACTAGATTTTCCCTTTTCTAACTTGCCTTTTTTTTATAACACAACTTGAGATATGACAAGGTCAATAATGGTAAGGAAGGAGTAATAAAGGAAAGCTATAATGAAGAGAAATGTCGGTAGTAGTTGGTGTCACTTCACACATGTGAGTTGTCCTCTCACTCAGATTTCAAATCAGCTCAATTTAAATTTTGCTGACGTAGACTAGCATGGAATGACACATGGGAAAAATATTCACATAATTTTCCTTCCCCCCAACCTAAATTTGGGCATGCATCCACACATGTTGAATGATGATTTGACAAGGTAGGGAATATTGGCATGCTATGGTGAACAATACTAACGTACAATAATTAAATGAATGCACTTAAAAGACAATTAAGATATAGAAATTAATGCGAAAATACCTGAATGTGTGGAGGATTTTTTGCAAAGATCGTGGAGAAAGTATCATTCACCTTTTTAGGAAATAAGTTGAGCAATTAATGAAGATGAGGTGGAATGAGGTGGAGTGAAGTGATGGAAGAGAGAGAAAGGTGAAAATGGATGGGTGGATGGGCGGATGGGTGAAGAAATGGACTCCCACAAAAGTGGAAGTCTTTATTATGACAAGTATGTACCTTAATTAGCCAGAAGGAGGGACACTAGGTCCACTTCCTTTGGCTGGAGGAAGCTCAGATGCTGCATGTTGAGTGAATTGCTATAGGAACTCCTCCTTGGAAGTTGGCTAGTGATACAGTCTAAGGCGATGACCATTGACAAGCAACTTAAATCTGATTGGGTCAATAGTAATGAGTTGTACAACACCATTAGGGAATACTTCAGCAACCTCATATGGTCCTAGCCACCTTGTCTGCAATTTTACTACATTGTCCTGATATCTTGAATCATAGAGCAAGGCCCAATCTCCTAGTTAGAATTTCTTCTCCTTGATGAATTTGTCATGCCACTTAATTCTTTGATTCTGCACTACCTCTGTGTGATGCAAGGCCGCTCTTCTCATCTCATCCAAAGCATTTAGCTGCATGATTCTTTCTCTCTATGCCTTAGAGATATCCATCCCAAAATCTACTGCAATCCTAAGATTCTTATGTTCAAATTCAATGGGCATCATAATTGTCTTTCCATACAACAACTCAAATGGAGTGAAGCCTGTGTTTGTTTTCCATGTAGTTTTGTAGGCCCAAACAACTTCTGGTAATCTATTTTCCCAATCCTTTCTATGGATAGCTACTGTCTTGGTTAGAATAGCTTCAAATTCTCTATTGGTCACCTCAACTTGGCCATTATCCTGGGGGTGATAAGGAGTAGACTTTATGTGCCTTATGTTGTACTCATTGACTAGTGCTGCAACAAGGGTTGATGTGAATTGAGCCCCTTGCTGAGTCACTATCTCTCTTGGAACTCCATATCTTGTGAAAATCTCCTCATAAAGAAATTTTGCAACCTTGTTATCTCTTGCATGCTTCATGGGCTTAACTTTGTTACAGAATCAGTGAATACCAAGATATAAGACTTAACATTTTATGGAGGGTAAATGGGTCCTACAAAATCCATTCCCCACTTGTCAAAGGGAGTGATTACTACCTGAGGATAAAGTGGCATCTCATCAGATGTGGTTGGCATGCCCATTCTTTGGCATCTGTCACATTTTATTGTATACCTTCCTGCATCCTTATGGAGTGTTGGCCAATAACATCTCGTGTTCAAAATTTTCATTATTGTTCTCTTGGCTACAAAATGTCCTCCAAATGGTTCATTGTGGCATGCATGCAAAATATCATATGTCTCATCTTCTCTCACACATCTCCTCATGACATGGTTTGGTCCAGTATAAAACAAACATCCAGCAATCTGGGAGAAAGGAAAAGATTTTTCAATGAGTTCCCTTCTCTCTTTTGGGGAGAAGTGAGGTGGAACTCTACCTGTGACCAAATAGTTAGCTATGTCAACATACTAGGGAGCTTGTACACTAATGGATAATAGATGCTCATCAGGAAAATAGTCATCTATGGCTTGATTATCTTCTGATGTAGTTAGCCTTGAAAGAAAATCTGCAACAACATTGGCCTTCCCTAGCTTATCCACAATGGTTATATCAAACTCCTGCATCAACAATAACCATCTTGCTAGTCTACCTGTGATCAAAGGTTTATTCATGAGATACCTAATGGTTGCATGATTAGTGTGCATAAAGATTTGGTAACCTGTTATGTAATGCCTAAATTTTTTCAAGGCATAAATCACTGCCAACATTTCTTTTTCTATCATTGTATAATTGAATTCAACTCCTTGCAAATTTTTACTCACAAAATAAATGGAATTTTCAATAGCTCCTTATTTTTTTCCTAAGACTGCTCCTATGGCATAATCTAATGCATCAATATGGATGTGAAAAGGAAGCTCCCAATTAGGTCCTTTGAGTACAGGAGCATGAGTCAAAGCTACCTTTAAGTCAAAAAATTCCTTGTCACAAGCTCCAGTCCACTGAAATTCAACATCCTTAGTGAGAACAGTATACAATGGTGCTGCTACCTTGCTTAAATCTTTGATGAAATGCCTATAATATCCTGCATGGCCCAAGAAACTCCTAACATCCTTCTATTTTTTATGTGTGGGTAGATTTGTGATCACCTCAATCTTGGAAGGATCTACTTGAATTCCCTTGTGGAAGATGTAGTGGCCAAGAACTACACCCTCCTACATCATCATGAAGCACTTTTCACTGTTTAAGGACAAGTTTTGGTCTTCACATCTTTGTAGGACTCTCCTGAGATTTTCCAATGCTTGATTAAAATCAGCACCATAAGTGGTAAAGTCATCCATATAAATTTCCATGCAATCATGAGAAATGTCTGAAAATATGCTAATGACTACCCTCTGAAAGGTTGCAGGTGCATTGCATAAGCCAAATGGGAGTACCAAGTAGAATAGGTCCCCCATGGATAGGTAAATGTGGTCTTCTCCTGGTCCTTCGGTGCAATTTGGATCTAGTTGTAGCCACTAAATCCATCTAGAAAAGAAAAGCATTGCTTTCCTGCAAGTGTGTCCAAAACTTGATCGATGAAAGGTAAGGGAAAATGGTCCTTCTTGGTGGCAGCATTAAGTTCCCTATAATCAACACAAACTCGTCATTTCCATCCTTTCTTGGGAACAATCACTAATGGAGACACCCACTGGCTATTTGAAATGGGGTAGAGAAATCCTGCATCTAGCAATTTCTGCAATTCCCCTTTTACAATTTCTCTTAGTGCAGGGTTAATTCTTCTCCATAGCTGCCTCACTGGGGTGCAATCATCTCTAATATAAATTTTGTGTGTACAAAGTTTAGGGTCCAATCCCTTCATATCATGATAATCCCACACAAATGCATTTTGATGGGTCATTAATAAGTTTTCCAATAACAATTGTTGTTCTTCATTTAATTTACTGTTAACATTTAGATACTTTCCTTCTAACACCTGTACTTGTGTAATTGACTCTATCATGGTTGCTTCATTAATACATGGTACCTTTAGTTCATATGGAAGCAATGTATGGGACATACGTGTTGCTATAGGAGGTCTGTCTACAGGAACAATGGTTGTAGGAAGAGTGGCTGCAGGAAGAATGTCTGCAGGAAGAACGTCTGCAGGAAGAACGTCTGCAGGAATAGTGGCTGCAAGAAGAGCAGACAAAAGTGTCTTGATTGGAGTAGCAGAATGAGAAGATGATGCTTCCTCCACTTCACAATGGTTCTGAATGATGTTATCCAATACTTCATCCTCATCTTGAAGTTGCATGAAAGAGCTTATGCCTAACATCATAAGTTGTGCTACATAATTAACTTCCTCGGCCTCTTCATCAACATGTGGCCATACAGGATTATCCTCATTATGAGATGGCTGAGCAGGAGGATAAAGAACAAACTTTTTAGTGCTCTTCCCATATGAAATAGTCATGTCACCTGACCGACATCCAATATATGCATCTGCAATTGCTAACCATGGCCTTCCAAGAAAAATGGGATACTCGCCTAGTGTAGCTTTTGGAGAGAGAATCATGAAGTCTGTTGGGTACTCCCAGGAGTTGAAAACTACCACAAGATCCTCCACTATACCATCAGGCTTAATAGTAGAACTATCAACAAGTTGCAGGATAGTAGGATTAGATCTCATGCTTGCAATGTTTAGTTGCTACAGGATGTCCTTGGTCATTACATTTATTGTTGCCCCTAAATCAATTAGAGCATTTTTAATTTGGATCTTGTTTATAAAAATTGCTACCATAGGACTACCTGGGTCATTGTACTTGGGGATAGTCACTTTTCCAAGCATGATGTCAGCTAGTTGTCCCACCACATGAACTATAGTTGGGTCTTTCTTCTTCCTACCTGGCTTCTTGAGGAATGCTTCCTTGATTACCTTGCCATAAATTGGAACATCCTTTATGGCTTGGAATAGAGGGATCTGGACACATATATGCTTCAGCTGATCCAAGATATAAAAAGTTGTATCATCTTTTTCTTCCTTCTTCTTGGCCATTTCCAATCTTTGAGGAAATGGTGGTTCTTGTTTAGTCTGCTTGTCTTGGACTAGTTCAAGATTTTTAGGTACACTTGACTAAATGGGATCATTCAAAGGTTCCTCCTACTCTTCCACAAGAACCTCAGTGATAATGGGCTTGGAAGGGGTTGGTAGAGAAGTTCCTAAATGCAAGTGGATGTCACTTACACTCATAGCATATGCAGGGAATTTATTTGAATCAACAAAGTATGCAGGCTGCTGTTGTGGTTTGTTATTTGGATTGGGTGTGGGCTGAGCTAGTAGCTTAATAGGTTTAGGTGCATTTGAGTTTGAATTAGGAGGTGGAGGAATTATTGCAAGTTGTTGGGGTTGAGAAGGTGGTTGCATGTAACTAGTTGTCTAGGAAGGCCATTTTTGTCCTCCCCTCCATTGATTTTTTTGCTACCAATTTCATGGAGGTGGTTGTTAATGCCCTTGAAATTGCTACCAATTCCCTTGAGGTTGTTTCCACTAGGGTGGAGAGTTTTGATGATTGGGACAAGCATTTGGAGGGTTAATCCAAGTCTGTGGTGGATATCCTCCATAGCTGGATGGATATGGGGGATGCCATTAGTTGCTAGATGAATAGGAATTGAAATATGGCCCAACATAAGAGAGTGGATCTAGTGTCATACCTTGTCTTGGAGCCCAAGGCCTCCTTTGTGCAACATAGTATACTTGGTATTCTTCAATTTGGATTGGATTGAACTCGGGTGCAATTTGCTTTCCTTCAATATTGGCTACCATCTTGCATTTGTAGTCCTTCTTTTGTTTGCAATGGGGGCAATATCAAATCCAAGGCATCGATGCAGATTTCATTGATTCCTCTCAAGAAAAGCAACTTTTGTGAGTCTTCATTGAGTGTATGGTGTGGAGATTTTTGTAGAAAAAATGTAAACCTTGCAATATAATCCTCCAGGCTCTCATCTTCCTTTTGTTGCATCCTGAAAAATGCCACCTCCTCTCATGTCACTACCCCTGCAATATTCCTTGTATTTCTCAAGGAATTTTGTCTTCATGTCTTCCCAAGTTTCCACAGTATCTCTGCCTAGGCTCATGAACCATCTTAATGTAGCTTCTTTCAGAGTGGTAGGAAATAGCTTAAGCCTATGGGCATCGGTGGTATAATCATAACTCCCGGAGAGTATGTCAAACTCAAACAAAAAGGTATCAGAATCTTCTCTGACAAGTCCATAAAACTTGGGGAGTACTGAAGCATGGATTTTTTTGATGTTATCAACTTCATTCTAATGAGAATTGGGGAAAGGAAAAGCTAGTTGGTTAGGTATGTTCCTATTTGCATTACCCATGCCTGCTTGATGTAGTTCCAAATCAAAGGGGTTCTCAAGCCGATTTTGTTCTTCAGAGGAGACTTCAAAGCTAGTCAGATAAGGAAATGCATCAACAAAGGCGTGTGGATCTTCTTCTTCTTCTTGTCTTGGCAAGTTTTGATATTCAACTAGATGGAATGGATTAGGATTGTTAGGAAGGAATCTCCCATAAGCATTCATTCTCCTTCCTGTATGCATGCGGTATCACTCACTATCAGCCTGCTCACACAAAGAATTGGTAAAGAATAAGGGGGGTCATTACTTCCTAAATGAGGGTATACTAAGAACAACTTCCAGAAACACTACAACAAGAAAAACTACCAATGACTCCAAATAACTCCCTAGTTTGACACCATCCTCGACAACAGTGCCAAAAATGTCTGCCTCCTACAATGATTCAAAGATTGCACATCTAACCTGAATAGCTATTTCAATCATCATGAAGGTGCATTTAACTTGTCAATCCAGGGATGTGAACTTGAAATGGGTCAGCACAGTATGTGCACTAGGAACCCAAAGTAGCCATTTTCATTCTACAGCTAAGAAAGACACAATGTTGAAAGTAAATTTCTTAGAAAGGAATAACATGAATGCTAACCATCAATCAACAATTACACCAAGCTAAAATGCATGACATAAATGAAAATTTGAGCAACAAACATGGCATTACTCTGTCTGCTTTGGCTGCAAGAACAGTCATAGAATGGAATTCTAGTGGCCGTAGGAACAGTCAGCACCATATTTTTAACTAATTACTAAACAACAAGTAATACTAAACTAATACTAAACTAAATGACAGATTACTCACCAAGTGGGCCCCCTTGGATAAGTATCCTCTAAAACTAATGAGAACTCAGATGCTTGAACTCATAACTTTATTTTATTCACTGTAAATCACGAGTACAAAAGAGTAATATATCTAGATTACTGAAAACTCAAGAACGCAATTACAATATCAAATCGTGCAACCTCCAGAGAAGGAGCATCAGATCTTTATTTATACATTTAACTAAATAAGGAAGTCAACTCCACGAACTGGGAGGACACCATTTAGGGAAAACATAGAAAGTGGAGAGGCGGTTATACATGCATGGAATCTGGTCAGACATGCATGTCCAACTGCAGATTTAGTGCTGTAGTAACGTGCACGTTCGCTCAACATCAATAATGACCACTACAAGGTGGTTATGTTTGGTTTTCATGAGGAATCTCCTGTCATCATCCTACTTTGACCTTTGAACGATTCCCATGTTGGACGTTATGGTGCATGCTCAGCTAGCGGTGCCTTCCTCAATTTAGCATCCTCAATTTAATTTGCATGGCAATGTTAGTATGCACAATAATTGCATATATGTAACCACCTTAAGGAACATTCATTAACCACATGAAAAATTAATATAGATAGTCCATTTAACATGCCATTTATCATTAAAGGTTTGCAGAAATAAGATTAAGCCCAATGTCTATAGTTTGAGAAAAATATCATAAAAGTATCAACACTTAATGTCAAAGTCCATGATAACTTCAGCAACTATATCACAAATTCTATCCAAAAATGAGACCATAAACTAGACTCATCACCATGTTTAAACCTATGAGTAGGGCTTCATACTCTACTATATTATTTTTGCACTAAAATGTTAGTAGGAATGAATACTTGAATGTTGTTCCTTCAGGTGAAATGAAGAGAATTCTCGCTCCATTTCCGTCTCTACTACAGAATCCATCAAAATACATTTTCCATATGCCATTTTCATTCTTGGAGACATCCCTAGCAATTGGATCTGTGTTTAATAATTCAGGGTTTGAGTGTTCAATTCTAAAACTCCCTAAGTCCACATCACAAAAGCAACTCATCTGATTGGGGTCAAATAGTTCGATGACATGTTTAGACCTAGGCTCCCTATATAATTTGACTTCCTTCCCATTCACATGGATTGTAGCATAGGACAAATCTAACTAAACATTCCCACCAACTATTTTTGGCCATTGCCTTGATAGCAACATCCCATAGTAAGGGGGAGTATCTATCGCAGTAATATATTTCTTGTATGTTGCCTCTGGATATGATGCCAACTTCAGTTCTACATCCCATATTACTCCTACTGCAGGGACCAATCTATTATCCATGGCATAACATTTCCCATATGTAGTATTTACCCATAAACCTAGCTCCATGATAGCCAGAGGCATGATGTTGATTGTTGCCCCTGAGTCAACCATACAATTCCAAGGCATCGATGCAGATTTCATTGATTCCTCTCAAGAAAAGCAACTTTTGTGAGTCTTCATTGAGTGTATGGTGTGGAGATTTTTGTAGGAAAAATGTAAACCTTGCAATATAATCCTCCAGGCTCTCATCTTCCTTTTGTTGCATCCTGAAAATGCCACCTCCTCTCATGTCACTGCCCCTGCAATATTCCTTGTATTTCTCAAGGAATTTTGTCTTCATGTCTTCCCAAGTTTCCATAGTATCTCTACCTAGGCTCATGAACCATCTTAATGTAGCTTCTTTCAGAGTGGTAGGAAATAGCTTAAGCCTATGGGCATCGGTGGTATAATCATAACTCCTGGAGAGTATGTCAAACTCAAACAAAAAGGTATCAGGATCTTCTCTGACAAGTCCATAAAACTTGGGGAGTACTGAAGAAGGGATTTTTTTGATGTTATCAACTTCATTCTGATGGGAATTAGGGAAAGGAAAAGCTAGTTGGTTAGGTATGTTCCTATTTGCATTACCCATGCTTGCTTGATGTAGTTCCAAATCAAAGGGGTTCTCAAGCTGATTTTGTTCTTCAGAGGAGACTTCAGAGCTAGTCAGATCAGGAAATGCATCAACAAAGGGGTGTGGATCTTCTTCTTCTTCTTGTCTTGGCAGGTTTTGATATTCAACTAGCTGGAATGGATTAGGATTGTTAGGAAGGAATATCCCATAAGCATTCATTCTCCTTCCTGTATGCATGTGGTATCACTCACTATCAGCCTGCTCACACAAAGAATTGGTAAAGAATAAGGGGGGTCATTACTTCCTAAATGAGGGTATACTAAGAACAACTTCCAGAAACACTACAGCAAGAACTATCCATGAACCTCTTACCTATCAAATGGGTTCTCTCACTTTTATCCAAGGTGGTTTACTTAAAGATCTTGTTATTCCTTCCATATCACAACCACCTCATGATGGACTTGCATCTTGTTTCATAAACAATATATATCCTGTTGGAAAACAAATGTATCAAAGTATGAACTACAAAGGCAAAGGATTAGGCCTTCATGAACAAGGTATCCTAGAACCCCTTTATATCCAAGAAAATCCATATTATCATGGCCTTGGCTATACACCTCATGCTCAAGACATTGGTATCCATCATAAGTCTAGATTCCATCAAAATAAACCTACTTATCCTAGTACATCAAACCTTCCATATATCCTAGGCCCTTATCCTAGTACATCAAACCTTCCATCTATATTAGGTCCTTATCCTAGTTCATCAACCCTTCCATCCATATTAGGGCCCTACATCCCTCCATCTCCTATTCATCAAGAACAACAAAGGCACACACCCTTGATGCCCTCTCAAAATTCTACCTACATTAACCCATCCATAAGACCTCCATATCATTCATC
Source organism: Sequoia sempervirens (assembly GCA_007258455.2). NCBI lineage: Eukaryota > Viridiplantae > Streptophyta > Pinopsida > Cupressales > Cupressaceae > Sequoia > Sequoia sempervirens. The sequence continues at coordinate 330,268,621 of VDFB02270651.1, forward strand.
TCCATCCACCCATCCCATTGCTCTTGGAAGCAATTTGGGTGCCAAATGTCAAAAGATTCCATATCAAAATCCACATGTATCAAAGGATCAACATGTCTCCTTGAAGAGCCATGCAAAAATAAAAGAAAAATTGATCCCAAGTCAAAATAAAAATCCAAAAGGCCACAAAGGCCCATCAAGTCAAAAGAAAAAATTCAAAGGCCACAAAGGCCCATAAATCAAGAAGAAAAATTTCAAAGGCCACAAAGGCCCATAAAGCAAAAAGAAGAATCTCAAAGGCCACAAAGGCCCATGAATCAAAAATCAAAGTCAAAAGCTATGTGGATTCCTAAAAGTCTCGTAGAAGCAATAAAATATAAATTGGCATCCAAATTTGCTAATCCAAAAGCTTCCTCCTATCGTCCATCTAAAAACCTATCACCTTCCAAATTCATTTTTCCTCCATCACTCCACCACCCTTCAAGGTGTGTGCCGATGTTGATCTTTCCATCCTTTCCATCCTTTTCATCTATCCATCAACAAGCCTTCCAACCTCCTATCCATTATCCAACATCCATCCCCCATTATCCTCCTTTAATCCAAACCTTTGCATAAGTCCTTAGCTTCTTCCATCACACCATTAATCTACCAATGTTTATGAGTCTAATCCTTCTTGCCATGGTTTATTAGAGCACTTATTAAAAGGATATTAGCTGTGAAACTTGATGCTTGATTCCTCCCTCCATCTCCATATCATGCATATATTACCTTCCATATCCATATCCTGTCTTCCATATTCCTCTTGTACTCTACACTTGGGGGAAAGTTTCATTCATCCTTTCATTCATATCCATTATCCTCTTTACGGTCATCCTTTACCTTTCCACCTTTGATCTTGACCAAGTTAAGGATCTTCTTGAACATCGTATATCTTATCCTATACACTTTATCCATATCTTTCGTACCATATCCTTCACCGTATTCATATTATGCCATCCTAATTCTTGGATAGGTATCTAATCACACCATAAACCATCATTAATTAAATGGTTTATGGTTTATGGTGTGATTAGATACCTTATCAATATTTATATGAAGATCTTCCACGTTTATTCATGTGACTATGGAATAGATAACCCATATTGTATTTTAATTATTCATATAATTAATTCAATTTATCTGACATTGATAAACATAAGAAACCTACTTATCCTAGTAATGAATAAGTCATAAAGCAATCCTATTAAATAAAATGATGAAGATTAAAATATGGGTTAATTGATTCCATATTATGATAATTAATCTTCTATTGGGTTATCATTTTTATTATGGGTTATCATAATAAAAATGATAACCCATATTAACCCACAATATTAACCATTATGGATTTTGGTAGATTAATGGTGTGATATTAACCCATTATAAACTAATTGATGACCCAATAAACTAATTGATATTTTAATTATTAAGAATGGATGAAAAGGTTTATTTTGCCAACACTTGAGTCTAATTAATATTGTTATGGGTTATTTAATTATTCAATAATTAAATAAATCATTTTTTTAATTTTTTATTCTTCTATAATTAAATAATTGTCAAAATTATTTAATTGTGTTTCATTCCTCTCTTTTGGATAAATAATTCAAATTAATTATCCAAGTCTAATTTCCACATCCCCATTTAATTAAATTGATTAATTTAATTAAATGCTCCTTTTGTCATTTTATCTAAATAAATAATTTGAGAAAATTATTTATTTTCCACTTGTCAATTTCCTCCACTCTCTCCATTTTTGAATAAATAATTTAAAATAAATTATTTATGCACCACTTGGTCAAAGATGCTCTGTCATAATAGGGAGATGGAGGGAGGAATATGAATCAATTCTCCCTATCATGCTATTTTATTTCTAACCCCATCTCACATTTGGTGAACTTGACGTGAATCAAACATTAGATGAGACTAATATTTCCCCCTTTTATTCTTCAGGTTAAAATAGACAATTAATTGTTGGATTCACTTTCTTATTAGATTAAATGGAATTTCTCATGGATCTTGACAAGTTGGGGAGTGTCATGAAACAAATAGAATAGCATTGACAATATTCGCTAGAAATCAAATAGCATAGACAAAAGTGACAGCCAACACTTCTAAGCTATAAAACCTCATCCAAACAAGAGAATACAAACAAATGGAGATTTCAAAATGAAAGAAAACAAAATAAAACACTCCCCATATTGTAGTTGATTCCTTCTCTTGCTCTCCTTTTTCTTGTTATGCAACTTTGCCCTCAGATTTGTTGAAATGCTTGTGCAAAACCTGCAAATGGTAGCAAGAAAGTTGGAGAAAAAGAGCTGTTAAAATGAAAATGGAGAAGGAAGGTTGCTTTTATAGACAACCTTTCGAATGGACAGCTGAGATTAATCTTCTAAAAAGATTCCAAGATCAATGGATGAGAATGCATGAGAGAGATGTTACCACTGACGGTTGAGATTAAGTCTTAAAGATGCCAAGATCAAATGTACCTAGAATTGATGCACCGCCATCATGCCACATGGAAAAGCCATGATCACGACCATGACGCCCCATTGTCCGCGACGCATACGCAAGACACGCGTGCCATTACAAAATGAATGTTATGGCGTGATTTACTTGTTACTCCTTGACCTAGGTGGAGTACAAATAATTCTTATTCATTATTTAACTGCACGATAGAAAATGATAAGCGGCAAATAAATTATTTATCCAAATTTATTTATTTAGATAAAATGATTGTAAGGGAGCATTTAATTAACCTATCAATTTAATGTAAATGGAGATGAAAATAGACCTTAAATAATTAATTGGATTAAATATTTAATAGGTGAGATGGGGACAGTTAAATAATTAATAACAATTATTTAACCATAGACGAAAGATGATAAACAAATAGTTAAATAAATAATAATTGATTTAATTATTGAAGAAAGGGGGATATTAACGATGCAATGAATTTATTTAATTGATTAGGATAGAATAAAGATTAGAAAGTGAATTAATTAAATAATTAAAAATTATTTAATTAATAGAGGAATGTGGTCAAACCTAATTGAATAATTAAAGTTATTCAATTATTGAAGGACAACAACCAAGAAAAATGATACTCGCGGACTTAGGACATCTGTCAGTGTCTACATTCTGCCCCTCTTTGAGATAATGTAGCATGTTGCGTTGTTTCAAAGAAAAAGATTGATCAACTAATACATGCCCTGCTGATTGTCTTGGTAAGGGGTTGAGATTGTCCTTAAAAGATGCCAAGATCGCTGGTTCAAACATTGATGCACCAAAATACATGAAAATCTATGACTGCATCTATGACGACCCATTAACTATGAAAACACAAAGACATGATATGCATTTAAACAGCCAGACAGGATTATGACAGAGCATCTTTGGACTAGGTGGAGGTGCATAAATAATTTATTTTAAATTATTTATTCAAAATGGAGGAAAATGAAAAGTATAGCCAAATAATTTATCCAAATTATTTATTTAGATAAATGACAGGGCGAGCATTTGCACTAAATTCTATCAATTTAATTAAATGGAGATGAAAATAGACCTAAATAATTAATTTAGATTAATTATTTAATAGGAGGTGAGATGATAGTTAAATAATTTTAATAATTATTTAACTATAGATGAAAGGTGATGTACAATTAAATAAATAATAATGTATTTAACTATTGAAGAAGAGGGAGAAATTATGACGCGATTAGTTTATTTAATTGATTAGGACAGAATAAAGATTAGAAAGGAATTTTAATTAAATAAATTATTAAAATATTTAATTAATAGAGGAATATGATCAAACATAATTGAATAACTAAAATTATTCAGTTATTGAAGGATGAGGATGAAGAAAAATGACACTCGCAAGCTTAGGACATTTTTCAGTGTCTACATTTTGCCCCTCTTTGAGACAATGCAGCCTGTCGCATTGTTTCAAAGAAAAAGATTGATCAACTGATACATGCCCCAAGGATATCTTGGTAAGGATTATGATAAGAATGATTTTCCCCCTCAAGGGATTGATCAAACAAATTGTAAGAAGATTAATCTCTCTATAGATGTCTAGAAAGTGATTAGATACCTGATATTGCGCAAGTGATAAAGCAGTGATGTACATTTTGATGAAAATGCACAGTTGATGGGCGTAACTGAACAATTGATGGAAATGATCAGTATAGCCAGGTTGATGAGCTGATGAAGCTGATTGAGCTAATTAAGCTGATTGAGAATTATGCTTACGCAAGACAAGGTGTTGCAATGATGGATTGACTGATTGATTAAGGGGACATGAAATTTCAAGAAGCGGGTTGATTGATTTGAGATTTGATTCAAGAGACATATATCAGTGAGTTAAGAAATTGATTGATTTCTCTGCAACAAGAAAGATGAAGAAAATGAAATGCAAGATGGAAGAGAATGAAGGTGATGAAGTCTCTTGTACCTTTTAAGTGCTTTTATCATCATTGAGCTTATTATGTTGCAAAATAGTATAAGCGTCTAGATAACATGAACATCTAGATGACTTGAATACTATTTGATTTTTTATTTAGTAATGAAGTATAAGCATCTAGTTATAAGAACCTTAGATGACCTGAATACTTATTGCATGGAAGACCCTATTAGACAAGGAATGCTCTCATCCACATTAGACTCATAGGTCCTCAATGGTTTTAGACAACCATGTCCTAAGACGAGTCATCCTGTGAATGAGAAACAATCCACAAACAACAAACAAATGAACATGCCCCATCCTTGCCTCTCTAGTCAAAGACATCCTGAAGAAGCTAAAAGACATGTCACCAAAGATAAAACCATAAAATAAGAAAAGATCAACAAACAAACAGGAGTCCTGCTTCGATGTAAAACTGATTCTCGTTACAGTTTATGTGTTTGGTTGGATTTGAAAGGTGGGTTGATATATATGTTATAATGTTTGCTTGATTTTCAACACTTGCATGTTTTTATTTTGTTGAAGTTCAAAGCTGTGTGGTGATCTGAAAGTGTCACCAATTTTTGGAATTTTTATTTTTTTGGGATTTTTGGAATATTTGATTTTTTTGGATTTCTTGACATTTTATGATTTTTTTTTTTGGATTATTTTCTGGACATTTTGTGATTTTTTCAGTTTTATGATTCAGTGAAATGAAATGTGATATGACTGATTGAAGGAATAAGATCTTCCACAGTAGAGGTAATGCAACCATGGATAAATGATAGATCAAAATGAAAGATTCACTGCAAAACATGTCACACAAGCAACATATCCTTTGTCAAAAGATGATAATGGTTCATTGATTGGATGCCAGGAATGATCGATTCCATAAGGCATGATGATGATAAGTACTTAGGATCACTGATTCCTCTAAGTACGATAAGATTGATGATTGTTTATGATTGATTGACAAAAAAATATGAGGATTGGATAATGTTTTACAGCTAGGCTCAAATATGATTCACATGATAAGATTCAAGGTTGCAAAGGGACATGATGACCAACATTGGAGGTAATTTAATCATGGATAAATGATAAGGATGTGAACTATGATGGAATGGTAACACATAAGGATATGAAAGGGAATCCAAAGCATGTGTTTGTAATTTTTCCCCTAATCTCATCAAGAACAAAGGAAGGAAATGGGACATGGATTTTGATAAGCTAGGAGATATGGAATGGAAGAATGCAAAGATAAGGATAATGAATAGGATGATCAAGATCGATAAGATATGGACACAATTCCTAAGTATTTTTCTCCTATTCCTCATCAAGACCAAGGAAGGGAAGAAAGGATGTATTAAGATAGGATGGCGGAATATGAATACGGTGAAGGATATGGTACTGAAGATATGGATAAAGTGTATAGGATAAGATATACGATGTTCAAAACCTTGTCAAGATCAAAGGTGGAAAGGTAAAGGATGAACATAAAGAGAATAATGGATATGAATGAAAGGATGGATGAAACTTGCCCCCAAGTGTAGAGTACAAGAGGAATATGGAAGATAGGATATGGATAGGGATAAATGAAAATGGAAGGTAATATATGCATGATAGGGAGATGGAGGGAGGACTCAAGCATCAAGTTTCATGACTATATCCCTTGAATGTGTGCTCCAATAAACCATGGCAAGAAGGATTAGACTCATAAACATAAGTATATTAAAACATTAGATCACATTCAAATATTGGTCATATATCCTATATATCCTAAAAGTCTCGTAGATAAAAAAATTCTTTCAACTCCATCCAATGATACCAAAATTCCACAACCCCTTCCAATATTTGACCAAGATCCCATCTCTCAAGAACCTCATGATGATCCCCTTATCTCTTTTTGTTTCATTCAAGATGATTCCCTTCCATCTCAAGAGAAAAGTATCCTTCCAAGTCCTCCTTCCACCCCATCTAATGAGCCCATACTATCTCATGTTTCCATTGCATCCCAAGAGAATGATAGTTCTTCCATCATATCCAATGATCAAGATATGCTTTCCATAAAATATCAGGATTCCCTTCCTCGTCAAGATCAGTATATACCTCCATTCAAGGATACCCTTTCATTCCATGATGATGTTCATCCTTATCCTGATCAAGACATGCCTTTCATACCACTTCATGATGATTCCATATCTAATAAAGAGCAAGCTACTCCATCTCCTACACCTCAAGATCAAAGTACCCCATTATCCCCATGTCAAGATCCTATCACACATCCTAATTCCCCTCATGACCACAATCCTCCACAAGAGTCTATCACCCCTATTCAAACTATCCATGAACCTCTTACCTATCAAATGGGTTCTCTCACTTTTATCCAAGGTGGTTTACTTGAAGATCTTGTTATTCCTTCCATATCACAACCACCTCATGATGGACTTGCATCTTGTTTCATAAACAATATATATCCTATTGGAAAACAAATGTATCAAAGTATGAACTACAAAGGCAAAGGATTAGGCCTTCATGAACAAGGTATCCTAGAACCCCTTTATATCCAAGAAAATCCATATTATCATGGCCTTGGCTATACACCTCATGCTCAAGATATTGGTATCCATCATAAGTCTAGATTCCATCAAAATAAACCTACTTATCCTAGTACATCAAACCTTCCATATATCCTAGGCCCTTATCCTAGTACAAACCTTCCATCTATATTAGGTCCTTATCCTAGTTCATCAACCCTTCCATCCATATTAGGTCCCTACATCCCTCCATCTCCTATTCATCAAGAACATCAAAGGCACACACCCTTGATGCCCTCTCAAAATTCTACCTACATTAACCCATCCATAAGACCTCCATATCATTCATCTCCATCCACCCATCCCATTGCTCTTGGAAGCAATTTGGGTGCCAAATGTCAAAAGATTCCATATCAAAATCCACATGTATCAAAGGATCAACATGTCTCCTTGAAGAGCCATGCAAAAAATAAAAGAAAATTTGATCCCAAGTCAAAATAAAAATCCAAAAGGCCACAAAGGCCCATCAAGTCAAAAGCAAAATTCAAAGGCCACAAAGGCCCATAAATCAAGGCCACAAAATAAATTTTCAAAGGCCACAAAGGCCCATAAAGCAAAAAGAATCTCAAAGGCCACAAAGGCCCATGAATCAAAAATCAAAGTCAAAAGCTATGTGGATTCCTAAAAGTCTCGTAGAAGCAATAAAATATAAATTGGCATCCAAATTTGCTAATCCAAAAGCTTCCTCCTATCGTCCTTCTAAAAACCTATCACCTTCCAAATTCATTTTTCCTCCATCACTCCACCACCCTTCAAGGTGTGTGCGGATGTTGATTTTTCCATCCTTTTCATCTATCCATCAACAAGCCTTCCAACCTCCTATCCATTATCCAACATCCATCCCCCATTATCCTCCTTTAATCCAAACCTTTGCATAAGTCCTTAGCTTCTTCCATCACACCATTAATCTACCAACGTTTATGAGTTTAATCCTTCTTGCCATGGTTTATTAGAGCACTTATTAAAAGGATATTAGTTGTGAAACTTGATGCTTGATTCCTCCCTCCATCTCCCTATCATGCATATATTACCTTCCATATCCATATCCTGTCTTCCATATTCCTCTTGTACTCTACACTTGGGGGCAAGTTTCATCCATCCTTTCATTCATATCCATTATCCTCTTTACGATCATCCTTTACCTTTCCACCTTTGATCTTGACCAGGTTAAGGATCTTCTTGAACATCGTATATCTTATCCTATACACTTTATCCATATCTTTCGTACCATATCCTTCACCGTATTCATATTCCGCCATCCTAATTCTTGGATAGGTATCTAATCACACCATAAACCATCATTAATTAAATGGTTTATGGTTTATGGTGTGATTAGATACCTTATCAATATTTATATGAAGATCTTCCAACGTTTATTCATGTGACTATGGAATAGATAACCCATATTGTATTTTAATTATTCATATAATTAATTCAATTTATCTGACATTGATAAACATAAGAAACCTACTTATCCTAGTAATGAATAAGTCATAAAGCAATCCTATTAAATAAAAATGATGAAGATTAAAATATGGTTTAATTGATTCCATATTATGATAATTAATCTTCTATTGGGTTATCATTTTTATTATGGGTTATCATAATAAAAATGATAACCCATATTAACCCACAATATTAACCCATAACATAAGACCTAATAGAATAAATCAAAATAAACCTAATTGATTGAATATTGTTATGGGTTAATATTGTTATGGGTTAATATCACTGATATAACAATATAGAATAAGACCTAATTGACAATAAACATCAATTAAGATCCTTAATTAGGAGTCTGGAATATTAAAGATCCTTAATTGACGTTTATTGATTGATTATTGAATATTGTTATATCCGACCTAATTGACGTTTATTGTCTATTAGGTCTTATAATGGTGTGATATTAACCCATAACAATATTAACCCATATTTATTATGAATAGATTCCCATTAGCATTCATAATAAATATGGGTTAATATGGGTTAAATGATTTTGAATAATTAATCTTTTGTTGGGTCATCAATTAGTTTATAATGGGTTAATATCAATTAACCCATTATAAAGCAATCCTTATAGACAATTATAAAATTAATCTATTAGGTTTTATTTTGAATAGATAAAACCTAATAGACAATAAAAGTCAATTAGGTCGGATATGGTCGGCGGAATATTAAAACCTAACATAAAGATAAACCCATTAATAGTTTAGAAGTGTTGGCAAGAAGGATTAGACTCACTTATATGATCTTCCATATTATAGATATCTTTATTATAACATTAATATTTATTATTAATTATTCTATAAAAATGATCTTGTGATTATCCTTGGTTAAGATGATTATCTAAACCATTCTTTATGGGAATATTGATTAGACAATAAATAATTATCTCAAATTATTTATTTAGATAAAATTACAAAAGGAGAATTTAATTAAATTAATCAATTTAATTAAATGGGGAGGTGGAAATTAGACTTGGATAATTAATTTGAATTATTTATCCAAAAGAGAGGAATGAAACACAATTAAATAATTTTGACAATTATTTAATTATAGAAGAATACAAAATAAAAAAATGATTTATTTAATTATTGAAGAAAGGGATATATTAGTGACACAATTAAATAATTTTAATTGATCAGGATAGAATAAAGATTAGAAAGTGAATTAATTAAATAATTCAAAATTATTTAATTAATAGAGGAATGCGGTCAAACCTAATTGAATAATTAAAGTTATTCAATTATCGAAGGACATTTTGAACATTTCCTTCATCTAAAAACCTACTGATATATTCAAGTTATTAAAGTTATCAAATTATCAACCATGAATAATTTTATGATTTTGGTTGTCTCTTGTTAAATAATTTCATTCCTTTATTCAATTAAAAAGTTGCCTATAGTTATTTATCCCTATTATTCAATGAAAATGTGATAAAGATCTTTCATGAATTAATGGTTGTCTCTTGTTAAATAATTTCATTCCCTTATACGGTGAAGGTTAAAATATTGATATGCCTTATTCAATTAAAAAGTTGCATATCCTTCACATGAATCAACCTGCTTCTTGAAATTTCATGTCCCCTTAATCAATCAGTCAATCCATCATTGCAACACCTTGTCTTGCGTAAGCATAATTCTCAATCAGCTTAATTAGCTCAATCAGCTTCATCAGCTCATCAACCTAGCTATACTAATCATTTCCATCAATTGTTCAGTTATGCCCATCAACTGTGCATTTTCATCAAAATGTACATCACTGCTTTATCACTTGCGCAATATCAGGTATCTAATCACTTTCTAGACATCTATCGAGAGATTAATCTTCTTACAATTTGTTCGATCAATCTCTCGAGGGGGCATATCATTCTTATCATAATCCTTACCAAGATATCCTTGGGGCATGTATCAGTTGATCAATCTTTTTCTTTGAAACAATGCGACAAGCTACATTGTCTCAAAGAGGGGCAAAATGTAGACACTAAAAAATGTCCTAAGTCCGCGAGCGTCATTTTTCTTGGTCGTTGTCCTTCGATAATTGAATAACTTTAATTATTCAATTAGGTTTGACCGTATTCCTCTATTAATTAAATAATTTTTAATTATTTAATTAATTCACCTTCTCATCTTTATTCTATCTTGATCAATTAAAATTATTTAATTGCGTCACTAATATATCCCTTTCTTCAATAATTAAAAAAATCATTTTTTTAATTTTTTATTCTTCTATAATTAAATAATTGTCAAAATTATTTAATTGTGTTTCATTCCTCTCTTTTGGATAAATAATTCAAATTAATTATCCAAGTCTAATTTCCACCTCCCATTTAATTAAATTGATTAATTTAATTAAATGCTCCTTTTGTCATTTTATCTAAATAAATAATTTGGATAAATTATTTATTTGCCACTTGTCATTTTCCTCCATTTTGAATAAATTATTTAAAATAAATTATTTATGCACCTCCACCTAATCAAAGATGCTCTGTCATAATCCCCTGTCATAACATTCATTTCTGTCATATCCTGCATGTCTTGCATGTTTTTCATAGCTGTCAATCGCCATAGCCGTCAGCGTCATAGATTTTCCATGCATGGCATATTTTTGGTGCATCAATTTTGGACCGTTGATCTTGGCATCTTTTCTGAGACTTAATCTCAACCATCCATTTCTAACATCTCTCTCATGCATTCTCATCCATTGATCTTGGAATCTTTCTAGAAGATTAATCTCAACCGTCCATTTGAATGGTTGTCTATAAAAACAACCTTCCTTCTCCATTTTTAGCTTAACAGCTAATTGTCTCCAACTTTCTTGCTACCATTTACAGGTTTTGCACAAGTGTTTCAACAAATCTGAGGGAAAATTTGCATAACAAGAAGAAGGAGAGCAAGAGAAAGAATCAACTATAATGGGGAGTGTTTTCTTTTATGTTTTGCATTTTTTATTCTCTCCATTATTTGTTTTCTCTTGTTGATGTGGTTTAATAGCTTAAGAAGTGTTGGCTGTCACTTTGTCTATGCTATTTTATTTCTAACCTCATCTCACAACTGCTACAAATGATGATAACTAAGTTGAATAGGTCAACTCATGAATGTCTATATAATTTTTCACGATAAAAAATGATGTAGGTGAGGCAAGAGCAATACCTAGAGATGGAAATGGTAATGCAACTTCACTGAAGCTAACATAAAATAAAAGATGAGTGTCCTTAATAGTGTCATCCAAATCTATAATCCGAGATTCTACAAAAATAGATGTGATGTCTGGTAGATATGCATCCCAATGTGGCAGATCTAGAATGATGATAGCAATAACTTGATGCAAAGAATTTGTTGATTTGGATGTAGTAATAGATGACGTGGGAGGTGGGATCTCAATGCAAGTCACGTGACTACATTGTTCATTCCCAAATTATGGTGTCTCAAAAGATGTCTAAATGAGATTGGATGATGATTCTCCATGTGTTGGAACTAGAGGATCAAGTAAGGAAATACCATGACTAAGAATTATTTGTTTCATTTCTTCAATTCTATGAAATCAACATTCTTATGTTGTACACCTTTTCTTTCCATAATATCTACATTGATTTTATATTTATTAGGAGGATTACAGAGAATACTCAAATGGAAGGAATTTAGTGTGAGAAACATGATCACATGAACCAACAATATAAAAAGAGTAAACACCTAGATTTCCCCCCCAAAATCATTAGTGTTGATTGTAGCCCCCAGAACAATGTGCAAGAAAATTTTACAAGTCATGAAGATTAGATGCCAAATCAATCATTTATAATGTATGGATATTTTACAAAATGGGCTATCCAAATCTTAAAACTACATACAAAATTATATTCCTTGCAAAATTATGATAGAAATAAAAAAATGCAATTTTTTGATAAATGGGGTGAAATTTATTCCTCGTCAAAATTTGCTTACAATGTTGAATTTGGAGGTTAAAAATGTAATTAAACAACAAAAAATCAAAATGTCTTGATGCTAAAATTTCAGCATCGGAACAAACTTCTCATTGACTATTCACACTCAAAAAAATACCTCCCTACTTGCAAGTTATACAAAAAATAAAAAAACCCTTTTACAATCTTTCACTAGTCTATCTAAAAAACACAAGATTAATTTTGACAACTTGAACAATTCAAAAAACATTACATGTCGCCAAAAAATATATTTAAGGAGTTGAGTTGACTAAGTAGTTAGGTGATTGTAGGGGAAAAGGGTGAGTGGGGGAATATTATGTGGAAGTTCCCTTTAGAGGTCGAGTCCAAAGTCATGGAGAGCTTTTCGAGTCTCCTATTTGGCTACGCAGACTTGCTTTGGGGAGCATGATTATGAGATAAGCCCGAGTCAATGGCTTAGTGAGCCATTCATAGAGAGGCCATTGAAGAGTATACAATGTTTTTTATGCAATGCATTGATAGTCACCTATTTCTTTGGGAGCATTGGGTCAAACTCGGAGATGTGGCAGACTCCTTAGTAGTCTTAAAAAAAACTGTCTTTGATCATTGGTGGAATTTTGTGATAGATAATGCTCTTTATTAGAATAGAGGAAACTCCTCTATGGAGAGATATATCATAAGGTACCAAGAGAGCACTGAAGTGATGTCACCATAACACTACAAAGAAGAGCAATTGTTGATTGAAATTTTTGATGATGCTTGCTAATGTAGGAGATAAAATTGGTGTCGCTCCTTACATCCCTTATGGTCATGCTTCACGCCACAGATTGATCATAGGTTCCATGTTGGAGAATCTTAGAGAGGCCCTGTGTGATGGAGCAAATAGGCCATGGGGAGGGTTATGGAGATCACTTGGTGTAGGCTAGAGGCATTTCAAAGTAACAGATAAGAAGGTCGATATAAACTAGAGAGATATGGTCATGCGTAGGGTATAAAACCATTTCCAAATGGAACAACCAAAGCACCACCCAAAGATGGAGGTTGCATGGAGCTTGAGTTTAGATATGTGAATAGAATGAATATCCCATGTGTACACAATAATGATGAATGGATGTGAGTGATTCCCATTGCAACTAAGCAACCTTGCTACATAGAGAATATCTGACACTAAGCACAATATCTAACACTAAATCTAATTTAAAAATAAAATTATCATGAACCTTGATTGTTTGGGCCCTTGAGGGGCAACAAAGATATTTTTAGGCTTCTATTATGGGTGTGTAGAGCCAAACATGTGCATGCTATAAAGAGCCACTAATGGATCACTCCTATATAAACTCACCATGGTTAAGGGTGTAGGTTAGACAAGAGGAAGACATGTTGCTAAAGATGCCTCGACTAGATCAAAATATTGACCAAAAACTCTACATAGTTAATGAGTAACCTATGCAAAAATAAAGAGACCCCTAAAAATATGCAAAAATGGCCAAAGAAATTGTACAATAGACCGAAATGGCCAAAAAAGTTGATAAAATGTAAAATATACCCTAACGAGTAGATGGAAAGAGGGCATATTTTTCCCTTGCTTATTTTTTTACAATTTTTTGAAAATAGACACAATGGCCCAAAAAAATTCAAAATTGAAAATTACCAAAATTGACGAAACAAAAAGGTATTTTCTCATTTCCTAAACCTTATAGACATGATGGTGATGTCCATTTGGATCTATGACGCTCCGTTGATAGGGATATATGTGGGAGTCACCTTCGTGTGAGAAGGAACATGCTCTCATGGATCTGACACCATGTTGGAAAATGCCAAGATCAGAGAGATTGAAACATACTTCCACAAGTGAACAAAATAAGCACAATAATATGTTTATCAATATAAAATGATGAGTGTGTACAATAATCAAGCCTTACATATATAGGCAAGGATGAAGAGGTGAGAAGATAGGAGTGAAACTCTGGCTACCTGTCTATAGGTGGGACACTTGTGAGCTTACTTTACAAGTGTGTGAGCAAGTGTCAATAGTTGTCTCAAGTCATGAGGAAACATGCCTCAATGCTATGAAGTGAGACAAAATTAAAAGAAACCTAAGTAAACTTAAGCTAGTTATAAATAGGTCAATCCTAAAAAGGTGATTAGCTAACTAGGTATGATAATGGCTCTATTTACACTAACAAGTTCTATGTAAACTCACTACCTAGCTTGAATTTGTATACTCTTTCATACTCTTGCATATCCATTCCCCATCTTGAAGCTCTTAATGCATTTATATCATTTTAAAATTGCATATCTCTTAGAGTCACTAGTTTGTATTGTTTATGTTTTTTCAGTTTATGTAGTTTAGAATTTATCATAAAGTTCCTTGGGTTATCAATCTATCTTAAATTTTTAAGATGGTATCAAAGATTTTGTTTTGATAAATTTGAGCTCATAGATTCCTAATTGATATTTTTAGATTATTATGTAATATCTTATAAAATCTTGTATGCTCTTCTCTCATGTGTTGAATGACCTAGAGAATCAAAAAGGATTTATGAAGATTTGACAACCTCTTCATTTTACATATGTGTTTATAAGATTTAAGTGATTGTAGAAATTATAATTATATTGGCAACATTTTTGGTTGTTTCAATGTTTCCAAGAGGCTCGAGAAAGTCAAGATTGGTTTTTGTTTCATTTAATTCATAGATTGTTTGACATAGTTACAAGTTGAGGTATGTAGCTTAGAACTAAAATATAACATTTTACTAGAGCATTTTTGGCTCAAGTGGACCTTGCCATTGCACTTAGGAGGTTGAGGAGATAAATTTTAAAATAAAATTTTCCTATGTTCAATGTCAAGAGATATTGAGGAAAAAACTTACAAGGGAGGTCATATGATCCCCTTCATAGGTTCATACCATCCTTTTCGTCAAAAATTAAAAAATAATGATAATAAAACACTAATCCCATAAGCACTTAGTGTCAATGCCTAAACACTTAGTGATAAGGAACTTAGCACCTAAGTGTAGCATCTTAGGCCACCCATGGGATGCTAAGCCATGAACTACATCTTAGTCACGCATAGAGCCAGCAATAGTTATCACCAACATTAAACCGCCTATAGTTTAATATAAATTGTGATCGCTTCAAAGTAAACCACAACCTACACAATCAATGTTTTGACCACTTCCAAACTTAACAGTTGACTCAACCACCTAACCACAACTCAGTCACCACCCAATGGGAACCACCACCAACAGCACCACCCAAGGGCCACTCTAGGGCCACCAAGGCCCTCCCTATAGGCCAAATTGTTTTTTTTTCAAATTGACATAACTTTTGCTCTAGTTATCAAATTTTGGTGAGCAAACAATCGATAGAAAGCTTGAGACAAGGAATTCCTATCCATAGAGGTTTTGAAAAAAAAAAGTCTAGCTATTATAGGTTTAAGTTGTTTGTTTCTTTTCTCTTCAACAGACCATAACTTTCACTTCAAAGCTCTATTTTTCAAAAATGAATAGGCATTGGAAAGGTATTGAAGAGCACTACAAATCTGCATGACTATTTTTTTATTTTGTATCAAGTTCACTTTACATCAAAAAATTTAGTTTTGGCCATTGTGGGTGTAGTGAACATTGTAACTTGGAAAAAGCTTTGCAAACACAGTAAACTATAAAGTGCCAACCTTGTAATCTTTGGGGGGTGATTTTTGAGACTAACAGAAAGGGGGGTGTCTTTTGATGTCCCTTTTGCACTCAACTTACAAGTGATTTTTTTGGTATCATTCTTGGGGGATTATACAAGCGTTTTGTAATTACAAACTGAGGTAAAGTTTCATTTATGGTGGGTTAATCATGTCCCGTAAAAATTATTTCCATTCTTTTGTTATTAAGATAACTTTAGAGAACTATTTGTCTTGGAAACAAGGGATAAAGAATTACTTCCTTGAGTAGGATCTACTGCCCTATCTCCTTTGACTCGTTCCTAAGCCAAGTGACTATGAACAAAAGAATGCATGGTTTAACAATAATGACATGGTCTATGGACTAATATGTCTTACAATTTATGAGGATACTCTACATCACATAGAGCATATTGAGTTCCCTTTCATTACTTGGACCATCATTTAGGAGTTGTATGGAGACATTGGATCTTCATTTGAAAGTGGTTTTTCCTTGGTTATCCAAGCTCTTGTGGATGATACAAAGACTTATGCTGCCCCATATTGTGTAGACACATCCTTTTTGGATGACCAATTCAATGATGTCATGTCAACAATGCTTGTTGCAACTTCAAAGTTCAGAGATGTTTTTGCAAAATCTTTTAGTGATTCTTTGCAACAAGGTCATTTATGTCTTCTGGATTCAATTCATTAGGGTTAATTCCTACCAAAAATCTCTTGTTTATTTTTAGAGTGCCCCATTTCAAATCCAGATGGCACTATTGAGGACATATGTCTTCTCTTTGAGGATAACTCTTTTGTCCTTACATATGTTGTTACTTCATAGTCCCATGTTGCTTTTTCAAGAGCTTCTAGTGATTCCCTACAATAGGACATACATTATATTTCATATACAACTTTATGGGATAGTCTATTGATAGGTATTTTAAACTTGTTTATGGAGACACATATTGCAGATTTTGGAGACACTATTGATTGTATTCATCTTCTCTTTGATGAAGTTGATTCTTCTTTAGTTTTTGTGAGGGAACACTCTAACCCTCTTGTTCATTCTCTACATGATCATTCATTACAATTTGACATGAGTGTGGAAACTTTGGATTAATATTTAGAAAATACATCTTCATAGGAGATGCTGGAGTCTTTGGATTATGTTTTACATCAGTCTTTAGGAGATTTTGATTTATCATTTTCAGCAATGTGGCCTAGAATTCCCAATTTGATTGTGAGAGCCTTCAGCATTGACATGGGGACACTTGAGCCATGTTCAAATACTTCATACATTTTGAGTTTTCAACCTATATATTCCTTTCAAGAATAGTGAGATAGCTTGCATATACCTTTGGTTTTGTTTCTTCCTAATGGAAGGAATGTTGTTTGATGATCATAGACCATCTTCTACATCCATTTTTGAGAATCTACTTATGGATCTCTTTGGTGGGCTACTTAGTCCTTTTTTATCTCTCTATATTAGGGGGGGTGTTCTCTCCCTATTTGTGGGGGGGGGATTTTATTTGGGGGATTTTATATGTACATGGGTACCTAACATGGTTTCATTTGTCAAGACCCATCATCTTCTCACTCACCTAAGCTATGCTTAAGGGGAGGTGTTGTTGTAGGTTTTTATTTTCTTAGTAGGTTAATTTATTTTCCCTTAGACATGGGGTTTTACTATTATTTTATTAAGATTTCTTAGGCTAATAAAATGAGTTTATTATTTAGTAACTAGGAGATAAGGTGATGAGGTGTCACTATCCTAAAAGCGTGGATCATTTACTATTTCATCGCATTATTTAATATTGGTGGTCACTTCTTATTAGATAGTTTGCCATCTCCATCCTCTCCCTAGTTCTATATATAAACTCACTACCTAGCTTGTATTTACATACTCTTACATATCCATTCCCCATCTTGAAAGATATTAATGCATTTCTATCATTTTGACATTGCATATTTCTCAAAATCACTAGTTTGCATTGTTTATGATTTTCCAATTTATGAAGCTTATAATTTCTATCATAAAGTTCCTTGGGTTATCAATCTATTTTAGATTTATAACAATAAGCCACTTTATTAAGTTTAGTCTATGTAGACTATCCATTTTCCTCATTTATTTGGAATGGCCACTAGAGGTGAACCCATTAGTTGTCAAAGAGAATCCTACTTGTAGAAGCTTTTCAATATTTATTTTGACTATTTCCCTAAGTGTAGGGTTGAGTCTATGTTGGTTTTGGGAACTGATCTAACCAACTCAGTGAAAATATTATGCATACAGATCCTCAGATGTATTCCTCTCATGTCTTTATAATCTCAAGTGAATGCTTTGAACCAGTTTACAATAACATTGAATAACTATTTTTTTGTTGTTCTATAAGCCAACTATTGATGTTTAAAGTTTTTTTTGGTAATACCATGATTTATTTGGTCTCTAGATGATTAGAGGTAATTGTATAAGTTTCACTTGTCAAATGATTAAGAGGAAAATATTTATTTTGCATCATATGAAACGTTGTGACATCCTTGAAGAAATTCTCACTTCTTAGGGTTATATGTGCAAGAGGATAATAAAGTATTGAGAGGAAATTTTTCTTATCATTTTGGATGAATCTATATTTCTTGTCTAAATGTTTCTCTTGAACATATAATTTGTGTCCATGTCTTCTTCATCATCTATGTTTGGAGAATTTTTTATTTAAAAATGTTTTATTTCATCATAGTGTTTTTTAATCACAACCATTGCTAATTGTGCCAAATTTTATTGTTTGATGGTATCCATTGATTCATTTACCCAAATTTTCTTATTCACATCTAGTTGCAAAAGAGGATATAAGGATAAGTATTTTTTATTCAAACCATTGGGAATGGTCATTCCTCGTTATCTAAATTCTATCAAAGCAACCACTATGGCTAACTAGGGCCTTCCCAATATTAATGGATAGTTGCCTTTTGGAGTTTTTGACTAGATGATGTGAAAATCCACAAGGTACTCCTTGGTTTCTACCATGACTGGGACATTTACTAATGTCCCTTTTGGGATGTTGATAGATCGATATATCATATACAAGACAATTCTTGTAGGATAGAGATTTTTTAATGATAGAATTTGCATCACATCTACTATCATCATGTAAATATGGTTGCTCCTAAGTCTACAAGTGCATTAGGAATTTCCATTCCATCATACTGTAATTATAGGACTATCAAAATCACCATATTTAGGTAGCAAAAAATTATATGAGAGGAAATCAACTAGATATTCATCAATTTGGATGGTGTTAATTTGCTTCATCTTCCTCCTTGGTGTCTTTATGTACAATTATTTAAGCAATTGGTTGAGATTAGATATTTCTTTAATTTCTTGAAGCAATGGAACTTCTATGTTTAAATGTTTGATTTATTATAATAGGTGGGTTTCATTAAAAGTAACCACCTCCAAAGAATAGTTTGGATTGATCTTTTCAAGCCTATCTAGAAAAGGAGCTTGTTTGAAAGAGTAGTATTCATTCCTTGATTTGGAGTATCCTCTTAGAAAGTATCCAAAAGGAGGATCTATAACACTTTGGTTGGGATGTTCTAAAGGATTATTAAAAGGTCCATCCATAGGGTCTCTAAAGGTTTTCATTAGATGAGAATTTCTAGAAGATAATCATGGAGTATTGCCAAGAGGAAATTTCGGAGGTGCTCTTGAAGACAATTCTAGAGAAGTGCATAGGTAAAAATAGTTATTTCCTTCATGTTTCCAAATTAAGTGTTTATGAAAACAAATGACCATTCTAATTAACAAAAAAACATTCCAAATAATACAATAAAACTTAATATTAAAATATTACAACAAAAAACATCATGCAATGAAACAAGCATTCATAAATCATCACTTTTGTGACATTTCAAATAAAACTTGTAATGCTTGCATAATTATCAAACTATTATTTTTTCACACACAAACATTATTAAATTAATATGATACCCCACGAAGCAAACTCCTTATCCATACAAAGTTTCATTTAGAGTTTTCATTTTAGAATATTTTTGTTGGTACCATCTAAGGCTAGGTTTGAGTTTATTTTTAAAGTTTCCAAACAAACCTTTTGTGGTTCCTTTTGGATTGACCTTGAGATCCTATATGTGCCCTGTATAGGAGCGAATTTTCACCCCTTATGCAAATTCCCATTTTACACTTCCTCACCTTAGAAAACCAAATATGAAGGAAAAAATCCACATCAACCCGCTAGCTTCGTTCCACTTGGCATCTGTTTTGTGCATCGGCAGAAGAATAACTGTCGAGGACGCCTGCACGACGTGCAGATGTTTGCATGGCACACAAACATCCCTAACAAATTCCTATGTCTAAAGCCTATAGAGGTGTTACACTTCCCATTGGGGTCGATTTGTAACACCCCTCTTCAACCAATCGACCTGAATATAGCCATTTTTTTCATTCTCCCTTCAAATTCACTCTTCCTTTATGCATCTCAACTTATTCACAAGTCCAAGAAATCTTCTAAGCATTCTACACAACCTTTCTTGCATCCATTACTCTCAAGAAACACTTTACACTCCATAGCAGCAACAACAACACTCCATCAACTCCGTAGAGCAAGTGTGGAACAACACCATTGTAGCAGAGCTTGAGTCCTCTCATTTTCTCCTCCATTAGCTAGTGAGCTCTTGGTGGAGGTGGTAAGATTTTCACTCCTCTCCTCTACGATTTGGTTGAGTAGCATAATACTATTTTGTAGTGTTATTGTGTTCTTTTCTTTCATTCTTCCTTTATCATATTTTTCTCCATTATCACTATCTTGGTTGTCTGTAGAGGTGGAAACACCAAAACAGGGGTTTGACTAATGTAGGCCCCTATACATCCCCCCAAAAATTTTCCTCTTTCTTGTGTGTAGGTGGAAGTGTACTTGGAGCTAGCTATTGAACAAGCTCTTTTGTGAGATCATTTTTGTCACCCTAGCTTTAATCTACTTGCTTTATCACATATGTTTATATATCTCTTACTTCATAGTTTTATTTTGTTCCCTTAAAAACCATTAGCTAGGTTATCAGTCTATTTTCTACCGGTTCACATTATCTTTTTGGTCCTCTAGTCGTACGGATGCCAACGTACCTAAGAGACGCCAGCGTGCCGCACTGTCATCTTGGAACTACACTTTCGTCAACAAGCAGAGAGTTACTTGAGGCATAGTGTTGAACCTGAAAACTGGCTCATCTAGCCCCATTTTGAGTTTCAAGTCTATAGAGTGATTGAAGGACCTTATAGTCCTCATCATTCTCTCCCCTCATCTCCAAACACTCCTTTAAGTTGAGGTAAGTTAGGGAAACATTCTACTCTTGGATCTATGTGACCTGGGGCCTTGAACATGGTTGTTCCCCCTCTCTTACATTTTTGGTGAACCTGACGTGAACCATTTTGGTTCTATTTTGCGATATTGAAAGCTCATTTCCTTGTATTCTAGGAGTGTTGTAGGTGTGAGTGTTGTGAGGCTTTCACCTTACAACCCAACCTGCAACCCCTAGTAGGCGTAGTTGGAAGGTTCTGAAGGTGTTGCGTAATGAAACCTTAATTGGGTCACTATCCTTGCAATCTTTGGAGGGTCTTGAGAGAGTATCATTCATTGCATGTGATGGCCTCTTTCCTACATCAACCTATCCCCTCTATGTAGCCTATGAGAAGTGGTACTGGTATAACCTTCACTTCACAAAACCTGTTGATGGGTTTTAATAGGGAACCATCTCCTCTTTATATCCCTACGCGAATCAACGGAAACATCATAGTAGGTGTTCTCGTTGATCTAATGTCTCAAGTAAACATCATAATTGAGGAGATCATGCTAATTAATTTTTTGCACAAAGCACCTATGAGCACCATCTGCACACATGACAAACTTTCTATGCCCCCTTTGGGTAGTATTGTCCTATCGGTTTTGGTTGGACCTAAATCCATGAAGCTTTTGTTCGACATAATCCCTGGGTATGAACTCTTTAGAGTGAAGCTGGGTATCCCTTGGTTAGTTGCTATGAATGCAGTGCCTTCATTCGTGCATAGATGTTTGAAATTTATCCATGAGGGTTTTGTTCATGTGATTCATGACACCAGTTATAAACCACTGGTTGCTCGTGGTAGCTACTCCTTGGATTACTCTTGGCATGTGCCCATTGGTCCTCTTCCACCTAGGACGGACCTCCTGCATCAAACGTATCAGAATTATAAGAAAGGGTTCCTAAGGCCGAAAGTGAGATACCCTTCGTCGCCTTATGTTGTTTCACATAAGGCTTTCCTAAAAGCTGATAGTGATGCCACCAAGGCACGTAGAAGGGAAGAAGAGAAGTGGTCCCAAGATCCTCCTTCTTCCTCTTCTTCTATTTAGTATGACACTTCCTCTCACCCTATTGTGGCACCATCAGATTTTATTCTGTGTTTGTGGGAGAATCCTATGGTGTCTGCTTGGTGAAAGCCCAAGCGTCCTACGTTTGAGCTTCCTATTTTTCCCATGGAGCCTAGGCCTGTTCGGTATAACAGGAAGAAAGGTCCCCATGGGAAATCCTCTATTTCTCAACCTCCATGGCCTCCTACTACCCTTGCTCCCAAAGCAATGAATGGGAAGAGGCTCGCTGCCAAGGCACTCGAGTTGACTCCCCTCGCTGCTTCTCAACCTACTCCTCCTGCTCCCATTCAGGAGTCTATTCCTCCACCAGAAATGGATGTAGTGGACACTCCCATGACTGAGCAGGAGCCTTTCATTCCTTCGCAACCTCCAACCTCTAGTTCAAAGAGTTGCAGAAACTACCTTGCACGTGAGCACAAGCACTGACGAAAGGCTCTCATGGCTGAGCAGGCCGCCTTGGAGAGGAAGGAAGAGGAGACAACCACCCCTATATCAGGGCCTCCTATCACGTCCTCCTCTCACCTCCCCTCTACTTCCATTCAAACTAGCTTTGTATCGCTTCCAACTTTTGTTGTGACTACGAATGCGCCTGACCCTAAAAAGGTGCAGGTGTTCATTGCTCCTTTGGTGGAGTTTCCTTTGTTGATGTCCCTTCCGGATGTCCCACCTTTCTCGAAACCCATAGATATGACTAACACCTCGGTGGTATCTATTGCAGTTTTCTCTTCCTCCTCTTCCTACACACCTCTTGCCTCGTCTATGGGGAGTTCACATCCCCAATGGAGCAAAAGGTAGAGAGTGGTCCTTTCGGCAATGGAGGACGTAAGAGGATCCCACCTTCTCTGAAAGGTGGTCTCGCACTAACTTGTTCTGTCCTAGTGACGGAACCAGTCCCAACTTCCCCTGAGTTCATCAGTGCTCCCGAATCACATGATGATCCTAGTAGTGAATCTTAGGCACAACATTCTCCATATGTTGAGGTGAAACATGACACTCCTATTAAGTCCATGTTTAACTCTTTGGATGAGGTTCTGGCCTTGTTGGTGATCTTCATGAAATCGCTGACCTTAGCTCCACAAGAGCTCGGTGGAGAAGACCTTGCGGGGACCTCTTCCTTAGCCCTTGTTGTGGGAGGGTCAGACGCTCCTCCTCTTAACATTCCACCACTACATGATCATCCTCCTTCCCCCTACAATGATCTAGAGTGGGAAGCAAACAACCTCTTGGTTGATCAGTGTTAGGAGGAGGCCTCTTCTTTATCTTTAGATTAGATGTGTGTGTGTGTTGTGATGTGTTCCCCCATGATCATGCTATGTGTGCCTGGATGACCCTCATCACCCCTGTTGGTGCTTGGATACAGGCGTGGTTTTTGTGTCATAAACCTTCTTCTATTTGTATCATCATTCTTTCATGTTTATGACTTGATTTTTGATAAATTGGGGATGATGCAAAGTGTTGGGGACATTTAGGCTTCCCTTCCATGTTGACCCAATTTTTTATTTTTACTTTGTCTTCTCATGCATTCTTCACATGGTCTGATATAGTAGGGGATTAATGATAGTTCATTTTATATACTATTACTATACATACATATATATATATATATATATATATATATATATATATATATATTTATGAGTAGTTTTGACCCTAAACTATCAAGCTACCCCTGTGCCCTGTGTTTGTGTGTGTTTCTATTTTTAGCTTTTCCTTATCTTTCTCTATTCTTTTCTTGAGTTTTCCCTCTCATGTGCGACAATGCCACTTCTACAACACTTTAATTTTCAGAAAACGCATTTGTTTCCAATGAATCTTTTCTTGAGAATCTTCACAAACTTCTTTTCAAGAATCGCATTCTTGGCTTGAAACCCTAACAGAATGTGTTTCCTTCATCATGGGTTTGTAAAGAAAGAACTTGAGAACCTTCCTCCAAAGTGGGAACAACTTTGATCTTCCCCTCGCGTGGGGGAATATTCTTCCTTTCGAATTCCTTGATGAAGTGAACATCTTTCAAAAGGATTACTTCATGATGAATCGATTTGAGAAAGAAATATCTCTTCCATACTCTCGAACAATGTGTCCCTTGAGTGGACGCCTCCTTTACGTCGGGTTCATGAGGGACCCCTTTGAAATTTTTCCAACTTGTTGATGGTCTAAGTGACTGTCTGCTTACTTGCCTATGTGGCCGCTTTCTGACATGTTTTATCTGTGAGTAAACATGTTGCTTTATGGGTGCACCTATGAAGCTGCTTTTTGACTTTGCAGAGTCCCCTTTCCTTAGGTTTCCTCCATGTGAGAGATCTTGGGGGATACCTCCTTGTAGGTCTATGGCTCTATAGGGTGCTTCTTCTGATCTTCCTTCATGCGAGGTATCTTGAGGGTGGCTCCCCTGTAGGTTTGCAAGTCTGTAGGGCACTTTCTTTGGGTTTCCTCCATGTGAGAGATCTTGGGGGATACCTCCCTACAGGTCTGCGGGTCTGTAGGGCACTTTCTTGGGGTATCCTTCATGTGAGAGATCTTGAAGGATACCTTCCCTGCAGGTCTGTAGGTCTATAGGGCACTTTCTCGACTTCCTCCGTGTGAGAGATCTTGGGGGACGCTTCCTTGCAAGTCTATGAGTTTGTAAGGCACTTTTCTAGGTATCCTTCATGTGAGAGATCTTAGAGGACACCTTCCTTGTAGGTTTGTGGGCCTATGAGGTGCTTTCTTCTCAGGGCTTCCTTCATGTGAGAGATCTTGGGGGTTGCCTCCTTGCAGGTCCGTAGGCCTGTAAGACGCTTTCATTCTACAACTTCATAATTTTGCAGGGCTATGAAGTCCTTTACTTGTCCTGCACTCTCGAGTTCGCCAGATCACGTTCTGCTTCCTCGACGGTTCAAGTGTACATTTATAATTCTACTACTTCTCCAATCTACTTTACCAAAGAACTCATCAATATTCATGCTCGCTAAAGTGGGGGAAAATGTATAGGAGAAAATTTGCACCCCTTAAGCAAATTCCCCTTTTACACTTCCTCACCTTAGAAAACCAAATCCAAAGGAAAAAATCCACATCATCCCACTGCCTTCATTCAACTTGGTGTCTATTTTGTGCATCGACAAAAGAATAACTGTCAGGGACACCCACGTGGCATGCATACGTCCATGCAGCGCGCTTATGTCCCTGATGGATTCCTACGTTTGAAGCCTGTAGGGCATTACACTTCCCATTGGGGTTGATTTGTAATGCCTCTCTTCGACCAACTGCCTGAATATGGCTATTTTTCTCATTCTCCCTTCAAATTCCCTCTTCCTTTATGCATCTCAACTTCTTCACAAGTCCAAGCAATCTTCTAAGAATTCTACACATCCTTTCTTGCATCCATTACTCTCAAGCAACACTTTGCACTCCATAGCAGCAGCAACAACACTCCATCAACTCTGTAAAGCAAGTGTGGAACAACACCATTGCAACAAGGGCTTGAATCCTATCATTTTCTCCTCCATTAGCTAGTGAGCTCTTGGTGGAGGTGGTAAGATTTTCATTCCTCTCCTCTATGATTTGGTTGAGTAGCATAATACTATTTTGTAGTTTTATTGTGTTTTTTTCTTTCATTCTTCCTTTATCATACTTTTCTCCATTATTGCTATCTTAGTTGTCCATTGAGGTGGAAACACCAAAATGGGGGTCTGACTGAGGCAGGCCCCTATATGACCCCCCAACAATTTTCCTCTTTCTTGTGTGCAGGTGGAAGTGTACTTGGAGCTAGCTAGCGAACAGGCTCTTTTGTGAGATCATTTTTTTCACCCTAGCTTTATTTACTTGCTTTATCACATTCGTTTATATATCTCTTACTTCATAGTTTTATTTTATTCCCTTAAAAACCATTAGCTAGGTCGTCAATCTATTTTCTGACGGTTCACATTGTCTTTTTAGTCCTCTAGTCGTACAGACGCCAGTGCACCTAAGAGACGCTAGCATGCCGCACTGTCGTCTTGAAACTGCGCTTTCGTCCTCGGGCAAAGAGCTACCTAAGGAAAAGTGTTGAACCCGAAAACTGGCTCGCCTAGCCCCATTCTGAGTTTTGAGTCTGTAAAGTGATTGAAGGACCTTATAGTCCTCATCATTCTCGTCCCTCATCTCCAAACACTCCTTTAAGTTGAGGTAAGGTAGGGCAGCCTTCCGCTCTTGGCTCTCCATGACCAGGGGCCTTGAACATGGTTGGTCCCCGTCTCTTACATGCCCATTTTGTAGCTACCCATTTTAGAGTATACACTCTATGTACAATATATTGGGTTCTTTTCCCTCACCATGCTATACTAGGTCCCCCTGGGCATCAAGGTTAAAATTGTAAGTAATCAAAATTTTCTTGATACTACTCTTAGAGTCACCATAGATAGTCCTCTCCTTTGTTGATAGGGAGCACATTGGATACCACCACCATAATTGGGCCAAGACTCTTCAACATCTTCCTAGGGATATAAGTGGGCCCTCCTTGAGGTTAATATTATTTTATTTGCTTCACTCTTTTCATCTCACCATAATAAAATGATACTCAACTTGTACCAAAAGTGCCTAATTCGCAAGATCACAAGTGGAAGAATGAAAATAATGTTCTCGTTGATTTGGATTTGATTGATGATGAAATTTTTTCTTTAATAAATGTTATGTCAACCTAAATGATCAAGACCATCCTCTAAATTCAATATTTATAGTTATTTAATTGTTTAGTATTTATGCTATGTTATATTTTGAGTATGATTTTGTAATCAATTTTCTTTTGGTGGTTAAGTGTTGTTGTCAAGTAGTTATTTCCTGATGGGATTGCTTGATTCTTGATTCCTACTCTTTATTTATAATATGTGACTTTGAGATTTTATCTAGTTATATCCACCTTTTTTAGGGAATGGGTTATATTCATTTTTATTTAATTGTAAATAAAAATGCGCTTTTCCAATGTCTAGCTAGGTTTATTAATTAATGTTCCAAATAAAATAATTTATCTAAAAAGTAGAGCTAAGTAAATATTAAAATAATTAAATATTGATTTAGGAAATTAAATTAAGGAATGTTAAACTTATTTATGGGAACTATGATGAAGATTAATTCCCATGTCATAAATAAACTATCTATCTGTGGTACCCTACATAGGACTAGGATTATATGTGAGTCAATTACTGGCTCTTGATTAATTGTAATCCATATATTTTCTTCGTAATCAACACACATATAATGTGAATTTTCTACCCAATTTGATTCAATCTAAGTTTTTTTCTTTGTTGTAAGGATTTGAAATATTTAAAATAACTTGGGGATATTGTTGAGTCATGAGGATTCACATTCTCCTCAATCAATCCTTGGAATGGATAGCATCATGGCCTTGGAAAGTGTTTTCAAATAGAAAGGAAGCATCTAAGTGATCTAATATGTGAATTCAAATCTGTACCATTTTTTTTATTGCAACTAGTTGAAATGTTCACATTTAATGCTACTTGAATGTTCTATGATTTCAAATGGTAGTTAAAGGATTCTTTTTTTTCTTTTATTGTTCACATGAATGTATTTAAATACTAAGAAACAACTAATAATTTCATAAACATGTACTAAGTTATATCTCAATGGCTATGAGGAAAGGGTGAGAGCGAACACCTTAATTTTAAAATAATAATTTTAGGTTAGCTATGTGTCATGGAAGACCATTATTGCACATTATGGAAATGGCTTAGGATAGGAAATGTCAAATATCAAGATCAAGCATGTAGGAATTGTCGTAGATAGAGTAGGGATAAGGTTACATGTGTGTGTGGGTGAGATAAGTGAGAATAGATAAGGATGGGGAAGGAACCAAAATTAGCACAAAATTTTTCCAAGTGTGTTTCTATGTGATTTTAATAATGCAATATTTCAAAATGAACTCAAAATTGGATGGCAATGAGCATGGGTATGCAAAATTTTCCATTATATTTTCCCCTAAATTTGAGGTGTATATGAATTCTAAACAAACATGTATTTAAAATTATATCAACACTCAAAAATATACATGCAAAGTAAATATTAGCATACAAAAAGGAAATTGGATCCATGTACAGTAATGGACCCAACTAGATGTCTTTGTTTGCTCCCCCTTGTTGGCATGTGTTCTCCATGAAAACCTATAAAACAAAGAAATGATGTGTAATAAGTATGTTCCATCTCATCAGTTGAATATGTATAGATTACAAACTTTTTTCATTTATATATGAAAATCAAAAGTAGGAGTAGGGTTAGAAAAAATTTCTTATATAGGAAATTGGTGTGATAATAATTTTCCTAGTGTAAATTGTAGGATAACATGACATATGAAATGTTGTTGTGCCATGTAATTAAGATATGTTTGGTCATGGTAATTAGTCATTTCATAGTAAAAGTTAATACATAAAATATCAACATATTAAATGTCAATGATGATATATGACCCCTTCAACTCATAGTGTAGGGAATTGAAGAGGGAAAATAGTACATGAAAGGTAAATGTAAGCACATAAATTGATGCAGGAGCATCCAGGGTGTAAGAGCAATCTTGCATCACCCAAAAAAATGTTTATTTTCAATAAGGGCTAAATTTGGTAGGGTTATTATTTTTAGGAAGTTTGTATTTATGCATGATTGGACACGAAATCTTATACAAACCTCCAAAATGGTAAATTGAATCCAATGGGGAAGAAATCACTTCAATGCCATTTGTAATTTGAGAGATTAAAATTTCAATTTTTGAAAATCCTATTAAAATCTTTGAAGTCAATTTTGAGGCACTTAGAGGCTCTAGATGGGCTTGAAAATTAGCGGAAAACAAAAACAGTTGGCCTTTAAAATCTCTCGAGAGCTTTCCAAAAAGGTATTATAATAGAAAATTTGACGGTCAGATCAAAAGTTATCACCCCGCGAAGTTGTACTACCAAAACTAATAAAATTTCAAAAATTTCTTCTTAAGGAAGTTACACTTTCCAGAAGATTCTAGGGTGGTTACACTTTCCAAAGAAAGGATGTGAAGGGGGGCTACAAAAAGAGGCTAGAGCAACATAGATGGTGGCTCCGATTTGCAGATTTGCAGATTTATGTAATCAGAAAGCCCATGTGATGGCAAATATACTATTGTAATTTTATTTTTCATTTCAGTGATAATAGAAAATATTTGCTTCCTTCTTGCATTTTGTTTGTTCCATTATCTTCTTTTTTTTGTGAGTTTTAGATTGTAAGGGGAGCACCCTTCATCATAAATCATGTAAATAAAATGTTGTTTAAAAATGAAATGAGTGGAAATATAATGACTAGAGATAATAATGGTATAAGGTTTTTCTTCAGTACATACAAATCATCAGGTGAAAATGGTTTTAAAGGTGTAATACAAGTGGTTTGAGGAAGACATGGTGTTCCCAATGTAGCTCTTAAATGTAACAAGGCTTTAAAACACACATAATATGATAAAGGAAGGGATGATGCTCCCTAATGTGTTGAGATTTGGTTATAGGGACATAATTAGGCATGTAAGCATGAGGTAAATACTGCAGGCATAATGCCTCCAACATAATAAGGATAAGCAACTATAACATGATAAAGAATGAGGAAATAAAGATGCCCCCCAATCTAATAAGATGGATCTAGAAACTTGACAGGATAATGAAGGTACTAGATAATATGGTGAATGCATGGAACACCCCTAATGTAATGGGATTGCATAGAAATGAAAATGTTCATGCTATGGAGCTATAAGATGTAGGAAAAATCTAGACATGAAATAATGGTGTTTGTGAATAGGTTCATAAATAAGATACATAAGCATTGCAATAATTTAATCAAAGTATGGTAAATATCATATACATGGGATGGTGATCACATGGTATGGAATACAAGAGCATATGTATCTGAACATGGGAATCTACGTAAATAACTATAACACAAAGTTATAAGTGTAAGGATGTATAAGAAATTGGGAAGCAACAAGGAAGAATATGAAATCAAAGTAATAGGTATACACAAACACGAGTGTAGTGAGAAAAAATAAGGACATAGTAATAAACAAAGAAGGTAAACCAAACACGATGAAAAACATTTCAAGTAAAAATGAAGGAAAAAATCCCTGTGTCAAGGAAGGTAAGAATAAGCATGATATGGAAGATGAAATGAGTGTCAAACATAGCAAATAAATAACCAAAAAGGTCAAAGCAAGACAAAGAGCAACATAAAATATAGAACTAAAAGTTAATAAATATATAAATTATGATAACGCTAAAAAATCATCTAATGAACCTTGTATGATCATCATCATCCTTGAAAGATTCTCATCATCCCAAAATATACCTTATATTTCTCATCACCAATCAATGTCTTTCATTCTTTGTGGCTTGTATTTTCTAGTACATGTGTTTCTCATTGATAATACTTTATATTTTGATAACCTAATCATCTACTAGTCCTTATACAAATAATCATTAGCATCATCAAAAACTATTAGAACATAAAACAACAATCTATTTTACATGACCAACAATCAAAACTATTCATTAGTCTCAATATAAATATAGTTAAATACTTCTTTACTTAATTTGACTTGATATAATATATGTGCATAATAAATTTAAGTTCATATCCCAACACACCATAAAATGAAAGTAATATAATAAATCAACTATTGTCCATAAGGCACCTAGAATAAGAGAGTAACAAATATAGACATCATTTATTTTTGTTATATCTGAATGTTTAATTTACCTATCTAAATAAGATTTTCTTTAATCATCTTAAAACTAATTCTCATTATTGTCAACATAAATTCTACTTAGGGTTCATAAAGATGCTTAGTTAGCATAAAGGAATAAAATAACCAACAATCAAAAGTTAAATTGTAGAACCCATAATTCAAGACCATAAGAATAGTAGCTATAAAATCAATTGGAATGATATTGTTAGGCCATCCTGTAAGAATATTTCCATAATTCACATATTTATATAATGAGGTTATATTCCAACAAAGTATCTTAAGGGTACATACCTATTGTTCCTAATGGGTGATATGTTTCGTCCTCCAAAACTTATTATGAACCCCATTATTTATTACCTAGAAATCTTGATTGAATGATATATTTTTTATTTTTCTAATCACAACATTGCACTTATCTTTTTAAGTTTATAATATTAGCAAGAATAAGATTATGTCCAAGATAATTATCATTGATGAAATAATTAAAACATCAATTTATGAAGATACATCCTACTCAATCATTTAAATAAATCACATTATTAGAGTCAACTAAAAAGAGAGTAACTTCTTAGCTCAAATATATAAATTAAATGTTCATTAAACATTGTCAACAAGGAATGTTATACCTTCAACCATCAAGGTTATTCACAACTTATATACTTCCATTGTATCTCAAGCTTTACTCGATATGTATTCAACTAAAATGAGTCACATTCAACTTAGGTTTTGTCATGTCCCTTTTTTAGAATTTACTAAAAATAGCAAGTTACTATTTTTAGTAAGCCAGTTATCCAAAAATAGTACGTCAAGACTTATGAATAAACTAGAAAAGTTTATATTTCAAATTGATAGGGGAAAATATTATTTAATGATAAAAATTAAATATTGTTGCAAGGTTGTTAATTTCCCCAAAGTGCCATTAGTTTTTGGAAGAGCATATTTGTCTAAAAAGAAGATTTAATTGCTTTTGACAATAATTGTCATAAAAACAAATATTTTTGGGAAATGGCTAATTTCATGGAGACCAATTTGGAAAAGGAGTTACAAAATCAAGATTCATTTCATTTTGGCATGGATTTTTGGCACCCAAGAAGCTTCATGAAGAAGGCAACACATATAAAATGCAATTTCTTGCTTTTTGGAGGGATGGATGCTTCTTCTTTTTTTCTATTTACAGGTTGTGGCTCTCCTCCAAAGGCTGATAAACCATTGTAGGGATAATCTCTAAGGATGGAAAGCTAAAGATATTTGGACTCAAGGATAGTGGTTCTGAGGGTCTACAGGCGTGGCTTCACACAAAAGTTGCATTGGTGCTGAAAGTTGGCTTTAATGTGGATTTTTGGTTGAGTTGTTTGGCAGGGTTTGTATCTTGGAGTGCTCAGATTTTGGTATAGTTTTAGATTGCTTTTTTTTATCAGTTTTCTAGTTGTTTTATTAGATTTTATTCATGTATTTATTCTTCCCATACTCTATTTAGAGTGTTGGTGATTTTGTAATAGAAGATACATTGTTTTGGTTGCAATTTGTGGGTTTATTTTCCCTTTCTCATTGTGCAAATTGCAGAAGGGTTTTGGGTTGTTGTTTTCTGCTGTCATGAACAAAAAAATAATGTATTAAACTTGTAATATCAGCAGCAAGTCATGATTTTTCACTTGGCACAATTTTTTATGTTAAATTTGAAGAATATAGTTGATTTTTCATTGCATCTGATTTCTCCTTTTATGGGTTTTTGAGAAAAATATTTAATAGTAGATATAAAAATGTTTGTGAGGGATATAACAGTGGTATCAAAGCCATGATATTGCTAGCTTGAGGGTTTGATCATATTTTTCAAAAAGAAAGAGGAGTTAAAATATGGTTGATCACATGGAAGGTTTGGCTAGAGATTTTGCAACCATAAGAGAAACACATATTAATCAAGATGAAGGATTTAGAAATTTAGTCTCATATAGTGATTATATCACTTAGATGCAAAAAATTATGGCCATCAAGAGTCATAAACAATATTCAAATTCAAGTGGAAAAGATCTTAGGAGCAAAGTCATTAAATCTTCATCTCTCACTTTTGATGGATCAGACAAGATCTTAGTCAGAGAATGGTTGTTTGAGATGTAGGACTATTACTATTCTAGTTCAATGGAGGAGAAATTTTCCATTTAGTATGTGATCTTGCACCTTGAAGGAGTTGCTTGTGATTGGTGGTACCAAGGTATGAATTCCCAAGTCCACATTTAGGTAGATTCTTTTGAAGAATTTTGTCAAATTTTGATTGATAGATTTGAACAAAAGGTTGAAAGAGAGGAGATAGTTGTAGAAGATTTCATAGCAAGAGAGTCTAATGTAGTGAGTATTTTTAAGAATGATGAATGTGTGATAAAGTATCAAGATGACTCTTTGTACATGCAAGAAATTGCTATAGATAATATGGTGCATGAGGAAATTGATATGACAACAGAAAAACTTGAGACACAAATTCAAGGTATGGAAGAGATGATGATGATGCAACATAAAGAAAAATCAAAGTTACAAGAAGAATAAATGGAAGCCTTGAATCCTAATTTGAATTAATTTGTCAAATATTCTAAGACTAATTTCTACCTTGATGTATTTTGTGGAGCTAAAACTGATGATGGGTTCTCTAAGGTTCTTTTAGAAGATGGACATGAAAGAGGAAAATGTGATTATATCTCCAATTTAGTTTTTAACGATTCATACCATTTCATTGATGAGGTTACATGTGGCTTTGGATTTGATGAATATTTCAGTCGTAGGAAGGTGGATAATGACACTTCCAAAGTGGCTACCACTCATGAGGAGTACAATGACTACTTATATTTTGATCAAAGCACTCAACCCTCTTTCACATGGGATCCAGGTGTGATAGCATATAATTGTGATGATAATCTATTTTGGGATGAATTTCCCTTTCATTCCAATGTTGTATTTAATTCATCATACAAGGAGGATGACATTAGGGGAGCCAATGTTACTAGGTATGTTAATGATATTGACCCCAAATCTGATTTATTGTTGCTTGATGTTGAATTTGAGCAAATACACATGAGATTTGATTTTGAAAAAATATATAGCAGCTTTGATTTTGAGAAAAAACATAGAAGCTATGATAATGATCATAGAAATAGTAGCCTTGTTGATGAGGATCCTCAACCTGATGCTACATATTTTCATCAAGTTGGTCAAAGGATGTCTATGAGGTTTGGAACAACCATGATAAGGTTGATGACAGGTATGAAGAAGGTTTTCATTCTTGCATGCATTATAAAAACAATGCATTAGATCTACAAAAACTTGACATGCATGAGGGAAATTGTGGAAGAAAATTCTTGGTGTTTGTTGATAATACACCTTGCATGTAGTAAGAATCACTCTAAATGCACCAAAGCATCAAAGTGAGCTTAATATTTCCTATGATGATTTGCAAACAATGGAGGACAAACAGGTAATGGAGGAGTTAGATTGCATCCAGGAGGAGCATGACTTGGCACATTTAGATAGTTGGAGTTTGTGCCAACAAGAGGATGGATGTAATATTCAACTTGTTTCTAATCCTTTATTTGAGATGGATGCTAAATTGACTCATGATAATCCTTTGTTTGAGTTTGGTTATGAAGATCTAACCGATTGCAGTGATGAGATTAGACTTGATTCTAGGATTCAGGACCCACGTGCAATTTCTTACCATCAGGTGTTGTCTCAAGATTGGAGTAGTGGATCAACCACCAGTGTTAGTACTGCTTCCCACTTTCATATCAGCTTGTACATGACTCTAGATCCTAATTTTTTGATGAGTTGGATGGACTTTTCAGCCCTACAATAGAATAGTTCTTGGGTAAGGTTGGTTGGTAGGCGTATTGTGACTATAGGGGATGATCTTGTTTCTAATACCATATACATCTCTCCTATGTTTCCAGTTGCATTTAAGTTTGTTTATTTCTATCCTTACATCATTTTTTTTTATTGTGAAGACATCATTTCATGAGCAGTTTATCGTGGAGCATAGTCAAAATTTTGGGATCGCAATGCAATTGTGGGAATTCAAGAAACTTGATGAAATAAATCTCAAAGTTTTGAAAGATGGATTCACAAGGTATGATGATAAATTTTCTATTAGTTATAATTTGGAATAATTAATAAATCCTACGGATCATGAAAGACTTGTGTTGGAGATAGATCACTTTGAAAGAAGACTTTTTTTATTTTGGTACTATGAGAGTGAAGGGTCACAAAAATGGGCATTTCAAAGGATGGTCATAGATGACTTTTTCAAAAAGATTGTTTCATTAAATTTTCTTATTTATCATAGAGGTAACAATATTTACCTCATGTTATATTTTTTTGAGGATACATTTGTCACTAACATTCTCCAAGTATTTGTGAAGAAAGTCAAGTATATGCTAATGAATGATTCCAGAGAGTTAATCATCTTCCTACAAGATAAGTTGTTTATCATTTAGGTTTTTAGAGTGGCATGGAATTATTATTACTGCTATATGGTCACTCTACTGCTACATTGGGGATCCTCTAGACCAACCCAAGATACTGAAAAAGACTTCTCTCAGATTGAGGTAATGTTTGGGTCTTTGGTTATGCATTTTCATGATATGAATCTCAAAAGTGTAGAGATGAATGGAAGAAATTTTCCAAAGGGATGTATTTTTTGTGGTAGAAGATACAATGGCTGTTATAAAAGTCTTGTTAGCAGAAAAATTCAGATTCATAGAATTATCAATTGTATCATAAGTCTCAAGTACAAGTTGCTTATTAACAGTGCATTTCTTGCTAGAGAATCCAGACACTATTTATCATGTAGAGAGAGTTTTGTTTGGAAGTTTTTCATGGTGGATACATTCAAGAACATCAGTAAATCACTTGATTTAATATAAGATGCAATAATATTATTTTCTACTAAAACTTTGGATATTTTATTGAGTGATAAGTCTATGCTAGCTAAAGGACTCAAGGAGTTCATAGATTACCATCAAAAGGGCTTGTGGTTTACAATATCAATATTCATATTTTGGTGGGGTTTGTATTGTTATTATGTGATGTCATTATTTTACCCTCTTATGTTCTAATATTTCTCCAAAACAGATCCTAAAGTTTCAATAAGCAACCTTCTAGCAGCAACAAAGTTTGAAGCAGTTTGTGATGTATCTTGCAGGGAATGTCCCCATAACTCCAAGGTAAAAGAGGTGATTGCTTTCAAGTTGTATATTCACTTTAATGAAGGGTTTTTTTTTTAAACCCTCCTATAGGCTACAACAATCAGATTTATATATTTGGGAAAGATTGCATGAGATTTTGGTCTAGTTTCCTTGGTGATAGTGCACATACACAGTTCCAAAAAGGAGTTGAAAAGAGAATGTTATTGATTCAAAAATATGGAAGGAATAATACAAGGCCTCAAGTGATATGGAATAATAAGTTTTACAATTAATACAATATTCATAATATTCTAGAGAAAAGGTATTCTTTCTTAAAACTTTTCAGCTTGCTTGAGAGGAAGATGCAATTTCACACAGGCACAGGATCTCACTCTATTTTGAAGAATGAAATGTTTGGTCATTTTGGGCAGCACTATTTTGGAGCATCATTGTTGCAATTGATTAAGGACAAGAAATTTTTGAAAGGGAGGACTTGTCATGTCCCTTTTTTAGAATTTTCTAAAAATAGCAAGTTACTATTTTTAGTAAGCCAATTATCCAAAAATAGTAAGTCAAGACTTATGAATAAACCAGAAAAGTTTATATTTCAAATTGATTGGGGAAAATATTATTTAATGATAAAAATTAAATATTTTTTCAAGGTTGTTAATTTCCACAAAGTGATATTAGTTTTTGGAAGAGCATATTTGTCTAAAAAAGAAGATTTAATTGCTTTTGACAATAATTGCCATAAAAGTAAATATTTTTGGGAAATGGCTAATTTCATGGAGACCAATTTGGAAAAGGAGTTAAAAAATCATGAAAATCAAGATTCATTTCATTTTGGCATGAATTTTTGGCACCCAAGAAGCTTCATGAAGAAGGCAACACATATAAAATGCAATTTCTTGCTTTTTGGAGGGATGGATGCTTATTTTCTCTATTCATAGGTTGTGGCTCTCCTGCAAAGGCTGATAAATCATTGTAGGGATAATCCATAAGGCTATAAAACCAAAGAGATTTGGACTCAAGAACAATGTCTCTAAGGGTCTATAGGCGTGGCTTCACACAAAAGTTGCATTGGTGCTGAAAGTTGGCTTTAATGTGGATTTTTGGTTGAGTTGTTTGGCAGGGTTTGTATCTTGGAGTGTTAAGATTTTGGTATAGTTTTAGATTTTTGTTTTTATCAATTTGGTAGCTATTTTATCAGATTTTATCCATGTATTTATGCTTCCCATACTCTATTTAGAGTGGTGGTTATTTTGTAATAGAAGATACAGTGTTTTGGTTGCAATTTGTGGGTTTATTTTCTCATTCTCATTGTGCAAATTGCAGAATGGTTTTGGGTTGTTTGTTGTTGTCATGAACAAAAAAAAAATGTATTAAATCTGTAATATCAGCAGAAATTTGTTAGTTTTCACTTGGCACAATGTTTTATATTAAATTTGAAGAATATAGTTGATTTTTCATTGCATCTGATTTCTCCTTTTATGGGTTTTTGGGAAAATATTTAATGGTAGATTAAAAATGTTTATGAGGGATATTACAATTTCACACATCATGAACAAACACATTCTTAGTAATCTACTCCATTATACAACCTATTAAAAGTATTTCATGGACATGGTAGAGGAAAAAATTTCAAGCTTTATGGTACCAATCGAAACATTGAAACATAACCATCTTGAAAATAAAAACAACACCAAGTAGGATAAATATCCATTCCAAAAATATGAAATAAATTATATCCATTCCATCAATAAGGTATAATATGAGCTTAGATTCAACAATAAATCAAATATAAGAAATATTAAATATCCAAAATTTGATAGTGTAGCTTCTCTAAAATAAATCAAAAGTTGATGTACATAAATGTTTCAAAGAATTCATCAAAGGTTAAAAGTAATATCAAGATCTGAAAAATAAACTCAACGGAAGAGTAAACCACTAGACTACACCTATATTTTCAAAATCTAATGATTTAGAGATCATGTGCAAGAATCACAAAAAATATAAGCCTTCAATCACACTTAATAGATACAGACATGCCACTTATTGATGAAATTTCATTCAAGATAGATTTCAATTGTGCAAGTCGTAGTAGGCTCAACGCCTAGCTTTTAAACCTTCCTCTAATACCACATATAACGACCCACTCATATAACACAAAAAATACCATAATTTTTTTCTTTTAATTCTTAAAATCAAGGTTATCAAGTGTTTCTTTCATTTGTATACTCAAGCATCTACCCATACAAGATCGCCATCTATCCATCTGGGATAAGAATTTTTTTATATGGGATAGGAGTTCATATATTCATCTAAGATAAGAATCTACCCAAATGGGGTGGACAAATCTATCACAAAGATAGATATTGCTCTAGCCAAAGTCTTAGACTCATCGAGACCATCTGGCTCCTAAGTCACTTATTTGAAGACCACAATTCCTCATTGAAAGTGTACCAAGGTCACCATCGTTTAGGGGTATGTAATTTAATATAAAAAAGCTTCAAAATTGCTTTGGAATTTACCCTAAAGCCTCAAGGAAATCAAGAAAATCCATCTAAGATTCCTTTTGAGTATACGATAATTTATTTTAGCTCAAGATTTCTTCTTGAGTTTACTTTTAAGAGTTTATTTATGGGAATGATTTAATTAATTTCTAAGTTGAAATTTCTATTATTTATAAATTCCTAGCCTCACACTTGAAATCGTGTGCATATTGGGAACCTCCTTCAATGTTCATCAGACTACCTACATACACCACTTCCAAATGGGATCAAGGAGTATATATGTAGTTATGGTTTCTAATCTATATTTCATGTAACTGCATGAGTGGGTATGCAACTCTTTCTAGGGTCTAGTTTCCCTAGATAGTTCTTTGTCGGCTACCACCCACTTAGGTGAACTAGGGACAAAAACCTAAATTAAAAATATACTTGACAAACACACTCTATAGAGGTGTTCGATGTTGAGTTTTAATTGTGAGTATATTTGTGTTTACCTAAAGCCTAAGTTTTGTTTTCTTTATTCAAATGGTTATAGGTTTAGGAACAAAGTGTATAGCACCCCCATACAAAGGAATTTTACCTTAAAACAATTAATCTTATAAGAAAATTAATTCAACAATCTCATCTAATCTAGTTTGTATCACATCCGACTAACTAAATCACATAACCATGTCAAATAAGCATGCATGGTCTACAATATAATTCAATAATTAAAATTCAATGTATTTCTATGTCATAGTGGGGTAAGTGCACCAAGTTGTGACACAAGAAAGATGCCACTTTCATGTTTTAAATGAAATTTTCCATTTGGCGAGCATCAAATTTGGTGCTCACCAAATGAGAAAAGCTAATAAAAAAAATTGACTCTACCCTCATTCTATGTTTTTTGTTGGAAGCTTGAGTTTTTTATGACTTATTTGGGTGGTGTCATTGATGCCAACCTCTTGTATGAAGAGAGTGTTGGAATTTTTTTGGTGTTGATGATGTCAATCCAGGTAGC
The DNA here is from genome assembly GCA_007258455.2 of Sequoia sempervirens. Lineage (NCBI taxonomy): Eukaryota > Viridiplantae > Streptophyta > Pinopsida > Cupressales > Cupressaceae > Sequoia > Sequoia sempervirens. The sequence continues at coordinate 330,308,549 of VDFB02270651.1, forward strand.
ATTAGAGTTTTTGGAAGCCTAGAGTTACCGATATTGATGTCAACACAATGATGTTGGTGTTGTCATTAATGTCTTACTTCAGTATAGTTGCAAAAGTTGTGTTTGGAGAGATAGTTGGATGTGCTATAGTTGATGAGAGGTATTGTAGATGCTACAGATGTGTTGCAGAGATGCTAGTAGTGTTATTGATGCAGTTGGTTCACTTGGTTTCCAAGTGCTTTTGAGAAAATTTGAATAAAAGAGAGTTCATTGTTCTACTCCGCATTTATTCATGGTTGACGATGTGCTTCCATGGTTTGGTTATGATGTTTAGAGGTGTTCAGAGGTTCTATATCTAGAGTTTCAAGTTCGGAATTATTCTGTAGTGAAAGTTGTGTTTGACAGTAAATCTGTCTAGTGAAACAGGGTGTCTGGGAGAAATGAAATGCTCTGCATTTCTCACTTGAAGGTTCTTTTGCAGATTTGGGAATGTGCTTCTATTGTATTTATCTACCTTTCCTTCAAGTTTTAGGTGTTATGGTGTTTTGCAAGGTTGTTTGGTGTGTTGGATGTTTGTGCCAGTGTGTTTGGTTGCACAAAATGATGGTGTTCTCAGTTTTAGATGGCTGTGACAGAGTTGCAGAATATTTTGATGATGCTGGAATATTTTGAGATGATGTATGGATATTTTGGAGTGCTTTTATATGGTCTGTGAAGTTTCCTTCGGACCTGGTTAATCTTGAACTTAATTATTAAGGGCATTAACATAGGTTTGGTTGACCTGGCATGATAGCGCTAATTGTGGAGGATGATTGCTATTTGTGGAAGTATTGAAAAGCATGTCGGTGTATATTTGGGTCCCAATTAAGTTGTGGCATGGTTTTACTTCACTTCTTTACATTTTGGAAGTGTTTGCTACCGACCTATTTGATGTTGCACAGTATAGGTGCATAAGTTTCCTTAAGGCCAACCTAATTGAGATTTTTTTAGGTTGCGGATGGTATAAATACAAGGAAAGTGTTTGTGGATTAAGCAGAGTGTGAGTGTGATGTGAAAGATGTGAAAGTGGTCAAGTGTGGTGATCTGAGTGTGAGCTTTAATGCCTATGAATCCTAGATGCAATGAGTAGAAGGTTTCTACATTTTAGTCTATTGAATGGTTTGTTTGTGCTTCAATGGAACTGTACCTTCAAAATAAGAGAGATTCATTTTAGCAGTTCAAATTGGCGGTGAGCCACCCCTTCTTTTATATTCTTTCTTTTGGATAGTGATTCCTTTGGCAGTGAGCCTTATTATATTTAGTGTTGCAATTCATATATATGTGAGCTAATCCTCACTATGGTTTTTCCCTTCTTGGGTTTTCCACATAAATCTAGTGTTCTTATGTGTTTGATTTGTTTGCATTACTATTTCTCATTATTTGCATTCTTTTAATGCTTAATAAGGGTTTAATGGTTGATAAGGATTTGAAATATATTGAGGGATTGAGTGTTTAAAGTATACAACTGATTCTCCCCCCCCCCTCAGTTGTCATGTGCATCTAAAAATTGGTATTAAAGAAAGGTTCCTTGGAAGAAGATTAACCACTTGAGGTAGATCTAGATGGCGCACAAGGAGGCTCCCTTATTTGATGGGGTGAATTATGTATTTTGGAAAACTAAGATGGAAGGTTTCCTTGTTTCCCTAGGGTTTGGAGTTTGGAAGTCAATTTAAAATGGATGTACCATGACCACTAATGGTCTAACAATTGATGATGAGATCAAGGAATATGAGAACAATGGAAAATCAAGGAATGCTCTTTTCAGTGGTCTTACTAATTCAAAACTTGTGAAGGTTATGAGCTACAAATTTGAGAAAGAAATTTGGAAGAGGATGGAAAGTATCTATGAAGGAGATGATAAGGTCAAGCAATCAAAGATGTAGAATTTAAAGATAGTTTGAAACCCTAAGGATGTCAGAGGATGAAGATATTACAAGCTACATGCATAGAGTGGATGAAATCGTATATTTCGTCAATGGCCTAGGTGGAAAACTAGAAGAAGATGAGGTGGTAAAGAAGGTATTAAGAACTCTTCCTAAATCTTATAGTTCTAAAGTTTTTGCTATTGAGGAAAATCGGGATATAGATCATTATTTTAGAGATTAGTTGTTCGGTGCTTTAACTACTTTTGAATTGAGAGAGTTTGGTCAAAATGATTCAAGAAAAGAGACTGGTTTTAAAGACAATAAAATAGAGAAGGATGATGGATCAGATACAAATGGATTTAATGAGATAGAAGCAAATTTTGTTAGAAGATTGAAAAAGGGGACTAGAAAATATAGAGGTAAGTTACCTTTCAAATGTTTTAACTATGGAAAGATAGCTCATTATGCTTCAAGATGTCTAACCAAAGTTTCAAATGACAAACATAAGGATAACAAAGGTACATTTGTCAAGAGAAGTTATTATGTTAAAGAAGATACTAGAATATTTGATGATGAATCTAACTACCTAGATGATGAAAATGATTCAAATACTTGTTCATAGCTCTGAATGTTAGAAATAACCCTACTGAATATGAAAGATGTACAAAGGAAATTTCTTTGGAAATAGGTCACAACATCAAAGGGACTATAGTGACTTCTTTTCATGTTAAAGAGGAGAAAATTCATTGGATAATTGACAATAGATGCTCAAATCATATGATAGGTGATAAGAGTAAGTTTGTTAAACTTGAGAAGTTTGAAGGTGGTCTTATTAAGTTTGGTGATGATACATCTGCCAAGATATGTAGAAAAGGTTCAATTAATTTTGATGGAAAGCATAATACATATGATGTTCTTTATTTCAAGGGTCTCTAGCATAATCTTCTAAGTGTAGGATAGATGTGTAGAAAAGAATATAATCTTGTATTTTAGGATGGTGGTTGTGAAATCAGAAAAGGAAGCTTTGGAAATTTGATTACAAGGGTAGATGGGAATGTTTATCAGCTCAAAGGTGTTAATGGTAAGTTCTTTATGAATCAAATCAATGAAATTTGGCTATGGCATAGAAGAATGTGTCACGTCAATTTTGATAGTCTAGTGAGGATCAACTCTACTCAAGCTATGAGAGATCTGCCAAGAATTAAAAAGACTATCAATTCAATTTGTAAGGAATGTAAGGTTGGGAAGAAAATAAGAAAAAAGGTTCAATATTAAAGAATATTCTACCTCATAACATTTGGAGTTGGTGCATATGGACCTATGTGGACCTACAAGAATATGAAGCTTTCAAGGTGACAGTTATTTCATGTTGTTGATTGATTATTAATCTAGAATGACTTGGGAAACCTTTCTTAGAGAAAAATTATAATCTATAGAAAAGTTTAAAGTATTTAAAGCTATGGTTGAGAATGAAATGGATATGAAAATCAAGTTCTTAAGTTTTGATAGAGGTGGAGAATTCACCTCCAATGAGTTTAACAATTTTTGTGAAGATCATGGAATAAAGAGGTATTTTTTAGCTCCTATAACTCCTTAGTAGAATGGAGTGGTGGAAAGAAAGAATAGGGCAGTATAGGAAGCAACAAGGACAATGATGAAGGAAGAAAACCTACCAGATGTGTATTAGAGAGAAGCTATTCACACTGCAATATACATACTCAATAGAGTACAAGTAAGATTAAAAATTTCAAAGAATCCCTATGAATTATGCCTTGGAAGAACTACTACTATCAAATATTTTAGATTTTTTGGAAGAAAATGTTACATTAGAAGAGATGAAGACAACTTGGGAAAGTTTCATTCAAGGTTAGATGAAGCAATCTTCCTTGGATATTCTACAAGAAGCAAGGCTTACCGGTGCTACAACAAGAGGCTAAAGAAGATAGTTGAAAGTGCAAGTGTCAAAGTAGATGAAGAACCATATAAAAGCTCAGTACTGATAGAAGGATATGAATATGATGAGTCCTCTTGTAGAGAATAAGAAAAAGAAGAAGAAAAGGAAAAGGAAATATAGTTTAAAGAGGAAGAAGCTCCAAAAAGGATTCCTAAGACTCCTAAGTATGTGCAGAAGAATCTATCTAAAAATTGGATCATTGGTAATAAGAGCAAAGGCATGTTGACAAGAAGAAAAGATACTATGCTAGAATAACAAGTAAGTTTGTGTTTACTTTCCAAAGTAGAACCTAAGACAATGATTGAGGCATGTAAGGATGAGAATTGGACTAAAGCTATGGAAGAAGAATTGATGCAAATTGAGAAGAATCAAACTTGGGAACTAAATGGATATTCCAGAAAAAGCTAAATGAGAATGGAGTTGTCAAAAATAAGGCTAGACTTGTGTGTAAGGGATACCTACAAGTGGAAAGAATATATTTTGAGGAGACATTTGCTCTGGTGGAAAGAATGGAGGCCATTTGGATGTTTTGGCCTTTGCAGCACATAAGGACTGCAAGGTTTACTAGATGGATGTGAAGGCTACATTCTTGAATGGTGAATTGGAAGAAGAGGTATACATTGAAAAACCAAAAGGCTTTTAGCTATCAGATGATCCTAATATGGTTTGTAGATTGAAGAAGGCATTATTTGGTCTCAAGAAAGCTCCCAAACCTTGGTATGCAAGATTGGATAGGTACTTGTTGTAGCATGGATTCAATAAAGGTACCATAGATAGCAAGCTTTACTTTAAAGTTGAGAAGGATCAAATTTTAAGTGTAGTTATGTATGTTGATGATATGATCTTTGGAGGAAATGAGACAATGTGCAAGAAGTTTGAAAAAGAGATGCAAAATGAATTTGAGATGTCAATGTTTGGGGAGATGAATTTCTTCCCTGGGCTACAAATTAGTCAGATAGAAAAAAGAATATTCATTTCACAGTTGAAGTATGTCAAGGAAATTTTGAAGAAGTTTGGAATGGAAGACTCTAAACCAGTATGTACTCCTATGGTTACTAGTTGCAAGTTTAGCAAGAATGATGAATCTCTTAAGACTAATCAAAGCAAGTATAGATCAATGATTAGTGGATTGTTATATCTAACTACTACTAGATCAAATATTGTGCATGCAATTTATCTTGTGGCAAGATTCCAAGAAGATCCTGGAGAATAACATGTGATAGTAGTAAAGAGGATATTCAAATATTTGCAAGGCACTCCAAACTATAGTCTATGGTATCCAAAGGATATTGATTTCTCCTTAAGTGCCTATACTGATGTAGATTGGGCAGGTTGTGTAGATGATAGAAGAAGTACAAGTGGAGGTGCTTTCTTTCTTGGAAGCAAATTGGTTTCATGGTTGAGTAAGAAGCATGATTCAGTGTCATTATCTACTACAAAGGTAGAGTATATTGTTGCAACATCTTGTTGCACACAGGTGTTTTGGATGAAGCAGACATTAAGGATATCATAATATCCTATAATGAACCTATTTATATCTTATGTAATAATACAAGTGCTATCATAGATATACCAAAGAATCTGGTGATGTATTCAAGAACAAAGCATATCTCAATCCGGTATCATTTTCTAACAGAGAAGGTTGTAGAAAATGAGGTGAAGCTAGAGTATGTGCCTACAAAGGATTAAGTTGTATATATTTTCATGAAGGCTCTTCCTAAAGATACATTTGAGTATCTCTAACAGAAGTTAGGGGTTATTACCCTTCCTTCTTTCAACTAGATGCATAAGTGTGTGCATCTACCCAGGAAGCATATCAAGATATATCCTTGGTCTTGGACTGATGTTGAAGGCTACCTATCAAGGGGAGTGGGTAGTATTATTGTTGGTTGATGAAGTTAGATGGAGCATATTTTGTGCCCCTAAGGGGGAGTGTAGAAAAGTGAGTACTGTGTAGTTGCTTGTTGGTAGTGTCAAAGTGGTTTATGTTGATGTCAAAAGGGAAAAAAAATCCTATGTAGATGATGTGTGAAAAGTGAAAGTGTTTCCCAATGAGAGAAAAAGAGTTCAATACAGGAAATAGAGTTGGATATGTCTATGGCCCTTTGTCATTGATGTTAAAGGGAGAGACAGTTGCTTGAAAAACCATAGTGCAAAAGAGAATATGGTTTGAAGACCATATGGGGAGAGAGTATTTAGGAGAAAGAGAATGAGAATATGAAGAGTGAGAGATTCCCCAGTCAAGGGGAGTAATGATTGTTTGATGTAGAGGCAGGGCAAGATTCAACAACACTTGACTAAGACAAGGCATTCCTTCAGGGACTTCATAGATAGCAACAGAGAGGTGCATCTTAGTACATCTTGTCACAACAATGACTTGGTTTCTAAAGCATTCAAATAGAGAAAAACACACTAATGCAAGATGGTACAACCATAAAAAACATGGCAGAACAAAAATTCAATGGTTTTTAACACCTTAGTTGGCTCCATGTCACATTATTCAATGTTGATATCTTCCACTATGACTTGTACTCAACATGCAACTACCAATCACCTCACAAACAAGGAATAGCATATATAGAACTAAAATAAATTGTTTCAAGCTTAATCTAATCCAAGAACAGGCTTCTTGAAGTCTTAAGACTCAAGATTGGAAGTATTACTTTCTATCATTTGTCATTGCTGCCCCAAAACTTATCTACTCTCCTAAAAACTCACCCAACACAAAAGAAAGTTATAAGTTTTTTATAAATGGTTTGTAAAAAACCCTTAAAAAATTATTCATCATCAACCAATGCCCCTACACAAGAATCAAACCACAAAATGTAGACTCTTCTTTGCTACACTGCTCCACACCTTGAAACATGTAATTTTTAGACCTTCTGTCCATTTCAGCATGTGTCATCTTTGTCTCCAGACCCTGCAGCTTAGAGATGTGGTAGAATACATGGAAACAAGCCTCTCCACCAATTTTAGTGATTTTCCACTGGTGGAGAGGTGAGTTACATCTTTTTTTGTGCTCACTGCTACCCTAGGTAGGGTTTCTACTTGCCTAGAGTAAAAATGCTCTAACTTTTGATTCCCTTGATGAAAATCAATGAAACAAAAAGTGAAATTTACTAGACTCACATGAACACAAGATCCAATGGGTTAGAGAAGCATTTTTGTTTCATATAGACCGCACTAAACAACAAAAATTTCTGAAATAATGGAGAAACCCAAAAAAATCAGCTTATTTTTCTCATTAAAATTGCAAAATCAATTCTACAACTCCATATTTCGACTCAGAGCCTCTTTTTCATAAATTAAAACTATTTTCTAATCATTAAAAACCATTTTTCTTGAATTTGTGTAACAGTTACTTGATTTTGTGACACTTTCCAAAAATTGCATGACAACTTTTTGTAACTTTACACCAACGACCCCCCAAACACTCCAAAATGATCACATGATGGCATGGTCATAAATGACTTAGGAAACACCAAGAAACTCCTAACCACACTAAATGACTTAAAAACAAAATTAGATAAAATATGCAAAAACAAGGTCTTGGTGACCCTGCACCATATACCCCAGGGAAAGAAACTCAAGTCCCACTTGAGTGTAGGTCTACAACTATGTAACCATGTTTGATGATATTAGAATCAGACATCCAAGTAGAATCCTCCATAGGAAGACCCCTCCATTTGACCAAGTATTGCAAATAGGTGGTGTTTCTTGTCTTCTTAAGCTCCTTTGTATCCAATATGCACTCCAACTCTAAAGGTTGGTTGGGAGGAAGGTATTTAATCCATTCTTCATCTTCAAATTCTTGAGAACCTGCTTCATTACCTACAACAACATCCCCTTTGAAAGGGTATAGGTCAAATACATTAAAAATAGGTGAGATTCCAAATCCACTTGGTAGTTCAATCTCATAAGCATTGGGACTAAGCTTGTGAACAACTCTACAAGGACCAATTTTCTTCATTTGCAACTTGGAATATTGTCCCTTAGGAAATCTATTCTTCCTTAGATGATCTAGAACTAAATCTCCAACCTTGCAAGTGAGTTCTTTCCTCTTTATGTCAACTTGTTGTTTGTATTTCTCCACACTTCTTTGCAAATGATCCTTGACCTATTCGTGAATCTCCTTCATAGCCACAAAAAAATTCTCACCTTCAGCACTCATCCTCACCATTCCCTTGATATCCCTTAACTCAAAGACTCCTCTAGGATGCAAACCATAAACAACTTCAAAAGGAACTCTTACCCACACTCCTATTCACTTAATCATTATAGGAAAATTTTGCCTGAGGCAAGATCAGATCCCACCGAGTAGAATGTTGTTTTGTAAGGAATCTTAAGAGGTTACCAATGCTCCTATTTATCACTTTGGTCTACCCATCAGTTTGATGGTGATAGGCAGAGCTGAAACTAATAATAGTACCAAGTTTCTTCCATAAAGTTCTCCAAAAATGCCCAAAAAAATTACTATCTCTATCTGAAACAATGCTTAAAGGTAAACCATGAATTCTTACCACTTCCTTGAAGAAAAATCCAGCAATGTATGATGCATCATTAGTGCTCTTGCATGGGATGAAATGTGCCATCTTGGAGAACTTGTCCACTACAACATAAATAGAATCAAAACCTCTAGGTGTTTTGGGTAAACCCATTACAAAATCCATGCTTATTGACTCCCAAGGCCTATTTGGAATGGGAAGAGGCTGATATAAGCCTACATTAGTACTGATGTCCTTTTCCTTTTGAAAAATAACACATTTCTCAACAAACCTTCTTACATCACTTTGCATTTTAGGCCAAAAATAGTGCCTTCTCAGCTGCTCCAAGGTCTTATCAAGACCAAAATGACCTGCAAGGCTGCCACTATGCTTTTCTTTTATCAAATTATCCCTCATAGAATATTTAGGCACACAAAGGTGAGCCCCTTTGAACAATAATCCCTCTTGAATCAAAAAATAAGAATTTGTGTTGTGTGGAACACCATTAGTTTGGCTGCAAGATGCATAAATTTCCTTGAAATCAACATCATCTACATACATACCTTTTAGTGCTTCAACACCTACACTTTTAAATTGGACTTCTTTCACCATGAGTGTCCTCCTACTCAATGCATCAACTACTTTTTTTGACTACCCCTTCTTATGTTTGATGGTGAAGGTGTAACCTTGCAAATATTCTACCCATTTAACACGCCTATGACTGAGTTTGTCTTGACTATTCAAAAATTGGAGAGCATGATTATCTATAAAGACTATGAACTCCTTTGGAAGTAGGTAGTGTCTCCACTTTTTCAAGGATTGAACTAAGGCATACATTTCTAGGTCATAGGAAGAGTATTTCTTCTTAGCTTCATTGATTTTTTCACTAAAGAAAGTTATAGGCCTACCCTCTTGACTTAAAACTTCCCCTATGGCATAACCACTTGCATCATATTCAATAGTAAAAACCTTATTGAAATCAAGTAAATCTAGTATGGGCTACTCTACTACCCTCTTTTTCAAGTATTCAAAACTCTTTTCAGCTTCACTAGTTTAAACAAACTTCTTCCTCTTTTCCCCCTTTATAGTATGAAGCATTGGAGCACAAATATGACTGAAACCATTGATAAATTTTCTATAAAAAGTGGCCAAACCATGGAAACTCCTTACCTCAATAACTGATTTGGGTGTAGGCGAGCTTAGGATAGCTTCAACCTTGTTGGGATCCATCTTCAAGGTGCCATTTGTAACCACAAAACCAAGATACACCAACTCTGTTTTCATAAAGTCACATTTCTTCAAATTGATCATTAGTTTCTCTTCATGTAATCTTCTCAAAACCAAATCCAAATGGTGCAAATGCTCTTCCTTAGTTTTACTAAAAACAAGAATGTCATCAAGGTAAACCACAATAAACTTACCAATGAAAGGTTTGAGGACTTCATTCACCAACCTCATGAAAGTGTTGGGTGCATTTGAGAGACCAAAAGGCATTACAAGCCACTCATAAAGCCCTTCATTTTTCTTAAATGTTGTCTTCCATTCATCCCCTGGTCTGATCCTAATTTGGTGATACCCACTCTTGAGGTCTATTTTGGAAAAGTAGCATGCTCCACCTAGATAATCCATCAAATCTTCCATGCATGGAATGGGGAACCTATATCTTATTGTAATCTTATTGATGGCCCTAAAATCAGTGCACATACTCCATTCACCTCCCTTCTTTGGTGCTAATATAGTAGGAATCGAACAAGGACTAAGGCTTTCTTTGATTAGCCCTTTATCAAGAAACTCTTGAACTTGTCTCTTAATCTCTTCATTTTGTTGTGGTGTCATCTTATATGCTGCCTTATTAGGTAAGCTATCCCCTGATATAAAATCAATGTGGTGGCTAATATTCCTCATAGGAGGCACAGTGCTTGGGAGTTCATCCACTACTATATCATCATACCTCTTCAACAAGTTTTGAATTTCCAAAGGCAACTTTTCTTTCTTTGTTGTTGTCCCAACAGACTTAGGCTTGACTATGATAGAAAAACCCATTTTCTCCTCTTCTGCAACCTTTATAAATTCCTTTTCTCCTACCAATATCACATTGGACTCTACTTGTGGTATTTTTTCTTCATCTTTCAATGGTGTTAAAGTGTATGAGACTCCATCCTTCTTTATCACATATGTGTTCTTTCTTCCATCATGCTTGGCCTTTCTATCATACTACCATGGCCTTCCAAGAAGTAAATGACAAACATCCATAGGGATGATGTCACAAAACCTTGTCTTTATAACCCCCTCTATGGAATTCTACCCAAGTTTGCTCATTCACCAATACTTGCTACCCTTTGTTCAACCAAGAAACCTTGTATGGAGTAGCATGAGGCAACCTTTGTAGTTTTAATTTCTCTACCATTTCAATAGAAACCAAATTATCAGTACTTCCAGAATCAACAACAACTCTACAACATTTACCTTGGATTTTGCATGTAGTCCTAAAAAGAGACTTTCTTTGTGGTGGTTCTTTCTTCATGGGCACCTTAATCAAGGTTCTTCTCATAAATAGACTCTCTCCCACTTTTGGTTCTACATTTTGTGATGGTGAATTGACACTTTCAACATCATCTCCACCTTGTGCAATTTGATTTCTTCTCACTTTTACAAGAAGTAGATGGCTGCTCCTCAGTACATTGCCATGCTTGGTGGCCTGCAAATTTATTGCACTTGTAACCCTTTCCAGTCAATCCACTTGAGCCTCCTCTATTACTAAATCCTCCTCTAGAACTTAGCCTTCTTCCTCTAAAGCTGCCCCTTGAATCTGATGTTTGCTCTTGTGAGTTACTTGTCTCTCCTTGAGACCTTTGGGACTTTCCTCTACTAGCAAAAGTCCCTCTTCCTCTGAAATTTTTCCTTCCCCTACCTCTACTTTTCTTTTCTTGTCTCCTTTTCAACTTGTCTCCAACTTTTATGGCCAACTGATAACACTCTTCTATAGTGCTTGGACTTGTGAGACCGAGTTCATCTTGTAGGATATACTTTAGCCCATTCAAGTACCTTGCAACTTTGTCAGCATCTTCTTCCATGTGGCCTGATCTTAGGCTCAATTTGTAAAAATATTCTATATAGGACTTCACATCCATCTCCTTTTGCTTCAAATTTTACAACCTCCTTTTTAACTGGATGGCATAATCATTGGGTAGAAATTTCCCCTTCAATTTTGCAACCATTCTATCCCAAGACATGGTCTTTGCTTTACTTTTTTTTTTCCTCTCTTCTTGCACATAGTCCCACCAAAGAATTGCATGCCCTTTTAGCTTTGTTCTAGCTAATTTCACTTGTTTCCCCTCAGGTATCTCTTCAAGCTCAAAATACTTATCTAATTCCCCTATCCAATCTAGGATTTCTCCATTTAGACTCCCTGAATATACTGGAAGCTCTATTTTCATCTTGGAACCATCTTTCTTAACTGACTTTAGCAATCTTTCCAACCTCTTTTCTTCAACATCTACCCCCTCCTATTCTTCTTCTTATTCTTCACCCACCTTCTTTTCTTCTTCTTGGTCACTCAAATCTCTTGTGACCACTCCTCTTTTCCGGTTGGTCTCAATTGAAGTGAGTCTTGCATCAAGGCTTTCCTTTATGGCTCTCAATCCTGGGGCAAGAGAGTCTCTCACCTCTTTGATTATTCTTTCCATATTCAGTTTAGGGGCCATATTAAATTGAATTCAAATCAACTTACTTACACTCCCTTACTAACCTTCGTTACTCTGATACCAATTTGATGTAGAGGAAGGGCAAGATTCAACAACACTTGACTAAGACAAGGCATTCCTTTAAGGACTTCATAGGTAGCAGCAAAGAGGTGCATATTAGTACACCTTGTCACAATAATTACTTGGTTTCTAAAGCATTCAAATGGAGGAAAATACACTAATGCAAGATGCTACAACCACCAAAAACATGGGACAACAAAAATTCAATGGTTTTTGACACCTTAGTTGGCTCCATGTCACATTATTCAATGTTGATATCTTCCACTATGACGTGTACTCAACATGCAACTACCAATCACCTCACAAACAAGGAATAGTATATATAGAACTAAAATAAATTGTTTCAAGCTTAATCTAATCCAAGAACAGGCTTCTTGAAGTCTTAAGACTTGGTCTTGGAAGTATTACTTTCTATCATTTGTCATTGTTGCCCCAAAACTTATCTACTCTCCTAAACACTCACCCAACACAAAAGAAAGTTATAGGTTTTCTATAAATGGTCTATACAAACCCCTTAAAAAATTCTTCATCATCAACCAACACCCCAACACAAGAATCAAACCACAAAACGTAGACTCTTCTTTGCTACATAGCTCCACAACCTTAAACATGTAATTTTTAGACCTTATGTCCATTTACAGCACGTGCCATCTTTGTCTCCAGACCCTATAGCTTAGAGATATGGTAGAATACATGGAAATAATCCCTCCACCAATTTTGGTGATTTTCCACCAATGGAGAGGTGAGTTACATCTTTTTTTGTGCTCACTGCTACACTAGGTAGGGTTTCTACCTGCATGGAGTACAAATGCTCTAACTTTTGATTCCCTTGATGAAAATCAATGAAACAAAAAGTGAAATTTACTATAATCACATGCACACAAGATACAATAGGTTAGAGAAGTATTTGTGGTTCGTAAAATTTGTACTAAACAACATAAATTTCTAAAACAATGGAGAAACCCAAAAAAAAAGCTTTTTTTCTCATTAAAATTGCAAAATCAATTCCACAACTCCATATTTCGACTACAAGCCTATTTTTCATACATTAAAACTATTTTCTAATCATTGGAAACCATATTTCTTGAATGCATGTAAAAATTACTTGATTTTGTGACACTTTCCAAAAATTGCATGACAACTTTTTGTGCAATTATGCAAAAACAAGGTCTTGGTGACCCTGCACCATTGTTTCTGCTTGTTGCAGAGTTTCTAATGGTTTATTTTGTTATTGATGGCTTTTTAGAGTGTTGGTGTTGCCATCAATGAAAAAGGAGAGATTGTTGGGAGCTTGATTTGTTTGTGAGTTATTTGGGTGGTGCCATTGATGTCAACCCCTTGTATGAAGAGAGTGTTGGAATTTTGTTGGTGTTGATGATGTCAACCCCTAGCATTGGAGTTTTTGGAAGCCTAGAGTTGTTGGTATTGATGTCAACACAATGATGTTGGTGTTGTCATTAATTTCTTACTTTAGTATAGTTATAGAAGTTGTGTTTGGAGAGATAGTTGGATGTGCTATAATTAATGATAGGTGTTGTAGATGTTGTAAATGTGTTGTAGAGATGTTAGTAGTGTCGTTGATGCTGTTGGTTCACTTGGTTTCCAAGTGCTTTTGAGAAAATTTGAATAAAAGAGAGTTCAATGTGACAGAGTGGTGTTTAGTGTTTTGCTCCATATTTCCTTATGGTTGAAGATGTGCCTACATGGTTTGATTACGATGTTTATAGGATTTCAAAGGTTCTATATCCAGAGTTTCAATTTTTGGATCATTCTATAGTGAAAGTTTTGTTTGACAATATGTATGTCTAGTGAAACAAGGTGTTTGGGAGAAATGAGATTGCTCTGCATTTCTTTGTAGTGAAGGTTCTTATCTTGCAGATCTAGAAACATTCTTATGTTATTTGTATCTACCTTTCCTTGAAGTTTCAGGTACTGTGGTGTTCTGTAAGGTTGTTTGGTGTGTTGGATGTCTTTGTTAGTGTGTTTGGTTGCATAGAATGATGGTGTTCTTAGTTTCAAATGGTTGTGGCAGAGTTGCAGAAAATTCTAATGATGTTGGAATATTTTGAGATGTTTTTTGGATATTTTAGAGTGTTTTTATGTGGTTTGTGAAGTTTCCTTCAAACCTGGTGAAGCTTGAACATAATTATTAAGGGTGTTAACGTAGGTTTGGCTGACCTGGCATGCTAGCACTAATTGTGGAGGATGATTGCTATATGTGGAAGTATTGAGAAGAATTTTGTTGTATATTTGGGTCCTATTTAAGTTGTGGCATGGTTTTTGTACACTTATTTACACCGTGGAAGTGTTTGGTACCAACCTATTTGATATTGCATGGTTGAGGTGCATACGTTTCCTTAAGTCTGACCTAATTGAGATTGTTTTAGGTCATGAATGGTATAAATACAAGGAAAGTTGTTTGGATTTATCAGAGTGTGAGTGTGATGTGAAAGATGTGAAAGTGATCAAGTGTGGTGATGTAAGTGTGAGCTTTAATGCCTATGACTCCCATATGCAATGAGCAAAAGGTGTCTACATTTTATTCTATTTAATGAGTTGTTTATGTTGTGGAACTATACCTTCGACATAAGAGAGATGCATTGTTAGCAGTTCAAATTGGCAATGAGTCACCCCTTCTTCAATCTTCTTTCTTCTAGATAGTGAGTCCTTTGGTAGTGAGTCTTTCTTTTTTTTTTTGGCAGTGAACCCTTGGCAATGAGCCTTATTGTATTCATTATTGCAATTCATATATATGTGAGCTAATCCTCACCGTGGTTTTTCCCTTTTTGGGTTTTCAACACAAATCTAGTGTTCTTATGTGTTTGATGTGTTTACATTACTGTTTCTCATTATTTACATTCTATTAATGCTTAATAAGAGTTTAATGGTTGATAAGGATTTAAAAATATATTGATGGATTGAGTGTTTAAAGTATATAACTGATTCACCCCTCCTTCTCAGTTGTCTTATGTATCTAACATTTTCACCATGTTTAAAATGTTGTTTTTTCCCTCTTCTCAACCCACGCTTGCCAAATAGGTTCCAATTTTTTCACTTGGAGCTTGTGAATCTTCACGAAAATATTGCCAAGACGTCACAAAGGTGAAAGAGGTATGTAGTTTTTCTTTTTTAGTATCAAATTTGAATTAACTTGTAGATTGAATTAGGTTTTTTAATTAAAATTTCTTTTAATTTATAGGAAATGAATCTCCACCTCCAAATATTTAAAATTATCAATCACCTCCTCATGAAGACTCTCATGAACAAGAACAACATCAAATTCCTCCCTCAATTCATAGAAATCTTGAAAGAACACAGCAAAATATTCTAGAGAAAATAGAAAACAAAAAAAAGAACTTGAAGAATTGATTGTAAGGTTAAATGATACTGTCGCAACACACCCTCATAGGAGAGGCCTTGTCGAATCCCCACAGTCTATTGTATCTCATGGAGGATCAATGAGTGCACAACTTAATTTTTGGTCAAATAAGAGAGGAATTAAATCAATTTTATGCAAAAGTGCTTTTAAGAAAATTTGAATAAAAGAGAGTTCATTGTTCTACTCCGCATTTATTCGTGGTTGACGATGTGCTTCCATGGTTTGGTTATGATGTTTAGAGGTGTTCAGAGGTTCTATATCTAGAGTTTCAAGTTCGAAATTATTCTATAGTGAAAGTTGTGTTTGACAGTAAATCTGTCTAGTGAAATAGGGTGTCTGGGAGAAATGAAATGCTCTGCATTTCTCACTTGAAGGTTCTTTTGCAGATTTGGGAATGTGCTTCTATTGTATTTATCTACCTTTCCTTCAAGTTTTAGGTGTTATGGTGTTTTGCAAGGTTGTTTGGTGTGTTGGATGTTTGTGCCAGTGTGTTTGGTTGCACAAAATGATGGTGTTCTCAGTTTTAGA
Source organism: Sequoia sempervirens (assembly GCA_007258455.2). NCBI lineage: Eukaryota > Viridiplantae > Streptophyta > Pinopsida > Cupressales > Cupressaceae > Sequoia > Sequoia sempervirens. The sequence continues at coordinate 330,324,541 of VDFB02270651.1, forward strand.
TGGCTGTGACAGAGTTGCAGAATATTTTGATGATGCTGGAATATTTTGAGATGATGTATGGATATTTTGGAGTGCTTTTATATGGTCTGTGAAGTTTCCTTCGGACCTGGTTAATCTTGAACTTAATTATTAAGGGCATTAACATAGGTTTGGTTGACCTGGCATGATAGCGCTAATTGTGGAGGATGATTGCTATTTGTGGAAGTATTGAAAAGCATGTCGGTGTATATTTGGGTCCCAATTAAGTTGTGGCATGGTTTTACTTCACTTCTTTACATTTTGGAAGTGTTTGCTACCGACCTATTTGATGTTGCACAGTATAGGTGCATAAGTTTCCTTAAGGCCAACCTAATTGAGATTTTTTTAGGTTGCGGATGGTATAAATACAAGGAAAGTGTTTGTGGATTAAGCAGAGTGTGAGTGTGATGTGAAAGATGTGAAAGTGGTCAAGTGTGGTGATCTGAGTGTGAGCTTTAATGCCTATGAATCCTAGATGCAATGAGTAGAAGGTTTCTACATTTTAGTCTATTGAATGGTTTGTTTGTGCTTCAATGGAACTGTACCTTCAAAATAAGAGAGATTCATTTTAGCAGTTCAAATTGGCGGTGAGCCACCCCTTCTTTTATATTCTTTCTTTTGGATAGTGATTCCTTTGGCAGTGAGCCTTATTATATTTAGTGTTGCAATTCATATATATGTGAGCTAATCCTCACTATGGTTTTTCCCTTCTTGGGTTTTCCACATAAATCTAGTGTTCTTATGTGTTTGATTTGTTTGCATTACTATTTCTCATTATTTGCATTCTTTTAATGCTTAATAAGGGTTTAATGGTTGATAAGGATTTGAAATATATTGAGGGATTGAGTGTTTAAAGTATACAACTGATTCTCCCCCCCCCCTCAGTTGTCATGTGCATCTAAAAATTGGTATTAAAGAAAGGTTCCTTGGAAGAAGATTAACCACTTGAGGTAGATCTAGATGGCGCACAAGGAGGCTCCCTTATTTGATGGGGTGAATTATGTATTTTGGAAAACTAAGATGGAAGGTTTCCTTGTTTCCCTAGGGTTTGGAGTTTGGAAGTCAATTTAAAATGGATGTACCATGACCACTAATGGTCTAACAATTGATGATGAGATCAAGGAATATGAGAACAATGGAAAATCAAGGAATGCTCTTTTCAGTGGTCTTACTAATTCAAAACTTGTGAAGGTTATGAGCTACAAATTTGAGAAAGAAATTTGGAAGAGGATGGAAAGTATCTATGAAGGAGATGATAAGGTCAAGCAATCAAAGATGTAGAATTTAAAGATAGTTTGAAACCCTAAGGATGTCAGAGGATGAAGATATTACAAGCTACATGCATAGAGTGGATGAAATCGTATATTTCGTCAATGGCCTAGGTGGAAAACTAGAAGAAGATGAGGTGGTAAAGAAGGTATTAAGAACTCTTCCTAAATCTCTAAAGTTTTTGCTATCCATTGAGATTAGTTGTTCGGTGCTTTAACTACTTTTGAATTGAGAGAGTTTGGTCAAAATGATTCAAGAAAAGAGACTGGTTTTAAAGACAATAAAATAGAGAAGGATGATGGATCAGATACAAATGGATTTAATGAGATAGAAGCAAATTTTGTTAGAAGATTGAAAAAGGGGACTAGAAAATATAGAGGTAAGTTACCTTTCAAATGTTTTAACTATGGAAAGATAGCTCATTATGCTTCAAGATGTCTAACCAAAGTTTCAAATGACAAACATAAGGATAACAAAGGTACATTTGTCAAGAGAAGTTATTATGTTAAAGAAGATACTAGAATATTTGATGATGAATCTAACTACCTAGATGATGAAAATGATTCAAATACTTGTTCATAGCTCTGAATGTTAGAAATAACCCTACTGAATATGAAAGATGTACAAAGGAAATTTCTCTGGAAATAGGTCACAACATCAAAGGGACTATAGTGACTTCTTTTCATGTTAAAGAGGAGAAAATTCATTGGATAATTGACAACAGATGCTCAAATCATATGATAGGTGATAAGAGTAAGTTTGTTAAACTTGAGAAGTTTGAAGGTGGTCTTATTAAGTTTGGTGATGATACATCTGCCAAGATATGTAGAAAAGGTTCAATTAATTTTGATGGAAAGCATAATACATATGATGTTCTTTATTTCAAGGGTCTCTAGCATAATCTTCTAAGTGTAGGATAGATGTGTAGAAAAGAATTTAATCTTGTATTTTAGGATGGTGGTTGTGAAATCAGAAAAGGAAGCTTTGGAACTTTGATTACAAGGGTAGATGGGAATGTTTATCAGCTCAAAGGTGTTAATGGTAAGTTCTTTATGAATCAAATCAATGAAATTTGGCTATGGCATAGAAGAATGTGTCACGTCAATTTTGATAGTCTAGTGAGGATCAACTCTACTCAAGCTATGAGAGATCTGCCAAGAATTAAAAAGACTATCAATTCAATTTGTAAGGAATGTAAGGTTGGGAAGAAAATAAGAAAAAAGGTTCAATATTAAAGAATATTCTACCTCATAACATTTGGAGTTGGTGCATATGGACCTATGTGGACCTACAAGAATATGAAGCTTTCAAGGTGACAGTTATTTCATGTTGTTGATTGATTATTAATCTAGAATGACTTGGGAAACCTTTCTTAGAGAAAAATTATAATCTATAGAAAAGTTTAAAGTATTTAAAGCTATGGTTGAGAATGAAATGGATATGAAAATCAAGTTCTTAAGTTTTGATAGAGGTGGAGAATTCACCTCCAATGAGTTTAACAATTTTTGTGAAGATCATGGAATAAAGAGGTATTTTTTAGCTCCTATAACTCCTTAGTAGAATGGAGTGGTGGAAAGAAAGAATAGGGCAGTATAGGAAGCAACAAGGACAATGATGAAGGAAGAAAACCTACCAGATGTGTATTAGATAGAAGCTATTCACACTGCAATATACATACTCAATAGAGTACAAGTAAGATTAAATTTTTTAAAGAATCCCTATGAATTATGCCTTGGAAGAACTACTACTATCAAATATTTTAGATTTTTTGGAAGAAAATGTTACATTAGAAGAGATGAAGACAACTTGGGAAAGTTTGATTCAAGGTTAGATGAAGCAATCTTCCTTGGATATTCTACAAGAAGCAAGGCTTACCGGTGCTACAACAAGAGGCTAAAGAAGATAGTTGAAAGTGCAAGTGTCAAAGTAGATGAAGAACCATATAAAAGCTCAGTACTGATAGAAGGATATGAATATGATGAGTCCTCTTGTAGAGAATAAGAAAAAGAAGAAGAAAAGGAAAAGGAAATATAGTTTAAAGAGGAAGAAGCTCCAAAAAGGATTCCTAAGACTCCTAAGTATGTGCAGAAGAATCTATCTAAAAATTGGATCATTGGTAATAAGAGCAAAGGCATGTTGACAAGAAGAAAAGATACTATGCTAGAATAACAAGTAAGTTTGTGTTTACTTTCCAAAGTAGAACCTAAGACAATGATTGAGGCATGTAAGGATGAGAATTGGACTAAAGCTATGGAAGAAGAATTGATGCAAATTGAGAAGAATCAAACTTGGGAACTAAATGGATATTCCAGAAAAAGCTAAATGAGAATGGAGTTGTCAAAAATAAGGCTAGACTTGTGTGTAAGGGATACCTACAAGTGGAAAGAATATATTTTGAGGAGACATTTGCTCTGGTGGAAAGAATGGAGGCCATTTGGATGTTTTGGCCTTTGCAGCACATAAGGACTGCAAGGTTTACTAGATGGATGTGAAGGCTACATTCTTGAATGGTGAATTGGAAGAAGAGGTATACATTGAAAAACCAAAAGGCTTTTAGCTATCAGATGATCCTAATATGGTTTGTAGATTGAAGAAGGCATTATTTGGTCTCAAGAAAGCTCCCAAACCTTGGTATGCAAGATTGGATAGGTACTTGTTGTAGCATGGATTCAATAAAGGTACCATAGATAGCAAGCTTTACTTTAAAGTTGAGAAGGATCAAATTTTAAGTGTAGTTATGTATGTTGATGATATGATCTTTGGAGGAAATGAGACAATGTGCAAGAAGTTTGAAAAAGAGATGCAAAATGAATTTGAGATGTCAATGTTTGGGGAGATGAATTTCTTCCCTGGGCTACAAATTAGTCAGATAGAAAAAAGAATATTCATTTCACAGTTGAAGTATGTCAAGGAAATTTTGAAGAAGTTTGGAATGGAAGACTCTAAACCAGTATGTACTTCTATGGTTACTAGTTGCAAGTTTAGCAAGAATGATGAATCTCTTAAGACTAATCAAAGCAAGTATAGATCAATGATTAGTGGATTGTTATATCTAACTACTACTAGATCAAATATTGTGCATGCAATTTATCTTGTGGCAAGATTCCAAGAAGATCCTGGAGAATAACATGTGATAGTAGTAAAGAGGATATTCAAATATTTGCAAGGCACTCCAAACTATAGTCTATGGTATCCAAAGGATATTGATTTCTCCTTAAGTGCCTATACTGATGTAGATTGGGCAGGTTGTGTAGATGATAGAAGAAGTACAAGTGGAGGTGCTTTCTTTCTTGGAAGCAAATTGGTTTCATGGTTGAGTAAGAAGCATGATTCAGTGTCATTATCTACTACAAAGGTAGAGTATATTGTTGCAACATCTTGTTGCACACAGGTGTTTTGGATGAAGCAGACATTAAGGATATCATAATATCCTATAATGAACCTATTTATATCTTATGTAATAATACAAGTGCTATCATAGATATACCAAAGAATCTGGTGATGTATTCAAGAACAAAGCATATCTCAATCCGGTATCATTTTCTAACAGAGAAGGTTGTAGAAAATGAGGTGAAGCTAGAGTATGTGCCTACAAAGGATTAAGTTGTATATATTTTCATGAAGGCTCTTCCTAAAGATACATTTGAGTATCTCTAACAGAAGTTAGGGGTTATTACCCTTCCTTCTTTCAACTAGATGCATAAGTGTGTGCATCTACCCAGGAAGCATATCAAGATATATCCTTGGTCTTGGACTGATGTTGAAGGCTACCTATCAAGGGGAGTGGGTAGTATTATTGTTGGTTGATGAAGTTAGATGGAGCATATTTTGTGCCCCTAAGGGGGAGTGTAGAAAAGTGAGTACTGTGTAGTTGCTTGTTGGTAGTGTCAAAGTGGTTTATGTTGATGTCAAAAGGGAAAAAAAATCCTATGTAGATGATGTGTGAAAAGTGAAAGTGTTTCCCAATGAGAGAAAAAGAGTTCAATACAGGAAATAGAGTTGGATATGTCTATGGCCCTTTGTCATTGATGTTAAAGGGAGAGACAGTTGCTTGAAAAACCATAGTGCAAAAGAGAATATGGTTTGAAGACCATATGGGGAGAGAGTATTTAGGAGAAAGAGAATGAGAATATGAAGAGTGAGAGATTCCCCAGTCAAGGGGAGTAATGATTGTTTGATGTAGAGGCAGGGCAAGATTCAACAACACTTGACTAAGACAAGGCATTCCTTCAGGGACTTCATAGATAGCAACAGAGAGGTGCATCTTAGTACATTTGTCACAACAATGACTTGGTTTCTAAAGCATTCAAATAGAGAAAAACACACTAATGGATGGTAGGCAGAACAAAAATTCAATGGTTTTTAACACCTTAGTTGGCTCCATGTCACTATTCAATGTTGATATCTTCCACTATGACTTGTACTCAACATGCAAGGAATAGCATATATAGAGTTTCAAGCTTAGTTCTTGAAGTCTTAAGACTCAAGATTGGAAGTATTACTTTCTATCTTTGATTGCTGCCCCAAAACTTTCTACTCTCCTAAAAACTCACCCATTATAAGCAAAAAATTATTCATCATCAACCAATGCTACACAAGAATCAAACCACAAAATGTAGACTCTTCTTTGCTACACTGGAAACAAAAGACCTTCTGTCCATTTCAGCATGTGTCATCTTTGTCTCCAGACCCTGCAGCTTCCCCTCTCCACCAATAGTGGGTGGAGAGGTGAGTTACATCTTTTTTTGTGCTCACTGCTACCCTAGGTAGGGTTTCTACTTGCCTAGAGTAAAAATGCTCTAACTTTTGATTCCCTTGATGAAAATCAATGAAACAAAAAGTGAAATTTACTAGACTCACATGAACACAAGATCCAATGGGTTAGAGAAGCATTTTTGTTTCATATAGACCGCACTAAACAACAAAAATTTCTGAAATAATGGAGAAACCCAAAAAAATCAGCTTATTTTTCTCATTAAAATTGCAAAATCAATTCTACAACTCCATATTTCGACTCAGAGCCTCTTTTTCATAAATTAAAACTATTTTCTAATCATTAAAAACCATTTTTCTTGAATTTGTGTAACAGTTACTTGATTTTGTGACACTTTCCAAAAATTGCATGACAACTTTTTGTAACTTTACACCAACGACCCCCCAAACACTCCAAAATGATCACATGATGGCATATGGTCATAAATGACCTTAGGAAACACCAAGAAACTCCTAACCACACTAAATGACTTAAAAACAAAATTAGATAAAATATGCAAAAACAAGGTCTTGGTGACCCTGCACCATATACCCCAGGGAAAGAAACTCAAGTCCCACTTGAGTGTAGGTCTACAACTATGTAACCATGTTTGATGATATTAGAATCAGACATCCAAGTAGAATCCTCCATAGGAAGACCCCTCCATTTGACCAAGTATTGCAAATAGGTGGTGTTTCTTGTCTTCTTAAGCTCCTTTGTATCCAATATGCACTCCAACTCTAAAGGTTGGTTGGGAGGAAGGTATTTAATCCATTCTTCATCTTCAAATTCTTGAGAACCTGCTTCATTACCTACAACAACATCCCCTTTGAAAGGGTATAGGTCAAATACATTAAAAATAGGTGAGATTCCAAATCCACTTGGTAGTTCAATCTCATAAGCATTGGGACTAAGCTTGTGAACAACTCTACAAGGACCAATTTTCTTCATTTCCAACTTGGAATATTGTCCCTTAGGAAATCTATTCTTCCTTAGATGATCTAGAACTAAATCTCCAACCTTGCAAGTGAGTTCTTTCCTCTTTATGTCAACTTGTTGTTTGTATTTCTCCACACTTCTTTGCAAATGATCCTTGACCTATTCTTGAATCTCCTTCATAGCCACAAAAAATTTCTCACCTTCAACACTCATCCTCACCATTCCCTTGATATCCCTTAACTCAAAGACTCCTCTAGGCTACAAACCATAAACAACTTCAAAAGGACTCTTACCCACACTCCTATTCACTTAATCATTATAGGAAAATTTTGCCTGAGGCAAGATCAGATCCCACTGAGTAGAATGATGTTTTGTAAGGAATCTTAAGAGGTTACCAATGCTCCTATTTATCACTTTGGTCTACCCATCAGTTTGATGGTGATAGGCAGAGCTGAAACTAATAATAGTACCAAGTTTCTTCCATAAAGTTCTCCAAAAATGCCCAAAAAAATTACTATCTCTATCTGAAACAATGCTTAAAGGTAAACCATGAATTCTTACCACTTCCTTGAAGAAAAATCCAGCAATGTATGATGCATCATTAGTGCTCTTGCATGGGATGAAATTGCCATCTTGGACTTGTCCACTACAACATAAATGAATCAAAACCTCTAGGTGTTTTGGGTAAACCCATTACAAAATCCATGCTTATTGACTCCCAAGGCCTATTTGGAATGGGAAGATGATATAAGCCTACATTAGTACTGATGTCCTTTTCCTTTTGAAAAATAACACATTTCTCAACAAACCTTCTTACATCACTTTGCATTTTACAAAAATAGTGCCTTCTCAGCTGCTCCAAGGTTCAAGACCAAAATGACCTAAGGCTGCCACTATGCTTTTCTTTTATCGAATATTTAGGCAACAAAGGTGAGCCCCTTTGAACAATAATAATCAAAAAATAAGAATTTGTGTTGTGTGGAACACCATTAGTTTGGCTGCAAGATGGAAATCAACATCAGTGCGACTTCTTTCACCATCCTCCTACTCACATCAACTAACTAATGTTTGATGGTGAAGGTGTAACCTTGCAGCCTATGACTGAGTTTGTCTTGACTATTCACATGATTAATAAAGACTATGAACTCCTTTGGACTCCAGGATTGAACTATACATTTCTAGGTCATAGGAAGAGTATTTCTTCTTAGCTTCATCACTAAAGAAAGTTATAGGCTACCCTCTTGACAAAACTTCATGGCAGCATCTGGAAATCAAGCTCTACTGTATTCAAAACTAACTAGAGATGAAGCAAGTATGACTGTTGAGAGGGATAGGCCTCTTCAACATGGTATATATCTGTTTTCATAAAGTTATTCATTAGAAATTTTGGTGCTGGTTTGTGTGGTGAAAGAGGACTTCAGGAGATTGCCAGCCAAAAACATATAATTTGATTCCCTTGAGATGGGTATATCTTGTAGAAAGCACATGGACGAATTAGCGCAACGAACTTGTCTGTTCAAGACTATCCCCTGGGAAAGGAGGCAAAGAGTTCATCCACTACATGTTTTCCAAAGGCAACTGAACAACTTAGCTGACCAAACCTTTATGGACATTGTGGTGCGTGTTGGGCCTTTGAAGAACAAGGGAATGGTCTTTAGGAGCTAAACTTTATGGAGTAGCATGAGGCAACCTTTGCTCTATTTCAATAGAAACCAAATTATAGTACTTCCTGGGATTTTGCATGTAGTCCTAAAAAGAGACTTTCTTTGTGGTGGTTCTTTCTTCAACCTTAATCAAGGTTCTTCTCACTTGGTTCTAGTCACAACATCATCTCCACCTTGTGCAATTTGATTTCTTCTCAACAAGACTGGTATTGCCATAAATTTATTGGGAATCCACTTGAGATTACTAAATCCTTCTAGAACTTAGCCTGCTGTTGAATCTGATGTTTGCTCTTGTGAGTGGAGACCTTTGGGACTTTCCTCTACCAAAAGTCCCTCTTCCTCTGAAATACCTGAAGTCTGGCCAACTGATAACACTATAGTGCTTGGACTTGTGAGACCGAGTTGAGGATATACTTTAGCCCATTCAAGTACCTTGCAACTTTGTCAGCATCTTCTTCCATGTGGCCTGATCTTAGGCTCAATTTGGGACTTCACATCCATCTAAGGATGGCATAATCATGGAGAAATTTCCCCTTCAATTTTGCAACCATTCTATCCCAAGACATGGTCTCTCTACATAGGAATTGCAAAGCTGTTTCGGTATAAGCTTGTATTTAGAATATACTGGAAGCTGGAACTCTTTCCTGACTTTAGCAATGGTCACTGTGACCACTCCTCTTTTCCGGTTGGTCTCAATTGAAAGTCATCTTGGCTCTGGTGAGCCATATCATCAACTTACGTTACTGATGATGTAGTTCAAAACACTTGACTAATTAAGGACTTCATAGGTAGTGCAGGTCAAATAATTACTTAAAGGGAGGAAAATGCAAGATGCTACATTTCAATGGTTTTTGACACCTTCTCCATGTCACATTATTCAATGTTGATATCTTCCACTATGACGTGTACTCAACATGCAACTACCAATCACCTCACAAACAAGGAATAGTATATATAGAACTAAAATAAATTGTTTCAAGCTTAATCTAATCCAAGAACAGGCTTCTTGAAGTCTTAAGACTTGGTCTTGGAAGTATTACTTTCTATCATTTGTCATTGTTGCCCCAAAACTTATCTACTCTCCTAAACACTCACCCAACACAAAAGAAAGTTATAGGTTTTCTATAAATGGTCTATACAAACCCCTTAAAAAATTCTTCATCATCAACCAACACCCCAACACAAGAATCAAACCACAAAACGTAGACTCTTCTTTGCTACATAGCTCCACAACCTTAAACATGTAATTTTTAGACCTTATGTCCATTTACAGCACGTGCCATCTTTGTCTCCAGACCCTATAGCTTAGAGATATGGTAGAATACATGGAAATAATCCCTTTTTGGTGATTTTCCACCAATGGAGAGGTGAGTTACATCTTTTTTTGTGCTCACTGCTACACTAGGTAGGGTTTCTACCTGCATGGAGTACAAATGCTCTAACTTTTGATTCCCTTGATGAAAATCAATGAAACAAAAAGTGAAATTTACTATAATCACATGCACACAAGATACAATAGGTTAGAGAAGTATTTGTGGTTCGTAAAATTTGTACTAAACAACATAAATTTCTAAAACAATGGAGAAACCCAAAAAAAAAGCTTTTTTTCTCATTAAAATTGCAAAATCAATTCCACAACTCCATATTTCGACTACAAGCCTATTTTTCATACATTAAAACTATTTTCTAATCATTGGAAACCATATTTCTTGAATGCATGTAAAAATTACTTGATTTTGTGACACTTTCCAAAAATTGCATGACAACTTTTTGTGCAATTATGCAAAAACAAGGTCTTGGTGACCCTGCACCATTGTTTCTGCTTGTTGCAGAGTTTCTAATGGTTTATTTTGTTATTGATGGCTTTTTAGAGTGTTGGTGTTGCCATCAATGAAAAAGGAGAGATTGTTGGGAGCTTGATTTGTTTGTGAGTTATTTGGGTGGTGCCATTGATGTCAACCCCTTGTATGAAGAGAGTGTTGGAATTTTGTTGGTGTTGATGATGTCAACCCCTAGCATTGGAGTTTTTGGAAGCCTAGAGTTGTTGGTATTGATGTCAACACAATGATGTTGGTGTTGTCATTAATTTCTTACTTTAGTATAGTTATAGAAGTTGTGTTTGGAGAGATAGTTGGATGTGCTATAATTAATGATAGGTGTTGTAGATGTTGTAAATGTGTTGTAGAGATGTTAGTAGTGTTGTTGATGCAGTTGGTTCACTTGGTTTCCAAGTGCTTTTGAGAAAATTTGAATAAAAGAGAGTTCAATGTGACAGAGTGGTGTTTAGTGTTTTGCTCCATATTTCCTTATGGTTGAAGATGTCCCTACATGGTTTGGTTACGATGTTTATAGGATTTCAAAGGTTCTATATCCAGACATTCAATTTTTGGATCATTCTATAGTGAAAGTTTTGTTTGACAATATGTATGTCTAGTGAAACAAGGTGTTTGGGAGAAATGAGATTGCTCCACATTTCTTTGTAGTGAAGGTTCTTATCTTGCAGATCTAGAAACATTCTTATGTTATTTGTATCTACCTTTCCTTGAAGTTTCAGGTATTGTGGTGTTCTGTAAGGTTGTTTGGTGTGTTGGATGTCTTTGTTAGTGTGTTTGGTTGCATAGAATGATGGTGTTCTTAGTTTCAAATGGTTGTGGCAGAGTTGTAGAAAATTCTAATGATGTTGGAATATTTTGAGATGTTTTTTGGATATTTTAGAGTGTTTTTATGTGGTTTGTGAAGTTTCCTTCAAACCTAGTGAAGCTTGAACATAATTATTAAGGGTGTTAACGTAGGTTTGGCTGACCTGGCATGCTAGCACTAATTGTGGAGGATGATTGCTATATGTGGAAGTATTGAGAAGAATTTTGTTGTATATTTGGGTCCTATTTAAGTTGTGGCATTGTTTTTGTACACTTATTTACACTGTGGAAGTGTTTGGTACCAACCTATTTGATAATGCATGGTTGAGGTGCATACGTTTCCTTAAGTCTGACCTAATTGAGATTGTTTTAGGTCATGAATGGTATAAATACAAGGAAAGTTGTTTGGATTTATCAGAGTGTGAGTGTGATGTGAAAGATGTGAAAGTGATCAAGTGTGGTGATGTAAGTGTGAGCTTTAATGCCTATGACTCCCATATGCAATGAGCAAAAGGTGTCTACATTTTATTCTATTTAATGAGTTGTTTATGTTGTGGAACTATACCTTCGACATAAGAGAGATGCATTGTTAGCAGTTCAAATTGGCAATGAGTCACCCCTTCTTCAATCTTCTTTCTTCTAGATAGTGAGTCCTTTGGTAGTGAGTCTTTCTTTTTTTTTTTGGCAGTGAACCCTTGGCAATGAGCCTTATTGTATTCATTATTGCAATTCATATATATGTGAGCTAATCCTCACCGTGGTTTTTCCCTTTTTGGGTTTTCAACACAAATCTAGTGTTCTTATGTGTTTGATGTGTTTACATTACTGTTTCTCATTATTTACATTCTATTAATGCTTAATAAGAGTTTAATGGTTGATAAGGATTTAAAAATATATTGATGGATTGAGTGTTTAAAGTATATAACTGATTCACCCCTCCTTCTCAGTTGTCTTATGTATCTAACATTTTCACCATGTTTAAAATGTTGTTTTTTCCCTCTTCTCAACCCACGCTTGCCAAATAGGTTCCAATTTTTTCACTTGGAGCTTGTGAATCTTCACGAAAATATTGCCAAGACGTCACAAAGGTGAAAGAGGTATGTAGTTTTTCTTTTTTAGTATCAAATTTGAATTAACTTGTAGATTGAATTAGGTTTTTTAATTAAAATTTCTTTTAATTTATAGGAAATGAATCTCCACCTCCAAATATTTAAAATTATCAATCACCTCCTCATGAAGACTCTCATGAACAAGAACAACATCAAATTCCTCCCTCAATTCATAGAAATCTTGAAAGAACACAGAAAAATATTCTAGAGAAAATAGAAAACAAAAAAAAGAACTTGAAGAATTGATTGTAAGGTTAAATGATACTGTCGCAACACACCCTCATAGGAGAGGCCTTGTCGAATCCCACAGTCTATTGTATCTCATGGAGGATCAATGAGTGCACAACTTAATTTTTGGTCAAATAAGAGAGGAATTAAATCAATTTTATGCAAATAAAATTTTGTATGTGCAAGTGAAGAAAGAGAAAATTACCAAATCCAACTTGTGTTCCCTTTTCATGGACCCAAGGACCAATCAACCTTTATCAGTTGCATGCAAGAGTTTCCCCATCAATTGGTGCCACCATTAAGGAATAAAAAATAATTTTTAGGATAGGTGATGGATGGTTTTTTACCAACCTCTGTGCAATAACTACAAGGTCCCACAATATTGTTTGAGGAAACTCTATTATGAGTTTGTCCTCAATAAGATTCCAAATTATTTTGACTATCTAGATTTTCAGGGTATAGGTGGGGGCTCCACACATGACAAAGTGGGGGAAAGATGTAATTTTTAGTTGGCATTGATACCCTTGGCTAGACCCATGCTAGAGCATGTGACCATTCCTTCCATTGTGAAAGATAGTGTTGAGGTAGACACGTTGGAATTGATTAGCTCACTCACTCAAAGCCTTGTACAATATGTGAGGCCTCTAGTAGAACCTGATATGGGTGAGTCTTCTAGGCCCAGAGTTCCAGTCCACTTTTATGGCTTTTGTGGTGTTGTTTGCATATATGATCATGAGAGTGCTTAAGATGCAACTACACAGGATATATCAGTTGCACAATAAATCGCTATGAAAGATGCCTTTTTGAATGAAACATTCGATATTGATACTTAGGTAAATTTAATCAAGTTCATTTAATTTTGTTTACCAAATTTTATTATGAATTGTGAGAATAACTAAATTAGTAGAATGAATATGATAAAAATTTAGGGTCGAAGTGTTGATGATACTTGCACCATTCCTGTAGACCCCTATTTGTTTACATCATCGAGTCCATGAGTATGTAACTAGTATTAAAGAAATAATTATTACATGTTAATAGTTGAACCTTATATGAATGATTATCTCATAACACACTTTGGATGTCAAACAATTTGCTGGTGGACCTTCGACATTGACACCTTGCTCTTTTGTCACTGATGAACTTTCACTCAGGTAGCCTTTATTCATTAATCGTGTTGTAAAACAATGTTAGGTATTTTTGGTAATTGAACACCATTTTTTGTTTCAGTTTTAGATACTGACATCAGATAGTCCTATCGATGTTCATGGCACAATGGACCATGGAGTTGTTGCAATAGTAACAAGTTCTAATCCTTTGACAGAGATATGCAACAGATTTATAAATTTCACATTATGTTTTCTCTTTTATTGGTATATTATTGAAAATTTTAATGATACTCATATGTAGTTTAATTGTTATCTTGATTCTTGCTATAGGGTCTTTTCACTCCAAATCATGAACATGCCACTGTTACAGATGAGCATGTTGATTATTTTCTTGTGGTAAGTGATTATTCTATTATATGTCATTCACGTGGCTATTAATGTTTTTCATACAATAAATAAGCAGAGCTATGAAAGCAGGCCGACATCACATGCATCTCCATCTAGCCAAAAATTGAAGGCAACTTGCAATCTATTTCCCTCCCCTAGTGGGAAATGACTATGTATTAGGGTCCTTTTTTGTATGCTTGCGTGGCATTTTTTAACATATATTTTGTACTATGGATATGTGAAATTTTATGTCCATATAGATTTTTTGCAAGCCTGTATGACTTTATTGGATATTGTTACTTTTATTGACATATAACATTGTATGGCCTTATGTAATTTTTGTTAATGCAAATCTTATTTTACCATTACTATCCATATTTTCACTACAAATGATTATTGAATAAATGAATAATTACATAAAGTTCATTGTTAGAGACTATAAAATCATTACAAATATTGTATGTCATTATTATTGTGTTCTACTCATTGGAAACGACACTTGTTATTACTTTGTGCTAATTAACTATAACATTGCCTGAATTGCATTTACATTCTGAAAGTACACAAATTCTCTACAATCAACTTTACAAAAATATCTTAAAGATTCTTCAACCATTGGGATTGTAACATATAATATGATAGAGTGTAGGAGCAAACTATTTTTAAGACTATTTAATTGTATATAATAGAGCTATCTCTATAGGATCCATATGGAGGCTTCTTGAACCAACTTATTTTTGATGTGTCTTGTCCATTTAGATAGTGGACTTCAATATTGGTATATATTTTTAAATTATTCTTATTAATTTTTTCTATTTGTAAATGTGGGTATTTTTTTTAACCCTTGGCCTAAAAACATAAAGAACATTAATATTACATTGAGGGTCTTGTATTCTTGATGTATTCCTTACGTTCTTTATGTTTTTAGGTTGAGTATCCTATATATAGTTGCTTACATGTTTTCCAAATGAAAACTACAATACACACTATGGGAAGCTAGCATGGAGAAATAATATTTATCATGTCCTAAGATTAATCTATTGCATATTTTATTTTGGCTTTTATGTGACCTTTCACATGTTGATTGTCCCCACACTCCTGGACTAAAATTTGGTATTTATATGGAGACACTTGTTCATCTATTTTTATGATCATTGCTATGGAAAACCTTATACCCATAATGATGCAGATAATATACCTATTGATGATAGACTTTATACGAGTTTTCAATTTATTGTGATGAAATTGAGACTTCTTCGACCTCTCTTTCTCTTACATTAAAATCATAAGTTCCTAAAATTCTATGATTTACCATCTTGAGGTTGAGGACATATTTAGTTTTCTTATTTGGTGAATATTCTATATCCTTGTAATCCTACTTTAAATTAAAAGTAGTAGGTCATAAATTATCTTCTTGATTTAGATTCTTGAGATGACCACTTGATAGGTATCATATTTTTGTTTTATGAATCTCATATATTACAACTTTAGGATAAATTATTGAGGATATTCAACTCTTATTTTATGAAAACCATTTTAGTCTTAGCATATGTACTTTGTCTTTGGATCTTGGATTTAATTTTTCTTCACATGGGTTTGGATTGCTTTTACCTTTGTAAATTGAGGCATATTTTGTGTTCAAATGGGCACATTCGAGTAGATTTTAAAGATAGGATACATCATGATACTTCACCTCACATTTATTCTTGGAGTGAGAGCTACCTCATCATTTTCCATTGGATTGTTTTTCAAAAGGGGAGAAATGTCATTTACCATAAATAGATTATCTTCAACATTCATATATGAGCATCTTCCTTGGTGCAAGAGCTACAACATTGTTAGGTGGTTTCATTATCTATCTCTCAAAGGGTGTTCATTAAATATTTATGATGCATTTATTCATGTTGAATCCCCATCCATCCAATGCACATATTTTATTATTTTCCCTCTTTTGGAGAGATATTTTTTCCTATATACATGTCTTCTCCTTTTCCTTTTTTATGAGAGATTAATCATAAATGGGTATCTAACATAGCATTATAAATCAAGACATATGGACTTGTATATTTACATTTTTTATCTTCTCGCTATGCTACACTTAAAGGAGATTCAAATACTAAATAAATTAATAGTGATACTAGGAGGTTATGATACTGTGATTGATAACTTTTTATAACATTTGGATGTGGTTTACAAGACAATTATAACTTTGGTGTATGCACTGTGATGAATATTTTGCAAGAAAATTATAACTTTGGTGTATTCCCTTCTACTTGAACTCTTCCTTAACAGTTATCACATAGTGATAGGCTTCTCGTATCTTCTTGACTTTAACTAGATTCATCTTAGACTAATTGGATGTTCATAGGTTGCTATGGATCTAGAGGACTCAATGTTTCTCTAACTCAAACAATCCTAAACTCACATAGAGATTATGAAATACAATGATTTAGGTATGGACTAACTAATCCTTTCCATGTTGTGATTGTGACCATTGCATGTAACAACCACATAGACATCTCATGTACCGATTCCCTAACTTTATGTTATCTCCACTCATAGAGAAAGCACCGATACAATGTAGCTTCAAATGTTTGGAAGAGTTGGGATACAAAATAGGACCATGCACAGTGTAGATGTTCCCATGCAAACAGGTTTGATGGTTCAGCCCCATGACACACAAAATGAAATTTAGGCTACCTTGCAACTTCACATTTCATGCATCTAACGATTTTTGGGGCAGCATAGAAACTTTCACCACGATGAAATAGTTTCAAGTATTCAAAATATGAGAGAGGCTATTGTAGAGGGGCCTCACATGCACCTAAAGGTTCATACAGAAATTTTGTATGTGCCACTGATTCCGAGAGAAGTAGTGCGCCAAAGTTTGATATTTTTTTGCACTTAGGGATCTTAAGAGAAAGCATCGGCACAATGTAGTCTGGAACGTTCAAGAGAGTTGGGGTGCAAAGAAAGACCATACCTAACATAGACATGCCCACCTGGACATGTTGGTGTTGAAGGTTTGGCCCCACAAAGAACAAAACAAAAATTAGCCTACCTTGCAACTTTACACTGCATGCATCTAACAATTTTTGGGGCAACAAAAAACTTTCACCAAGACCAAACAACTTGGAGATATGACAAATTGATAGAGGTTGTTGTAGAGGGACCCTACATGACCCTATCCCTTCAGATGAAACATTTATAAGTGCCCCAATTTTTGAGAAAGAGGCTTTTCAAAGTTTACGACTATTTTGCACTTAGGTCTCTCAAGGGAAATCGTCGATACAATGTAGCTTGGAATGAATTGGCATGTTGGGGTGTGAAATAGGACCTTTCCTAGCATAAACCCATCCACCAGACATGTTGGAACTTTCATTTTTGTCACATGATGAACATAATGAAAATTATGTCATCTTGCAACTTTCTCTTTAATGCATTTGATGCTTTTTCCAACGTGCAAAAACTTGTCGCCACGGACAAATGAATTGGAGATATGAAAAACTGAGAGATATTATTGTAGAGGTACCATACATGACCTTGTACCTTTATAAGGAATGGTTGTAAGTGTCATGGTTTTTGAGAAATAGCTTGCCAAAGTTTGCCACTTTTTCACACTTAGAGCTCTTAAGAGATTATTGATATAATGTAGCCTGGAATGATCTGACATGTGAGGGTGAGAAATAGGATCTTTCCTAGCAGTAAACTCGCCCATCTAGACGTGTTGGAACTATCAATTTGGCTACATGACAAACAAAATGAAAATTATGCCACCTTGCAACTTTCTCTTCAATGCATTTGACACTTTTTGTAACATGCAAAAACTTGTCACCATAGCCAAATGGATTGGAGATATGAAAAAATGAAAGAAATTATTATAGAGGGACCCTACGTGACCCTGTACCTTTAGATGTAATGGTTGTAAGTGCCACATTTTCTGAGAAATATCTCATCAAGGTTTGCTACTTTTAACACTTAGGCCTCTTAAGATAAATCACTAGTACAATGTATCTTGGAATGATCTGGCATGTTGGGGTGTAAAACAAGATCTTTCCTAGTATAAAACGCCCACTCGGATGTGTTAAAACTGTTAGTTTGGTTGCATAACAAACAAGATGAAAATTACACCACCTTGCAACTTTCTCTTCAAGCATTTGATGTTTTTTCCAACATGTGAAAACTTGTCACCACAAGCAAATGGATTGAAGATTTGAAAAACTGAGAGAATTTATTATAGAGGGACCCTACGTGATCTTGTATCTTTAGACATAATGGTTTTAAGTTCCATGGTTTTTGAGAAATAGATCACCAAATCTTTCCACTTTTTCACACTTAGAGCTCTTAAGAGATTGTCGGTACAATGTATCTTGGAACAATCCAACATGTTGAGGTGAGAAATAGAATATTGCCTAGCATAAATCTGCCCACCCGGACATGTTGGAATTGTCGGTTTGGATGCACGATGAACATAACAAAAATTATGCCACCTTGCAACTATCTCTTCAATGCATTTGACGCTTTATGAAATGTGCGAAAAGTTGTCACCATATCCAAATGGATTGGAGACATAAAAATTGAGATAGGTTATTATAGAGGGACCCTACATGACCCTATAAATTCAGACGAAATGGTTGTAGGTGCCATGGTTTCCAAGAAATATCTCGTCAAAGTTTTCCACTTTTTCACACTTAGGTCTCTTAAGAGAAATCGTTGATACAATGTAGCTTGGAATGATCCAGCGTGTTGGGGTGTGAAACAAGACCTTTCCTAACATGAACCTGCTGACTCAAACATGTTGGAACTATTAGTTTGACCCCATGATGAACGAAACAAAAATTATGTCACCTTGCAACTTTCTCTTTAATACATTTGATGTTTTTTCCAATGTGCAAAAACTTGTCACCACAAGAAAATGGATTGAATATATGAAAAAATAAGAGAGCTTAATGTAGAGGGACCCTACATGACCTTGTACCTTTAGATGGAATGGTTGTAAGTGCCATAGTTTCTGAGAAATGGCTCATCAAAATTTGTCACTTTTTCACACTTAGAGCTCTTAAGAGATTGTTGATGCAATGTAGCCTGGAACAATCCAACATGTTGGGGTGAGAAATAGGATCTTTCCTAGCATAAACCCACCCACTCGAATGTGTTTGAACTATCAGTTTGGTTGCACAATGAACAAAATAAAAATCACACCACCTTGCAACTTTCTCTTCAATGAATTTGATGTTTTTCGCAACGTGCAAAAACTTATCACCACAGCCAAATGGATTGGAGATATGAAAAAATAAGATAGGTTTTTGTAGAGGGATCCTACATGACCTTCACCTTCATACTAAATGGCTGTAAGTGCCATAGTTTCCAATAAATAGCTTGCCAAAAAATTTCACTTGTTCACACTTATGTCTCTTGAGAGAAATCGTCGGTACAATGTAGCCTCGAACAATCTGGCATGTTGGGGTGTGAAACATGAACTTTCATAGCATAAAATCACCCACGTGGATGTGTTGGAACTATCTGTTTGGTCACACAACAAATAGAACAAAAATTACGCCACCTTATAACTTTACATTGCATGCATCTAATGCTTTTTCCAACGTGAAAAAACTTGTCACCACAGCCAAATGGTTTGGAGATATAAAAAATTGAGAGAGATTATTGTAGAGGGACCCTATGTGACCTTGTACCTTCTAACATAATGGTTTTAAGTGACATAGTTTCTAAGAAAGAGCTCGTCAAAGTTTACCACTTTTTCATACTTAGGTCTCTTAAGAGAAATCTAGTACAATGTAGCCCAGAATGATCTGACATGTTGGGGTGCAAAATAAGAACTTTCCTAGCATAAAATTTCCCACCTATACATTTTGGAACTGTTAGTTTGGTTGCAAAATTAAAAGAGAAAAAATTATGCCACCTTGCAACTTTACACTACATGCATCTGACACTTTTTCCAACATGTGAAAACTTGTCACCATGGCCAAATGGATTGGAGATGAAAAACTGAGAGATTATTATAGAGGGACCCTATGTGACCTTGTACCTTCAGATAGAATGGTTGTAAGTGCCATGATTTTTGAGGAAGAGCTCGTCAAAGTTTGCCACTTTTTCACACTTAGGGCTCTTCAGAGATCATCGATACAAGTTTCTACTAAACATGTAAATATGTAAAAAGAAGGTTGGTCCTAAAATAGTAAGTGTTATCATCATCGATCTCGTCATCCTGTGCATTTTTACCTAAACCCTCAAAAAAATATAAATCAAAAGAAAAACCCTCATTAACGTTTAAAAGTTAACTCTAAAATAAATCTAATTTGTTTAATCACTTGGGAAATGGTAGAGAAAACGTAGTGGGTCATGATTACTCGAGGTTAATCACAATTTTTAGAGTGTCATGTTACCATACTCTAAATAGTGAGCGGGTTCCTAATGAAAAGGAAAATATCATTACACTAAGTCAAAAGGCCAAAGAAAAGTCTCCAAGAGGAGGAAAACAACATCATGAAGAAGGGGAAAGCACTCATTACTTCATGAATACATGGATGAATGTGTCTCAAAAGAGAGAACATCCCAAAGGATAAGGTAGAATTTTACCACTTCATCAACATATACAAGTAATCATATAGGCAACCCAAGAAGGTGCATAAATAGGAGTGTGTCTTATTTTGTTTCCTACAACTATAGAAATGAGCTTGGGTCAATTAAATCCATGTATAGTAATTGCTGAGATTTTAAAGTGTAGAAAAATAGCTTGCAACATCAAAGTGTTTAGACAACAATATAGTTTATAGCTTCTTATGAATTCCTTAAGCTACAAGATTGTGATATTAATAGATTTGCGGTGTTGTTTGTTGTACAACACTATTACTGTTGTCATAGGTTAGGCTATTTTTTTGGAAGAATTGTGAATTCCTTGGTCTATGATGAGATCAAAGATCCAAGAAATGTGAAATTTGCACAAAGAAAGATAAAAGGACATATTATACTTTGGTGGAAAGAGATAAAGGTTGAAAAAAGGAATGGGAAAGAAAAGACCACTCAATGGGACATCATGGTGAGGAGAATGAAGGCCATCTTTTTTCCATTTGACTATTAGCTTGAGTTATTGAAGAAGTTTTACAACTTGTTGCAAAAGGATTTGAATGTAAAGAGCTATATTGAGGGGTTCTACAATATCTATGTAAGATTAGGCCACCATGAGTTGGATCATGAGAAGATGGTGTAACACGTAAATGGTATAAGATTTATTATATAGGATGAATTAAGCATGATAAGGATATATCACTCAAGCCTAAGGATAAATTATCATGGATACATATTTCAACTAGAAACAAAAGAACAATTTTTAATGTTGATGATAATGAGCAACTAATGTGTGTAGCTAAAAGAAGGTACAACCAAGGAAAAGAGGATAATATTACCTACCAATAGAAAAATAGTTATGAGGTAAGAGAAAAGGTGTATTTATCTATTGAAGAAGGTAGATTTGGTCAAAGAAGAGATAGAGGATTCATGGGTGAATTCTTCCAGTATCGAGAAATGGGTCATAGGGCCTTCAATTACCATAAATACAATGGGACAACAGTAGAAGTGGATCCTAGACTCGTGTTACTTGGGTAGATGGAATGATAATGCTTCATCTAAATATATTAAAAACTAGCAAGATGGAAGTATGAACCCAGTGAAGTAGTTTTTTTAACAAAATGCAAGGTAATAGGTAATTGCTACAATCTCATAATTAATAGTGGGAGTATGAAAATTTGTGGAATGTAGTCCATTTTTTATTAAAATTCCTTGGATTATTTAAATATCTCAAAGGGTCATAACTCATTAGTATGATCATGAGAAATAAGATTCATTATAGTCATAAAAGTGATCATAGTAATAAGGGTTTCATTAAGTCAAGCATACCTCATGAAGGATAGTCAAATAAAAGGATGAAGTAGAGGATGACAGTCACCTTGTAGGGGAAACAAGGGTTTAATAAGAAATTTAGTGTCATATCATTGTAAGAAGATAGTGCATGGTGACAACACATCAGATAATTTGACTTATGGACAGTCATAAAATGCATAAATCATGAAGCGATAATCATAAATCAGTGGTAAAGAGTTGCACAGAGGACAAAGTTATGAGGAACAAACATGACATGAAGCAAGACCAAGAATGTGCAAGAAAGAAGGTACAATGACCAAGAAAGTAGCATTCCAGTCAATATTCAAGTGAAAGATCTCATGTAGCAAGAAAATTTACTACACCAATGGATAGAGTTTCTTAAGGGGCAAAAAAAATGGGTCTATCATTACACAAGAAAGAGAATAGAGTCATGCTTAAGCACTAGGTGTTACTACTGCTGATCAACTTGTCCATAACCTAAATATGAAAAATTCAATTATGAAGGAAGAAGATGTTAATGTGATGGAGAATGCATACTTTACAACTAAGACTAAAGAAATAGAAGCACAAGATAACCCTATCTTAGAGAAAAATCTTTAAAATGTCAAGAATTAAATGAATACATAATACGGTTATCGCAAATGATTCAAGTTTTCCAAAAAATGTGAATGTTGACATGGATACATCAATCTTGCAAGATAACAGTCCATTCAAAGTGAATTAAGGGGTAGTTTACAATGGATACATCAATCTTGCAAGATAACAATCCATTCAAAGTGCAATGGAAAAGGTGGAGATTGTAGTAGAGATGGGAAATTTTCATGAGCTAAGGCCAAGGGAAAACAACAAAGAAAAGTAGTCACAGGTCAAACACAAAGGGTAAAGCACAATCCATTCACAAATATGGTCCATACAATGAGACATAGTGATAATGAATAGTCAAGTTTTGAGTATAGTGCAAGCACAATAAAAGACAAATCATATCAAGCATGGAGGAAGGTGATCTTGAGATTATGAGGATAGACCTAGGAAATATCATAATTAGACAACAATGTCACAAGGAAGTGATGATAAGGTGAGAGTCTTCCATGTTCAATCTTTATACCTTGAAATGTTGAGGGAAACATTGTTGATTAGTCAACAAAGTGAGTTATGCAAAGGTAGTGGATGACAATATAGTCTACATTGCAAAGATGGATAGTCACCATGATGAAGGGAAAAAGTCATGAAATTGGCACAATCATGAGGAAGGACAGAGTTGTGAACTATTACTATGAACAAAGAAGAGATAGAGGATTCATGGGTGAATTCTTCAAGCGTCAAGAAGTGGGTCATAGGGCCTTCAATTACCATGAATGCAATGGGACAATAGTAGAAGTGGATCCTTGAGTCGTGTTACTTGGGCATATGGAATGATAATGCTTCATCTAAATATACAAAAGAATACAAGCATGGATAATCCCTCATGATGACTGCCTATAGGATAGCTATGATCCTATGATTATGATATGAAATTTGTTTATTTCTATGACTTTGGAATCTTGTGCATTCTTTGATGTCCACCACTGATTGGTTTTTGTTCTTGTTGTATTGAGGATTTCTCACATCCCTATGATACCTTTTGACTCCTTTAAGTTCCTTTTTCAAGTGAGTAAGCAACCATCTCAACGCTACTTTTTTATGCTACTTCCCTGGACTTGAGAATAACTACTAGAAATATTTCCAAATAAATAGGAAGGAATGGTAGTTCATACATATCCATGCCAAGTTCAAATCAAACTTGGGATTGTGGAGAGTTTTCAAGTTGGATTAGAGGGGATTCAATTCCTTTTCCTTGTGATTTGAGGCCTTCACTCTCTAAATATCCCATCTTTTTCCCAAGACCTACCTCTAGCCTCTATATTTTTGAAAGGTTATATTGGAACTCAATCATATTTTGAGGGGAGGAAGAACTCGTTACATTAGATTTTAATTAAATTTTTCAAGGGTGAATCTTGCATTCAAATCTATGTTGCCAGAATGTCTAGATCTTGAACTCATTTTCTAGATGCTTTCTTCACCTTTTAGTTATTTGATGGTCTAAGAGTTTGGAGATGTAATATAAATTCTTCACATATAATGTGAATAATTTAAGTGGGATGGAAGACATTTTCTTTGTATTTATAGCCAGCTATTGTATGGACTTTGTAATGTCATGAATTTAGTTCAAATTCAATACTTCTTGATTGCAGGTCAATATTTGTGTACGAAAGTGGTACTTGGACAAGTGGACTGAAGTCATTCTTCAAAAATACCCTCCATATAATGGCTCAAATTATCTGCATTATCTTTCAAAGATAGCTCCTTCAATTTCCTATCTATAATGTTTGTAGTTATCCACTTCTTCAACATGATAGAATAGAAAGAATGTGGGACTAAATGAGTAGTGGAAAGTATATTCTAGTGTAAAAACTCTTAAGTCGTTGTGGCTAGGAGAACAAATATGGAATTGTTATATTTGTGGAATTAGAAGGTGGTAAAATATAGGTAGAATTAATAGTCCCCTCTTATCATGGAAATATGTTAAATGTCCCAAGAATGGGAGCTAGAGACTCTAGCTAAATGTGACGATAGCAATTAAAGCTACCATAAGATTATTGACAATTGCACCTATATTTAAAATATAGTCAAGTATGGGAAGGTGTATGCCAAAATAATCCTTGGTATTGATTCCTCCCTATATATATTTTATAAAAAAATTCATTATAATGGAGTGAGAAGGAGGAAAAGTAGCTCAAGTACCAAAACTTCTTGTTTTAGGAAATGCAGCAAAAGTCTGCCCAAAAGTATGAAAGGACTTAAGTGAAATGCAACAACAAGAAAATGAGAAACTTTAAGTTAAATAGGGGCACTAAGTCCTTGTTATTCCATATAAATTTTTTACTGAAAACATAAGTAAACTTGGCATATACTTGATAAATCCATGCTCAAAACTTTAGAGAAGTAAAATCAGGTTAGAAGCACTTTCTTTGTGGAAAAACCATTCAAAATTTCTACCAAACAGTTAGGAAAAAAGACAAACACATAAAGTAATCGACACCTAAAAGGTATGAAAGAATCTAACTAATACTAGAACCAACTTTTGGGTGGCTTGAGCCATAAAAAACTTTGCCTATCAAGTTGAAATGTGACAACAAAAGGTCAAGTGATTTTCACCCAAGTGTTTTGAGTGTCTAAAAGTGGTGAAAACTCGGTTGATCGTAACTCAACCTTTAAATTTGAGATTCATTTATAGCACGATGGGTCTATGGATATGTTGTGGACATTTGAGATCAATCTAGTGAAAGAAAGAAACACTAATATACTTTAATGTGACCTAAGAAAGAAACACTCTTTCAACCACTAATATACTCTAACTATCAACTACAATACATTAATATCAAAAGAAACATATAAAACATAGAAACACAAATAGGTTTATATTTTATCCATGATTAATGTCAAAAATGAAACATATGAATTGTGTTAGATTGAGTTTGAATGAAGAAGCATAAATCTATGAAAGAATGTGATTTTAAAAATTGAAACTTTATAATAAATGTAATTTTTTCATTTCTATAGTAGTTAGAACACAAGATAATGATACATATTTTAATAACCAAAATAAAGTGATCAATAACATGAATTTAAAAATTCAATGTACATACTTACAAATCAATCAAGGAACCATCTGGATCTTCTCTACTATTTATTGTGTCAAGTATTGCCTCATGGTCAGATTCACACACCTTCCACAAGTTCTTATTTAATGGCCTACCCCCATATTTGATCAAATGAACATTAGATTCCATGGAAATGTTTGAGTAATGAAGAATCTTCTGATGTGTGTCAAAGTCCTCAAACAACCAAACATCAGACTTCTTAATTGGGTACCTTCTAAGCCATGTTCCAGTAACAACCACCAAACATGTAGGATATTTTATGTTTTCTCCATCTATAAGAGGGGCCTCCAATTTCTTTTTGGCCTCAAAAAAATGACACAAGTGATAATTTGTTCCCCCTTCATTTTCTTAATATGCAATCATTGCATAACACATGCCCTGCATTGATATGTGCATCCAGTTAGATGAATTTTGTCAACATTACAAAAATACTATAAAGTAAGATAAAACTAGGAATTTCTTAAACTATGCAAGTAGATATATTACATGGTTCTAGTAGATTTGATATGTGATCAAAGTCAATAAATCATTCCATCTATGTGATTTATAGTTTTAGCAAGAACCGATACATCTCAAGTGGGCTTAGAATTCTTAACCACCATTCATCAACCCACTCCTTTGACTCGCACTCATTCCCCTGCTTGAACTATACATGAAGAACAAAAGCATGCCATCTTCTACATATGGATAGTCCATGAACCTATATTGGAGATTCTAAAATAGTGCATCTCACTCATTCCTATCAATGTACAACAATCCTCATATTTTTCAATGTCAGTATCATCTACCAACCAAAAAAA
The DNA here is from genome assembly GCA_007258455.2 of Sequoia sempervirens. Classification (NCBI taxonomy): domain Eukaryota; kingdom Viridiplantae; phylum Streptophyta; class Pinopsida; order Cupressales; family Cupressaceae; genus Sequoia; species Sequoia sempervirens. The sequence goes on from VDFB02270651.1 coordinate 330,351,056, forward strand.
TCTATGAACTAAAGACTTACCTTCATTACCTAGGCCCATTGTAGCATCACACCACTCGGCGATAGATTTTGCATCTGTGAACTTTGGACTATATTTGTACTTCAAATCTTCTCGTGCTAAGGCTCTTTAATACATTCTCTTGCACCATCATGCTCCCCATATCCATGGCCAACCTTGGAGAAATTCCACATATGTTAAGCACCACTGATCTTATGCATCCTGCTCAACCAATAAAACATCCAAGAGTTCTTGAATTGTGATGCATAATTATTTGACCATATGATATGTTGACAAAATGATATGCCCCTTCTAACCAAATCAGTGTAGGACATCTGAAAGTAACCTTGCACAAACTTTGTAGAGTGTGTGCAATAATCATTTATATAAAAGTGATACTCCCTAAATACTTTACTGTCACTCTTTGTACTATCACCTACATGAATGAATGATATATGCACAAATATAACAACCTATGTGGAGTTGTAACATTGTGATTACATCTAGTTCTATGGTCATAGTGTGTAGTTCTATGCAAATTCGACAACTGAAACAATGGTATAAAGTGGAAATGTGTCATTGCATAACTTGAACTGTGAGTCTAACCATCAAGCTATGTATGTATAATTCCTTGCATACTCATAAACCATATGATCATGAAAAATTTCTATAAAGTGATACATTGGAATCTTATCACTGACCAATTCACACTTTTTTCTTCATTCCCATATTTTAGACTGTAGGCCACAACCTTATATTTGTCAAATTCCACTATTTTGTTTCCAATTGCATGCGTACTATGCTTATGTTAAAAAATTGGAAAATTTTGTAAGCCAACACAATGAACACATGTGCCATCCAAGCATAATTTCCTGTAAAAAATTTGATCATCCACTATTTCACATAAAATGCTAGATATGAAATCCCTTGAAGATCTAGGTGGAGGCCTTCTATTACATTCCTGCAAAACATTGTTAGTATGTAAATCTACACATATACGTTGATAAATATCATAATGGTTAGAAAACTCAATATGTATTCTACAACAACAAGTAGTACATGTGTGATTTATTTTGGCATAAAAGGCTTTAGCATTTCAAAAAACCTTTAAATTTTTTTAACTTGAGGATACATCTCTACAAATTTAGCAAAAAGTTATGTTTGAGTTATATCCAAAAAATTCTTTGGATGTGGCTCATGATTTTGACTACCAATTATCCTTCTTACAACATCTCTTTTATTGGGAGAGACCCTTGCATTATTCTTCCAAAATTATTCTATTAGGGATCTCAAGGCTTCAACAATTGTTTTATCTTTCCACGACAGTCTTCTCAAGAATTCCCATAATTCATTGTTATTTGGATCCTCCACTCTTTCATTCCTTTTGGCTCTCATTAGAGAGATGATCTACTTATTTTCAATGTTTTACTTATCTTTGAAAGAATCATCTTATTCCTGGTTTGATTGCTTGCCAATGTTGATGTCATGACACGTCGGGTGGCATTACTATCTTGCGAGCGTGAGGTAGAACCCACACTCTCATATGCACTCATTATATTCTTTACAATTGATTTATCACTCGAGTCATCTGATGTTCTTAGCCCAAGAATCTTCATGATGGGCCTAAATTTTAGTTGTCTCATCATTTCGACAAATAGTTGGCATCTTCTAGTCTCATTTAGCTTCTCAAAAAAAATCTCCATATCCTCTTAGCATATTTTTGACAAGTACGCTTTGGAATATTATCATCCATTGGTTTCAAAATATTATCATTAATATCAATAAAATATTTAAGATTTATATGCAAAAATATAGGAGGTGTTCTCAAAGGTAGAGTTGTCTCAACTTTAGGAATGTCAACAATATTGGGGATAGATGGCATACCTTTAACTAAAGATGAAAAAGATGATGTACCTTGAAATTAACATGTAAAATATATTGTACCTTCAACATGAGCTGTGGTAGGTGGGGCGTCTTCAATTAGAGATGTGTTTGTTGATGTACTTTCAACATGTCATATTGCAGATGGTGTGCTTTCAACTAGAGATGTGATTATTGATGTACTTTCAACATGACATGTTATAGATAGTGTGCCTTCAACTTCACTTGTGGTAGATGACGTGCCCCCAACTTTGGGATTCATTTGTCTTGTTGCATCATGGAGGTTTTACATTTTTTTCCTTTGTGATGTCAATTTTGCATCTCTCTTACATTGCATGGGAATTTCTTGTTCTATGGAGTTCAATTTTTTTATTCACCAAGTTGCCTCATTCTTTCTCTTTTCTGTGTATTTTTGGCTTCATTCTCATTTGGTGTTAGATTCTTTGCTCGTTTCCTTGACATGACGATGAATGCTACATGTTCACAAACACAAAAAGAACAAAAGTAAGTAATTCTCACTAATATCAAAATATCAAAATCAAATGAAATTGATTGTAATTGAACTATGTGAGAAGGTGACAAGCACAAAACTTTAAATTTAAATTAAAAACACTTGATAAATATTTGAATAAAAAATGAAAATATTACCTCATATAATCAAATTTAATCTAAAAACTTTAAATTTGTATCAAGATAATTGTTGAATAGCAAATGGACAGTCATTTTAATTGATGAACATGATCTTTTTCCTTATCAAACACACCTAAATATAGTATTTCCTAATGCAAGTTTGGTTTCTTTTTGGACAGTCATGTTCATAATGAATAAGTTTTTTAATAACAATAATACTCTTTCACCAAAAACCATAGCTATTGTAAAAAAGTGATATGAATCCAAAATAAATATTTGAAGCCTACAAAAATCAGAAACTAAAGCCTATTTTCTGCTATGGACAACAAAAATAATTGACTTTGTTAGCTTGAAAGAATGATAGAGGGCAGCAATATTGAGAGATAACAACCATCACACATTTTTACCAATAAAGTTTATATGCTTTGAGATTATAGATTGATATACAAAAAATAAATAGAAGGTTCATGATTGTCACTATATAGGGGAGGATACAAGTGCAAGATTTGAAATATCGTAAACATCGAGTAACATAACTATGATAGGGTATTTGTTACTGGTATATACAAAGTAATGAATAAATGGCAAAGGTCATATATCAAAAATAGGGTTTGTTAGTTACTTTTTCAATCTCTTTGAAATTTAAGATGGTCTAATGGAAGGGAAAGCTGATACAAGAGCACAGTTGAAAGAATGACATGTTAAAGTCTATAGAGACAAATAGGAAATTCAATACCTAGGCATGTTATCTTTCTAAATAAGCATGCCATAATCATTAGATAGTGAGTACGAGTCTCGGTAAGTGAAAAGCATGAAAGGCATATAAAAATGGGAAAGAAAAGTGCTAAAGTCATTTGAGTGTGCCAAAGCATGATGAAGAATGCATAGTAAAGTGTAAGGATAGTCACATGAGATAAGACTATCAAGAATTTACCAAAAAGTCTTGTAGAGTTAGATAAATTCAAAGACAATCACCAAAAGAGAAGGTTCAATGTGTTATGAACATGCCAAAAAAGAAATCATAGTGTCAAAGATAAAATTCTCTTTGAAAGGTATGGATAAGACCTAGAAGGTGAGTGGTATGGTATTCCATGGAGATAAGGAAAAATATAGTTTGAAAGTTAGAGCAGTCCACACATCCAAATAGGCATGATATCCATTATAAGAAGTAGGAGCTCGATTCAAAGTGGATATAAAGAAAGGAATATTAGAGTACGTTTCCAGTTGATCACACAAGGTTGCAGGTGTTGCAGGTCATATGACAATCTACAGTATAGTCCATAAACTTGGGCATTATTGAGTGTTTCATTGTGAGACTCTATCAAGAGTGTAATTTCTTCTATTCAAATATCAAATACCTGTGCATGATTTTATAGACTTATATAACAATTTCCAAGAGGCCTAATCTTAAAATAATTTATTGCATAGTCAAGAATGACATTAGCTCAATACATTTAGAATAATCAAGAATATTGTTATGTTATGACATGACATGAAGATTTATGAATTTCATAGGCCAAGATGAAAATATGATAGTAATAAGGATGAGTAACATAGTAGAATCAAGGATAGTTAATGATACTATGAAATATAGAGGATAGTGCTAAAGATTATACAAAGGATAGGAATGACAATTTTTCTAAGGGTTTTAGACCTTGAGATCCCTAAGTAGAAATTCAAGAGAATATTCATAACAGTCATAGTATAAGAGAGATAGAAATGGAAGTATATGAGGGAAGCAAGGTATTGTGACATATAAAAAGAGGAGAGTACAATCCATAAAAGGTAGTATTGAAAGAAATTTCTAAATAGTCTATTGAAAGAATTTGTGACATATAGAGTCTATCTTGTATGTGGGATTACTAAGCATTATCCTCCATGTCATCTTGTAGAAGGTGCCATCTTGTGTCCTACTTTAGTGATACTCTACAATCATGAATTTTGTTGCCCAAATATTGTAAGAGAGTTCAATCTACTATTGATGATAAAAAATTGTCTACTCATGGGTGATGTTGTCCATCCTAATTCTTCAAATGATGATTAACTTAGTCTTGTAGATTTTGTTGAGACTATATTGACTAGTCTTGATGTTGATATTTCTAAGATGCCACTTGGTGTATTTGATAAGTGATCACTTGTTGAAAGGATTGCAAAGTTGAATCTAATTCCCAAAGAGTATGATTTTGTATCTATTACTTGTGTTGATGGTGTTCATCCTATTCCTATGATTTCCATTTTTTATTGGGATACTAATGATGCTCTTTTTGATGCAAGGTATCAAATATTTACTAAGCAACATGATTATTTTCTATTGAGTATGTTGGATGTGTAGCTCATGACGATGATAGTCCTTATTGGTGTGTTCAGATTATTTGAGGCTATAGAGATTGCAATATTGTGTCTTATTAATTCGGTAGAGTAGATTAGGACCACATTTTTTGCACTTTATTTTTAAGTGGAAAATGCAAAAGGCAGCATACACACTTCCCATTAAGTTGAAAACCCAAAATAGTGACTTAATGGAAACTTGTGATGAAAAACCAAAAGGGAATTATTGAGTTGTGCATCTATCTATACATATTTTCACATGATGGTCTAATTTTTTTATTTAGGATACTTCCCATTCGAGAGGTTATATGCTCTCTACTCTCCATCATGGAGACTTTGTTGGCATTCTTCTCTCTCATTTGTTAGAGGGAACTTTGTGTGTGTGCCAAATTCATGTGAAGACTTTAAAAAGATAATATATGTGTGTAGTTCAGATGTTTTGTTTAGATTTGTTGTTTGTATGAAGACTTTGGCAAGAGTAGTTTGAAATTGGATTAGTCTACTTGTAGAGTCAAATTTAAGAATTGGATAAAAATAGCCTCAAATTTTATTATTTTAGATTAAGGTTCACTTTATATATAGTGTTGGCTAGCACTTGGACAAAGAGTCTAAAATCAAACTTGTAGCATTAAGAAATACGTAAATATATATATTTGGGAAAGTGACGAATATGGTTCTAGTTTTTTCTTTGTGTTGTTAGTGACTTAATGTTCATTTTTAAGATTAATGTATCTTAGATTAAGGTTATATATCACATTTTGATAATAGGTATGACTTAGTTAACCAAAAACCTAATAACATAGGATAATATATAGGTTTCAAACATATGTCATATTCTAATGGTAGATAGTGATGGTCAAGCTTGTATTATTTGCATCTATAGATATTGGATGCACCATCCATTTCTCTTATCATTTGATGTATATAAAATAGTTAGTTTATGTTGTGTTTTTATATTTTATATGCATTTAATATGTGGTAAAAGTTTATCCCAATGTAAATATAAGAGACAAATAATTAACTAATTGCATTACATGAAATTTAAATTACCAATTCACTTAGAAGAGGATTGTGTAGTTACATAGCTACTCTTATGAACAAACTTTATTAATTCCAATTATTATTAGTTTGATTGATAATTGCATAAATCTACATATCATATAAATAACATAAGTGATTAATTATGCTGGAAGATTGCTAATTAATCTCAAAGATGGAAAAGTGATTAATGGTACAAATAACATAAGTGACCAATATTACTTTAAGAAAATTATGTCATGTTCTTTCATTTTTTCAAACTCCTAAAAAAATGACTTTTTATGTAACTTCCTTCTAATTCAATGTTGAATTCTATGTAAATCTATTATAATTACTAAAATTAGGAAAAGAATGGGTCTATATTGTCGAATTTAAATAAAAAAACTCATAATAAACATTTCAATTCAACAAACATGAAAATATTACTTTAGATAATCAAATTTGATGTAGAAACTTCAAATTATCTTCTTTTATGTTGTCAAGCAATCTAAATGTTGAAAAGGTGACAGAGTAAGCAAAATATGGTGGTACAAGAAATCAACAGCATGAAAAAGCATTTCCTTGTCATAAAAAAGCATAGTAACCAAACAAAAGCAGGGAACTGTGGGCCTGTATCACAGGTCTAATGCCTTTTTTTACTATTTTTGAGCTTTATAGAGATTTTCCAAGTGTTTAAACCTCAACCCTATATAGAGACCTAGAGGAGTAACAAGGGATGGAGAGAGAGGTTTAATGAGCTTTAATGGTAATGAAGATGATATTTTACCCCATTCAATCAACTTCACACACATCCAAGTCACAAAAACAACACATCTGGCATCCTAAAAAATTGAAACAAGGTAAAATTGTGCTAGTGATAAAGGACAACAAGACTGTTGAGGAAGTGGTAAAACATGTTGCCTCACATGTGTTAGGAGCTCTTTCACTTGCACTGTTTTACTTGTGACATTCAAGGTAAGGACTTGAATTTGAACCCAAATTGTGGCCATATTATCATCTGAAAACATCAAGTAACAGGTGTTGAAGTTGTTTGATTTGTGTCACAACCTTGGCATCATGCTTCTTTAAGATATTTTGCTAGTCCATCACCTACATATAAACTTTGTGAAAAATTACTTGAATGGTGTTGAACTTGATGATGTACTTGGAGTGTGAGACCCACCCTTCAATGACCTATACTTTTATTCTATTTAAGTTATTAGCATCTTGGACATTTTATGTCATTGTTTACTTCTATGGTGTTGGGTATTTGATTTCTACATTTGACTATAATTTGGTAATATTTACATGCATAGAATAACTTTGATCTTGTTTATCATGATATTTCTATGAGTTGATGACTAATTAGGTTTTTTTCATTTCTTATGCATGATTGACATGAACGCTTGATTAATGAATTGAACTCCTAAGATGAATTAGGTTATGTTGTATTTATTAATTATCAAATATTGAATTGATTTTTTTTATAATTACATGTCCTAATAATTGTGTTTATATGGAATTGAAATGTTAGCAAATGTGATTATGATGTTTTATTGAATTATGTGATGGATGTGATTATGGATTGAATGTATGAACTTGAATGTAGTTTGATTCATGATGTCATTATAGAGATGACTAAGGAGGGATGGAGAGGTAAACAAGGAGTGACTAAGAGACCTATAAATGGAAGAGGTAGAGAGGTGAGGGGGGAGTGAATAAAATGAGAGAGAGAAGATCACAAAGTGAAAGATAGGTAAGGAGGGAGGGAGGCAGTGGAGTGGAGAGGGAGGAAAATAAGTAGAGAGGGGAGAGATATAGAAGTGTGAGATCTACAACCTAGGGAGAGAGGGGTGAGAGACATGGGGGGAGATAGGGGTGAGAGAGAGAAGAGAGGGAGAGTGAAAGGGAAGTATCAACCTAGAGGATTAACAAGGGATGGAGGGAGAGGTACACATGGAGGGAGTGAGAGATATAGGGGATGAGATAGAGAGGTAATGGCATAGAGAGGGGAGGGAGAGAGAAGAGAAGAGAGAGAAGAACAAAGAGAAAGATATGGATAAGGAGGGATGTAGAGGTAGACAAGGATTTATTAAGAGACTTATATATGGAAGAGGTAGAGAGGTGAGGGAGAGAGTGAAGAAAATGAGAGAGAAGTTCACAAAGAGGAAAATACGAGTGAGGGAGGGAGAGAGGTGGAGAGGGAGGGAAATAACTAGAGAGGGGGGAATATAGAGGTGTGAGACCTACAACCCAAGGAGATGGGGGTGAGAGACATAGGTAGAGAGATAGGGGTGAGAGACAGGGATGAGAGGGAGAGAGAAAGGGAAGTATCGACCTAAAGGAGTAACAAGGGATGAAGGGAGAGGCACACATGGAGGGAGTGAGAGACATAGGGAAGGAAGAGATAAAGAGGTGATGATGTAGAGGAGGGAGTGAGGGAGAAGAGGAGAGAGAGAGAAGAACAAAGAGAAAGATATGGCTAAGGAGGGATGGAGAGGTAGACAAGGAGTGACTAAGATACCTATAAAGGGAAGACGTAGAGAGGTGAGGGGGACAGTGAAGAAAATAAGAGAGATAAGTTATCAAAGAGGGAAATATGGGTAACTTGAGGGAGGGAGAGAGGTGGAGAGGGATGGAAATAATTTGAGAGGGGAGAGATATAGAGGTGTTAGACCTACAACCTAGAGAGAGAGGGGTGAGAGACATAGGGGAGAGATAGGGGTTTGGGAGAGAAGAGAGGGAGAAAGGGAAGAATCGACCTAGAGGAGTAACAAGGGATGGATGGAGAGGTACACATGGAGGGAAGGAGGAGATAGAGAGGTGATGATGTAGAGAGGAGGGGGAGAGAGAAGAGGAGAGTGAATAACAAAGAGAAAGAGATGGCTAAGGAGGGATGGAGAGGTAGACAAGGAGTGACTAAGAGACCTATAGAGGGAAGAGGTAGAGAGCGGAGGGGGAGAGAGAAGTTCACAAAGAGGGAAATATGGGTAAGGAGGGAGGGAGAGAGGTGGAGAGGGAGGGAGAGAGGTAGAGAGGGGAGAGATATATAGGTGTGAGACCTACAATCTAGGGAGGGAGGGATGAGATACAAAGGGGAGAGATAAGAGATGGAGAGAGAATGGAAAATATTGGTAAAGGAGTAACAAGGGATGGAGGGAGAGGTAGAAAATGAGAGATAAATTCACAAAGAGGGAAAGATAGGTAAGGAGGGAGGGAGAGAGGTGGAGATGGAGGGAAATAACTAGAGAGCCCAGAGAGATATAGAGGTTAGAGACCTATAGCCTAGGGAGAGAGGGGTAAGAGACATAGGGTGAGAGATAGGGGTGAGAGATATAGAGGGGAGAGAGGTGGGTAATGAGACAATTAGAGAGAGGTAGAGTGGTAAAGAGGGAAGGCGGGAGAGACCTAGAGATGGGGAGAGGGTGGGAGGGAAAAGTAGTGATCAAGAGAATGGAGAGAGATGGGAAAGAAACAATAATAGAGAGAGAGAGAGAGAATAAGAGAGAGGTAGGGAGGTAAGGATGTAGGTTAGGGTAATGAGGGAACACAAGGTAGAGAGGGAGGGAGAGAGTGGGGGAGACCTACAGAGGAGAGAGAGAGAGAGAAGAGAGGGAGAGAGAGAAAGGGAAATACAACCTAGAGGAGTAACAAGGGATGGAGGGAGAGAGACATGGAGGGAGGGAGAGATAGAAGGATGAGAGAGAGGTGATGACATAGAGAGGGGAGGGAGAGAGAAGAGGAGAGATAGAAGAATGAGGAGAAAGAGATGGCTAAGGAGGGATAGAGAGGTAGATAAGGAGTGACTAAGACCTAGAGAGGGGAGAGGTAGAGAGGTGAGGGGGAGAGAGAGGTGAGGGGGAGAGAGAGGTGAGAGAGAGAAGAGAGGGAGAGAGAAAGGGAAGAATTGTTATAGGAGTAATAAGGGATATAGGGATAGGTAGATATAGAGGGACTGAGAGGCATATGGAAGGAGGAGATAGAAAGGTGATAAAGTAGAGAGGGGAGGGAGAGAGAAGAGGAGAGAGAAGAACATATAGAAAGATATGGCTAAGGAGGGATGGAGAGGTAGACAAGGAGTGACTAAGAGTGACTAAGAGACCTATAGAGGGGAGAGGTAGAGAGGCGAGGAGGAGAGAAAAGTTCACAAAGAGAGAAAGAGGGATAGAGATGGAGAGGGAGGGAAATAACTACAGATACCAAAGAGATATATAGGTGAGATACCTACAACCTAGGGAGAGAGGGGTGAGAGAGATAGAGGGGGGATATAGGTGGGTAATGAGACAAGGAGGTAGAGGTAGAGAGGTAAAGAGGGGAGTATGGAGAGACTTGGAGATGGCGAGAGGGAGAGAGGGTGGGAGGAGAGGTAGTGATCAAGAGAATGGAGAGATATGGGAAAGAAACAATAATAGAGGGAGAGAGAATAAGAGAGAGGTAGGGAGGAAAGGATATAGATGGGGGTAAGGAGGGAAGGCAAGGTAGGGAGGTAGATGAGAGAGAGTGGGAGAGACCTAGAGAGGGGAGAGAGAGAAGAGAGAGGGAGAGAGACAAAGGGAAGTATCAATAGAGGAGTAACAAGGGATGGATGGAGATATAGACATGGATGGAGTGAGATACATAGGGAAGGGAGGAGATATAGAAGTGATGACATAGAGAGGGGAGGAACAAAGAAGAGGAGAGAGAGAATAATGTAGAGAAAGATATGGCTGAGGGATAGAGAGGCTGACAAGGAGTGACTCATATACTTAGAGAAGGGAGAGGTATAGAGGTGAGGTGGAGAGAGAAGAAAATGAGAGAGATAAGTTCACAAAGAGGGAACAAGGGGTAAGGATGGTGGGAGAGAGGTGGAGATGGAGGGAAATAACTAGAGAGCCCAGAGAGATATAGAGGTGAGAGACCTACAACCTAGGGAGAGAGGGATGTGAGACATAAGGGAGAGATAGGGGTGACAGATATTGAGGAGAGAGGTGGGTAATGAGACAAGGAAGGAGAGACAGAGAGGTAAAGAGGGAAGGAGGGAGAGACTTGGAGATGGGGACAAAGAGATAATGGGAGGGAGATGTAGTGATCGAAAGAATGAAGAGATATGGGAAAGAAACAATAATAGAGGGATAAAGAAGAAGAGAGAGGTAGGGAGGCAAGGATATAGATGGGGGTAAGGAGGGAAGTCAAGGTAGAGAGGGAGATATGGAGAGAGAGTGGGAGAGACCTAGAGAGGGGAGAGAAAGAGAGAGAGATAAGAGAGGGGGAGAGAAAGGGAAGTATTATTAGAGGAGTAATAAGGGATGTAGGGAGAGGTACACATGGAGGGAGTGAGAGACATAGGGAGAAGGAGATAGAGAGGCTATGAACTAGAGATGGGAGAGAGAGAGAAGAGTGAGGTGAGAGAGATAGAGGGGGGAGAGAGGCGAGTAATGAGACAAGGAGGGAGAGACTTGGAGATGGGGAGAGAGAGAGAGGGTGCGAGGGAGAGGTAGTGATCGAGAGAAAGGAGGAAGATGGGTGAGAAATAGTAATAAAGCGAGATAGAAGAAGAGGTAGGGAGGCAAGGATAAAGATTGGGTTAAGGAGGGAAGACAAGGTAGAGAGGGTGGGAGAGACCTAGAGAGGGTTGAGAGAGAAGAGGGGAAGTATTGGTTAAGAGGGAAGGAGGTGGAGAGGGAGTGAAAGGTAAAACCTCGACTATCTATCATCGATCATAAATCATAAAATCTAAGCCTTATCAAAGTGGGGGAGAGAGAGAGACAAAGAGAAAGATAAGTTGGCTTTAGCATTTACATTTGGTGCTCGCCAAATGATGTTGCACCAAATTTGGCACTTGCCAAATGTATTACATTGGGAAATACCAACCCAAAGGGTTGGATTTTGATGGTCATGCTCTCCATTAGGTTTGTACGTGTTTCAATGCAAATTTATAAAAATACCATGATGATGTTAGGATCTCTCTTAGCTATCTAACCATTTTTATTTTTTTTATGTTAAGGTTTTTATCTTTAACTTCTTTTCTTAGTGCCTCCATTTTTTGTCAAAAACCAACATGTTCTAGTTTGGGTATAGATTTTTATTCATTCATCGATTTTTTAAACAAATTACATTTTTAGAAACTAGACTCTATTCTACACGTATTGATTTTTTTAATTTTTTATTAGTTTTCAAAAAAAATAGGGGGAGCACACTCAAATTTCTGCTTTTTAGGATGTGTCCACTTCAAAAATTAGTAAAAAATTATATATTCATTAAAAAATTAGCCAAAAATGACATAAACTACATGGTGTTAGCTAATTTCTCATCGAAGCAATTTTTGAAATTCTAAAAAAAATTAACATTTTAGGGGGAGCACAATAGATGTTATGCTAATTTTTTGATAAAAAAGGACCACTTTGTGTGCTCCCCCTTTTTCAAACCCTTAATCTTCACTATTAAAAAAATAGTACTTTATAAAGTAGACTTAGAATATTACAACTCTTGTTTTTTGCTGCATCTTCAAATTTTGAGTGTAACTATATTCATTTTCTCATGATCATACTTTGTTGATTTAAAAAAAAAAGTGGCATTTTAAGAGTCATTTTTGTGTCGCAACTTGATGCACTTACCCTATGCACACTTACCATCTAAAAAAGGTATCCTACATTATTTCATATTTGTTAGTGATTTGCAACATCTCCTTAAATCAAATTCACATCTCAAATTGTTTGCAACACATGGCCTATACCCCACAACTTATACTTCTTAAACATTAAGTCAATTAACCATGATAATTAATCATACATGATCAAAATAAATTACTCAATCAAAACAAAATATAAACCCAAAAAGAATACTATATAAACTTGCCATTACTAAAAGTGATATGCACGAACCTATACTCATTAGTACCCCACATTATTCTTGAAATCAAAATCTCCTTTCCACAAAATACATAACCTATAACATATTTCTTATCATTGTTAATATGATCATTATTTAATTCACTATTCTCACAATATTTAATCTATTTATACCAATCTTATTTGAGTTCATTCCAATTATATAATAAAGCAATTTATTCATAAAATCCAATCTAATCAATATTCGATATACAAAACAAGATGTTTAGCTTATTTAAGTTAACACAAAATGGGTCTTAAGTTTAAGTCCCCAAAAGTTATGTTCATCTACTTAATCATTAATGAGTTCATTAATGGATAATAACTTAAATGTTATAGGAAGCAATAAAACCATTAATCGTAAACCAAGGATCTCAACCATTGTTCCAACCACTAAGGTTTATGATCCCATGGGGAAAAAATTATATTTCTAAAAAGTATTAGGTTTACTTATAATAAGTGTGAATAAAACACCATATCATAGTTCAAAAGCATGCAAGACTATTTATCAAAATATCTATCTTATAAAAGAGAAAATTATATCCCTAACTAAAAATAATAGTAATATATAGCTAGAAGATAGGGATGGGTTTACTTCAAAAAACCTTACACAATTTTTTTTAATTTTCTATTGATTTAGTCTTAAAGTCTATAACTCTTAAAGGTTTCGTCATTCACATAATATCATCTAATTCTTAGGTAAACATCACTACTAACCATAATGATTATCATTAAATTTAGGCAAATTCACCACCAGCAATTCACTATCAGAAAATTCACTGCCAACAATTCACCGCAGGAAAATTCACCACCATGACAAATTCAACTCAAGGAAAATTCACCACCAACAATTCAAGCCATTAACATTTTTTAATATATATTTCCAAGACTTTTGAAATTTTTTTTGCAATTTTTTCCAAATAAACTCTAATGGAGGTGTATGAGCTCTACTAGGGTTTTGTGTTGTCTGTGATCATTCTTGGCCCCTCTTGCGTCATACTGCATTGTTAGCGCAGGAAAATCCTCTTTTCCTATGTGTACGACCGCATTTTAGTGTGGTTTTTTGGTTTTAATATGCCTTCAACTAGCTCTAACCCGACAGTTCATGTTGGTGTTAGCAATTTTTCGGCTTTTCTCAATGGCTCCTCCTCTGAACAAACGTCCCTGAAAATTTGTTCTGAAAGTCTTTCACGAGGTAAGTGTTCTAATTCACTAGTTGATGTGGTTTTTCCTTTACCGGATTTTGATACTGCTTGTCAATGGCTTGAGCAACACACCCTTGTTGGGTATTTTGTTGGGAGAACTCCCCCTGAAAGTGTGCTTAAAGAGTGGGTCAGCAAGGCTTGGGTCCCTCATGGGGTACGCCTTGACATGGTCCAAAATTTAACCAAGGGTTTCTTTTTGTTCCGCTTTGTGGAGGTCAATCATGTCCAAGCTATTTTAGCCCATGGTCCCTGGTATGTCTGGTTTTCTTTGTTAGTTTTCCAGGCATGGACCTGGGACTTTTCTATCTCGGATGACACCAAGCTACGGGTTTCAATTTGGATTGAATTTCCTAGTTTACCCTTGCCTTGTGTGCCTTTTTTGAATCATATTGTGTCCTCATTAGGGAGGGTTATCTGCATTGATCCATATAGATTCTTTTAGGCCTGACCCCAAAAAAGGGTTTGTGTGGAAGTGGACCTTTCCAAAGATTTGAAAGACTCCATTGATATCCAAATTGGAGCTCTCTGACATACCCAGAAAGTTACTTATTTTAATCTACCCAACATGTGTTATAGGTGTCAGTCCGCAAACCACAAGATCAAGGACTGCCCTTTGGTAGTGCCTTGTACACATTCTCCACCATGAGATGTTGAAAAGCCTTGTTCGGCGGATGCTTTTGCTGCTAAACTTGATGAGAAATGGACTACGGTTACAAACTACAAGAATAAGTCCACTAGTTTTGGGACAACTCCCAAGGCCTCCAAACCAACGAAAGTTGTTTCAAACCCTTTAGTGAAGGGGAAGGAAGCTCCTATTGGGGCTGATTATGTTCCACCACAGCCTAGGCCAAAGGCAATGCCTCAGCCTACTGCTATTATGATAGCATAGTCGAATGTTCCTCCTCCTGTGATGAGGGCTCAAAGGCAGTCTCGCAGCCCTTCTCCTCCTAGGGAGGAAGGGGAATATGTTTAAGAAAAGCAGAGATTTTCCTCTCCTTCTATCCAGATTGGGTCAGTTTCGCCTGAATTTTTGCAAAATCGTTTCTCTGTCCTGAATGAAGAGGAACCAGACTTCGATAATATGGAGGAGTTCCATTCATGAAGTGCCTCTCATGGAATGTTCAAGGTCTGATAGACCTCTCCAGAAAGTATTCTGTTAGGGATACCTTGTGTAAGTATTCTAGTATTGAAGTGCTTTGTCTCCAAGAAGTTAAAATTTCTGGTTTTTTGCTTGCTTCGGCTTGTCACTCTATTTGGCCAGCCAATAAAATGTTTTGTACTGCTCATAATTTTGGGCATGGTGAAGCTATCAACCTTTTGTCCCCATGGTGGCACTCTTGTGTGGTCGACCACAATTCTGATCCCACTCATTGGCTCGTCTAGATCCTTCTCAACATTGATAATTATTCCTTTGGGATTATTAATGTCTATGCTTCTAATGATGTTGTGGAACGTTCTTTGCTGTAGCGCTAGACTATTGATTCATTTCCAGTTGCTACATGGCTGTTGTGTGGGGATTTCAATATGATTGAGATGGTGTATGACAAACATGGCACCTTTGCCATTCATATGAGAAGCCGGAGAAAGGGAGGCGTGGTTTTACATGTGCAATAAATTGGGGCTCTTTGATCTCAACATTGGTCGCCGCCATTCTCATTCCCTCTGGCACACTTGGTGTAATTTCAGGGCCAGTTCTGACAAAATATTTAAGCACCTTGATCGTACCATGATCTCGACTAATATTTTCTCTTTTGACAGCTCTTCTCTCCCAGTTAAGTCATTAATGGATGTGACCTTGTCAAACCACTTCCCCATTTCTTTTCGCATTGAATGGGAGACTAGACAGCCTTGAACATGTAAAACTCATTTTTTCTAAACACATATTTACTCTGCCACAAGCCCACCCTAGTCCACATTCGCAAAGTCTGGAATCTGGAGTGTAGGCCAGCTCATCATACAGGCTGGATTACTTGGTGGAATGATGTGATCACTCGCACGGCTAGATTTCTGCACATTTATGGGCGCCAGCTAGCTAGCTTTCGCAGGCGGTCTTATGAGGCTACCACTGCTGACCTCCACTCAGCTACTGAGGCTTTGGCAGCTAGCCCTTTTTCTCCATCATTGCAAGTCAGGGTGGTGGAATTAAGGCACAAAAAGTAGGTTGTAGACAATTATGCTGTCAGAGGTGCACAAATCAAAGCCCGATTACATTGGTTAAAAATTGGTGATCGTGCCTCCAAAGAGTTTTTTTTGGCTCTGTGTGCCAGACACTCATCCCCAAGCATTAAAAAAATTAAAGATGGCATTCAGGTGCTTTATGAGCTTCCTGACATTCTCCAGGCCTTTGTGCGTCATTATGAATAGGTTTTCACTACACAGGAGCCCACACCTGTGCAACATCAAGCCCTTTAGGACTACCTTATTGTGGTACCAAATAGGCTTTCCTCAGCCTAGAAAAAAATTTGTGATCAATTGTTAGCAATTGATGATCTCAAAGAGGTTGTCCATTCCATGGCTGATGATAAAGCCCTAGGGGTTGATGGGTTCCCTTGTGAATTATACAAGGCCCTGTGGGACTGTGTTGGGAAAGATCTACATCATGTTTACTTAGAGGCTTTTCATGCTAATTCTCTAGGTAACTTAATAAACAAAGGCAATATAAAATTCATACCTAAATCTGGTGACCCGAAAGATATTTGCAACTGGAGACCTATCACGCTTCTCAATGTCTCCTACAAGATCATCGCCAAGGCTTTGGCTATGAAGATCTGCCATCTTTTACTTCAAGTTGTGCGCCCAGAGCAAATTGGGTTTATCAAATCTAGGTGTATTCTAGACAATATTATTGTTGTTTGGGAAGTCATGGAATGGGCCAGGCGTTCAAACCAAAAAGCCATGTTTATTAAAATTGACTTTGCAAAGGCTTATGACCGTATTGAATGGCCTTTTATTCTTGTTATGCTACAAGCTTTGGGTTTTGGGCCTAACTTTATTCAGACTATTTGAATGCTCTTTGCGGATGCCTCTGCTTGCATCACCATTAATGGTCGTCAATCCTCTTCCTTTGGAATCTTTCATTCCATTCGGCAAGGGTGCCTGCTTTCCCCCTCTCTATATGTGCTTGTTGTTGAGGGATTTGGCTACCTCCTGGCCAACGTGGTTTCCCAGCAGCATGTCAAGGGCATCTCTATGTCCAACTCTCAGGCTCAGTTGGTTAATGGCCATTTTGTTGATGACTCTTTCCTCACTCTCCTGGAGGAAGAAGATACTATTAAAGCGGTCCTGGATTGTCTTAACATATTTTGTCTTGCTTATAGTTCTGCCATTTAGTGGCACAAAACTTTGTGCTATAGACAGTCTATCTTTCCTTCTCCTCCTTGGTTGCAGCAGTATGGTTGGAAATGGATTGGGCTAGGAGATATTTTTTAGTTTTTGGGCATTCCCTTTGCTTTCCAGGCATCCCCGGCTGAGCTTTGGCAAGTTGTGCTCTCTAGAGTCGAGCAGAAGCTTTCTTATTGGATTACCAAGCCCCTCTCTCTGGCAGGGAAATTTCAGGTGTGCTCCAAAGTGTTGGTTGCCACCCACGTCTACTATTCTTCTTGTTGGGCCCCTTCCAAAGCTGCCTATGACAAGCTTGAAAAATTGCTTCAATATTTTCTTTAGGCATCCTTTGAATCCCACAAAGGGTTTCACCGTGTTGCTTGGGAATTCTGCTGCCTTCCCAGAGATTTTGGAGGACTTGGGTTGCTTTCCACTCAACGACAAGGGACTACTTTATGTGTTAAATGGATTATTTGTGCCCTTACTGGGGACGAGGCCTGGAAAATTATCCTCAGGAATTGTATTCAATCAAGTTTTCCTATCCATAGACCCACCTGGAAGGGGATTGGCTTTCAAACCCTTCTGGTCATGGAGGAACTAGTTCAAATTGTTGGGACTTTTGTGGCCAAAAGTATCTGGCGAGCCTGGGAAGCTGTCAAGCCCTGGCTCCATTGGGCTGGCTCTAGTTTTTGAGATGGGCTTTCTCTCAACCAGCAAAATATTTGGTGGTCACCTCTTTTTGCTTGCAATGGTTAGCCATTGGCTAAGTCACCTTGGCTTAAGGCACTCAAATTCTACAAGAAGGGTATCCAGACCCTACAACAATTATTTCATAGACCCACAATGCATATCATGTCGTGGGAAGATTTTCGTGCCCAAAATAACCTTCATAACCAGGACCGTGCTACTTATGATGGTCTGGTGAATGCTATTCCTACAGAAATGTTTCATAAGGTTGGAATACGTGGGACAAAACCATGGTGGAAAGACTGGAAGTGGCATCCAAACACCCCTTTCAGAAATTACAAGCCTTGGCTTGGTTACAGGTGGATTTCACCACACTTTCCTATGATTCAGAGTTTGAACCAAAGGTGGCTTCTTCAATCTCCCACTCATGTCTGGCATAAAAGATTTGCTACCACTTGGTCTGCAAGTGTTGATATGAAACTTTCCCACTTTGTTTGGTGTATTCTTTTCCAAGGCTTGTATGTGGGTTCTCAACTTGTTCACCTGGGGGTCCAGGACCCTCATTGTCCTTTTTGTGGGCAAGCTGAGACTTTTAAGCATCTTTTCTATTTTTTTCCTAGAGCTCAGTAGCTTTGGACTTGGATTCATGACTTCTTTCGACTCTTTAGGCCAGAGCCTTTCTCCTAGCATATGGTTCTGCTAGGAGAGTCTCCTAGAATTCCTACTAAATTCACCCAGCTTTGGCACACTTTCAGGGTGGAAATTCTCTTCAATATCTGGAAAGACATAAATGCTTGCATTTTTTCTCATTCTCAAATGGATATTAATGTATCTTTATATGCTAAAGCTATTATTTGTTCTAACATGCTTTTACAGATTCAGGTGCAAGCTAACAAAGTTGCACTTGAAGTTGCTCACCTGTAAGTGTCGTTGGATCACTGGGGCAATGCCCTGTGTACTGTTGCTCAGGTGCCCGCTTTTCTCACCTCTTCCCGCATTTAGTCGCCCTCTCGGGGCCGGTAGCAGAGTGGTTCTGCACGTCCCCGCTCTCAGCCTTTGCTTCGGCTGGATTCTCGCACTCCTCGGTGAATCTGCTCTCCTCCGCCACGGGCTAGCTAGGGGTGGCCTTCTGGTGGTGCTTCGGGGAGCAGCAGTGATGGTTCTGGGTGGCCCTCTGATGAACCTCCTGCTTCTAGCTCTGGTTGGCTAGATATTGGTTAAAAAAATTGCATCTGGCACTTGCAATCTCACCCCGATGCGAGGATAAAGATAAAGAAAAGGAAAAAGATGTTGATGATGGTTGGGATTCTCTTCCTGACATCACTCCAGACCCTGCTGATGTATGGGGGAAAAACATGGATGACAGATACCCTCCTGGCTCTACTGGCACTACTTTGACCGCTTAAGGCCCTCTTTTTATTTGTTTTGTAATCTTGGACTTTCGGGCTCGACCCATGTGATTTTTTGCTTTTTCTAGGCGTTGCCCATATGACTCTCGGGGTGTGTCTTCTTACCACCCATCTTTTTTTGTGAATATGTATCTTTATCTTAATTTAATATAGATAATTGCCTATTCATAAAAAAAAAAAATTGCAAAAGAATAATTTTCACGGCATTGTTGTATAATTGGTTTATTAGAATAAAATAAAATATATTTTAAAATGTTTTCATTTTTATTATCATAAATCAAATTTTGATTTTCTGTGGCAATGAATTGTTGATGGTGAATTTTCCTGCAGTGAATTGTTGGCGATGAATTTTCCTAGAGCCATTTATGACAATGTTTTTAATATAAACTCTCTTATCAACATAAAAAGAATATCTTAATTCAAATAAGAGATTTATTTGTTGTACTGCGAAATTTAAATCACAGAATGTAGGTTTAAATAAGAAAAAGAAAAAAGAAGTCTCAGTTGGCTTGCCTATCCATTTATTAGATTAGAGCCCTATGTGGTGAGAGCAAGATAGTCCACTTGATTTAAATGATAGTTTTCTTAAATCAATTGCTCATCAAATTGAACAATATAGACCAGGAAAATATGGTATGTCAATATTTATTTTAATTCCCTTTCTTAAATTGGTAATTTTGGATGTGCAAAAATTTCTCTTTTTATTAGAAGTATGAGAATGATGAAGACTGACATAATGTTAACTATATCAAGTGATGTTAATGAATACTAGTTGATAACTATATAGTAAAAAACAATGTCACTCAATAGTTAATAAATATTAATGACCTATCACTTGGTAAGTTGTATAATACTAAGTGATTGTAACTTAATAATTATTAATTTTTTAATCAATATTATGCAATCATATGAACTATATATTATTAAATAATAATAATAATAATGTATGGAATTAGTGATGATAGTAAATATGTGGAAGGGGGTGATTAATCCTAATGGAGATCTTGTTTAAAGCATACAAACAAACTAATCTAGACTCTTCAAAGTCCACAACAAAAGGCAATAGTGATAAGGAACAAATTTAATTTATATGGTTTCCTCTTTAGCTTATTGTGATATTAGCTTGAATATGAGCATATAATATTCTTATAAATTATACTATTGTTGATAATTATTTATAGAAGTAATAAATTAAAACTAAAGATTCTAACTCAAATATATATAGAGATGCTATATAAGATGCTCTGAGTGTTTTCCAAAGACTGATATAATAAGATCATTGTTGTTTTCTAGAGACCACTCATCTGATAAATAATTTATTTATCTAGAACCTTGTATAAAACTTGTAATCCACATACTTAATGATTACTTTCTTTCTATCAAATACAACTGGAAAGTGTAAAGCCAACTCCTCAACCTTTGCCTGAGTCCTACATAATTTTAGATCAAGGTATAAAAATCCATCAAGGCATAAGGATGTGAGTGACTTGGTAGACATGTATACAAAATGTGGATGAATGGAGAGTTATGACACTTTTGGGACAAATCCATGTTCTTGTGGAACATGACAATCTTAGATTACAGTTGGCATGATTTTCTTGTACAAGCTTTGAAACCATTTCATCAAATATAAAGAGCAGCTATACAACATGACAAACTTCTCCTTTACCATGAAGGGAAATTGATTCATCCCAAAATGAACATCTAAAATCAGTAGGTGCCTTCAGTAAGCTATTTTTCTTCAAAGAACTTCAAAAAGCATGTACTACTATGCCATAAAGCGGAATCAGACATAGTTCATTTTCCATCATTAATCCTTAGAAGAAAGTTCATGCAATTTTAGATCATGCAAGATCAACCAGTTTCAACAACATGCATTAAACATATTCAATAAACAAAATCATTAAACATGAAAGAACAAAAGACATGAACACAAATATTTACATGGGGAAAACCCTTTTGAGTAAAAATCCCCACCCTCCCAAAGCATAGATCCATTGTATTATTCAACAACAAAATACATAGTTACAATACAATTGCAGGCTCTAATCCTTTGCATGGATATTTACATCTTGTTCCATTTGGAGAAAATATGAGAGCATAACCCTTGTGAATCAATATCTCCTCTCATAACTCCTCAAGAAAATTCTCATATTTATAAAGCTTACAATGCACAAATTAGACATTTCTAAATCAACTGTCAAAACTTAACACAAAAATAGAAAATTCCTTCATGCACAACTCTACCTATAAAATCAACTTTCCAACTTGACTCCTCATCCAAATAGAAACTGCAAGTTGTAACTCACAAGACAATGTGAGAAAAATAACAACATTCAATATTTAGAAAAAACAATGTTGTGGGAAAAATCAAAGGTTGAGACACCTTTTTCCTAACATTCTCCCACTTGTCAAACACCTTTAAAGAGTCCATGAAAGTAACAGGATTTAATTGTTGAGAGTAAACCAATGAAAACACATCATCATAGCCATACATGCAATCACAAGAATCTCGAACAATTCTTTCATGCTCCAACCAAGACACTTGCAACAACATCCAAGATGTCGACCATCTCAGGCAATAGTTCTTGCCATTCTCCAAGGAAAGGAACAAGCCATGGTGTATATGCACAAATCCAAAGAACAAAAGCGTCAAATCCAACTGATAGCAAAGGCTATAGGATACTGCCACCACTCCATTGTGCTCACAAGCTATATATAAGCATCAACAACATCAACTTCAAAGTTCGCAACCCGCACACAACCGTGAAGTCATCCTCTAGAAAACAAGATAGAACATCAATTAGAACAACAATCAGGAAATTGAATGCTCCCATCCATCTGACCAACCCACGCAACTAAAAATAGAACCCACAACAAGTTCTAATCCATCCAATCACCCATACCTCAAAGGTATCCACATCAACAAACTCATGCCACCTAGACATAACCAACCCATCAACTGCAAATATAAGCTCCATGTGCCAACTAGTCGAAGAAGACCAAACATATCCAGGAACTCCCACTGCATGGGTAATGCCAAATTTGAAACAATCAAAGGCATATTGAGTCTATCAATCATAGCACATAGAAAGTGTAGCCATGTATTACCAAGGGCAATCCACAAAGATCTGCTAATCCTGTAACCAACTGTTGCAAGAAATATCTCTCTCAACAATCTTCCATAACTCTCCCATGTCCACCATATTTGACAAAAGAAAGAGATACAAGAACCTCCATGTCATCACCAAGTGACAACACATGAACACAAACTAGTAATCACCACAACTCCGCACATAATTTATCACATCCAAAGTCATGTGAATTTGAACATCTGGGAAGAACAACAATACCAAAGAGAGAAACATCTACAAATCATAAACATGTAGCATTCCCTTCTATGTACACATCTAAATGCTAATTGTTTCAAGCAAGATCTCCTTCACAACCCCAAGATAAAAGCCATAACAACATCCAAACTCGTTCAACCTCAAGAGATCAAACATAACATATGCATCCTGTATCTACATGGATGAAAGCTTCTCAAAGAATATCAAACTACTCCATTTCCCATCTCAAGAAATCTACCCAGTAGCATCCCCTATAATCATCAAAAATGAAAAAGAAAACAAAAGGAGATAACCATGCTATCCATCTCTCACAATGAATCCTCCAGAACCATCTAATAGCAGCTCAAGATCCATGTCTATGAAAGAAAGCATAAAGCATCTGAGAGAAACAATGGGAAATACCTCTTAAGTGATAAGTTGTCAAGTAGACCAAGAGTGGGGAAAGAGAACACTCCTCCAAGATATGCAAGCCATCATGGTCCTCTAAGAGCAATCTCCTCATAGGTCTCTATTGAACTCACACCCAAGCAAGATGTAGGCTCCTCAAACTTTCTACTGAAATCTCATCAAGAGTAACCATCTCAACAATACTTCTCTCATCTCAAGAGAAATACAGCCTCACCTCATTCTCCATGTATCCATCAGCACCATCAAATAATCATCTCATGCTAAACTCCATATGCATCACTGCATTATCATGAAGTTCTCAAGCATATGACCAATGCATCTAAAACACAGAGAATCACTAGACCACTGTGAAAGCTCCAATCATTTGAATCAGGAACTTATCATGGAATCATGATCTTACCATCCCTCTTAGGAGATCCCATGCTCCAAGTGAACATAACATGGTTTCAAGAGCAATGCATCATGCCAAAACTCTAATGCGCAATCAAGAGTATACCATGACATAAAATAAGCAAAGTCTAAACCAACATCACTTGTCGAGCACCACCAACACCTCAACCCAAATACAACAAGAGTCCTCCATGGCTCTGAGATGCTACACATCCTCAAATAGTGTTCACATGCAAATGTGAAGAAACCCTTCTACAACAACAGGATCTAAGAGTCCCTTTGAAACATCTGCATCACTAAAGAAGATCATTCACCACATAGTGATGAATACATAGTCACTGCTAAAACTCCCACTGAACTATGGTACCGATCTTTCCAAGCACATGAAAAACCATATACCAAATATGAAAATCATCTAGGTCCACACACATACAAGTGTATTGTTGATCACACCAAGTGAAACCAAGATCTCCAAATCAAGGAAATACACCATGCTACAGGACCCCAACACTAACTATCTAGTTACTCACGTATCATCCATCCTCTCATATCAAAGCAACCACACCGATGCATAAGTGACCACAAACAAGGCCAGCTAACAAGTCTGCATCAACATTGAATCAAACCTCGTGGATATAGACAGTCCACTTCCAAGTCATCTATGCAATCATGTAGGTAAAGACAACCCACAACATTGCACAATCCGTAGATCCAATCAATGTAACATGCAAACCCACTATCACATTGGAAACTACAAAACTAAGATCTCAAAGAGAATAACCATGTAGAAAACATGAATCAAGCACTAGATCAAACTCAGATCCAATTTTCCAATCATGTCCACAATGAGCACCATAATCAAGGAATCCACCAAGCATCACCACAAGAATGACGAGTGACTAATTACATATCAACACTCCCATGTAGAGAAAGCATCTCACCTCCTCACACCATGCATGAAGCATGCATGCAAAACTACAACTATCTCATCTAGTAACACCTCAAAAGCCAGGGTCTAGAAAATAGCTTAACCGCAGCTCCACAAAATCACAAGTTTTTCTTGACCGTGTAAAACCTGCAAAACCACTATGTTTGAAAAGCACCCATGCACATCCACTCACACTTCACATCTTGAAGACTCAAAAGTCTGAAACAAAAAACACCATAACAGTTAAACCATAATAATGGATTATCATAGATGAGCATAACCATTGATTTTTAGGAAAATCTATAAAATCCCCAAATCCAAGGAACATGAATCCAAGCAATGCAAGTGCAAAGCATCCATAAAAGGAAAAAGCAGTTCAAGAAATCCAGACCCATTTTAGGTCAACTCCACAACCACCAACATGCACATGCATCTGAGGGAGACAAGCTATTGTAAAAGCTTCCAGATAATCCAATGATCAACTCCATAGCCTACATGCAATTGAGGTAACAAAAACAATACCTTCCAATACTAGGAAAAATAACCCAACATAAGCACATCACTCCATAGTTGAAAAACAACCCAAGCTTCTCCATATCATCAGGGAGCCTCTCACACAAACACCCAATATGAAAGCTTTGTTGCAACACAACCACAAAGTGAAAAAGGCCACCCCATGCATCATGATTATTCTGTTGTCAACTAGGAGCTTCAGATCTCATCATTACAATATGACCAACTCCATTTTCTCCATCTTCACCATCCTTCAAGTTGCATGTTATCTCCTGAAACTAAAGAAAAAAAAGAAAAAACTTTGGCTCACCAAAGGATCAATCTTTAGCCAATTCCTTCATATTTCCTCAAGCTTGCGAGGCTAATAAATCTTCATAGAAGGAATACCCAGAACCAGAAACACCAGGAATTCTCACATGCATCAACATGCAAACACATGCAAGCCACATGCAAGTACATGCAACACACATGCAACTAACAAACTTGCACATGTAAGAAAAAAGAAAATCCCAGAAGAAAGCTTTGATACCAATTGAAGGGAAATTGATCCATCCTAGAACGAACATCTGAAATCAGTAGGTGCCTTTGGTAAGCTATGTTTCTTCAAAGAACTTCAAAAAGAACATACTACTATGCCATAAAGCAGAATCAGAAATAGTTTATTTCCCACCATTAATCCTTAGAAGAAATTTCATGCAATTTTAGATCATGCAAGATCAACCAATTTCAACAACATGCATTAAACAGATTCAATAAATAGAATCATTGAACATGAAAGAATGAAAGACATGAACAAAAAGTTTTACATGGGGAAAACACTTTCGAGTAAAAAAACCCACCCTCCAAAAGCATCGATCCATCGTATTATTCAACAACAAAATACATAGTTACAATACAATTACAGGCTCTAAGCCTTTGCATGGAGATTTACATCTTGTTCCATCTGGAGAAAATCCAACAGCATAACCCCTATGAATCAATATCTCCTCTCATAACTCCTCAAGCAAATTCTCATATTTATAGAGCTTACAATGCACAAATTAGACATTTATAAATCAACTGTCAAAACTCAACACGAAAATAGAAAATGCCTTTATACACAACTCCACCTGTAAAATCAACTTTCCAACTTGAATCCTCATCCAAATAGAAACTGCAAGTTATAACTCACAAGACAATGTGAGAAAAATAGCAACATTCAATATTTAGAAAAAACAATGCTATGGAAAAAATCAAAGATTGAGACACCTTATTTTTCCTAACATACCATTCCTCCTGAGGTAACATCTTTAAGGTAGGGTTTGTTGATTCATGGAAGGATATTGAGACATAGGTTTTAGTTTAATGTTATTTGGATGGATACTCTGAAAAATATGTATGTAAAATGTGGAAGGATGCATAGGGTAGTTGAAACATACAGATAGCTTTTTTTAACTAGTTTCCTTGATAACCGTACTACTGTCAGATAGTTTATTATGGAAAATTTAATTGGATAGTACATTTTACGATTACATGATGTGAATTCAAGGAAATATTAATAATAAGATCATCCACCCTATGTGATATATTGAATGTATAGGCTGAGGGGTGTACTTAGAAACAATGCATGAAGTATGCATTATAATGTCATATATTTTCAATTACCAGTTCAAATCAAGACAATTAGGAAGAGGAGGAATAAAGACATCATCCACTCCCAAATTTGAAGGCAAGCATCAAAGTAATTTGAGTCCTACCTAGTAGTTGGAAGTTGATCCAAGAGAAAAAAAGTTGATCTTGACCGCTAGTCATTCCACTCTCCATGCGTAAATACCCATTCTCTCTTCCTCCTGGCACTGCTTCTATATAAACTTTTGGAGAGAATAAATAAATAGTATTTTAATGTTGTAACTTGATGGTGCTATTGGGAGGCTTCAATCCATGTTTGATTTAGCTCATTGCAATCTTGTTTCACAACCATGTGGCCTCAACTCCTTTTTTTCATTCCATATTCATACCTACACCAAGGACAACTATGATACCCACTTGTTCAGATCAAGTGCCTCATTGCTCGGAAGAGCCCCCCGAGGGGTCGGCCTGTTGATTCGCATATATTGTCAAGGATTGGAGAGGATAATGACAATTACTCAGGTGTCTCTTAGAGAAAAAAAATAGTTTTCAACTTGTGTCTTTACCTCCCCCAAAATGAGGTAATGTCTATTCAGTCTATAGAATGCATCTTTGATTATATATTAACTAATTGAAAATAAAAGATCCATTGTATTATGATTTTCAATTAACTAGCACTTGCACCAGAAGGAGGTGCAAGGATTACGCCAATAGAAAAATATATGTAAATATATTAAGGAGGTATATTCTTTATTTTCTATACAATGTTGTAGTACAATTTTTAAAAATTTATTTTATTGTCCCAAGCACACATAGAGTAGCACATCCATGAATGCCAGTCCTGCATCCAACCCACCTAAAAGGACATAATTGTACTTTTTCCACCAATCTTTTTTGTATGTGTAAACAACAAAACTAAAGATGAATCCCATGAGTATCTAGCTTGTGTAGTTAACTATTGTTGCAAGGGGAATCACCCCTATTGAACCAATTAATGGACTCATATATTCCAAGGTTTCCAAAGATCCTTGTGAGTCCTATTAATCCCCATATCATAGAAGCATCATAGAAAACTCGGTCTGTTGGGCAAGTCTAGGGGTTGTTTGAAGACAAGACACTTGTGTTACATAAATTGGGAATGGTATAAATCATCCACTAGGCTATGCCTAATAACATGAAATTTATACATTTGGAGCCTAAGAAAGCATTGTACTCGTTTAAACTTCAATTATTTACCTATGCTAGAAACATAGTTCATGGGGGAATTTTCATATAGTGGCCTAGTTTAGAGTCCTGTAAGAATGTGAGGGCTTGAGTCATGCTAATATAACCATACACACTTTGAAGCATATGTTTGCAACTGGTCTTCCAGGATAAATGTAACCTATGAAGTATGATGTATTCTATGATCACGTTCAGGCCTGGAGTCTACAATACCCAGGTAAAAAGTGTATTTATTTTGTAGCTGCAAATACTCTTCAATTATAAAAGATGTTATGATTAAGATCACCGAGATTGCCATTTAACATCATTTATATAAGTCTTAAGATTGTACTAAGAAAAAAGTGATTCAATCAAACGCTACACAACCATTAACATCTTTGTTGCCACAATATTTGATTAGGATCTATCATCACATAACAACTGTCTTTGCTAATTTAAGTTTAGTTTAAGTTTGCTACTTGATATTTATTCTATAAAATAAGCTAGTTAATTAGCTCTGACCTCTGTCCCAAATATTACAGGAGGAAAAATGAACAGAGCAAGAAATACTAATTATTCACAATTATATGATGTTGTATTCAAATCATGGCTTTGAGGATTTTGTGACCTAGTTAACCATGTATTCAACCTACACCAAAAAAATAGCTATGTCAAAGTGGTCTATTAGCATATGCCTCAACTTTAGTTGCAAAATATAACATAACCATTAGTTGTAGAACATTTAAAAGTAAGATTAATAGAAATTTGAACACCCAACTTTTAATTGGTTCATACAAAAATTGAGTCCTTGCAAACAGTGTTGGCATCAACACACACAGTCTACAAGGAAGATGAAAAATTTGTGCATAGAGAAATTTATGCAATCTTACCTGATTATTAGTTGCAATAATTATGCCAATATGAAGTGTGAAGAGCAGGGCAATAACACATGCTAGCAGTACTCCCCAATAGGGCAATTGAAGTTGATCAATGTAATACTCACATGCAAAGATGGACAAAGCAACAATGCCAACAAGTATTATTTGGAACCATAATTCTAGAACTTATTTATATTTTCTCATTAATTTGGTGTGCACATCCACTGTACGATCCCTAAAAGAAGAAAGACTAAGCTTCCAAATTTCTCTGCATCATAAACATTTGGCATTTTGACAAATGCAATCAATCCTATTAGGGTGACATATAAGGTATCCATTGAACTGAAAAGCAAGAGGGTTGACATGGAGATGGATACATACTTTCCATGGAAAATAAGTACATGAACTATTGTAGTAGTCAAAACTGCAAATCCCACTCCATATGTCATAGAAAAAAAGGTACTTAAATGTATTTGGTCATACTTCTCATAAGCCTTTAAATCCAGATGGAATTTTGAATCAATAATCTTGGAGATGTTGTACTCTTGGCTAGAGGAGGTGAAAAGATCCTCAGAAAATATGGGAAATGTCTTTGCATCAAAGAGATTCAACCAATAGGCCAACAAAAGAAGCAGAAAAAATGTAGACTTTTTTTAGAAAAACTGTATATATTCTAAAAGTTAATCTTGGAAAATTTCATTACTTTTCCATTCAAATTGTGAAATTGAAGTAAGAGTGAGTTCCACTTCCGAAAGAGAAATGTCAATCAATCATTGAGAACACTAAAAAAAGATACCACATGCAATGCTCTCAAAAGCTACAAACACATAATCTAAC
This sequence comes from Sequoia sempervirens, assembly GCA_007258455.2. NCBI lineage: Eukaryota > Viridiplantae > Streptophyta > Pinopsida > Cupressales > Cupressaceae > Sequoia > Sequoia sempervirens. Next base: position 330,380,512 of record VDFB02270651.1, read on the forward strand.
ATATTTGAGAAAAAAATAATTCAAACTCTCTTTGTGCAAAGTCCAATTTTCTCTTAACTGGTTGTTAGGTCCAAACCCAATATTTACAAAAAAATTGAACAAGGTATATTAGATGATTCATTTCAATTTCATATAAGGGATGTGTGTCATATACTAGGCTATAGCCTGGACATCACCTTTAGCTTTTACTACAGATGACCTCAATTTCATTCTAAAGTGCAGATATAAAATGTGAATCCCCTCATCGAATGGGATAACCTCAAGCGGTGAAAGCATTGGAGTCTTTAAAAACACAACTCCAACTTAAATTCTTGTGACCTTTGATAGAATGCTAAATTTGGATAAAGTAACATATATTCCCTCACTCAATGGGATGAGCAAGGGTGGTACAAGCATTGAAACTTTCATTGTGAAGCCACAAGTTTGCATCTATATGATGCATGATAATAATGTTGAAAATGAATGAAATACTGTGAAAATCCTCATCCAATGGGATGAGTTCTCATTAATACACCTTGGAATTTCCATAATGAATCCCCAAATTTGAATCCTAGAGAAACAAGATAAAAGTCTTAAAATTAGATAAAATATTGCTAATACCCTTGATGAGAGAGATAAGTCCAAGAGGAATAAAATCTTCCATCCTTGCATGACAATGTCCACAATTCAAATATAGGGCAGAAACTGGACAAATATAGTTCCCAATTTAGAGGATACACCGTATCTTGCAAAGAACACGATTCCAAGTGCAGGGTGAATTTGACTGGAAGAGATTCGTCATCTAAGTTGAAGGTTGACTTAGAAGGGAAGATTTCCAAGTCAAAAATTAAAATTAAAAAGTGAAACCCTTCAGAGTAGAAATGGGGAAAACATACCAAATCAAAGAATAAATAAAAGTGTGACCCCGCTCACTTGAAATGAAAATGCATGCGTTGTCGGATGGTCAGCAGAGACAGTCAGGGTGAACATTTCCTTAGGATTGAAACCCTAAAAACAAATTGAGCTACAAATTAGAAGTAGAGATGCATTGTGCAAAATTTTGTTGCCTCATAGCTCTTGACCTACGCTTCTCCTCCATCAACTGCAACACCAAACCAAACCTCTCTACACGACAATCCTTCTTTTCCAAATCCGTCAAAGCCTCCGCAATGCTCATTGTAACTCCACCGTTATTTTTCCCATCATTTGATGATTTCTCTAGGCTCACACTTATTAGGGCTTGTAATGCTTCCACATGAATCTTCTTCTTTTGCATTTGTAGTGCATTCACTCTCCTATTCCCCCTTACCTGCTACATCATTACAATTTATTTGTATGTCTTCTGATGGAGGTGTAGACTCTATGAATTTCAGCTTCTGGGGCTTAGCTACGCCATTATCCGACAGAGAAGAGTACTTTTCCAGCCTTTCAAGCAAGGCAGGCCTTAGGCTAGCGGTACTCAAACCCTTTCTAGAAAGTTCATCTCGCAACTCTTGCACCTTCATTTTCTTCCACTCTTGTGGGATATCCACTACATTCTCCTACCTCACCATTGCCAGTAAAAATAAAGTAACAGGGCACATAATTGTCGAAGAAACTCTCTGCTATAAACTACAAAACCCTGGTAAGAGCAAAAAAAAAACCCTATAACATGTATGTGAGAGACGAAGAGTTATAAGCTTTAATTAAGTGAAAAACCTAAGAGTCAAGACTGTCTGTTGGTTTACTCCTTTGGCTACATTAAATGCCCATAAAAATTGGAGATGCTGGGAGTTCATATTGTAGAACAAATTTGGCAGATCAAAAAAATTCAACAATGGTAAACACATCATAAAGCAATTCACAAATGCTTGACTATCAATCTTATATATACTATAATCTTCAATAATTTCTACAAAAGATGGGAAGATTTCTTATAAGATAGTTCAAACAATTTTAAAATTATGAGATTAAGGCTCCAAAATGTTTGCACCCAAAATCTCAAACCCTTAGAATTCCAAAATGGGCCTAGGTTTGGAGGAAAAATTTACGAAACCCTACCATGGCAGAACATTTTCTAGAACCAAAACCTATCCCCCTTCAATTTTCGCTTCAATCTATTCACATTAAACTGAAGTAGATCTAAAAATATGGGAGTCTGAGGGCTACTAAAGTTGGATTTTATGTGGAGATGGGTGAGATTTTTTCGGCTGAAATATTAAGGGTGAATGGTGATTTGTTATCGCAATTTTTTAGTCATCTGATTTTGCAATTTTCCAATGGAATTTCTCAGGCGTGAGACAATCCCAGTGGGTTGTGCCCACAATAAATAGCCTATTGGCTAATTAATAAATACGGTCAAGAGTGCATTCTCAAGCTGGATAGACAATAGTCCAAAATGCAGTGAGGTGGATGTGTTAATCACTCCTACCAACAATGGAGTACAGAGGGGAATACCTTAACAAATCTCCTAGGTTGGGTCTCATGGGAGGCTTGCATCTATTTTCAAGGAGCGTGGGTCTTATGAAGAAAAAAATAATATGCTACAAGATTAATTAGAATTTTACCCGAATAATAACAATCCCTACTTTTTAGGGCTCCAAAGTGGGTGAAAATAGGATGGGGTTAGAAATTGCCCCACTAGCATAAGAATTTTGTCTGACACTTGTTAATCATCTGAAGTTTTACATTCTTTCCTCAAATAAAATTGGAGGGAAAATGATTTTTATATTTATTTATTTTTACTCTCTATATTTCATGAGACCACCAACTTCCGTAAATTTTGAAGCTTAAACTTTTAAGTTGAATTGCACTACTAAATTCATGGGACCGCCAATTTTAAAACATTCCTACAAAAAATTTAGAAACACTTATTGAAATATTTTAGGAAGATTCCATCCATGGAACCCTAGCCTTACCTCCTCTTTGAGATCTCCCCCATCCTTGCCTTTTCTCTCTTCCTTCATGATCTTCTCTTAGAGTTATCTCTATCCAAATGTAGACCCCCCATATGTCATGCCCCTAGGTGGTAGTGTAAATTCCAATTAGCTATGTAATGTGGGGTAATTTTGAGTGTAATCATTAACACTTACTTGAAATAGATGTAAAATTTCCTGACTTTACTCACTTAACTAACATGACCAAGATACAATAGGTAAGTTTTTTAAAATTTGATTTAAATATGTCTTTTATTATTTATTTCATAATTCATTTTATTATTATTATTATTATTATTAATTTAGTTATTATTTATTATTTTTCTATTCATTTTACTTATTTAAATCAATCCTTTTTTTAATTTACTAGTTTTTTTCAAAATAGTAATGTATAATTTTTAAGACAATGAGGTAATGAAAAATATACTAAGAAGGAGATCATGACAGAGAAAGCCTATATTCTAGAGGAGGTTCATGGTAGGTTGTAGGAGGCATAGAAGTGGATCATGACAGAGAAACCCTATATTCTAGAGGAGGTTCATGGTAGGTCGTAGGAGGCATAGAAGTAGTTTTAAAACCACAATCAAAAGCATTAGGATTAGGGTGTCCATAGACCTCCCCTTCCATCAAAGGGAGGATTTAGACCCTCTACTAGGATACATAGGCCACAACAATAGTAATAGTAGGCATAAAGTGTAGTGCCCCTCAATTTGTTCTCGGGTGACTGACTGTTGTTTGTATCGGATTGGGATATTATGATACTTGGCTCAATGTTGGATTCATTGCTACGATGATACTTTGATGCTACTTTTATCACTAGTGCTTTATGCCTATGTTATGTGCATCATGTGAATATCTAATGATTGTTTTTACCTTGTTGTTAGCATCTGATTATTGTGCATTGATGTATTTTGGTGAAAGGGAACAGTGTCACATCACTCGCTTTTGAGTGCCCTGCGACACTGCAATTTTCCTCTCACGGTGTGTTTGCCTGTGAACATGTTCTACTATTTTGATTTTCCACAGGTTGCAAGTACCAGGCATCAACTCCACCTAAATTTCCAGGTTTGAGCGTGCCTTAAACCCAATGGAAATCGTTGATGGAGATAGCATCCGGTCCCTTGTTGAGCCATCATCCTAGACAAGGATGAGTATCCATTGTCACCCTGGTAGTCTTGTTCATTTGTGATTTGGTTTGTCTCTGTTGTCATGTTCTTTCCTTTTGTGTCACTGTGAGGTCAGGTACTGCTTGATATTTTGTTCATTTGATTAATTTGATTGATTAGTACTTTGATTGATTATTATATTAAAATAAAGATTATTGGAATTAAATGGAATTGTAATAATTAAAATAAAAGCTTTTATATAATTGTTGTACTGATAAAATAAAATATTATTAATGTTTTATTTGGTTTAAATAAATTTAAGTTATGATTTAATAAAGAGATATAACAATAAATATACTAATTAAACTATGGTGTAGATATAATTAAAAGGTAAGTTAAAATTAATAAATTAAATATTTAAAAGTGGATTTATTATGTGTAACTAAATAAAGATATTTTTATTAATAAACATGTTGAAGAGTGGTAGTAAGCATTTGTCGGGAGATTAAATAAATGAATTTAAAGAAAGGAGTTGCATGCAGCAACATATAGGGTGAAGTGGTTAATAAATTGATTAATTTGCTAAAGAAAGGGGGGGTTTTGGCATAATTTTGGGAGAAGAAAACTAATCCTGCTTCTCTTTTTGTGAATGTCTCTGGTTCTTGGGGGACTCCGGCCTTATCATAGAATTCTTTATAGTGTTCTAGGGGGATCTATTCCTGTGTTCATCGCTTTGCCTTGAGGAAAAGGGAAGGGAGGACAACTAATTGGTGGAGATCAGGTTAGTAGAAGGCTTCCATCATGCATGATCGATGCCTCGACTTCTTAATCTGGTAGTTCTAAAACTCTAATATGTTTTGAATACATTTCAATCTTGTGTTTGAACTAGAAACAATGGCTTAAAGAATATGGAATTGATTTTAGTTTTGACCTTGAGAAATTTCATAAAATTCCTAAAGCCCTTTTTGATAAATCTGTTTTTTTGCATAGCCACAATTATGGTAGTCTTGAGACCGTATATTTTGTGGATTTTTGTCAAATCATCTTAGTGCTTGTTTATGTTCCGCATATTGCTTACATGTCCAACAGTTGTGGGATATACCTTTACCCCTGCCGATTACTATTGCTTGCAAGTTCTAAAGTCGTTCATTTAATCCAACTTATATTTCCACATTTCTACAATCGTGTCTACCAAGGCATATGCAACTAAAAACATCTTGAAATAATTTTGTCCCTTACTTTCTTATCACTTCCCTTACTTGGCTTCAAATACTTTGTTTGGCACAGGAAGGTAGGATGTGGGAAAAGATCGTGGAATTTGGCCTAATAGCTCGTGTGCCATGTCTATGCATCCCTATTTTGCACATTATATTGAATAGTCCATAATTCTTGTCTTTTGCGCCTATGTTTTGCATACATATCTACCAAGGAAGTTACAACTATAGGAAACTCTTTCTAAACTCTTTGTTTGAGCATGACTGCATGCGGCTAGATCACTAACAAAGCTTTCAATGTTAGGATGTGTTCTAGTGTGCTTCTTTAGTTCATAGATTTGGAGAGCTTCCTTGCTAATTTGTTGCATGCCCTTTATCTCATTTGATTTTTCTTGAAAGATTCTGTGGACTTTTCATCCCAATCTATGATTTTATCTTTGGCTACAACTTTATAATTGTTTTGTGTATATTACTCCATGTTTTTGTTATACACTATGACTTTCGATACCCTATGAGGGTGGGCATTCGATAATTCATGCAGCCCTATACTGCAATGCATTTTTCATCACTTGTTATGTTGGGGAATTCAAAATATATATATCAACATTTTTCACATGGCGAATTTATGTTGGGTCGCGGCTTGCCTCCTGGAAAAACGCTATCTCTTGTGTTGAACTATGAATTTACCTCCTTGCACATGCCTTAGGTTGAGTCATCTACTTTGATTTTGATTACTGTTTTATGCATGGACATAGAATGCACCTTATATTCAATACTGGTTGTTTTCATCTTGAGTTTATGAAGTCGATATTGAATAAACTGAACTCATTCTAATCAATCTCAATTTCATGCATTTTATGTGTAATTCGGTAAATGTTATTTGAAATTGGGTGTTTTGTGTATTAATGCAAAGACATAGAAATTGCGTTATGATTTGTATTGAGTTTTATTCGATTTGCTTCATATTCATTCTTGTAGAGTATATTTGGAAATGGCTTTACACTGGTATTGATTATATATATATATATATATATATATATATTTGTATATATATATGTGCGTGTTTGTATGTTTATATATGTATATGTATATTGATATATGGGTTTTTATATATATATGTATATGTATACTTATTTATAAATCATGGCTTTAGAAAAGATTAGTGTTGTCTTGTAAATTATTAAGAAATTTGGGGATAAATGAATGGAATAAAATTACGAAAAGAAAGATTAAATTAATTACATATAAATATATAAATATATGTTTAATAGGGATGTATCGACGAAATGTTCCATCTTGAGAATAATTAATCGTAGTAAGGCAAATTGAATTAAGTAAGGAAAGTTAGTTTATATGAAGATAGGTAGGTTGTATTTCGATTAAGAGGAATATTTTAAGAAAATATGAAATGGTTGCATTGTAAACCCATTATGGATCCTATATTAGTTTAAGTTGTTTGTATGAAGTAAAGTGAATGGTTATCATTTTGGAAATAATTGTGGGTATTTGTGCAAATGCTAATTCATTGTGTAAGGGGGATGTTATAAGTCTTCTAGAGACTTGGGAAATATGTTATGGGGTGAATTGTTGTGTTGGACCCTTGTGTTGATTGAAATTATACTCGCTATGAGTTGTTGTGGGTCTTTAGCCATGCACTCTTACTTGTTGTTTCAGTTCTGATTAAGAGCGAGATGGACATGCCTTGCTCGCGTTATATACCTTTGTGGCTTTTTGTTCTATGTACATGATGACTTTACCCTATTGATTTTGTTGGGTCTCCTAGTTGCTAGTAGGGGGAGTGGCTCTCAATGGGGGCTGACGCACAAAGTGGCACCAGGGTAACCCATGTGGGAGTTTCTTAACTCAGTGATAACTTAAAATGAATTAGGGGTTGGGTAGTTTATACATTAATCAAGATAAGTGAATGCCTCACCCATGTCTGTAGTGCTCGTTTAGGCTAAGGATGGGTTGATAAGGCCTAGTTGGCAAGACCAACTTCCTTGTCTTTACAAAAAGGAAGATTAGTTCTGCATGTGTCACCCTATGGGGCCAACGGCTAGTGAGAGACTTCTAAGGTAACCATAGATGGGCGTCAGCGGCTAGTGAGAGACTGCCAGGGTAACCTATGTCAAGACCGTGCAATGACACTCCCTTCTCTACAAGCTAGTGTTCCCTTATTTGTTCTCTCCCTTTGATATGTGAAATCCTCTAGAAGTAATGTATGATTTTATGTGTTGTTAAATTGTTTCGGTGTTAGTTGTCCTTTGTTAGCCTTGTTATGTCAGATTGTGGTTGCCGTATTGTTGTTGTTGTTGTTGTGGGACCAGGTTCTATCTCCTAGCATGGGGGGTGGACCTTAGGGTTTCACATGGTCGAGTGGAATGTGCCTTGTACTCCATCAGGTTCCCTTCTCTTTTGATCATTCATGTGGCAGATACTCTTGATGATGTGGATTTTTGCTCTTGTTCTAGTTTGTGTGAGCTATATTTGATATCCTTGTAATGTACTACAAATCAGTTATATCATGTAATGTAATTATGATGCACTCTCCTCTCTTATTCGCGGAATCACAAATGTAATGATGTAATATTGTAAATAATTGTAAACTCTCTCTTGTAATGATAAATGTAATTGATATTATTGAATATGATTGTTAAATTAATGGCCTTTGATGTTGTTATATTGATGGCATGAAATGGATGTTCTCATTGGTTGATCATATAATGTGATGATTTTAATGTACTCCTTAATGTTAGACAAATCATGTATAATAAATTAATTCTTGTTAGTTTGGTTAATGGAATTCTAGTAGCATAGTCATGGAACCTTAGAAGACTTAGGTTAGAATGTAAGTTGTTGTAAATCTACAATCTTTAATATGTTGCACTTCAAAAAAAAAAATTGCCTTGTTTTTATGTGTTTTAGCATGTTGTCCTCTAGGGTTTTGTGGCGAGGCGTTACATAAAGGCCTAGATCGCAACAAGGTGAACACCCTAAGAAATGACAGACATAGGGTCCACATAGAGATCATAGACTATAGGGTCAACACTTACGACCCCCATGCAAAATCTATGCATGTTGTGGCGAAATATTATATCTAGGAACTTGGATCTCCTTTTTCCAGTATATAGCTTAAATTCAGGGAAAATGATATGTAACCACTTCAAATTCTAATGGCATATGTTGTGGTGGATTCTAAGCAATATAATCATTTTTATTATTATTGATTTCCTTCTTAAGATTGAGCATTTCTTGTAATAATATATCTAAGGTAGGGTTAGAAACAAGGGTAGTATTGGGTGTATGTGAAAAAATAGAGTTATAATGAGGTTGTAAGGTCCAGGGTAAAGACACAACCGTGAATGGATGGATCACATTATGTGAAGGATTAGTCATGGGATGAGATGGGTGGATGGTATGAGCCATAATTTGGGAAGGATGAACAATATGAAACATACAAATGGAGGGTGTAACACTAGTGGCTATGTGAGAAGAAGGATGTGATGCAAATGAAACACTAAATGGGATGGAATCACTATAAGAAGATATGGTGGAAAGGATATATTTAGGAGGCAACAGTATTATGGTCATGGGAATGGTAGGGGTAAGGGTGGGATTAAAAGAGGAGGATGGATAGGATGATACAACATAGAAGAGGTTAGTAAAGGTCCAAGGTCATCCTCTAATGTATTATAGAAAAGGTTTTCTAATTTATAGGGAGATTCAACTTGAATAAATGCATCAACTAGTACTTACATAATGAGTGATTGATCTTTCTTAACCAAGTGGAACTCATGATGATAATCTTGTTGATCTTTTAAGTGGTTCTTATTACATGAGCATAAGAAAAAAATTCATTATTGTTAAATGGGTAGCCATAGTGGGGGTCTAAGAGAGCACTTCTAAAAGGAAGACTATGATCATGAATAGCCCATGGCATAAACAATGCATTATGATAAGGAAATGTTAAAAGATAGGGCACTATTGATCATTTTTATATTTGAAAATTTAGAAAAAATAATGGTATATCAAATTTAAAAAATGAATCCCTAACAAAGTACCAAAGGTGGGTAGGGTGGGCAAAATTGAAGGTCACAATAAAGCACAAACCATAGGAGGAAAGACCATCAAATAGGAAAACAAGCTCTGGTAAAATCTATAAACAGATAGAGTAATAAAAAATTACATATCTTAAACCTTAAAGCAATGAATATATACACCCTAGGGTGGTGCAAGATCAAACATGTTCGCCAAAATGTAAAGGAAAATACATGTTAATTAATTGATGATATTAATAAATACACAATTAACCTATTTAACAACATATCTAAGAAAATATCAAAATAGTTAATTGAAAAGGAGGGGTACAATTATTTGTGAGAACTACAAAAATATTAGTTTTGATGTCCAAAAATTAGTCATACAAAAAAATGAATGTCCTCAAAATGCTAACTATTTAGAACCCCATATAGGCTTGGGATTCTATGTAGGTTGATTTTGTGGCTCATGATCAAATCCACACCATGTGGATTTGATTTAGCCATATATACACTTCTACTACCTAGTTTTCTTTAATTTCTATTGTTTACTCTAGTATAGGGATTGGCAATATTAAAAAACACCTTGGAAAGATTGCTAAATTGCAAGAGTTTACTTGTCCCTAGTCAATCCCATGGAATGGATAGGTTTATGACCTTGGTAAGTGTTAGCAAATAAGAAGCCACTGTGCAAGTGATATTGAATGAAAATTTTGATGTAGACATTATTCTTTTTAATGCACCACATCAAAGTCAAATTATTCCTATTGAGTGCTTCTTGAATGCCCAATGATTGTTAATGATAATCAAATGATCCATGTAGCTTAGGAAAATTCAAAGTTAGAAAACATTAATCAATAAAATCAAACCCAAAAAACCCTAAGCAACAATGAAGCACAATACTATTATGAAAACTCAAAATAACATAACAAAGCTACCTAAATCTTCACGTCATGGTTGAATCACCTTCATTTTTCTTCTCCATTTTTCTATGAAGTGATGAATGCCCTCATATTTGTAACCTACAATGAAAGCCTAAAGTAAATTACAGCAAAATATCGAAGAAACTAATTATCTCAACAACACAATAGCTATAAATTCAAGATTTTCTAAGATGATCAAAATGATAAATAGCAACACTATTTATAGAGAGCCAGATGGAAAATGGACGATTGAGATTGAAAAGACATTAATTTGATCAATGACCGAAATTAGAAGAGACAAGATGAGATAAGATCGAAAGTGAAGGAGGAAGAGGAAATTAACTGATTTTTCAACAAAATCAATTATTTCAAAGAGCAAAGTGAATAATTAAACAATGGCAGCATTATTTAATTATAGAAGAAAAGGAAAACTAATTTTTCGAATTAAATAGTAATTTAATTCAAAATAAGTGAGAGGGAAAGTCCATTTAAAAAATCATTTAAATAAATATTATTTATTTAATTATGGAGAAAGTAAGATAAGTGAATAATTAAATAATTAGAATTAATTATTTAATTATAGTAGACAAAATGGTGATATTTAAGTAAATTAGATTTATTTAATTATAAGGGACATGAACCTTAGTGACGTAATTAAATAATATTTAATTAATCAGAGGTTGAGGTGAAATGATGGAAAGATTTAATTAAATAATTAAAATTACTTAATTAATAGGAGAGTGATGACATTAGAAAATAAATTTTAGGTGTCTAAATTTGCCCCTTTTTGATATAATGTAGTTTATTGCATTATGCCAAAGAAAAAGATATGCCCTAGTGAAAGTAGGATGAAGAAGGATGAAGAGGAGGTAGTGGTATGCCCCCTCGAGAGGACAGGCAGGTTCAAACAAGACGAGTGTGCTCTTGAAATGGATGAGAGGACTAGAAGATGAAGGTCAAAAGGATAGAGGAAAATAGATAAGGATGATGAAGATGCAAACTAGAAGAAATGTTAGAGCAGAAAAGATGAATGTTAGCATGGAAGACATGGATGTTAGCAAGCAAGAAATGGGTGTTGAGATAGTACTAGCTGAGATAATTTGCATATTTATATTTTTCTATGCAAGGCTTGTGCATTTAATCATCATTGGGTAGTAAAATATGACAAATGGACAACAAACATCATGGTATGACATAGACCAAGGTGTGCAAGGTCATCCATCTATAAAACAAATAATCGCATACAAGGAATGTTCTAACTCATACTAAGGGTCATGTTGCCCCAATCTTTTTGTCAAGACAAACCGTAGACAACAATCAAATAAAAGACGAGTCATGAGACATCATCGCTCCTCTAAATCCTTCATGGGACATCCTCGAGGTGGCTAGTAACATGACTGAAGCAAATCCAAAAGATAAGACAAAATAGACCAACAAGGTCAGCAGTCATTCAAATTATTTGCCAATAGGTGTGCGTCTGTGTGTTAAGTGACTAAGTGAGTGATGGGTTGATTGTTTTGACTAGGCTTGGTTTCAGGAGAAGAAACATGTCGTATAAGACGTCAAGTCTAGTTTTGATCATGCAACTACCTGTATAAGGAAAATGACAAAGTGTGATAGTGACAAGGTCTAGTTTTAGGAAGGACACATCCTATATAAGACCATTGGTTTTGATTGATTTGACTGGTTGGATTAATTTGACAGATGACTGATTTGACTTGGAGACATCTTGGCTTGCTTTTCTTGTTGATTCAAGATTTGTGTTTGAAGTTTAGATGATTGTTTTGTGTTTGAGTTGATAGTGGCCGATTTATTTTGATTGACCTAACGAACCCTAAAAGACTGACCTAGGGGGCCTCGGGGGCTCATCGACAGATGGCCTTGCCTATGTAGCAATGCGCAAAGACCTCGTAGTTTGACATGACCCTTAACTTATTTTCAATGACAAAGGACTGAATCATGATTTTATTGTTTTATTTGACAAACCTAAAGGACTAACCTAATGCCTCGAGAGCACATCGACATATGGCCTTGCCTACATCTAGTCGCAGAGGCAACATAGTTCGACAATGACAAAGACTGACATGACTCACTCTGACTCTATTTTTGAGATTTTGAAAGTTATTTGGATGTTTTTGTGTTTTGACATATTCAATTTTTTTTGTGTTTTTCAATATTTTTATGATTTTTTTTTTAATTTTTGGGAATATTTGATTTTTTTTGTCTTTTTTGGGAATATTTGATTTTTTAAATTTTTTGAATGTTTTGATTTGTTTGAATTTTGAAGTTTTATGATTTTTTTGGATTTTTGAATGTTCTAATTTTTTTAGATTTTGAAGCTTTATGATTTTTTTGGATTTTCAAATGCTTTGATTTTTTTGGATTTTGAAGTTTTATGATTTTTCAAATTTTTTGTATTTTTGAGATTTCTAGATGGCCTTGTTATTTTAGTTGATCAATGAATGTTCTAAATCCATGGATGGTGTTGATGTAGAGATTGGGACCATGATATGCCAATAATGACCTTTATGGAGTAGTTTCCTTGTTAGGATCATAGCGCTTGCATACAACTGATTGATGTTATTGTGATCCTTTCTGATACTAGAGTTGGCCTTATTAGAATACACACATCGCGATAGAGTGCCATGAGACTCCTTACAGTTGCTGCTAAGATGTGACAGATTCCTGAGGTATGTCTTTTAGACTTTAGGTGCGATGTAGGATTATGATGGATGATGGTAGACATGGAAGGATTATTTGGATGTTTGAATGTAGTAGTTTTTATTTTCCAAACTTGGGATGTTGGATGGTGGAGTTTGGAATTTTGATTGGGATAGTGTTTGGAACCAACACTTTTATATGCCTTTCTTGATGATAATTTTGAAGGAGGTGGACATTTATTATGTGTGGGAGTCCTCTTTTCTTGTGGCTCCACATCTTGATTGACTTTTGGATTTGGAATATTTTCTTTTCTTGATCCATTTTTCTTTGGGATCCATTTTAACTTCATTTGTCCACTTGGATTTTTGTTTGATTCAATGGCCTTTGAAATTTGATTTTGAACTTTGGATTTGTAATCATTTTCTTTTTGTTGGTTCCAAATGGAAGGTTTATTCATGTTCGAATGACGTTTTATGGTGTGGATGGAAGGAGTGTTGGCAACAACCTTATGACAAGGACTAATCATGGCCTTCATTTTGATGTTTGTATTAGATAAAGTTGCCCCCAATATCAAGGAGGTATCACTAGCATCGTTTGATTTTATAATTGAAGAATAGCCAAGACCTTGATGTCTAGGATTTGTTGGACTCAGGGAACACTGAGAGGGGGGTGAATCAGTGTTCAATAATATTTAAATTTTAATCCAGATCTTAAACCATTCACAACACTTAAACAAAAGTGAAGATGCAAGCATATGAAGGAAATAATCAAAACACCATAACACCAATATTTTTATGTGGAAACCCTGTTAGGGGAAAAACCATGGTGGAGGTTAATCCACAATTTATACTATGTTAAAAGTATGATGAAAAAGGGGAATGCACATGCATTCAAGCACACTGCCTAGAGCTCACTGCTCAAAAACAAGAAGGCTCACTGCCTTACAATATGTTTGGATTACAACTAAAGGTTGAACTGAGAAAATAACATCTACAAATTCCTAGTTTCAGTTTTGGTGAAGCTCATATATCAGATTTTGGACCTTATGTCTGATTCTGCAATTCTCTCTGCTTTGCTTTGCCTTAATTCATGACAATCCTCTTCTACTCAATTGGAACTATGCCAAATAGCTCAACAACCCTTCTGCTGTTTGCACATTTTGAACATGCACCAACTCGCACTACAAAATGAATTAATCGATCTCTTATATATATCGACTAGCAAGAATTCAATTGCTATATGTCGGCTTCAACACAATGAAAACATTTTTTTAAATGTCAGCTCAGATCATGAATAATATTTAATGTGCACCCATATAAGTCGTCCAAACCATGGGTAGGACCCAAAACAAAATTTCTAACACAAGAATACCTTAATTAATTATACCTCAAATATCTGCAACATGTCATATTCACTAAGTCGGCCACCATGAGTTAATAAACATAAAATCTTCCTGTTGGATCTCCTAACTCGTACACCAATTAATGCAACATCACAAAACTTAACAATAAGATAATATAGATGCTTAACAACTTTCTTCGAGATCCACAACTCAAAAAGATAATCTAGTGAGGCATACAAATTGACATACTAACTGGATACCCTGTTCTTCATTCTCTCTATCGGTATTACGCTATCCTTTACTCTGCCTACCAATATGAACAAATCTTGGTCTGTAGATCGAAATAATGACTTAGGTTGCCATAAATGACAACACTAGAAGCCATATGCCAACAATCTCCCCCTTTGGCATTGATGGCAACACTTAGTGAAAAATGACTAAGTGTCGGAACCAATGATTACGCTACCAAAGTTCAAAATTTCAAAACACAACTCCCCCTTAGAATGATAAGGCATTTTTCACTAATCTCTCTCCCCTTTTACATCGATGAAAAACATATTTTGGGCCTCCCCCTTTGCTAATTCAAAAATTTGATCAAAATTTGAAGTAATACAACTGCTACTCAAGTTAGAAAATTATCTTGTACTTATCTTTCATCTCCGGAAGAAATTTCCTCCAAGCTTCTATTGAAATCCCAATGATTAAGATCAAGTTGTTATTCTCAGATGTCTAGTTGATAATCCAGATGAGAGGTTCCAGAATTGTGATTGCCTCTTCTAACTTCTCTCCTTTCCTCAGAACCTCAATTAACTACTCCAATTTGCATTCGGTTAAATCCTTCACTTTCCAAAAAGTGTCCACAAGGTTGTTTTTGGTGAAGAGAAATTTTGTGTGCTTAGACTGCAATTCTTGAATCCTTTTCTTGATTGCACCATCCTGATCCTGAAACATGTTATAATCCTGACCAATCTTGTTTAGCTCAAATTCAATTTGCTCTAATTTCTCTTTGTATCTCCCAACTGCATGAGGCCAACGAAGACAATAGTTATAGATGTTATTTGTAGTATTTATGCATTGCCTCAACACATTCATTTTCCTTTGTAGTTTGGTAAGAGATAGCCTGAACTACTCCTTTAGATGTAGAATTATCTCTCCCTCTTTCTTGTCCTCGGACTCAGAGACCATGGCTTCCTTAATGCATTTGATCATCTCTTCAGGAAACACATTCTATAAACTCTCCAAACCAATGTTATTGTGCACAAAATAAGTACTTAGAGTGCTCTCAATCAGATCTTGCTCATATGAGGGTTTATCAGACCATATGTCAGCAATTTTCTGCATCCAATCTTTCTCCTGAACAAGCTGCAGTACCTTTACTTTGGATAAAACACCTTCTTCACTTCCTTCTGCCATTACTACATCCAGTTCAACTGATTTTGGTTCATCCCTTGGAGTGTACTCATCATATTCTTCATCTGGTATGTCCACAATCACTTGTTCTTTACCTTTTCCTTTAATTTTTGGAGTCTTGTGTGCCAAAGGAATGTCATCAACAATCTCTTGAGCTCTTTTCTTCTTCCTCTCCATCTCACCGGAAGAGGATCCAACCTCAAGTGCTTTTACCGAAATGGAAAGGCTAATTGCACCAAACTTCCCTAGTAGTTCTTTAAAGAAATTTGCATACTCTTGCTCACAATTTGCCAAAGTATTAGAATGTTCAAAAATTTGTTTACAAACCAGTTCATTCTCTTTCCATACAACATTATTGATTTGAGGCAAGCAATTCAGAAAATACATCACAAGACATATGACCAAGGTACCAAACCTAAAGGGGTAATATGCTTCCTTTGTTAGTTGCACATTTTCCATCAATTGATCTTTTAGCAATCCGCATAGGTCAAAATCATGATCCTCCATTATCATTTTATGAGAGATGTAAACTGCACCTACCAAAGTTGCACCTTCCCTGTTTCTGAAAAAGATTTTGTATGAGATTCCATGTGCAATGTACCTTTTTATCAGATCTTTGATCATCAAAATTATCAAAGCCCTCTGATCTCCAGTTACTCTAGTTAGGGTTTTGACTTCCCTGTTCTAAATCGACTTCTTTTTCGGTATATCCCCAACATTGCATAACCCAGTTAGATTCTTAATCACATCTTTCAAAATGAGATAGGGTTTATCCAGAGTTACAATGTCATCATTCAATCTATTTAAGATAAACCTAGCCACTTTCGCGTTATCAAAATAAGGAAATTCACTCCAAATGTCCAAACTTTTGTGTTTCACACCTTCAAGCCACCTCAATTCATTGGTCGACAACAAATTTATCACATCCCTAACCTTCTTACTACTATATTCATCCAAATTTACCATTCCTTTGATTTGCTTCATTTTCTTTTCTGTATCGAACAAGTTTCTACCGAACACCAAATTAAGTGAGAATTTTACAAGCAACTAAAATACCTGATGAATTCATTGCCGAATTGACTTTACTCCTTCGAAATTCTGCTAAAGAGGCTCTCCTTCTACTCTTCTTCAATGCAAGGTGACAAATGAGGGTTCCAAAAACCTTTTATAACTCACACACCTAACCTTTTTACCGCATTAAATGTTTTTCCCTAGGTGTTCTGGATACTCTATTTTCTCAGACAACAAAAGAAGAATTCATCTGCAGACCTTCTACTTCTCAAACTTCTACACAAGCGATTACCGATACATTTGTAGACTGATAGCACAACTACTAACAATTTCCTACATTATGGTGCCAATTACTGACATGGGGACAAAGGATTTTCTTGAAAAACTCCCCCTAGGCCAATGGCCTAAGATCAATTTTTGGAGGAATTACCAAAAACTGCTTCTAGTGTGAACTTATCTCCTTCATCAGATTCACTCTTCCTTACCCATGTTTTCTTAATCTAATCTCTTATATCTTCCACAGTCACTTTCGCTTTTCCTTTATCTTTTTGTGAAATTCTGCCTTTGTATACCAAACCTCTTCTATCCATGTTTTTGTTCCTGCAAAATCTTGCAATGTGACCAAATCTGTTGCAATTGTGACACACAAGATTTCTTTGTCTAGACCACTCATTCCATTGATTTCCTCTTGATATGCATTGATTAGCAACGTGCCCAAATCTTCCACAGGTGTAGCATTTAAAATTCCTTATACTGACAGACATACTTTTGCATTCAATTGATTTATGACCAAACTTGTTGCAACTGAAACACTGACCGGTAAATGATGGATTGCTTGAATTCATTTTAGTTTTGCACTGAGAAGCCATATGACCAAATTTATTACAAGAAAAGCAGTAACCATTGAACTTTTGAGCATTAGGTTGTCTTACCGGATACCTTTTGCCTCTGTTCATCTAATTTCTTTGTCTAGAGTCCTTATGTTCAAATCCGAAGCTTTCTCCCTTCTCATATCCAAGACCTCACTTGTCATTTGCATCCTTTTGTCCTTTAGTCAGCTCATCAAGCTTAGTAGAACCAATCCTAAACTTCTCCTTGTATTCATTTGCAGTGGTGAGTTCATCTCTGAGAATAACTATCTATCTTTCAAGTTCTTGTTCATTATTTTTGGATTGTTGTAGTTCAATTTCTAGCTGAATGAATCCACTATTAACTTTGTTGCATTCTTCAAATTTTTCTTTTAAGGACTAGGCCAGATTCTCCTCATTCTTCCTTCTTTCTTCAATCTCCTTAGTTAGCTTTATTTCCACATATTCCATCTCAAGCTTTAGAGCAACATTGTCTCTAGCAAACTTTTCATATTCTTCAGTTATTTATTTTAGGGTCTGATTCAGGTGAACATCTTCCAAGCTTTTGTACTTTCTTTCTACTTCACCTGATCACATAGTTCCTTCCTTTTTTTCTCTTGACTCATTGATTTTATCCTTCAATGATTGAATGAATTTTTCAGCATCTTCAAGATTTGCTTTTAATTCCACGACTTCTGCTTTAGACTAATCAAGATCATCAAGTGCCACCAAAAGTTGTTGTTGAAGACCACCAAAGTCCATTGCATTCCAAGATTCACCTCAAGATGTTAAACTTCTGCAGAGGAACCTTGCTCTGATACCAATTGTTGGACTCAAGGAACACTGAGCGGGTGGGGTGAATCAGTGTTAAACAATATCTAAATTTTAATCCAGATCTTAAACCATTCACAACATTAAACAAAAGTGAAGATGCAAGCATATGAAGGAAGCAATAAAAACACCATAACACCAAGATTTTTAAATGGAAACCCTGTTAGGGGAAAACCCACGGTGGAGGTTAATCCACAATTTATACTCTGTTAAAAGTATGATGAAAAAAGGGAATGCACATGCATTCAGGCACACTGCCTAGAGCTCACTATTCAAAAACAAGAAGGATCACTGCCTTACAATATGTTTGGATTACAATGAAAGGTTGAACTAAGAAAATAGCATCTACAAATTCCTGGTTTCAGTTTTGGTGAAGCTCATATATCAAATTCTAGACCTTCTATCTGATTCTGCAATTCTCTTTGCTTTGCTCTGCTTTAATTCATGACAATCCTCTTCTGCTCAATTGGAACTGTGCCAAATCGCTCAACAACCCTTTTTTTATTCACAAATTTCAAACATGCACCAACTTGCACTACAAAATGAATTAATTGATCTCTTATATAGATCCGCTAGCAAGAATTCAATCGCTATATGTCAGTTTCAGCACAATGCAAATATTTTTTTTAAATGTTAGCTCAAATCATGAATAATCTTTAATGTGCACCCATATAAGTCGGCCAAACCATGGATAGGACCCAAAAAAAAAATTCCAACACAAGAATACCTTAATTAATTATACCTCGAATATCCACAACATGCCATATTCACTAAGTCGGCCACCATGAGTTAATAAACAAAAAATCATCCTATCGGATCTCCTAACTCATACATCGATTAATGCAACATCACAAAGCTTAAAAATAAGATAATATAGATGCTTAACAACTTTCTTCGAGATCCACAACTCAAAAAGATAATCCGGTGAGGCATATAGATCAACATACTAACCAGATACCCTGTTCTTCATTCTCTCTGTCGGTATTACTCTGTCCTTTACTCTGCCTGCCGGTATGAACAAATCCTGGTCTGTGGACCAAACTAATGACTTAGGTTGCCATAAATGACAACACTAGAAGCCATATTCCAACAATATTTTCATAAAACTATGTTGGTTCTCGAATTCCTTGCTCATATATGCCTAGTCCTTTTCCTTGATACTGCATGCTCTGAAAAATTATGTTTGTGATGGGGTATCTATTATTTTGGCAGCAAGATGCAATCCCATCATTGTGTATGTAGAGATCATTACTCAATATTTTCTCAACAAGAAATCCTACTCTAACAAAGATAGATGATCCTAGTTGATAAGATTTCATAGCTTCATTGACATGTTGGAGGATATATTTCTTATTGATATCTTTGGTTTAATTTTATAAAAAATTAGATTCTAACAGTTCTTCAAAAGATATCGGTGCTTCTAATTCAATGTAGAAACCTTCCTTATGGTCATTATCATAGATTCTAGTGAATTCAGCTCTAGCTCGATCATTTACAAATATGTCCAGAGTAGAAAACTCTTGTTCTAGAGGAAGATCATCTATGTGTCCCAAGGAGGCAAGTGTCTCATTTTGGGAAATGGAAGTGTTCGGATTTTGGGTAGGATCTTGGTCAAAGATAGGTTTGTCTTGGGTGACATGATTGTCTGAAAGGATTTCTTGAATGGACTTAAGGATGGGGTCATGTGATGGACTACTTCGATCTTGATATGAAGGTGAAGTTATGATGTCATGCCTTGGGTTTTCCTCTTGACATATATCCTCAAGTGTAGGTAATGGGATGTGTTTTTGGAAAATGATAGAATTTTCATGACTAAATGTATGTTGGGATGGAGTGGGTTGGAATGGATTAATGGGTGATGGACTAGGATAGGATGTGGAGGCTTGGAATGGGTTGAGGGATGATGGACCAAGATAGGATGTAGCAGCTTGGAATGGACTAGTGAAAGGTTGGTTTCCCTTGTCAAGGTTAGGATAAGGGGGATAAATGGACATTTGTTGTGGATTAATGACATGGATTGTGTTAATGGACTCTTGATAGTGAGGGTAGATAAATGGAGGACTAGAATTTATGAGTTTTTAGTAAGAGGGATAGATGGGTGGTTGACTATGGGTTGAGGTTGATTGGTATTTGGACTTGATGAATTGTCTTTTTAAGTCTATGGCTTGATGGGTTTGACCATTGCAGATTAATTGGTATTCAACTTGACTAGCAAGCATATCAAGGTCAATTGAAGACATGGTGGTGAGGTGAAGTCTAGAAAATAACAATGCAAAGGTATGACCTAAGCCTAAGGTATGCAACCTAAGCTATGTTTTTTGGATTTTTTTGAAGATATAGGGATGCATAATAACAATATCTAGATTAAGAGTCAAGGTGACAAAATTCTATGACTAAGGTATACAAAGTGTGGAATGATGGGATGGAATAATATGACCTAGTATGAAGACTAAAACCTCTGGTAAACCTAAGATATGGTTGCTAATCAAACTAAGATAGGTATAGAAACTAATTTGATTATCAATGACCTTGGGTAAAGTAAAGACCGATAAGATGTATTGATATGGTGGACTCAAATTGGAATGATGAGTTGAGGAACCAACCTAAATGATGACGACTAGATGACTATTGTTTGAAAGATAAGGTTAAGAGAATAAAAATTTGAAGTTATAGTATAGTCTAAGTTTGATGGGCTTCCTAATCAAGAGGTTTAGGAAAGCTAAAAAGATGACCTAAAGTTTGACCTATGGGTAATGTCTAATGCAAGAAGATGAGGTGATGGATGAATGAATAATGGAAAAAATGAAGTGAACAAGTCCTTGGTCTAAACAAATTGTGCTAGGTGTGGTATTTGTTTTGTTTGTTTGCTTTGATACAGACACATAAAACACAATGTTTTGTTTGTTTTTGTTTGTGAATGTTGTTTGACTGTTGCAATAGAAGAACATTCAAGTACAAATCCTAGGCTAGTAGATACAATATTTACTAGATTCCCACTTGGATTTCTCCAACCACACTTATTCAGATCAGATAGCTTAGAATTTTGGTGGCATTGGCTCCTCCTTACACGACACACAGTTCTCAGGCTCACCAAACTTCGAATTCCCAAAGACTCGAAGATCTCAAGGAACAAGTTGCTATCTCAACTTTGAACTACAAGAACGTGGGACGGTTTCAGAGGTTCAACCTCCTGTGCCAACAAATAGAAGGATTTTGGCTACTAAAAATAAGAGGTGTTTAGTGGGGGACTATTGTGAACAAAGAGCCCATCTATAATAGCTTGAGAACTAGGAGGTCCACTCCCACTCTCATCACCAACAAGTCTCGATGGACCAAGGGTCTCATGGCTTGGTTTTGAATGATGCTAGCCACTCCTTGAGGTACAACTTTCATTCTCCTCCCTTTGATATAGCCCGCCGGAAAATATGCTTGAGGTCAAACCCTGGGGTGATGAAATCCCCAAGCAAGCCTCCTACTAAAAATAAAAAAGGGAGACTAATGTGTATTTCTCGTCACCCAGGATCGCATAAGTACGTAAGGGGAGAGGATACGTACACACTAGTTCAAGTAACACATAATGTGCAAGTGCACCAAACATGACAAACAAAGTTCTTTTTAAGCACCAAACGAAGTGTTTGCTATACTAAAAGACAATCGGTTTAAAAAAAATTAAATCTTCAAGAAACGTCCTGCACCAAATGTCATTAGTAATTTCAAGTTTTCAGTCTTCGACAAACGTGTATTCAAGTTTTTCAGTTTAGGTCTTTCACATGCGAACCTACAAAAACCAAATTAACACAATTGGCCTCAAATAGAAAACTAAACTAAAAAGAGAACTGACATTTAATCTAGAAATTAATAAAATTAATCTAATATAAATAAAAAATTAAAAAAATCTAATTAGTCTAAATTAAAAACTTAAATCTAAACTAAATTAGGAAAAATCCAAAATATAAAACTAAATTAAAAATCTAAATTAAAGATCTAAATAAAAAATATAAATTAAATTAAAAATCTAAATTAAGATGATGGGCTGATAGAGGATGGCACTACAGATGGGAGCCTGTTTGGCCCACAGCCTGTGAAGCCCATTTTGCATGTGTCCTTCTTGCTCTTGCATGCGGGTGTTTGGGTGCAGATTGGTGATAGTGTGTGTTGTTCATTGGGGAGGGGATGTTGACATTTAAGGTGGAAGCTTTTTCATTTTATTGGGTCCACGTTTTTTATTCTTGGCTCTTCATTCTACTGTTTGGTTGCTTTGATCTAGTAGGCAGGGGGAATTTTTCCTTAGGTTAGTTTTCTTCTTTTGTTGCTTGTGCTTCTTTCAGAGCCTTCTTCTTTGAGGGTTTTTCCCTATCTCCTCTTTAGTGATGGATTGAGGGGAAGCTTCGGGGGTCAATTTTGCCTTGGATTTCTGAACTGCTCTTGGAACGAACTCTCCTTCTCTTTCAATGAAGGTTTTTAATAACAAATTGTTCTCTAAGGAGTCGAGGATTCCATCTAGAGGTCCTCGTATCCCAAAAATTAATGGGTGTTTGGAACAAATCAAAGATAGCCCGGTGCTAGTAATTCAACCTGAATCGATTGTGGAGGATATTGAGTATTACTTGAAGCATGATTTTCTCTCCAAATTTTTGGGAACGAGGATTTCACTCCAATTATTGGATTCGTGGGATCATTGTACCTGGTCCCTGGAGGGAGAGATGGAAATAATGTTGTTAGAAAATAGTTACTTCATGGTGACTCTTAATTGCATGGAGGATCACAATAGAGTGTTCGAAGCTGGGCCTTATTTCCACAACTAGATTAGTTTATTTATTAAACCTTGGCATGCGGGTTTTGATCCTTCGAAGGCGCTTCCAAATCAGGTTTCGATGTGGGTACGTATCCCTAGATTTCTAATTGAATGTTGGCACAATGACATATTACATTGGGTTGCTTTGTTGTTGGGGAAACCAGTGGGTCCTTCTCAACAAACTTAGGATAGGAAGGTAATGAATTTTGCTTGCATTTTGTTGAAATGGATTTAAATAACCCTCTTCTAAATTATTTGGAAATTCATGTGGGTTCATATTCTTGGGTGCAACAACTAGATTATGAGACATTGCCCTTTTGGTGTCGTCTATGTCATGAATATGGCCATCTGCAGAGAAGATGCCCAAAGTCTAAATCTTTTGAGTCTCAGCCTACTCAGCCTCCTCGTAATCCTCCTAAGGTTATCAAAGGACAAGACCCCATTCCTAGTGAGGTTGTTGGTGTGGAGGGTTTTATTTCGGTTAAGGCTTGTAATAGGAATCAGGGTCAAAAGAGGACTCTTAAGGAGTGTCAAGAAGGAGATACCTTTAATAGATTTGAGGTTCTAGATGATCTCAGTTAGCAGGAGGTGAATTCAAGTATGATGCTTATGGATTAGGGTGTTTCAAAAAGGGTTCAGGAAGGTATTATTATAGATTACAACTAGTCTTCCTAGGAGGCTAGTGCTTTTCAAATGGAAATGGAATTGAGTTTGGTGGTTCATGGGAGGTTTGAGCCTCTTGCAAATACGAAGATGGGGGAGGGAGAGATCTCTACTCCATTGGTGAAAGTGGGGTCTGATTTGGTGAAAGGCAACAAGGCTTCTCCTTCGTTGGGAATTCTTCAAAAAGACCAAAAGAAAGGGGTTGCTGAGAAGTCTTCCAAAGTTGGGAGAAAGGACTTGGAAAAAATAAAGATGATGGGGGAGACTTTGGTGGAGTCTGGATCTATTAAGACCCTGGATTCCCATTTTTCTAACCCTTCAAAATGATCATCCTCTCTTGGAATGTAAGGGGATTGAACAGTGGCCCTCGACACAAAGTTGTTCGTGAATTGGTGAAAATTCATTCTCCTAATGTTCTTTTTTTACAGGAGACTAAGTTAACTGTTGAAAGTATGATTGGTTTGCTGCTAAAGATATGGGGGTGGAGTGATTTCTAGTGTATTGGGGATTAGGGTAATGAAGAGGATGTGGCTTGCCTGTGGAACCCTTTGAAGATTCATCCTCTTTGGTGGATGTCCTCCAAGTCTTCCATCTTTGTGGTTACTTCAAGTCGAGAGTTGGGGGAAACTATTCTACTTTCAAACATCTATGCACCTACTAATTTTCCTGGTAAGCAGTTATTTTGGTCTTGTATTAATTTCATTTAGAGCCTTGCTCCTTTTTTACCTTGGATTATTGCAAGTGATTTCAATGCCATTATTGAGTTGGATGAGAAGAAGGGTAGTATTGCGAGATTAGAGCCCTTTTCTTTCCTTCTTCATGATAACATATCTGCCTTGAATCTAGTTGACATTAAGCCCCGTAATGGTCAATTTACTTGGAACAATAGGAGAGTGGGAGAGAATTGTATTGCTGAGAGACTTGACCATTTCTTAGTTTCCTATTTCTAGATTAGAGGGTGGTGGTCTACTTGCTCTGAGATTTTGGATTGGACGGACTCGGATCACTAGCCTATTAAGTTATTTGCTACTTTGACACGTGTTGCTTGATCCCCCTCTTTCAAGTTCCAACTTATGTGGTTAAGAGATTCTTTTCTGCAGGAGTACATGGCCAAATGGTGGCGGAGGGGAAGACTTGCTTATGGCACTACTATGTATTCTTTTTCCAAACTGCTACAATATGTGAAATATCAACTCAAAAGTTGGAACATGCATTGTTTTGGAAATATTTTTCATGCTAAGGTTGTTGCTCAAGCTGACTTGGATTTCATTACTCGAGAGTTAAGGGAGTTTGGTCTTTTAGAGGATTTACTCAGGGAGGAGGCAAGGGCTTTGAAAGGTTTGTAAGAGTGTGAGTTGTGCGAAGAAATCTATTGGAAACAAAAGGCTCATGTTGAGTGGTTACATGAGGGAGACAAAAACATTGCTTTCTTCTTCAATTCAGTGAAAGTTAGGAGACATGGCAATTCTATGCATGTTCTTATGAATGATAGGGGTGAGCATTTTTCTTCTTCAATCAAGTTGGATATATCTTTCACAAGAACCCGCTGGAGCACTAAAAATTCTTAATGCTTTTGGTTTTGCTAAGGAGTGGGTCCAATGGGTTATGTGTTGTGTTAATTCCACTTCTTTCTCGGTGTTGATTAATGGTGATACTTCTCTTTTTAGTGCTTCTAGAGGCCTTCGGCAAGGGGATCCTCTCTCTCCTTATTTATTTATTCTTCTTGCAGAAGGTCTAGGGAGAGTGGTGAAACATAATGTAGAGTTAGGTTTCATTCAGGGATGGATGTGGGGAAATGGTATTCCTCCTCAATCTCACCTGCAATTTGTGGATGATACTGCACTTTGATGGGTATGGCTAAGATCAGAGAAGCTATAAATTTGCGTAAGGCTTTAGATATCTATCTTGTTGCTTTTGGTCAAAGGATTAATGAAGATAAATCTTCCATTTTCTTCTTCAATACTCCATGGCTTATTCAACAAAGGATTGTTCGTATCTTAAGGTTTCAAATTGGTTCTCTCCCTTTAACTTATCTTGGCATTCCTATCTCTTATGGTAGTCTTCCTAGGGAGTCTTGGCAGAATATTCTGGACAAGTTTCATGAGAAGGTTAATCATTGGACTCATCAATTATTGTCCTTTGTTGGCCACATTCAACTGCTTAAATATGTGGTATAGGCTCTTCCTATTTATAGATGCATGCTCCAAGTGGCTCTAGTTGTATTTATGAAGGATTTGGATTCCTTAGCTAGTGCAGGAGCACCTGGGCTAAACTCCATTTTGTTAATGATCAATTTTGGCTTGTACCTGACCTTAGCCAAGTCAGGGTAATAGTGTGTTTATTTTGGACCTTAGAAGGTCTTGCTTGTGTGTGGAATAAGTGAATTAGTCATTAGGACTAAGGTCACCATAGCTTAGTCTTTGTTAAGTATCTTTTGCTTTAATTAGCTTAGTAGGTTAATTTGAAAGTTGAGCCTTAAATGTGTTCTAAACACATCTATGTTGTTAGAAGATGCCAAGAGGTAGTTAAGGGAGTTGATGGCTCGAAATCAAGGAGTTAGAGGTCCTAGAAGTTAGGAAGAGGACACAATGATGGGAAGTTGCAAAAAGTTGTTGCAAAATTGCATGACAACATTTGTCAGGTTGCATGCAACTTAGTTATCTCGGATCCCCTAAAAGTTAGGAGTGTGGGATCAACCAACATCCCTTGAAACATGGAAAAAGGCATCTATGTAAGGTAATGGATCAAAGGCAAGCAGTTAGTCAATTGTAATCAAGTTTTTGGTTTGAAAAATATAGAGGAATTCTGCAAATTCTGTGTTATACCGACTGTTTTGAGTGACAGTGCTATTCATCAAATTAGATGCTTTGATTTGCTGTTAGATTTGTGTTCATTGAGTAGTCTTAGGCATCTTTCATTTTTTAATCAAGTTGCTTTGAGTTGATTTGGTGCTTTGAATTCATAGGTTAAGGTTTTAGAGGGTTTTCTTGTTTTGTATAATCCAGTCAGTCTTTTCATGGCTCCCCCATAAAATCTAACCACGAGATCTTCCCGAGATTGGATGGATATGACAGGGGAGCCAATCATCTATAAATATTTAGTAGTAGGAGTCATAGGGAGTTGAGCATTTGCATTTAAAACCAAACCCTAGGCGAGTTCACAATACCCGGTTAGAGGTTTGGCAGTGAAAAGTTGAAGAGAACAGGCAGGGGAAAGAGGTACTGTATGGAAAAAGTACAGTTCCAGGTGGGACATAACCATATCTAAGAATGCGAGAAGGATGGTGGCTTAATCAATCCATTTGTGTGAGAGATAAGCAAGAGAACAATGAAACCCTAGCAATTAGGCCTATTAGCCCTATTTGCCCTAGATTGTAGGAACCCACTGTACGGAGGAGTCAGGGGTCTAAAACCTTGTAAATATTTTAGAGGATCCAAAAGGGTATCTGAATGTGAAGTTTGTTTTCTAGGTTGTTTGGACAGTTTGAGCAAGAAAAGCAAAAAGGACACTGTCAAGGGCTACAAGCAATTAGGCCTATTCAAAGCAAAATCTTGGAATCGGTAAGATAGCAAATTGAAGGTCCTCAAAGATGGATCTAAATGGATGTGAAATGCATGATTCCAGTATCTCTGACACCCCTGCAAGCAGTTCAAGGTTGAGAGTGAAGTTGGCACTTAGATTCTTCTAAGTGTAGGAGAGAGCTTTGCAAGATCAAGTGGTGTCAGACCTCTAAGGTGAAGCACAAGGAGTGAGGCTCTTGGAGAAGAGTTGAGACAAGACTTAGTTGATAATCTAAGCCTAACAAGAACTTAGAAAGGGATTAGGTTCCTGGATGAAGACAGTGAAAAGTCTTCTTAATTGATTGTGCAAGCAAACCAAGGAGCACTTACACCATTAGCTAGACAATTCTTATGGGCTGGAAGCTTGTCCTCTTCTAAGTGGAGTCTGGTGAAGTGAGATATTGTGTGTAGCCTAAAGCAATTTGGGGGTCTTAGATTGCGGCAATCGACTTGGTCTAGGTTGGCGTTGGCTGCAAAGCTTTATTGTAGGTGGTGTGTGAAGCAGGATCATATTTGGGCCAAGATTTTATCTCACAAGTACCTACCAAGGGTTTTGAAGGAGGAGATTCCTAGGTATCCTCTGGTGGGGAAAGGTTTTGTGATTTGGGGAACGCTTAAGGAAGGAGTTGCAATGATCAAGGAGGGCTTGTTTTGGATATGTAATAGGGAGGATGAGGCTCTCTTTTGGTCTGATTCTTGGGATGGTTTTCCCCCCATTTTGAGCCAGTATCCTAATTTGTTGAATCTTTGCTAGCACTTTTTGGAGGTTGGTTGGTCAAGGGTGATTGATTTTAAGACTTCTTATCCTTGTGGGTTGATGGAGGTGGCTCAGTGGAAGGATTCTTGTGATTGTCCTGTTGTTGGATTGGAGGAGGACTGTGCTAAGATTCAAAATATTTTTACTAGTAAACAATGCAGCTCCCTTAGGGATAAGGATATTCTGGCTTGGAGCCCGAATCCTAAGGGTACTTTCACTGTGGCTAGTGGGTATCAGAGTTGTTGTTTCGTAAGTTTGGAGGGGTGGAGGTCCCTTGGTGGAAACATGTGTGGAACAAGTTTTCATGGCCAAAGTGTAATTGTTTTGTGTAGACTCTAGCTTGGAATAGATGTTTGACTTAGGATAATCTTCAAAGGCGGGGATTCTAGGGTCCCTCTATTTGTGTTTTGTGTGGCTACAGTGGGGAGGATTCTTCCTTTTTTTTCCGTTGTTCTTATTCTATGTTGCTTTGGCATTTATGGTGGGGTGTTTGGAAATATCCATGTGTTCATGCTTCTTCCCTTGTTGAGTTATGGAGCAGTCTAGGAAGACCTCCTTCCCAAGCCTCTTTCCTCCATATTGTATGGTGCATTGGTCCTACATTCATCCTTTGGAAAATTTGGTTGGAAAGGAATCATAGGATTTTTCATGGGGATAAGCTGATGGTTCAATAGGTTTGTCACTGAATTGTTGGTATGATCCAAGAGATGGTGGAAGCCAAATGTGAAGTGACTTATCCTTTGGAAAGGAGTGATGATGAGATTGTGAATAGATTGGGCTTGCAGGGGTTGACTTCTATCTCTGCTTGTGTCAAAAGAGGTAGGCAGGCTAAAAAGAAGGTTCAAAGGGTTGGAAGATGGTTACTCCCTCCAATGGATATTTTGAAGATTAATATGGATGGTTCCTCTAGGGGTAATCCTAGGCCTACTGGGATTGGTGGAGTTGGAAGAGATTGTTCTGGCTCAGTTATTTTCTTTTTCTCCATCCATAAAGGGAAACATTCTAACAACTTTATGGAGGGGTTGGCGATTCTCTAGGCCATTGAGCGTGTTTGTGCTTTGGGTTGGCGTAGGATTATCTATGAATTTGACTCACAAATTATTGTTAATATGTTGCATGAGAAAAAAGGTGGCTGAGGTTAATTGGCAGCTAGTGTTGGTGGTTTGATAGATTATGTAGATGTGCTCTATGTTGGAAGTGGTGTCTTTTTCCCACATTCTAGGTGAATGGAATAGGGTTGCTGACTGTTTGGCTAAGTGGGCTTCAGAGCATGAGGATGATTAGAAGGTTGAGGGGTGGGGATAGTTATCACTGGATTATTATCATGAATTAGAGAGGGTCATTGCTGATGATATGGAGGGTTAAGGTGTTTGGGCTATTTGGATGGTGGTTTTCATCTTGGATGGTTATTCTTGTACTTTCTTTTTTAGGAGCCTATGGGTTCCATGATCCCTATGTAATGTTTCTTTCATGATTTTAATAAAGTTTTAACCCCCTTTTTATTAAAAAAAATCTAAATTAAAGATCTAACTAAAATCTAAATTAAAAATCTAAATTAAAAATCTAATTAAAAATCTAACTAAAATCTAATTACAAATCTAAAATCTAATTAAAAATCTAAACTACAAATATTTTAGTATTCAAAAGAAAATGCAAGAAACTGAAGCTAATAAAAATGTTTTTTTAAAAAGATCGATCCTTATATTGAAAGCCCTTTGCTTGATTTATGCAATCAGAGAATCTGCAAAACTTTCATCAAACAAAACTTTTCAGCAAACAAAAACTTCATGTCAGGTTCACTATCTGTAGCTTAGGAAAAGTCAAAGTTAGAAAACATTAATCAATAAAATCAAACCCAAAAAACCCTAAGCAACAATGAAGCACAATCCTATTATGAAAACTCAAAATAGCATAACAAAGCTACCCAAGTCTTCACGCCATGGTTGAATCACCTTCATTGTTCTTCTCCATTTTGCTATGAAGTGATGAATGCCCTCAGATTTGTAACCTACAATGAAAGCCTAAAGTAAATGACAACAAAATATTGAAGAAACTAATTATCTCAACAACACAATAGCTATAAATTTGAGATTTTCTAAGATGATAAAAATGATAAATAGTAGTGCTATTTATAGAGAGCCAAATTTAAAATGGACGATTGAGATTGAAAAGACATTAATTCAACCAATGGACAAAATTAGAAGAGATGAGATGACATAAGATCGAAAGTGAAGGAGGAAGAGGAAATTAACCATTTTTTCAACAAAATCAATTAGTTCGAAGAGGAAAGTGAATAATTAAACAATGACAACATTATTTAATTATAGAAGAAAAGACAAACTAATTTTTCAAATTAAATAGTAATTTAATTCAAAATAAGTGAGAGGGAAAGTCCATTTTGAAAATCATTTAAATAATATTATTTATTTAATTATGGAGAAAGCAAGATAAGTGAATAATTAAACAATTAGAATTAATTATTTAATTATAGTAGACAAAGTGGTGATAATTAAATAAATTAGATTTATTTAATTATAAGGGACATGAACCTTAGTGACGTAATTAAATAATATTTAATTAATCAGAGGCTGAGGTGAAATGGCGGAAATATTTAATTAAATAATTAAAATTACTTAATTAATAGGA
Organism: Sequoia sempervirens; assembly: GCA_007258455.2. Classification (NCBI taxonomy): domain Eukaryota; kingdom Viridiplantae; phylum Streptophyta; class Pinopsida; order Cupressales; family Cupressaceae; genus Sequoia; species Sequoia sempervirens. The sequence continues at coordinate 330,411,210 of VDFB02270651.1, forward strand.
GAGTGATGACATTAGAAAATAAATTTTAGACCTGTCTATAATTCCTTTTTTCTTTTAATGCTCAAATGAATGCTTTTAAATACCAGTGTACTTATGGATGAGGGATCCATATAAGGATTAACCATCCTGCAACCTAACATAATTTACACACAAAACTTATGTAACATAATTTAAAATACTTGCATCTCATGTTTGTCACAATAAAACATCATTATTGACACATAGTTCAAGTAAATTTTCTGTCATAAGGGCCTACAATTAGAATTAGACCATAGTCTTGAATTTTAATGAAATGTAAACACAATTTTTTTATGGCTTCTCAAAACAATATCCTATGAGCTAGTCTTCAATATGATACTCTTATGATCTTTTATATGCTCTCTTCCAATAATTTTGTTTCCTCCTCTCCATGTTGAATTCACAAAAAACTATAGGGAACTAGGATGCAGTATCCTAACATTGACCAAAAACATAATACAATGCTCTACACATATGTGTTAAGGATCATGGGTCCAATATTAAATGATTGCTCATTGAATTACCTTAGAATTGGGCACTTACTTGTGAGATGTGTAGAATGAGTCCTTTTACTGACTACAACACGATGTACAACACAATGTATACTTTGAAGTTCAATGTGACCTTAATCATAAACCTCCTTGGGACCAATAATCCCATACGAAACATTATTAGTTATTGCAACATTTAAATGTGTGTCAAACATGTTACAAGTCACATCACGTTAATTTAGGAGAAGCATTAAAGCAAATATGCATACATGTTACTATCAATTTGAAGGCTCTACGATGAATATGTGGTATTACACAATAGAAACGCTATCTACTACATAGGCTCAAAATGATGACTATGACAAGAATCAATCCCTACAACAATAATAAAATAACCGTGACAACTAAAGAAACTTGTAAAAGACAAACAAACACAAAATCAATCTTTTTTAGTTGATGTAAAATGCTTCAACATCAAATACATATATATAATAAATTTTCACACAAACGTGTAACAAGTTGGTTCCTTATGACTATGAAGAAAAATTAAGTGTTGAAAATATAAATTTAAAAAGAATGAATTTTGGGTTAGATTCACGTTATGCTGGATTGCTTCTATGCATTGTGAAAATAACTTAAAATACAATATATTAGATCTAAGGATCAATAATGTACATGTAAAATTATAGACAAAGAAATAGAGGTAATATGTGAGAATTGTTACAAACAAAACATAAACAAAATTACATGTATATATAAATAAGAATAAGTGAAGATAGATATGAATCAAAGAAGAAACCAAACTCAACATAAAAATGTACCTCTTGTCACTATATAATTATATTAAAATATTCTAAAAAAACTCAAAACTAAATGATAACTAAGAGAAATATAGAGATTTTACCATTATAATAATATATACATCTATTTCATTTAAAAAATAATAATGAAACTTAAATAATTCTTTTTGTCCGATTTCGTGAAATATAATAATATTCTCCATTGTCTGAAAAAGTCTACACCGGCGCCCATCAAATCTTCATCATAAGAAGCTCTCTTTGCCTCCATTATAACACAGGTGGAAGAAGGTCAAACGGGAAAAGTTGTAGCAGAGGAGATCCTTTCCTCTCTCAGAAACCCTCACATTTACAAATTGAAGATACGGAAAAAAACATGGGATATAGAAATAACTATGGCGCAGTCATTGTGACGGCGTTACTTGTTCTCTGTTGGGAGTGCAAGGGGTTATCGTTGACGGTGTTTGAGGAAGAGTGCATCTATGAAAAGGCGGAATACGAAGGAGACACGATATCTGGCAATTTTGTTGTGGTTGATCACGACGCCTTCTGGAGATCCGAGAGCCCCGGCATAGACTTCAAGGTCGCTCTTCCCTTTCTTTTTATCCAATTTTTATTTTTAATCACAATGCCATGAGTTCGAATCCTATGCCTCGTAGCCTCATGGCGAAGATTCACTGTTTCCATCTTGGGGACATGTGGGGTAATTTACTTTTCTTTGTGTACAATTTAGAAGTGGAAGTCAGCTTTAGTACAGACGGGCCTTTCCTGTCTAATTGAGTCAAACTTTACATGAATTTAATTTTTGTTGTGCTTTCTGTGATAACTACATCCGGTGGCGCTCTCCGCAGCCTGAACTTGGCCACCCAGATCAAAGACTGAATTTTTTTCTTATGAAGTTGATTAGAATAAAGGCCAAGAAATTTCTTAAACTGACTCAGGGAACCATGAATATATGCCATTGCTTTCTTGATTCAACTTTAGCGCATTTCAAAACTAGAATTAGCTTGTATTATTACTTGTGAAACTATTGCTTCTTACATCTTGAATCGTCTTCGAGCCTATTTTAAGCTTACATCCAATTTGGTAGGGCTATACTTAATTGAGACTATTGGACTTTTACCCTTAGCAGGGATGGACTAATTTGTCCTCCAATTGAGTGCGACGCCCAGATCACCTACCTCTCCCAACCCACATGCATTTGCTGTTGGAGAATTTGTTTGTAGTTGTCACAGCAACTTCAACGAGTTACGCAGATAGGCGGCCATGAATTCAGATCAGAGGATTTATCTGTTCCCGGTCAAGTGATGGCAATGCTCTCTACCTCATTCCTCACCGATTGATTGGGTAGGGCCTTAGGGTATTGTAGGGCCCCATCACACCAACCATGTATTGATTGGCATTGGGCAGTGCTTTCGAGGCAAGGGAGAACGCTTTCTGAATAGTTTGAGGGATTTCAGGCACCGTCTTATCCAGATCAAAAAAGTTGAATCCTAATTTAGATCTTTTTAAATAGGCTTATCTGTAAAATTCTGAATTTGGCTGGCAAGGTATCTCTATGTAGTTTAGTGTTTTGTGTGCATATTCCTTGAAATGCAGCTGTCTAGTTGCAAGATGGATGAAATCATCCTTCTGTTATTAACAGACAAGCAGAATTTTTCTCAACAATTTTTATTTATGTATAAGTGATTTTTCTCTTTTTCTTTTTGGACCAGTATTGCGCATTTATATAAAAACGAATGCAGACAAAGTACAAATGAAGTAGTGCAAACTCACGCCCCTCAGAACTCTGAGTACTTGTACCCTAGAATCCTAAAGGTGACAATGTTGCATACAAACTAACCAGCCAGGAGTCAGCCAACTGAAAAAACTTATTCAAAAAAGTTAAAAACCATCTGGGCCAACAAAATGCAGGCCAACTAAAGATCAATTGATGAACATAAGAGCTGTCCCGTTTCTGTGATCAGAAGAACTTGATGCAATGCCAACAGCTCTGCCACCTCCTGCCCCTCCTGGTGAAGTCACTGTAAAACTGCCAGATCCAATGCCACAGGCCAGCTGTGTTTTCTATGAGCAATCTTCCTGACAGTGGAACTCCACCCCTCGGTTCACCTCTAAATTCTTTGCCACCCTATGCAGAACATCATTCAATAGAGATGACATTGAAAATTGGCTGGAAATATCCAGCTTACCATTCTTGTGTGTTGACAATCATGGTTAGATCCTTGCAGAATGATGCCTTTTCTCTCTGGAGAAAGTAAATTGGATTTCCTTGCTCAAGACCAGGATCTCCTCCAGCAAACCATGAACTGGCTCATCATGATCGGCCCTATTCTCCATGGGGTTTCGGGGACGGGGACGGTAGGGTATGGCAGGACGAGTTTTCGGTATGGGGGTACTTTTGGGCCACTTTTTTAGGGGACGACTGATAAAAAAATAGGGAAATTTTTAACAATATAGAGAAATTTCAAATGTTCATAGCATAACATTGATAAAGCATTCATCATAGACATTGTATAAGCTTAATACATATCATTAGACTTGAATTGAGATTTCGCATGAGAATCGACGAACAAATTAACAAAATTCAAATGCTTTTTCTTTATCAATGTGCATACATATCATATAAGAGTCTAATAACTATAACAAAAATGCCCAAAGGCTCCAAGTTTCAACTATGAAATGACATGATAAACATAAAACTAAGAAAATATATGGCTGTCCCTAATCAGCAGATGGTAGGCCGAAATCAGCATTGCCATTGGAGCTCAAGTCTAAGTCACTGTCAGTGTCAATGTCAATAGAAGGGGCTGCCTCAACCAATGGAATCCCAACCGATCCCTCCTATGCATCCTCCTCAATTTGCATAGCATCTTTAGGATTAACATCCCAACGTAAGGTTGGAGTTTGACGATACTCAGTAGACTAGTGATCTTGTAGCCGCAAAGCACTATGTACAGCCACCAACTTCTCCGATCGTCTAGAGGTAAGGTTGTTCCTCTTGACCGATTGGATGAAGCTATATGTGGACCAATTCCTCTCTACAACAGAGGAATTGACAACCTGTGATAGAAGACGAATGACAAGTACTCTCAACTCCAGTGCATCCTTCCCATGCCACGTCCACCATTCAATAGGGTCGGTTTGAGCCAATGTAGCTCTATCCATCCTCGCCTTTGGTTTGCCGAAGGTTGGACCACAAATATTGGCAAATGCAAGCCACTGTGTGCGAAGTATAGTAGATTCCTTTCGTAAGGGCCCTCATGAAGCCTTTTTTCACCTTTTCATCATGAGATGGAGGCACTCTCCCAGGTCTCGGTGCATACCATTTGGGATTGAGAGCATAGGCTGCCATATGAAGTGGGGTGTTCATAATGTCCCACCGTCGTGTCACAATGGGCCTAAGATGCTCCTCATAAAATCCCAAAGTAGGGTCCTTGCTATGAATTGCTTGCTTGATCTTTCCAAGCATGCTATCAAAGGTCTCATAAATCTCTCCAAGGCTAGGAGAGTCAGTATCAGCATATCTAATCACTTGCACAATAGGTTGGATGAAGGAGCAAACATATCCGCAAGTGCAAACAAGTTACAAAAATTAAAATCATAAAAAAGAATGGACATGTTTCACAAGTTAGAAACATAGAATTAAATTAAGTGATTAACATTTTAAGATTAAGAAATAAATAATAAAATCAGCAATGCCAATTTTCTTACCTCATTGTGGACCACCAGTCTCATCAAGGATTTTTTGTTTCACAGTTCTTCCCTCCGGTGTGCTTGACTCATGCCATCTAACCCACTCTACATTGACCACCATTAATTGTAGAGCCTCTTGGACCTCAATCATCCTCTCCAATAAAATGAAGTAGCTGGCATATCTAGTCTCCACGGGCTTGAGGAATGCCTTCTTCAAAAATGTTCTAAATAAAACAAGTGAAGTGTGATGGTTGCAAATGAACATTTGCACATCTCTAGCTTCTGCAACCACTGCCTTCACCCAATCTATCTTCCCAATGTCCTTCAAGGTATTGTTCAATGCATGCACACAAGGGGTCCAAAAAATGTGCTTATAAGCACTCTCTACCATCTATTCGGCTAACTTACACACATGGGTTGAATCGGTCACTACCTGCACAACATTAGAGGCTCCAACCTCCTCTATGGCATCTCTCAAAATCTGAAATTGGAAGTTGCATCCTTCCTTTTCCCTGAACAATCTATAGATCTAAGAAAATAAGAACCTGTTGAACTAGGGACAATAAGATTGATGAGTGGCCGATTATTGATATCGGTCCGCCCATCCATGATTATGGAGCAGCCATCTCTCATCCATGTTTGTCTCATATCCTCCATCAAAATACTCACCTTGGAGTACTCTCTATCAAGAAGGGTGGTGTGTAGCTTAGTTTCTCTAGGTGGAACATGAGGGACCAACAACTATAATATCTTTGCACATTTGCTTAAAATATGGCGAATGTGAGACATAAAATGGTATGGCATTAGCATAAAAAAACTTAGCAATAGAGGAATTAGCCCCATCTTGTATTGTAATATTAAACATATCTGCAACATTCATACTTCTATTCTTTCCCCTACTTGAACCCTCTCCCACATGAGAAGCAACATCCACTAATCTTGTAGGCATTGCCACACTAGGCTTCAAACTCTCTATTGGAACCCCTTTACCTAATGCCTCCCCCTCCATATGCAATCTAGTTGCCTCAATTTTCATAGCTTGAGTTAATTTTCTACAACCTTTCACCCCTTGACCACCTATCCACAAAAGATGGCAATAAACTCTCGTATAGCTGCCCGTATATTGTTTGCCACACAAATGACACTCCCATACTGTCTACCCCCCAAATTTTTTTTCTTATCTTTATCAACTCTTGTTGCAAATTGTAGTAGAGGCTTTTTGGGGTTAAATGGGCCTTTTGCAAATTTTTTGAGGTGTTCGGATGGACAATCAAATGGGTTTGAACCTGCTGACCCTGCTCCACTACCACTCTCTAAACACCCCCCAATGTTTTCCATACTTCTAGGTCTACTTCTTTCTTGCATTTGAATTTGAACATCCTCACTATCGCTATCACTGCTGCTCATGATTGTTTTTTATAAAATTTCTGATTTCAAAGAGCTGCAAGTTCAAATAAAAAAAAAAAACCACAATGCCCTTCCTATGTGTTGGAAAAACTTGAAAAAAATTTGAAAAATTTAAAAACAAATTGCAAATAGAAAAGAAAGATGAAAAACATACCTCTCATATGGTGGAAATGATGCCCTAAGCTCCTCTTCAACCTGCTGTTCTCTCCTTTACTTTGCTGCTTTTTTTTTGCTCTCCTTCACTTCAACATGAAAATGCAGAAATGAGGTTCTTTTTTTCATTTTAGGGTATATAATAGACTTAGGTTTAGTTAAAAGGCATGGGGGGGTCCTTGTGGGCCCGCCCATGCCTTTTTTTTTCATTTTAAAAAGTGTCTTTTTTTTTAAAACAACATTCAAAACATGGCTGGGCTGTAGGGGATGACTAGCTGTACCTAGAACAGTCGAGGGACTTCCTGGCCGTGCCAGGTATGGCTAGCAGTCCCCTAAGTCCCCTGAAACTTCCAAAAACGTTTCCGAAAAGTTTCCTTTTTTTGGCATCAAAAAGGGACAGCTAGAGGACATTTCCTGACCATCCCCGTGTCCTCGTTTCGTCCCTGGTATGGGTATGAGGCAAAAAAGCTAGGGGACTTTCTCCCCGTGGAGCATAGGATCGGCCTCTTTTGCACTTTGCTCCAGAACCTCAGCAGGTGACCTAGCCTCCTGTTCTGGAAGAATCACATGGCCAATCCAATCTCAGATGGCTTTATTGCAATCAAATCCCCCATTGTACTCTTGAAGTTGACCACAACTGATGCCTTTGACCTAAAAGTTCCAGTATACTAGAGTCAGACCATCTGACCCAAGGAGAAGTTTGATAAAACATTGTATCTAGGTGATGCTCACAAGAGTTAAGCATTAGGGCTTCTTTGGAGGTCATCCATCCCCATATTGCTCTGACTTTGAGTGCCCTTAACCGTGGAGTTTCTCCCAAGATCAAACCCACTTAGTTTGCTACCCCATTTGCAAATCCTTTAGCAAGTTTGTTGCTTTTGAGCCATTTATTATAGAGCTCCCTAGCTGATTCATTTTCATTTAGGTGGTGTTCTAGTAGTATATTAATTTGTATGATGTTTTATCAGGATTCAATTACATTGTTTGGAGTCAGTCTTTGTCAATTAACATTTTATTAATAGTAGTGGTTAACAAGAATCCATCTCTCATGAGAATTAATCGTCCACTTAATGATCATTGCATCTCTCATGTTTTTACTGTTTTAAAAATGAGGTCAGTGTGTCTTGTGTTTCAAGTTGTTTTAAGGTCAAATTTAGGGTTTAGGGTTAGTTTTTTAGATTGATTGGTCAAAATATTAGGCCTAAGAAGTAAAAAATAATAAATTTTTTTATCTAGTTCTATGCGAGTTTGCCTAGGGTTCTGCAGAACACCCCTGGGTTCCCTTGGGTGTGCTGATAATGCAGGGCATTCTTAGACAAACCTGGGTGTGTTTTTGTGGTGCCTTTACTGGGTATGAACCAGACTCAGATCCTGACTGTTTCTTGAGTGAACAGGCAACATAGGTTTTTAGTAGCTGTTTGTTTGTTTGTCTCTTGGGGAAATCTTCTAGTGTTATCTATTATTGAAGGTTCTATTTGGCTTTGATCAGAATTGAGGAGTAATTATTTAATTGATTTTTTTTTGGAGTTATCTATATAAAGATCTCATTCATCTTGAGGATGGGACACAAAGTGTGATGCAAGTCAATTTCTCAAAATTTTCAGTTATGTTTATCCATAAATACTTATTCAACAAATTATGGGCCGTGTAAGTGTGGAGATTTTAACATATAAGAAACAATTTTAGCTACATATATCAGATGATATTCCAGGGCATGCAAAGTAAGTCTAATAGTAATAATTCCTGCATAGCTGGGTCCTTTAGCATTTTGTAGTTTTTGATGGTACAAAATAGTTAATATTCATTTTGAATTATCTTTTTCCAGTAAAATTGTACTTTTAAGATATGCATGAGCATAATTTTTAAATTTTTATCAAGATTCTCAATTTTTCTATAAGGTGAAATGGATGTGAGATTTTTTTTTTCTTTTTGGTGTTTATGCATTCCTATTTGATTTTTATTTTGATAACAGTGTTGTGTATTTTCTCTAGGGGTGTTCTTTAGCGGGTTCAAAGTGATCAGTTGTAATGGTAAATCCCAAATTTGAAATTTATCTTCGTCTCAACTTATTAATGCCCCTTAGTAATAGTAGCCAACCAAGATGTAGCTATGATTTGCTGCATTTCCTAACAGAGATTTAGTGATATTTTTTAACGTGCATGCATACTGAATCGTGCTCTTGTAATATTACCTTAAAGGGTTGAATCTTGACTACTTTTTAATGGTTCTGAATCCTGCCAAGAGTGTCTTGATTTTTTTAATACCTCTTAGTTAGAATTTTTTGCTTGGATGCAATGCAGGTTAAGAGTCTTTTTTTATTGATTTAAATCTTCTACACCTTATTTTGCTGTTTAATTATGGACACTAAAGTTATTGTATTAATTTAACATCTGAATAATGGATTACAGGTAACAGCACCTGGAGGGAATCTTGTGTATAATTTGAAAGGATCAATTGGAGATAAATTTGAATTCAGGGCTCCGAGGAGTGGACTGTACAAGTTTTGCTTTCATAACACTTATTCTGTTCCAGAGACAGTTTCATTTTACATACATATTGGTCACATTCTTAGTGAACATGATCTTGCTAAGGATGGTATGAAGAATTATTTTTTGGTTTAAATAAGTCCACAAAGATATTATTTTTTGAGACCTAACTATTCAATTTGTCCTTTCTGTTAGCAGCATATCAGAATGTAATCTTTTTAAAACTGTCTTCAACTTTTGTATTCTTTTTCTGTGCAGAGCACCTTGATCCTATCAATGTCAAAATTTCACAGCTGAGAGAGGCTTTAGAATCTGCTTCAGCAGAACAAAAATATCTGAGAGCTCGCGATGCTCGTCACCGCCATAGTGAGTTTGAAGCACCCTAGAGTCCTGGACTTCCTGATTTCCCATTTCTGTAACTTTGGTTTTGAATTAAAAATTCTTCATATCATTTTATGCATCAAGCATGATGGCCCTAGCTAAGAACATCTGTAAAGATGCTTGGAAACATGGTACAATGCTTGAGTATAATCAACTTCAATACTAGTGACTTGTACATTGTCGACCCATTAGGAACTTTAGAGGTCGGTTGGGACCAGTTTTGTAGGTCCATTTATAGTTTCTACTTTCGGTAGTTATTTTTTTTATGTTAGCTGGTTTGTGTTCTTTCAAAACAAATATAATTATCTCATGTGTGAAAGGCAAAACAACTAAAGTAGGAAGCTAGTTTTTAATAGGCTCTTAGATGCTAAGAGTCAAAATACGTTTTAGGATAGGGTCTTGTGCACAAGTCTGTGGAGACCATCTTATAATATGAGCACAATTGCAAGAAAATAACACAAAGGAATTAGCCACAAGTGTACATGCATTACACTTTAGTTTATATGATATTTAGAGAGTACAATGGTATACATAGAAGCTTCTAGGAGAAGAGACATGTACAATAAGCTTCTATAACAAAGAAGGTTCTAGAGGAACATAGATACATAGAGATACATGCAAATAGCAAGAATATACAATTAAAATCCAATATGTAACCATGTCTTATCATTTTCTCTCTGCTTAGAGGATATTTTCCCCATTCTTCGTCATAGATGTGAAAATTGCTGCTCAAATGCTGATTGGGATACCCACTTAGCTTTAGTTGGCAAGGTTTCTTTGCTCTCAACTAAGTGGTAGTAGAGTGATACTGAGTGGTGCGTATGCAGGCATCATGAAGGGCATCTTCATCCAGAGGAGGCTGAAAACCTAGAAGAATGTCCTCAGGATGAGATGTCACAACCTCTCCAAATGTGGTTGCTCATAAAGCGTAAGTTGACTCACACTCACCATATTCATATATGCCAAGTTGAGAAGGAATATCCAAATTAAAAGCATTTCCTCCAATTTGTTGCAAAATAAATATTTTCCTCCAATTTGTTGCAACCTCTCCAAATGTGGTTGCTCATAAAGCGTAAGTTGACTCACACTCACCATATTCATATATGCCAAGTTGAGAAGGAATATCCAAATTAAAAGCATTTCCTCCAATTAGGTCCATACGGAATAGATTTGAGGTTATGATGCTCCTTAGATCTAAATATTTTCTTGTTAAAGTGGAGTCAAACTTTGTCACCAACCAGGGAAACTCTATGTTAATCATTAATCTCTTTGTATTTTGCTTGAGTCTTAAATTAAGTATCATGAACTTGCACATGGGTTTAAGCCAAATGCAAATGAAAGACGACACCTTATCTTGCTCCTTTTGATGATAAGTTGAAGAGCTTGTTGGAAGAGCTTCTGGAATCTTATAGGAAGCAATGGTTTGATACCCATGGCAGGCATGGAGAATTGCGTGTAGATACATAGGTAGCTTTATTCAAACTCTGCTGCAATACATGGAGATGTGTCTGTCTCAATGCCTATTTTGACGATGGTAGGTATAGAGAGTACGAATCAAAAACAGATCACTACTTCAGTTTGACCATCAGTTTGTGGATAACAGAATGCAGACAATCTCCACTAACAGTCTTCCACAAAGTTCTCCAAAAGTGACCAAGAAATTTGATATCACAATTAAAAATGATGGCGAGTGGTAAGCCAAAGTGACACCATACATTTTGGAAATACAACTTTGTAGCAATTGAAGTGTCTATAATTTTGTTGCATAGAATAAAAACAACCAACTTAGAAAACCAACATACAACAAGAAAATACAATCATTCTTCCTGTAAGTAGTGTGCAGTCCACTGATAAACACCACAGAGATAAATTCCTAGGGCCTACATGGAACGAGAAGTGGTTGACTTAAACCACTTTCTATTAGGGGGTCAAGTCTTCTACACACTTCCTCATAGAAGGCCTATATAAATATATCTATAAAGCTTGAAAAGTCTTTAATGTTCCAAATAACTGCCATATGATAAAGGTTGCACCTATTTAAGCCGTTTTTAACTTGTACAACAAACTCTCTTAAGTATAATTATGAAAAGGAGTTTGATTTCTTAGTGTGGGTTGCTGTGAGGAAATGCGAATTGGCTCAAGTTGTGGATCTTAAAGAGTAAAGTGATTTAATTCTCATATACTGCAAATACCATATTGAGAATAATTAGAACCTTGTAAGTAGGTTTATTCAACATATCAGCAACTTTATTAGCAGTCACATTATTAATTTTTATACTTAACGACAAGATGGAACTGTTGAATGTAATAAGCCCATTCAAGATATCACTGTTCTTGAATCTTTGGATTGTGAAATAAAAAACATAATGGGTTGATCTAGTGTGAAGGATTGTTTTCTTACTAAGAACCTATTGCTTCCATTGCTCGAGTGCTTGAACCAATTCATAGTATTCTGTCATATGTGTTGTACTTATGTTTGGTTTTAGCAGTGTTTCTGAATGATACATAGTCTTGAGGCTTTCTATGCTTAAGAATGACACCTATAGCATAATGTCATAATTTGAAAAATGTTCGTCAGTGTAGAGGCACACACTTAATCAAAGAGATGCAAGAACATATTTAATGAAAAATGTTGGCCAATGGAGAGGAGTGTCCCTAATCAAAAAGGCACACAGAGTCAAAAATAAAAATTGTCACCAGATGCAAGGTTTCAAATTTGAACATTGAGATGTGAATCCAAGTGAAATAGAAAAGGTGTTTGCTAGTAGAGAGGCATATGCCTTACTGAAAAGCTGTATTTTTAGCCATCAATTTTTGAAGAAATAATCATATTAAAAATATATATTTAGAATGGCTATTTATAGCCTGTGCTAGTTTTAGTCATCACTGTTTTAAGGAGAATCATATGTAGCTGAGAAGTCTAGTTTTAGAATGGCTGTTTAGAGATCACCTTGTAGAATGCTTGTTTTTAATTGATAGTTATCCCTGTCAAAAATCTACTTGAAGATTTCCTGATTAGGGTTTGGAATTTGTGGACCAAACTGTATAATAAGCTTGTTTTATGTGCAAGCAAATATTTATAGCACAGAAGTTCTAGTTAGCTTTTTTACTATTTTTCATGCAAAACCTTGTAAAAACATATAAATAAATTCCATTTGCACTTAGATTTTAATGAAGGGAATTTAGTATTTGCCGCTAAAATTAGTTTTCGATCTTTTTATGATCCTATGTATGTATTGGTTAGATAAATCAAATTGCTTTCCTTAAAAATTGCAGGCTTTATATTACTTATTTCACTGAAGTATGGCTATTGCAGCTTTGTATACTGTTTTCTCCATATGATTTGCTTGATTTTGTATGCATCTTTTGTTTAAACAATTCAATCCTTGTGTTTTACTCAGTTTTTCAGTGCTTTCTTTTAGCTAGAAAGAGTGAGGTTTAGTAGCTGCTATAGGTTGTTTTCCTTAAGTGAAAAGACATAAAAATCTCTCATCTTGATTAGAAGTGCTGATAAATCTTGCGCCCTTGCCTGAGATCTGAAATTATAGGTCGTTTCTTTAGTTTGTTTTCAATGTTGTGTTCAAAACCCCAAGATTTGAACTTTACATATTGTAAAAAGCTAGAGGTTATTTCTTTAGGTTCTAGGGTTAATATTTTGTTTTTTGTTACAAGGGAGCTTCTCCTCCTAATTCAAAGAAAGGTTTTACCTTACTTGTTGTTCTGTTTTGTGTTGCATCGAAAGATGCAAATTAAAATGTTAATAGTTTTTTATGACTTTGTTGGGGAATGATAGTTGTGGTCATCTTGTTGTTGCTAATTGATGATTAGCCATAGTTTAGTCTTCACACAATTACAAAGGAAGTAGGTCTTGTTGATTTTGTTGGTAAATTAGTAAATTGTTCTCCAAAGGAAGGTTGCATGTCTTGTTGATCTTGTTGGTGGATCACTAAATTGTTCCTTTCCAAAAGAATGTTCTTCTACATCTGTGCTAGAGCTGATAGAGATATATTGGCTTTGGGAAGAGAACCACTTAATGCAATGGTGGATCGCAACAACAACCACCTGCCATTTCCTCCCTTGCCTTGGGGAAATGATATTGGTCCATTGGCTCTTATAGTATCATAATCTTTCTTCTAGATCAAGAAAGGGATTTCCAAAGTTCTTAGGTTGTGGTAGTCAGTATCTAGATTAACATCTTTTAGCCTTCACAACAGCATGTGGTGTCTTTAGACTTGCTCAAGTCTCTTGAGAGTTTGGTAGGCACAACTATAGTTTGGTTCCATCATCTTCAAGCCAGTTCCATGACATATTGGTACACTATGTGTGAGAAGTTTCTCATTCACTTCAAGCTAGCAGAAGATAGTTATATTTAGTTTCCTCAACTTTCAGTTGCTAAGAAAAATTATAGTGAGTCTTTTGAGTGAAATTCATTGCAAGATTCAATTGTTTGGTCACTAGAATCATTGCCACTTTGAAGCCATCTTTTAAGATTCTAAGTTGTTTTATAAATTCTCAATCACTAGATATTGTTTTCTTCCTCAAGACAAAACGGGACACTAATTTAATAGATGCTCAATAGCATGCAATCGAGTCGGACAATAGTACGATTACAAGTGGTAAAATTTAGGAAGATTCCATCAGGCCATTTATACAAAGTTATTAATATTGATGAAGAGGCAAAGGCCCCCAAATACTCTAGTCCAATATTATAAAAGTCCATCTCCAAGAAGGAACACCTATTTTCCTTACATCAGTAGTAACAGGCTTTGTTTGCCAGTTCTGTCAACAAGACTAGTTTTGACAGCAGTCCTTTTGGCTCACTGTTATTGTTGGATTCGGGAGACTATTAAGCATGATTGATGAGGTTGTGCAGAAATGTAAAGGCTCAGATATATACTAGCAGCTTCAAATGCAAATCATAGATTTTCATGTGATCCTCAATGTCCACTAGATGGACTTGATTGTGTAATGGTCCTCCTCTTAATTCTAATTGCTATGTTTATATCTGCTGGACCACACTTTGTTTATGTTCTGTCCGTTAGGTAATCAGTAATACTAATTATCATTCAATGGCAAAATTAGCATAATCATAGGCTTTGAAACAAGCTGAAAGCAGACATATATGATTCTAATGCCACAACACATTTCAGACTTGAATTGAATATAAAAAATTAAGATCTGAGTACAACCATGAGATGTTATGATGTGTACAAACCAGTCTTCTCATTCAATAATTCCCAAACAATTAACACTCAATTTAATATTAATCCCTACATACAATATGACACACAGGTTGCCTGCTTGATGCTCAGGGGGGTACAAGGATTGCCCAGATCTAAAGATAATTGGCAGCAGACGCCCAGTGCAACACCCAAATCAAATTTGAATGGTTGAGATGATCAGCGCCTATGTTTAGTTTTGGAACACCAACCTCCAATGCATGCTAATAGCTGCTTGAGATCCCATCTTTCCCCAAGGCGTTTACTGTGAATTAGGTTGTAACATGCCAATCCTTCAGTACAGTAAAAATTTCTAAATTTTACATCATACGAGTAAATAAATGTGCTAACAAGTCGTTGCAATAAATTTTTTCTTTCTTTTATTGTAAATATATGAACAAGATGCCATATCATATTACAATAAAGATTCCACTTCATTACAATAACTTCACAAGTACATGTAAGAAGAATACATACCTTTACTAACATAGCTCCAACGAGCTTTAGAACAAATAGTTGTAAGACGGTCTAGGATCTTCCCTTTCAAATCTTGGTTCTTCTGTCGCCTATTGTGGAGGAGAAGCATCACTCGGGCGCTTTTCCGCCAACCACATACTCATAATGCGGTCCCCTGCACATCTATCATACGATAGATGGCCCTTCCCTTCAACGAAGAGATTGGTAGAGTAACTGATAATGACAATCAACTGAGCATAGTGCTGTGTCTTGCATAACTAGAACTTTGTAATCCCACAATCTCGAACTAGCATGTAATACTGGATCACGGTGAACTTGCAGCGTAGTCTCAAAAGTCACACAACCTAGAAAGGAGTCACACAATCTAGAGTGGAGTCTTGGACATTCACACTACTTTGATCAAAGAGTTTTAATTCAGTAAATGATTGAGCGTCATCTATCACATACACTACTCAGGGCCAATTTGACTTAAGGCTATCTTAAGCTACGCACAGGTACTTCCTTCAATGGATAGTCCATCATCCCAGATAACCTACAACCATATTAATCTAGTTGGAATTAACTACTTTACTGGTAAGTACACAAGCTAGGTATTCCTTCTAAGGATGGTCCATCATCCTAGATAACCTACATACTTGGATAACTCGACTTACGTGTAAGTATATCAATCCCTCTCCCATATTGGATGCCCTCTCCTAGGAGAAATCTCAAGTTTTTTAGCAAGTACACAAGCACCCTAACATACTGGATTATTTATCCTAGGAGTAACACAAACTTTCCGAGTTAAACTAATAACTTAGCTAGGTGTATCTCAAGTGACTCTTGCATTCAAATCAATCCTAGTAAATAATAACTAAGATACACACTCAACTCCTACTATAGAGTAAATATAAACACATTGCATCCCATGTTCATCATATCTAGTATAATTAAACACCTATGTTGTACCATATGAACATATTTAAATACCTATGTTAGGTAAACTCTTTGACATATTTAGTATAGTTAAATACTTGTGTCCAACTACCTTTTCAACATATCTAATACAATCAAGTATTTATGTCAAGCAAACTCTCCTATCCTAGAGTACTTTAAAAACACATTATACAAGCAGCCTAAAGACTTCCATTCCCTTTTCCAAAGCAACATTAAATACTTCTATAGCTCAAATAGAAAAGACATTCCTTGCAGTATAGAAAACACAATAATCCCTTGCAAATAATAAGAAGGTAAAAACCCCATGCCTGTTATAGCTTATTCCAGCAGTGACGACAATGCAACTTTCCTTTTAGTTCAATTCAGCTTCTCAACTCAACTCACACTCCCTCTCTGGTTGAAAGCACTCTACTCTCAGAATTAAACAACTCTTCCTCACAAAATTCCCTCTTTCCACACTCAGAAATAACTAACAGATGATGACAAATTCCTTGGGTAGAATACACCCTTCTCAAATGTAATAATGAACTCTCATAAATGTGATTATTGGTTGCAAATATTGTTCACTCAGAAATGTGAAGAATGAACCTATATTAATGCACAAGATGATACGCAAATGATGTATAAGGAAATCACAAAAGTGACAAAAGCTACTCAAGATAATGAGAATGGTGAATGAGTAGGATTTAGGAGAGTTGGGTGACTATTTATAGTGAGCCCAGCCTCCAACATTCCCTACAGCCATGGCATGTGAATTGACACCACAACCATCTGAAACATTCAACCTGGAGGTGGTGCCAATTCTAGTCCATACTCAACAATTAACATGGTGAGTCGACCTCCAATTTTGCCAGCATTATGAAGACTATTTCCAAAAGCACATGGAGAATTTCATAAATCAACACCTACAGAAAATGGTTTCAGAGGTGGTGCCAAACTCATGAGATGGCGGGATTTTCATATTTCAGAGAAGTCAATCATAATTTGTTTACATATACCCAACATCGACTATTTTTCTTGTTGAGTCGATGGAATTCATTTACTGCATTTGAATTATTACGCAAGTAATTGGTAAAATATTTGATGTTATTAACAAGAGCAATGTGCTCAATAAATAGTTTACAAGATATACAAAAAATGAGAAGTTTCTAGAAAGAAACTCCAGATAAGATCAGAGATGATCTTATCACTAATTTACAATAATTTACAATATTGAGCGTTAATAAATAAATAATAAATATTATTTTAATACCCTCCCTTAATGCTCAATCTATCAACTACACCAAGATGCCCTCTGAATTTTACAAACTTATTTGGACTGAGCGACTTGGTGAGAATGTTTGTTGTCTGCTCCTCTGTCGGAACATACAACAACTGTACTGATTCGTCTTCAACCAGCTTCCGAATGAAATGACAATGAGTTTCCACATGCTTGGTTCTTTCATGGAAGACTGAATTCTTGGCAAGTTTGAGAACCCCCTGATTATCACAGAACAAGGGAGTTGGACCTGCTTGAGATATTTGCATATCCGTAAGCATCCGGCGAAGCCAAACTGCCTCACATGCTGCTTTTACTGCTTCCCGATACTCTGCTTTTGTCGAGGAGAGAGCCACTGCTTGTTGCTTCTTACTAATCCATGTGACTGCATCAGATCCCAAACTGAACACATACCTAGATGTTGATTTCCTGTCATCCACCGATCCTGCCCAATCTGAGTCTGTGAAACCACAGAGTGTAGGAGCGTGACTTCAAGTGTGCAAGAGTCCAAAATTAGAAGTGCCCTTCACATAACGCAGCACACGCTTCGCTGTTACCCAATGATCAGCCTTGGGGGCTGTCATGAAGCGTGATATGTAGCTCACTGCAAAACTGAAGTCAGGTCTAGTGGCAGTGAGATAGATGAGGCTGCCTACTAGTTGCCTGAACAATGATTCATCTACTACAGGTGAGTGTGACTTAGTTGACAACTTATGCCCTTTTTCCATGGGTGTGGAGGCAGGTTTGCAATCCTGCATTTGGAACTTATCTAGAAGACCTCGAGCATACTTGGATTGGGAGATGAAGATGTTGCTCTCGGTCTGCCAAACCTCAACACCTAGACAGTAATGCAAAAGTCCCAAATCTGTCATGTCAAATGTGCTGCACAAATCCAGTTTGATCTCATCAATCAAATGTGCGGAGCTGCCAGTAATGATCAGGTCATCCACATAGACAACAACAAGAAGTAGATCACCACCAGCTTGTTTGACATATAGGTTAGAGTTAGATGGACTCCTTTGAAAGCCATGTTCTGTGAGGTACTTATCAATCTTGATGTACCAAGCCCGAGGAGCCTGCTTCAGGCCATAGAGTGCTTTGACCAATCTGTACACCTTCTGTTCTTGACCAACAACTTTGAAACCTAGAGGCTGCATCATGTAGACCTCTTCCTTCAACTCACCGTTGAGGAAAGCACTCCTGATGTCCATCTGATGGACTTTCCAACCAAACTGGGCTGCTAAGGCAAGGACGAGCCGTATGGTACTCATTTTGGCTGTAGGAGCAAAGGTCTCCTCATAGTCAATGCCTTCTTTCTGTGAGAACCCTCGTGCAACCAGACGAGCTTTGTACTTGTCAAGGGTTTCGTCAGTTTTGTATTTCACCTTGTACACCCATTTGCAGCTAATGGGCTTCTTCCCTGGAGGAAGATTAGAAAGGACCCAAGTGTGATTCTTTTGAAGACTCTGGTATTCAAATTCCATTGCCTTTTCCCACTTAGGAATTCCTTTAGCCTTTGAATATGTCTGAGGCTCATAGACACTATGAATGTTGGCCATAAGAGCAAAATTGACTGTAGGCTGCTGTGTACTCTTATTTCTAGATGATCTACCCTCAACGAGCTCATCCTGTCGAAGATCACTGATAGTCTTAAGCCACCATTTTGGCCGGAGAGTAGAGCTGCCAACATCAGATGTAACAGGAGGAGCTAGAACTGGTTGTGGATCTGGAACAGGTTCAGCAGGGGGATTTTCATTATCATCTGGAGGAAAATTAGGTTGAGCATCATCAAAGACTGACTCAGTAGGGGGATTTTCATTATCCTTTGAATGCTGAACAGGCGAGGAAAGATGAAACGGTCCTCGTTCTTCATCAAAGACAACATCCCAACTGAAGATAAGACGATTAGTGTCTATATCAATCAGCCGGTAAGCCTTGTGGTTGTCATTGTACCTTGTGAACATCAATTTTTGGCTCTTGGAATCCAACTTAGAGCGCTTGGCATCTGGAATCCAAACATATGCAAGAGAGCCGAAGACTTTCAAATGATTGATCTTGAGTTTGCGACCAGTCCAAGCTTCCTCAGGAGTCTTCCCCTTAACGGCATGAGTGGGTGACCGATTAAGGAGATAGACAACAGTTTAAACTGCTTCTGCCCAAAACTTGGTAGGAACACTCCTGTGTTGTAACATGGAGCAAGCCATCTCAACAATTGTACGATTGCGCCGCTCTACAACACCGTTTTGCTGAGGAGTGTAGGGTGTGGTTAACTGTCGTTTAATCCCATGTGTATCACAGAAGTTGGAGAATGCACTAGAATAGAATTCCCTCCCATTATCTGAGCTAAGAGTTTTAATGCAAGAATTGGACTCTTTTTCTACCAAGGCCTTAAACTTCTGAAATACATTAAAAACTTCTGATTTCTGGTTAAGAAAGTACACCCACATTTTCCTACTAAAATCATCAATAAAAAGTAGAAAGTACTTGCAACCAGTTACAGAGGGAGTACACATAGGCCCACAAATATTAGCATGAACTAATTGAAGTGCCTTAGAAGCTCACCAAGAGTTGCCATTTGTGAATGGTGTCCGATGCTGCTTCCCGGCCTGACAAGCACCACAAACGCCCTGATGCTGAGTTTGAATGTCAGGTAAGCCAGCTACAAGTCCCTCCTGAGCAAGCTGAGAGAGATAGTGCACATTCAAGTGCCCATACCGCTGGTGCCAAAGACTGGTGACAGCTGAATTCTTGGCTGCCATGGCTAACTCCAGAGAATCTCCTGTGTCTACAAGCCTGTAGAGGCCATGATCCTCTATACCAACGACCACCGTTGTGCGAGTCTCCCAATCTACAATAAAACACTTGTGTGAGCTGAACACCACATCCATCTGAGGAGAATGCCGCATTATCTGACTGACTGAGAGAAGGTTGAGCTCCATATCAGGTACATAATATACGTTGAGGAATATTAGATTCCTCCCACCAGACTGAACCTCAACAGTGCCTGTATCGACAACTGTGTATTCTTCGCCTCCTCCAAAAATCACTGAGTCAGTGCAAGGGGAAAAGTTTGTGAACCAATCACACCGATGAGTGAAATGACGCGAGGCACCAGAATCAATGTACCAAGCATAGGATTTGACATGGTCTGCAGGCCTTTTTTCCATGAGTGCATAAAAGGCAGATTCCTTCTGCTCGGAGTGCTCGACGACATTTGCTTTCTGCTGAGACCCTCCCTGCTTCTTTTGTTCAGAAGCCAAATGTGCACGACAATCCTTCTTTATGTGGCCATATTTGTGGCAATAGTTGCACTGAATATTTTTCTTCTTAGGGCTGGTTGGGGTTTGACTAGAGCCTTTCTGCTGCGAAGGCTAACCTTTCCCTTTGTGCTTGGGCTGGGTTTTAGCTGCAAAGGCTTGCTTCATGGAGGATGAGGATGCACTGCTACCGAATTGTTGTTTCCAACGATCCTGCTGCAAGAGGATAGTGCAAAGTTCTGGAAACTTGAGGTCAACATTAGCAAATGTAATGTTGAGAGTCTCTATGAAGTGTTCATAGGACTTAGGTAGGCTCTTCAAAGTGATCACGACCGTGTCTTCCTCCATTTTCCGACCAATTGCCTCCAGTTGATCTCAAATCTCCTGGATTTTGTTCAGGTGCACTTGCAAAGTTGTCTTCTCATCCATCATGATAGAAAACAACATATTCTTCAAGAAAAATGCACGGCTTTTGTCGAAAGTTTCATGCAAACCCTTCAAATGATCCCAAATCTCCTTTGTTGATTTTCCAGGCTTAATCTGAGGGAGTTGATCATCAGTGATTGAGAGCTTAATAAGCATCACCGCTTCACAATTCTGCTCAGCAAACTTCTTTTGATCCTTACCCGCCGTTGTGGGACGAGTAGCATTGCCAAGGATCATCTGATCAAGGCAGTAGTATTCAAAAATGGTCATCATTCGTTGCTTCCAAGTGTTATAATTCTTGTCGTTGAATCTCTGACTGCCCTCCAGCATAATGTTATTTAAACTGGCCATCTTCATGCTTTTCAAGACACAAAAAACGAGGTACTGAGAAGAGGCTGATGCACAAAACTCGAGGCATGAGTTTCAATACACTGAGGTAGGTTCAAGCACGAAAAACAATGCAAATCCGCTGGCTCAAAATTTGAGGCATGGAAAATGATGCACCCAAAAAAATCAGAGACCAACCTAGTTGAGATCTCAAAAAACCCACCAAGAATCTGCAATCAAAAAAATTTTCCGACTTGATTTGAGGGTTCAAAACCCTAGTCGAGTTTCCAGAAAGCCCTAGGCGGCCATTAAAGCTTCAAAAAATTGCAGAAAAATGTATGCAAAATGCCACCAGAAAGAGAGCAAAAACACGCCACCAGATACAAGGGAAAATTGTGGATTTTTAGAGCAAATCGCGGGCCCAGAAATGAGATAAAAACACAGCCAAAACTTGGTAAAAAAACGCGGCCTGAAAGATGAACAAGAAACGTGTTTTTTTACAGGTCACAGCCATAAACATGTCTTCAAAAGCAAACAAGGGACGGGCGACCAGAATATAATCGCGCCCAGATTGAACAAAGATGTCGCGTGCAGAAGTTTTACGAAGACATGCACAAAATATTATCAAAAATGCGACCAAATATCTGAGAAGAATATCAAACACGACCTCCAGAAACCCTAACGCGGGCTTGCAAAAAAAAGCTTACGATCTCTGTAAAGATCCACCAAAAATCCGCGCCCACGAATTGTAGAAAGAGAGTTTTGATTTTCAAGAGGAGAAAATCCACGAAAATTTGAAACCAGAACTCTAAAAAAAAAAATTTTTTTTTTTCAGAAGAGCTACAAAAATTCCGAAATTTTTTAACTCCAAAAAAAAATCTTCGAAATAATTTCTGAGAAGATTTTATCGAATTTTTAATTCAAAGAGAACAAAAAAATCTTGAGAGATGTTTATGAATTAAAAATTTCAATTTTGAGCTTGTTGGCTTTGATACCATATTACACAAGTAATTGGTAAAATATTTGATGTTATTTTTTTTTAGACTGCAGGAATCGGGTAGCACGACCCCCTATAAACTGTAGTGTGCCTAGTAAACTTTTTAACGTGACCGGCGACGCTGGTGCGACATGCCCTCTGGTACCACGGGGGTGGGGGAGACTAGACCTCGTGACCAACCTCTTGCAACAGGAAAGATTTAGCCAACCAAGCTAGGGCCCCAACCCCTAAAATTTAATATTAAGGTTTGGGCTATGCTTGTTGGCACTACAGGCAAGAAGCCCCACCAATTCACCAAGGAGCCTCCCCTTAATACGAGGGTAAACAACAAACTCCATTGTTGACACGGCAGAGAGCGACCCCACGAGGTTTGAACCTTGGTTGTTGGCTCTATAGGCAAGAAGCCCCACCATTTCACCAAAGGGTCGCCCCCAAAATATTTGATGTTATTAACAAGAGCAATGTGCTCAATAAATAGTTTACAAGATTTACAAAAAATGGGAAGTTTCTAAAAAGAAACTCCAGATAAGATCAGAGATGATCTTATCACTAATTTACAATATTGAGCATTAATAAATAAATAATAAATATTATTTTAATATGAATTTGGTCAAGCTTTAGAATTCGACCAGGTCAAAGATTTGAACGCCTTACAAGATTTTATCCCTGTGTGTTCAATTTGTAGGTGACGCGATTTCTTCCAGCGCCGTATTTGATTCAAATTCGAATTCCATCATTATAAACTATATTAGCATAAATTAAGCCAAAGTCCAATATGTGAATTGAAATTGATTCATTTATTTAAATCGGCTCAAGTAATTCAAAAATAATTCGATTTCCCCAAAGTTTATATTTGTGAATTGGCTCATTCATTAAATTTGAATAATTTGATTTTCCAAATTTGAGAATAAAAAGTAATATATATATATATATATTTATATTTATCAAATATATATATATCATGAGCCAGTCATCATACATCAAATATATATATGTATATATGTATGTATGTAAATTCGTAAGGCAATAACAATAATAATATTATTAATATCCACATTATACAGGATGTGTGCATATATACATATATATACCTGTATATACCTCTATGTGCACATATGTGTAGGTATACCATATTGACGCATCCGTATGAGCATATCCATTTGCCAATGTACGCTTGTATCGATATGTATATACATATGGATACATGTACATACTATACATATGTATATATGTCTGCATCTGATTCACTTACATCCATTTACGTTACCATCATATTGATATGTGTGTACGTGTGGTATTTGTACATATGCATATACATGTCGATAGATCCTCCTACCACGCATGTGCATACATATAAACATACTTCTACCTACATCCCACCTATCCATATGATCGTAATATCACAAGACAGATCACAAAAACCAAATAGATAAACATCTCTCACAAATGCATGTAGAAGTAAACAAGACTCCTAATGCAAACATACCAACTATGGATGACTTAACTATAACCCACACAAACTGACTCAGTTCACTCAACCTAAGGTGGTGTGTGTATACTCAGATAGTTTACTTTACCGGTTACTCGACCAAGATCTTCTCCCAAGTGATACTTCCCCTCCCCCTAGAGAAATGGACATTTACTTGCAACCACTAGTACATGCCTTGGCATTCAATTGTTCACAACAATAAGCAGTATATATAATCATCTTCAAAGTTTAGAATAACAATGATTCAATAACCATCTATTCTCATATATGCAGTTTTTCACCATGAATAACATCAACTGAGATAACATCAAATGAAACAACATCAAATGAGATAACATTCATATTGATAACAAGGTACAAGCATCATTAATTCATCTCCAGATTCCACATTATATTCACATTTACCCTATGTTGTAATGGTAAATAGTAACTTCACAATTTGGGGTGTAACATAGGTTATCCGATGATAGGAACAATCTGAGTTATCTGGTTATGTGCTTGATTTGGTCTTCCACCAAATTGGGCCTTAGGGTACTCACTTTTTATTTGCAAGCAAATGCTGCACCTTCTTTATGATGATTATTCTCAGGTGTTTGAATGAGTTAATGATTCACCCTCCTTATGATGAGATTCTCCTAGGTTGGTAGATGAAAGCATTGATGAATTTGGGCTGGTTATGACTAGTGACCTTGTAAATTCCTTCCTTAATGCCCTTCTACGATGATGCAGCTTTCTTAGGGTTGAGTGGTTTAAAAAACTCACACAAAGGCAGCGCTAGAAACAATCTTGATATCCTTTAGCCCTTGTGTGTGAAATGAAGCCACAAATATTAGCCCAATTCTGCAAGGCTTGTTTGGATTTGCCAAGAAAAAGGTAGGGTTTTTGTCCTAACCTTGTGAAGTGTAGTTAAAGGGGTTTTGTCCTTGCTTGCATAGTAAAAAAACTCAACTCGATCAATTGCCAACTTAAAAAATTGGATGGTGAAATGAGGAATGAGATTTATAGATCTATTTTTCCTTGAATAGATCCCATGGGCCCAAAATGTGAGGGCCATTTTTGAATTTGAATTTCTTTCTTCTTTTTTAAACTTTATTTTATTTTATTATTATGATATTATATATTTTATATTATATGATGTTAGTGTTAAGAAGCACTATTTTAAATATTACTAATAGTAAGATCATTGGCAGGAAAAGGAAAGGGACATGACAGTCCTCCCTTCCCTAAATTGCTTGCCCTCAATCAATTTTAGATTTGGATGATAAAAAATCTCCACTCCTTCCCAAGCAACATCTTTGAGTGGAAGATTCTTCCATTTAACGAAGTATTTTGTGATAACCTTGTTTCTTAGCCTCCCCTCTCTTATGTCAGTGATAGCTTCAGGCTCCAAATCAATTTGCCTTTGTCATCAAGTGGGGGTAGTTCCAAAGGTCTGATCTGCTGTCCAAGTGCCCTCTTAAGACATGACACATGAAAAACATTGTGAACTCTATTGTTTTCCGGTAGTTCCAACTCATATGCAACCTCTCCTATTCTTCGTGTGATCTTATAAGGTCGATAAAATTGTGGTTTAAAATTTTCCACACCATTCCCCTTGAGGGAAGATTGCCTGTAGGGTTGTAATCTAAAAAAGTCCATGTCTTAGACCTCAAAGGTGCTCTTCAAATGGTAGTGATCAACATACATCTTTTGCTGATTTTGGGCTTGCTGTAGGTTCTCCTTGAGTGCATTCAAAATGGCTAGACTTTTCTGTACCAAATCTTTAGATCCATGAACTTTGCTATTTGAAAGGACTGAATCCACAAATGTTAATGCAGCATAACCATAAAATGCCTTGAAATGAGTCATACCTATAGACATGTGATGGGTGGAGTTGTAGCATTGCTCCCCATTGCCATTTAATCCATGCTGCCTGCTGTCCTGTAATATAATTCCTCAAATACCCTTCTATCTATTTGTTCACAATATCTATTTATCCATCTATTTGAGGGTGATAACTAGTGCTTGGAGTCAACTTTGTATATGTCAATCAAAAAAGTTTTTTCCCAAACAAATTAATGAACCTACTGTCCTTGTCACTCACAATATTCTATGGTAGCCAATGCTAAACACCTCTTTTAAAAACAAATCAGCCACCTATGGAGCCTTGAATTTTGAAGATATAGCATAAAAATGAGGATACTTATTGAGTCTATCCACTACCATAAAGATACAATCCTTACTCCACTTTTGGAGGACCCATGATGAAATTCATAGAGATGCTCTCCCATTTTTGATTTAGAATGAGTAAGGGCTGCAACAAACCATTTGGGAATAAATGTTTTCCTTTGTTGTGTTGACTAGCCAAACATTCCCTAACATGCCTCAAAACATCACTTTGAGTTCCTTCCATGAAAAACACTCTCTTACTTGCTTGTATGTCTTGTAGTACCCATCACTAGCTAGTGGTGTGTCATGACATGCCATTAAAATTTTCTTCTCTATCTTCATTTTTGGAACAAGATACACTTGGTACTTATAGAGGACGAGCACATCAACCACCTTGTACTCGCCATCTTGTAGCTTGCTATCTAAAATGTCAATAGCAAATGTCTTTTTGGCGTACTCAACCATAGTTCGTAGACTCGGACTTGGAGAGTGCTCGACAAGCCCAAAATTTTTGACTCAATAAAAACTTGGCATAAACTCGGGAAAAACTTGGCAATTTAAAAAATACTAAAATTTCTTAAAAAACACTTTTTTTTTGCAAAATTCAATTACAAAATGCATCAAATGAATCTAAAAACCACGAGAAAGTGTTTTCTATTAAATTTGATTCATAAATACATATGGATCACAAAATTGCATCATCATGCGAATCCAGATAGTATATACAATAGCTAGCTGCTAACCGATAACTATTATGAATTTATGATGACTTTCTTTGAAAATCATCATCATAAATTTCATATTTAGGAAAGTAAAAAATTACAAGTTTTTACAATTTCCTCATCCCCAACTTAGTGAAAAATTGGGGCGTAGAGGGTATGGTCCTTGCACTCAATTGTGGCTCCCTACTTGGCATAGAAGATTGGGCCTGTGGCTCCATTGTAATGACCCCCTTATATTTTTTCCAATTTTTTAACACATCAATCTTCACCCGTTAGCGTTAACATAATCAAATCAGTTGATGAAAGTAACTCTACACCAAGAATGTACACCAAGATCCCAATGATTGGTGAGGTGTGAGCATATGGCGTCGGGAATCATTAGCAAATAAACTGGAAGTGCTGGAAATTACAAAGCTAATGCAACTCGACCACTTATTCAGTGGGAGTAGATTGACGGCTCAGTCGATTAGCATGATGAAGAATGCAAGTACATGAAAAGTAAAGTATGGGGGCTTGCCGACCCCTTCCGCTTGTTCAGTGGGTAGTACAGAAATGAAAAGCTGAATGTAAATGGACGGCGAGGCCTGTCCCTTCCACTAATAGTGGGAATTACAAGATAAAGTGCAGAAATAATAAATGACTGAATCGGTACTACTGATTTCAGCCTTACAATGAAGGTAATTTGCAAATTACAAGTGATATAGCTGTCCAATCCTCTGCAAATGTTATTAGATATTTCTCCAAACTTCACAAGCCTCCCAAATATGAAAAGCAAGCCAAAAATCAGAACTTCTACAATCTGATATGAAAAACCAGCATACAAAAAACTCAAACCAGCAAGCCTAGAACACACCAAAATGCTCATAACTCCGTCTATACTCCTTCGAATGACGTGAGACTGAATGCAAATGAAGCCTAGGAGGTAGGAAACCAAGTCTAGAACATGAAATAGTAGCAAATACCCTCCATTATTTTATGCACACATTCCCAGGCAATGGCAGGCAAGGTACAACCATCAAAGAGGGGCGACCAGCAAGATAAATTCATAGACTTCACTAAAAAATCTGAAACTTAGCAAGAATGGGCGCCTAGGGTAGACTTAATCAATAGGCCAATACCCAGAACCATCAAAAAATCGTGCAAGGAGCAACAAATAAAAATCAGTTACAACCATACATGAACCGACAACAACAAAATTGAAATATAACATCAAAACCTTCAAATTTGAAGCTCAATCTGCAATCTTTGGATGAGAAGCAGTCACACTCAGCTAGGTGTTATCTTTCAAACACGAAACTGATGATTTGCTAGGAGGTATGCATTCCTCGAAGCCAAGGGTTTGAAATCATTTCAGCAGCACTTCGTCGTAGTAGAAAATGGATACCAAGAATAAAGCCCAACACTCTTATTTATAACCTTGTCTCTCCAAATTCAAATTCAACTCCATCCAAATTGGGCGCCCAATTCAAATTCACATTCACCTCTCATATTTGCATTTCATTTGAACTTCATTTACCTCCTCAACTAGGCGTCCAACATGAGAAGAGATAACTTTATTAAAGATTGCCAATATTTCATAAGTTAGGCGTCCCAATTAATTAAGTGAAATATTTTAATAAAAAACACTTATCTCTCCCCCTAGGCGTCCACCAAGATATAAGTGAAAATAAACATTATAATCACTTAAATATTTTCCCCTTATGAAGTCGTCCACTTTTGCATAGGAAATATTTTCACTTAAAATATAAACTCCACCAAAATATTGAATTTGCCAAAATGAGCTCCAAAAGTGTTGGAAACCAAACTGCTCAAACTGACTTGCCTGAAATAGCCTTTGAATTGGCCTATTGAAACCCTGCAAAAAATAGCACTTACTATAAATAGCATACTGCTAAAAATAGTGTGTCCAAAAGCATTTTAACCACATTTTGAGCAGTTGTTGTAACTTACTAAAAATAGTAAGTCCGAAAAAGTTACCTATTTTAGTTGCATGTCATACCATTGCGAAACTCTTTAAAAACCCAAAAGGAATCCAGAATCCAAACTGTAAAACTCCAACATGCAGCTGTCGTAACTTACTAAAAATACTAAGTTCGGAAAAGTTGCTTAATGTAGTTGCATGTCATACCACTACGAAGCTCTCTGAAAACCCAGAAAGAATCCAACAACCAATCTGCAAAACTCCAACATGCAAACCCTTGAATCTTCAAAAGAAACCTCCAAGCAGCTAAAAACCCTAATTCTACCTCTGACTAGCCTACGGGTGTCCAGGAATAGGCTAACAATCACTGGAGAGTGTAGTGTTAAAAATGGGGACATTACAGTCCGCCCCTCCCAAAATTGCTTGTCCTCAAGCAATGCCACCACAACTCTAGGAAAACTTAAACTGATCCATACCAAAACAAGTGCAATCCCAGGGTCCCATGTCCATCTCTGGAAAGACCCACCATGCTGATGCTGCTCCACTCTAATCATACCAGTGAAGCCATTGTACCAGAACTGCATTAACCTTCCCTACAACCTCAAAGGTTAACATGCCTGAAATTCAAATTGAGAAACATGGAAGGATTGAAATCAAAATCTAGCAGCACCTCACGCCCAACAAACTTTGAGGAATTAACATCTATAATGTCCATGACTATCAACATTCTGAGAACAAAGAAGAATAATCTAATCAACTCAAAATAATTCTCATCAGTATAACTCCTCAAAGCATCAAACTGAGTCACAACAGCAAGAGTGTCTCTGACATAGCTATTTGCAAAGGAAAAAGCAGCTCTTTGCAAAGTCATAGTAGTTGCATCCTCAAAACTCCACAAGGATGTACAATGCCTCCTCCAAACAATACTGATATATCCAAGAAGACTTCTGAAATCTTTCACCAATCTCTCTCCAAGAGTTTAAAAAAATCGAACCAAATCAAGCATTGGTTCACTGCCCCAAGCATATGTACAAGAAAATGTACAAAGATAGCCACTAGAATGAGCACGATATCTATCTAAAGACTGATTCTGCTCAGTCCGAACCACCATTTTTCTCATTTGAGGCCATAAACCATCTTTGGAAAGAGATTGGAAAGTCTGAAATTGAATGCACCAGCTGCCAAACAAGACTGAAAGGGTCAATTTGAGATTCGATTTAAAGAAAATCAGCATCCAAGGAGATAAATAGCTGCTGCAAAACTGAAAACCAGCATCTACAATATCACATCTTCTCATATTGAAGGCTGGAAACACCCACTCTAAAAGCTCCATTACAGTAAGGAACCATTCTTTGCTCCAACTTCCTCTCCAAACCTCCAATTGATGATCAAAAATAATCATCAAATGGTTGATAAAGAAGGTAACAACACCCATAGAATTGAAATTTGAGGCTTATCATTCCAACATACCTTCTTGTCACATATAATGATTATCATCAAATGCAAGTTGATACTGGGATCCGAAATCATAAGTAAAGAAGAACCATTCCGCAGATGGAGAATTACTCTAATTAGAACGCTTTGATCAATACGTTCTATTTGAATCATCATTTCTTGAAACTCCAAAAAGTATTCAACAAATCTGAATTCACTGAGAAAGTTGAATTTGAAATCATGAGACAAGATTTGCTAGAAAGATTCAATGTACCCTTCATCAAACTCCATTATGAAATTAGTTACTCTTAAAGAAGGTGGTGCAAGCATAAAGTCCAATAAGAATTTGACAAGCATCCGCATTAGATAATGAATAAACTCTTCATCGGAGTGCCAATCAACTCTTTGTTGCCAGTCAAGAATAGTGACTTCATTCCTCCTTGATTCTTGATTTTCCATCTCTTGAAGGGTGGATAGACTAGGAACAGTAGTAAGGACTTCATTATGCAACTCATGTATCGCTATTCCACTGTTGGAAGAAGTGCTAGAATTTTCCCTTTCAACCTTAATGTCAAAAGAGATTTCCTCATGGTTTGATATCACATCATCCATGCACTAGAAACCATACTCAACCTCCTGTACAATTTTATCATCCATCACAAAGAGAGGATTATCATAACCCTCCTCAACACCCACTTCAAAGAGAGGATTGCCAAAAGCTTGAAAGTCATCCCTTTCATCTTGCTACTCCAAATCCGCACATGTAACTTCTGATTTTCTTATGACGCTTTCAAGATCAAACTCCTCTTGAAGACTATCAAACTCTCCAATCACTTGGTTGATTTCTTCAGCTCTTTGTGCACTCTCTTGCTCCTCGAAAAGTTTGAAGTCAGCAAACTGGTCTTCTACCTCCATTAAAGCTGACTGAGTAACTTTTAACATGTCCAATGTTGATTCGAGCTCCAGAGTGAGCTCATCAACCTTCCTCTCCTTTTCTTGGAAAGCACAAATGGTCTTCTTTGCAATTTCAATGGCATGATCTCGATCTTCAATCAAGTGCACGTACTCTGACTTCAATCTCTCCAAAGAGTCTTTGATAAGTTGCAAGTTGGGAAGAGCAACTTCATCCTTAACTCCTCTTCGTCCCTCTTCAAGCTGAGCCTTCCAGCAAAGCTCTTCAACCAAGCTATGTGTGCGATCAAACTAGGATAGAACTCACACTTCCCTTTCAAAGGACACTCGAAATTGATCTTCCCAAGAATATGCAAAGATGGTGGATTGCTGGTAGGCTGCTTTTCAAAATCAGAACTTTGTTTTGTGTCTTTGCTGCCCTCGTAGCTGCTCCAATATTCTTGTCTTCCAACACCAACTAGCTGAGATTGCTCAATACGAAGAAGAGAATCATCCTCCACAATTTCTTCAACCCTTTGTTTGCAATCAGCTTCTTGAATAGGTAAATCTGATTTGTGTTTGAGAACCTTTGTAAACTTTCCACCTTCAAGAGCCAAATGGTCTTCTAGCTCTTCTTCCTCCTCACTGTCTCCTTGATCAAAGGTTATGACAGCCCCCAACTCGAATGAAGAATCATTGTTGATCATTGTTTTAAAAGTTTCGGTAGCAACAAACTTTTCCTTAGTGGCTGCAATTATCTCAAAGGGATCATCATAGAACTTTATCGAGCAAGCTTCTTCATCAAAGACATCTTTGCCTCCCAAGGCCACCACACAGCTTGCAATGCAATCTGATTTTTGGTCTTCATTAGGATCAAAGGGAAACTTATCCCACACAGGTTCTTTGTCATATCTTGATGCCAATACACTCAGATCTCAAATGCTAATGGGTTGATTGAGATGGTCAACAAAAAGTTGCTTATCGTGCTCCTCTTGAAATGCTGACTCTTTGAATAAGTCAGCTCCCAGTTCACTTAAACTGATACCTTCAAAAACATTCATTTCCAATGGTTCGGTTTGCTGATCAAACCCAAGACCAACCGTGTCACCACCGTGATGAAGTGAAGAATCTTCAATGCTAACTGTTTTGAAAACTTCATCATTCTTATCTTCTATGAAACCATTATGAGTAAGTATGTCGTCGTTTTCTTCATGTGGAACTTTGTTGTACCCAAAATAATTTTTTTGGCATTCTGTATAAATTAAGCTAAATCTTGTTAAAATGCCATGTAAAGTCTGTTTTAGGTCAAACCAATCATAGAATCTTGGTGGGTTTCTGTCCAGGAACACACGTACAAAATTCTGAAAATTTGAAAATTAGGGTTTTTCGCCCCTATTTTCAGGGAAAACCCCCGAAAAATAGGACCTTCCCAAAAATGATTGAAAATGATTTTGATAGGGTTAAAAGGCTTCACGACCACATTGGTCAAGTCAGAATCATCAAAAGATAAGTTTTACTCTGGTGGGTCTATTTCTATTTTTCAGGAACAAAGTTAGGAGCTCCGCAGCCATTAATGGCAGATTGGCCAGTACCAGGTGCTGAAAGCTAACCTTCGCAAGCTTCAACGACGCAACTATGGCGGAAAAGGTCTAAAATGATGCTGTTTGATGAAGGGGATTTTCAAAAATGAAAAATACTGAAAATTGACTAAGTCTGGGATTTTCAAAATGAAAAATGCTGAAAATTGACTAAGTCTGGAGAATGCACGCCTTGCTGCCAAGAGGAGGCTATGCAGTCAAATGCCTTAGTCATTTTCCCAAACATCCATACACGATGAACGTGAGACATGAAGAAATGATGATCTTCGACGGAGGAGTTTTTCTGAAATTGAAAAAGGTCGAAATTTGACTAACTCTGGAAACATTACGAAGGAGAAACAAGTTCACATGTTGAAAAGAGCCTTTTTCAAGCAGGGGCGCCCATGATCTTTAAGGGTCAAAAGCAATCACCAAGATCTTTCAAGACATTCATTCTTGACGTTTGCTTGCTGGCGCGACAACAAAACAAACAGACAAACCATCTGAAGAGTAGATCATAAACAGTCGCTGACAGAGCGAAAAGAGGCAGTTGAAGAAATATTAGAAAATGATTGTCAAGCGTGAAGATCAAAGAAAAAGAGCCTTTTCAAAAGAAAGGCTACCTTTTTTTTGGACCTCTAGATGCTGATAAACGACAAAAGGCTTCCCAGGATAACCTTCTTAGCCCAAGTAGATCTCGGAAACGCAACTGCAAGCATCAACATCTGACAGAGCATTCAACGGATAATCCAGATCAAAGTAGGCAACTTTTCAGATGGAAATAATCTTGCTAAAAGGCAAAAGCGCCCTTTTCAAGGAGGGGCGCCCTTGAATAAAGGAACCCTAAATTGAGATCCAGGTTTTCTGAAGTCAGTCATCTTTGGCAGAACAGAGTTGGGTACCTGATGAGATATCAAGCTAAATCATCCGATTCTCTGATCAACGAGAAATCCAAATCAAGGCACGAGAGGTCATTTCAAAAGGCTGAAGAACGAAGATCGAAAATTCACTAAGGCATAAGCAAAAGAGCCTTTTCTTGGAAAAGGCGCCCTTTCTTTTGAAGCCCTAAACTCAGCTTTTTACCATCATGCCTCCCAGGCACTCCTCTTCAGGTCAAATCCAGCTCAGCAGTGAATGTGTCAGCATCATCTCAGGATCAACAGATCAAGCCAGATTCAGGATCAAACTGAGGTTGTTCAAGAGAGAAAATAATAAAAAACTTGCAAAAATCAAAAGGGACGCCTTGAAGAAGTCAAAGGTCAAGTTGTTGACTAAAGTCAAGATATTTTGAGCAAAACTTGGCTAAAACACTCCACGATCAGTGGAAATCACCTTTTTGAACTTTAGATCAAGCCAAAATCACTTTTGATCGTGAGTTAGGTCCCCAAACTTGTGGATCTAAGGCTTGAGTCTATGTAATCAAGGTATAGACATCCCACTTCATTATTTCATTGCAGGTTGATGATCAAGAACAGCCATAAGCTCTCAAGGACGCCATTTACAGATCTGGCCAAGGTTTTCATCCGTTCTTCGATATTTCTTGCAGATCTGAAGCAGAAGAAGATTGCTAATCTGAGGTTGGATTCAGAGACGAATTTTCTCAGAGAGTCAGATAAAAACTTCCAATCCATCTTCTGTCTACTTCCTCTCTTCTTGTCTTAGGTTTTCATGCACATTTCAAAAAGGTGGCAGGCTACATCAGATCAGATCAACTGGGTAGACCAGCATAATTTTCCAGAGAAACCCATCTCGACAAATTTTCGGAATCAACAAACTTGCTGCTATTTTTGGGGGTTTTCGAAAAAGTTTGAAATCAAAATTCGAGGCTGGGTTTGTTCAGCATTGAAGCACGAACAAAACCCATGTGCCAGATTTTTCGGGAAAAATACTTCTCGGCAGGGCGCTATTTTCAGGGGTTTCCGAAAATCATCTGAACAAGGTCAAGCTTACAGTCAATCTTTAAGTTTTTCAAGATGCAGTACTCCCAGGTACAATACGAGACCAAGACGGTCTTACTCCATGATTACTTGAAAACAGTCGACACAAATTTACATCAAGTGAATCCAGTGGTTGATTTGGAGCAGCTGGAGGGCATGAATCAGATCACATTGCAGAATATTGAAGAATCTGGGTTGCTACAGGCCGCATCCATTCCCATCACACTACAAAGCACGGAGCCGCCAAAGTTACCAAGAGCAATAGCTTGCGCAAGAAGAGATGTCGTGTCATCAAAACATTGACTATCCGAAAACGGAAGAAGTCAACACATGGATCAAGGAGTTGTTGACCAGAAATGGTGAAGTGTGAAAAGACACCTAGGAAGGACGTCCTACCTTCCAATTGGCATTTATGATACTTGAAGTTGACTTGATGCCTCATTCCAAGTCAACTCAAGAAGGCATTAAATGTAGTTGGAGTTAACTTGATGTCCCTTTCCAAGTTTAACTCCACTCCCTTAAATCATGCATTGTTAGATCCCACTGATTAAGGATGTCTAATTGGCTTCCATGATTTGTGGATCTTAGATCTCCACTAAATGTGGATGTCTATTTTGGAGGGATACTTTCATTAAAGTTCACCTTTAGTTTACTTTCAGTCAACTGAAGTAGTTTCCAGTTGACTCTTTGTTTACTTTCAGTTAACTGAAGTAGCTTTCCAGTTAACTGCTTGTTCCCCTTTTTAGGAATAAATCTTGCTAATTGATTGGCAAGAACTCATTGTTAACTCAAGGAGATTTTGGGGTTGCCCACTCCTTTGAGTTCTATAAATAAGAGCCTTGGGCTCATTATTTGTTTAACTTTTACTTGCTATGCAAAATTGCTGCGCCATTGTTGCCAACAGCTTTGAAAGCGGATACTTGTTCACTCTTGGATGAGAGTTTGTTGGTCGATTGTAATTGTGCATGATTTCGTGCCTTTGCTTTCCCAACCTTTGTAATTCGTTGATGAAGCTTTGAAGGAGAATATCAGAAGGCGCTTGCATTTTGGTCAATCTTTTTGAGTTGTGTCCACGTCTTGTGTTTAATAGCTCGTTGTTTCATTTCCCTCCTCGGATAGGAGTCCCTCCTCCTTGGACATTTGTTATTGACAAGTTATCGTTTGTTGTTGTTTAATGTGTTGTCTTCCAAGCTATACTTCGGATAGGAGTCCCTCCTCCTTAGCAAGCTCGTTGGCCAAGGCATCGTAAAATTGTTGTTTCTTGTGAACTATTTCCTAGCCCATACCTCGGATAGGAGTCCCTCCTCCTTGGCAGGTCTCAGATCTAGTTTACCGTATAGAGTGTTTGCTTGTACCAACCTTATCTTGGTGTATACCCGAGAGTTCAGAGCCTCGGTCATATTCTCGGGAGACGGCGAATTCAGGTGATCCAACCAACCCATTCCCGCTCCTTTACCCTCATGCTCTGTTTACCTTGAAGGTATTGGATAGATAAAAGCTAGATTAGTCGTAGTTGAGATCTGCAGAAACCAGAGAAAAAGCTTAGCTATGGCGCATTGTGTTTGTGCACCCTTGTGTCCTGCCGCTGAAGCATAAAAAGATAGGAACTTTAGTTTACATTTCCCTTCCTTACGCATTGCTCCCAGCAAAGAGGGACTTCTCCTCTTTAAATAACGAAGAAGTGTTGCAAAACATTTGAAATAGCTGAACGTTTACAATCAGCACTCCAGAGGTGCTAATTTAAACGCCAACAAACTTCTTGGGAAGTTGGGGAAGCAACAAGAGGAAAATCCTTCATCACTAAATCTTCCACAAGAGGAGGTATAAACACATCGGAATCATCATTAGCGACCGCACTAGTATTTCCTTCACCTTGCTCAATTTTCTTCAAAAGTGGCTTCAATTTCTCCTCACATTGATTAAACAATTCCTTGATCAGCATAGCAACAATAGGAGAATCCTTTTCTTCATGTTCATATGCGTCCAAGAGGAGAGATTGGACATTTGGTGGAACTTCATCAACCTCTTTAATAGTGAGAACAAGTATATTCTTTACAGTTGCAATAACATTCTCTTCTTGTTCGCTCCAAGTGGATATAAAGAGGTAGTGAAACAAGTGATAAATTTGATCTTGCATTTCCAAGTCTAATAGCAAGTTACTTGTCCTGAGATTTGAAAATGTCTTTAAGATAGCAACTTTTCTAGGAAATTGACTGCTACCGGTTTCATCAAGATCTTGGAAACTTTCTACAATCCTATAAAGAATCTTCTTCATAGTTTCATCATCATAAGGCATCAAAGGTGCTATAATCTTGATAACTTCACTAAGGCATGAAGTAACTAACAAACTTGTCTCTTCATCAGGATGCCCTATCCAATAAGGATGAATCAAAAAGGTTATTGCAGGAGATAATACCTTATTCAACAATTTAATAGGTGATTGTTGGACTTGGCTTAAACAATGTTCCAACTCTGATAATATACTCACTTCTTCACCTCTTGTCTGACATTCTTCATTGAGTCGTGTTCCTGCAATGAACAGTGACCTTGCCAAACTTCTTTCTTCTTCAGAAGCCATAATTAAATTTGACTTCTCACGGTTCCTGAACAGAAAATGCAACATCTTCGAAACTTCTGAAAGCTGAAACTGAACTCAGTTCGGACCTCTGTTGTAGAATTTGATTTCTCTGTCACTCATCTGTCAACTGAACTCTGTCTTTTTCACAGGATGGCAGGATCTTGGCTTTGATACCACTGTAATGACCCCCTTATATTTTTTCCAATTTTTTAACACATCAATCTTCACCCGTTAGTGTTAGCATAATCAAATCAGCTGATGAAAGTAACCCTAGGCCAAGAATGTACACCAAGATCCCAATGACAGGTGTGGTGTGAGCATATGGCACTGGGGATCGTTAGCAAATAAACTGGAAGTGCTGGAAATTACAAAGCTAATGCAACTCGACCACTTATTTATTGGGAGTAGATTGATGGCTCAGTCGATTAGCATGATGAAGAATGCAAGTACATGAAAAGTAAAGTATGGGTGGCTTGCCAACCCTTTCCGCTTGTTCAACGGGTAGTACAAAAATGAAAAGTTGAAAGTAAATGGACGACGAGGCTTGTCCCTTCCACTAATAGTGGGAATTACAAGATAAAGTGCAGAAATAATAAATGACTGAATCAATACTATGATTTCAGCCTTACAATGAAGGTAATTTGCAAATTACAAGTGATATAGCTGTCGAATCCTCTACAAATGTTATTAGATATTTCTCCAAATTTCACAAGCCTCCCAAATATGAAAAACAAGCCAAAACTCAGAACTTCTGCAATCTGATATGAAAAACCAGCATACAAAAAACTCAAACCAGCAAGCCTAGAACACACCAAAATGCTCATAACTTCGTCTATACTCCTCCGAATGAGGTGAGACTGAATGCAAACGAAGCCTAGGAGGTAGGCAACCAAGTCTAGAACATGAAATAGTAGCAAATACCCTCCATTATTTTATGCACGCATTCCCAGGCAATGGCAGGCAAGGTACAACCATCAAAGAGGGGCAACCAGCAAGATAAATTCATAGACTTCACTAAAAAATCTGAAACTTAGCAAGAAGGGGGGCGCCTAGGGTAGACTTAATCAATGGACCAATACCCGAAACCATCAAAAAATCATGCAAGGAGCAACGAATGAAAATCAGTTACAGCCATACATGAACCAACAACAACAAAATTGAAATATAACATCAAAACCTTCAAATTTGAAGCTCAATCTGCAATCTTTGGATGAGAAGCAGTCACACTCAGCTAGGTGTTATCTTTCAAACATGAAATTGATGATTTGCTAGGAGGTATGCATTTCTCGAAGCCAAGGGTTTGAAATCATTTTAGCAACACTTCATCGTAGTGGAAAATGGGTACCAATAATGAAGCCCAACACTCTTATTTATTCAACTCCCTCCAAATTGGGTGCCCAATTCAAATTCACATTCACCTCTCATATTTGCATTTCATTTGAACTTCATTTATCTCCTCAACTAGGCGTCCAACATGAGAAGAGATAATTTTATTAAAAATTGCCAATATTTTATAAGTTAGGCATTCCAATTAATTAAGTGAAATATTTTAGTAAAAAACACTTATCCCTCCCCCTAGTCGTCAACCAAGATATAAGTGAAAATAAACATTATAATCACTTAAATATTTTCCCCTTATGAAGTCGTCCACTTTTGCATAGGAAATAGTTTCACTTAAAATATAAACTCCACCAAAATATTGAATTTGCCAAAATGAGCTCCAAAAGTGCTGGAAACCAAACTGCTCAAACTGACCTGCCTGATATAGCCTCTGAACTGGCTTGTTGAAACCCTGCTAAAAATAGCATTTACGATAAATAGCATACTGCTAAAAAAAACAAGTGTGTCCAAAAGCATTTTGACCACATTTTGAGCAGCCGTCGTAACTTACTAAAAATAGTAAGTCCAGCAAAGTTACCTGTTTTAGCTGCATGTCATACCACTACGAAGCTCTTTGAAAACCTAGAAGGAATCCAGAATCCAAACTGCAAAACTCCAACATGCAGTCGTCGTAACTTACTAAAAATAGTAAGTCCATAAAAGTTCCTGATGCAGTTGCATGTCATACCACTCCGAAGCTCTTTGAAAACCTAGAAAGAATCCAACAACCAATATGCAAAACTCGAACATGCAAACCCCCGAATCCTCAAAAGAAACCTCCAAGCAGCTGGAAACCCTAATTTTTCCTCTGACTAGCCTACGTGCGTGCGAGAATAGGCTAACAATCACTGGAGAGTGTAGTGCTAAAAATGGGGACATTACATCCACCTTGTTGGTAGATGGCAATGACTCCACCATATAAAAATTTGAATTTGTGCTGGTATGTAAAGAAAATTTTGTTTATACAACTTAATGAGAAAAATTTGGGACAATATTTTTGGCAACTTTTTGCCATTCGACATGTTAAACCTATAAAAATTCCCACAATAAAAAAACTTGCGAGTTAAACTTGTAAAACCTCGCGTGGCAAAAAAACCCGAGTGCTCGATAACTCAATGAGTACTCAGAGAGTTTGTGAACTATGTACTCAACTATTACAAAAACCTTCTAATCAACATATATATATCAATCATGGATCACAAATAAGGCTTCCTAGATAACGCATTAGCCACAACATTATTCTTCCCTATAACATACTCAATGTCAAAATCATAGGCCTGTAGCTTGCTTACCCACTTTTTGTCGTCTATCATTCAAATTGTTTCGTTTAAGGAAGAACTTCAAACTATTATGATCTATTTTCACCACAAATTTCCCACAAACCAAATATCATTTGAACTTGACTCATGCATGCATGATGGCTAGATCTCCTTGTCATAGATAGAAAAACTCCTCTTTGACTCCTTGAGATTCCTACTCTCAAATGTTATGGGGTGCTTGTTTTGCATGAAAATTGCTTCAATCCCCTCTTGAAGCATCACACTCTAAAACAAAAGGAAGCGAAAAATTTGGAATAGCCAAAACAAAAAATGAACTCTTTACCTCCTTGAGCTTATCAAAAGCTCTTTGTGCTGAATCACTCCAAGTGAAGGCTTCTTTTTTGTTGTATTTGAAAATGGGGTGGCTAGTTGTGAAAAACCCTTAACAAACCTCTTGTAATAGTTGCAAAGGCCAATCCATGATTGCCTTAATCTTCTCATCATCCACACTAACTCCTTGGGCACTAATTGTATGCCTTAAATATAATATCTTTGTAAACTCAAACTCACATTTTGATGCCTTGGCAAAGAATTACTGCTGCTTTAGAATACCAAGCACCTCATCTATGTGCCTTAAATGATCCTCCCATGTCTTACTATAAATCAAGATGTCATTAAAGAAGACTAGTACAAATTTTCTCAACTGCCTAATAAATACTTGTAAGTTTGAAATGTGGCAAGAGCATTACTCCACCCAAATGGCATGACCAAGAAGTCATAATGCCCATAATGACACTTGAATTAGGCTAATAAATACTTGTAAGTTTGAAATGTGGCAATAGCATTACTCCACCCAAATGGCATGACCAAGAAGTCATAATGCCCATAATGACACTTGAAAAATGTTTTATGCACATCTTTTCTTACCCTTATTTGATAATACCCTGACCATGGATCAATCTTAGGGAAGTACATTGCATCGTGAAACTCTTCTATCAACTCATCATTCCTGGGAATGGGGCTGTGATTCTTGATCGTCTTCTTGTTGAGAGCTCTATAATTGACGCACATCCTCATAGTTCCATCCTTCTTCTTGACCAATACCACGGAAGAAGCAAATGGGTTGGAGCTAGGTTGTATGTGCCCCATATCTAGCAACTCCTTAATTGCCTTCTCAATCTCTTTCTTGTGCCTCCTAGGATGATGATAAGGTGTAAAAATGACCGATTTTGCTCCTTCCTCCTGTTAATGATTACATACAGCGTCGTAGTAACTTCCAGCGATATCATTACTATGGATAAATTAAATAATAGCTCTCAAGCTATTTAATTTATTATGAATCAAAAGGCACGATTTATAAAGTCACTTCGATTTGTTAATAAAGATAAATATTAAATGAAGAGTCATCACCATTTGTTAAAGATTAAATATTTTCTCAAGAGGCGCGATTTCTTACAAGGCCGACCTTGTTCTAAATGGCGCGATTTTTAAAGAAGACGTCTTTCCTTTGTGGCCGACTAGTTTGGGAAGAGACACGTCCTTCCATCTAAAGATGTATATATACTTGATGCTGTTGTTCACTATGACTATTAGGTCAAGTTAAGTCCAATTGTGTCTATTATATTCTGTGCGAACTACTTCAAGAGCAGATTACGAATTCATCTAAGTTCAGATTTAGAGGAAGATCAGATTATTATCTGATATTGCATTGTGCATTGGTGCTGAATATTGGCCTTGAGTTTTTGGCCTCATTGTAAGGCGAACTGCTGCCACTACTTATATATATATAAGAGAGATCTTTGTTGTTGGGTTTTTCTCCCTCAAGAGGAGGGTTTTCCCAGGGTATCTGCTGTGTTATTGTGTCTGATTTGAATTAATTTGCTGTGCATTAAATCTGATCATTAAAATTTACATGGTATCAGAGCGGGTTTGAGAGGATCGTGATCAGATTATTTCTAATCAGCAATACCCTAGTTGTTCATCTATCTACATTAGTCAAGATGGTGAACGGTTTGAAGATCGAGGATAGACTTGAGGGTGCATCCAACTTCACATCATGGAGGTTTAGGATCATGCTTACCTTGCATGAAAATGACTTGGGTGAGTTCGTAGAGTCCAGTGTTCCTGAACCTGAGGAGGAAGAAGCAAAGTTACAATGGGTGAAGAAAGATGTTAAAGCAATGAAGATATTGGTTGATTCCGTCAAGGATCATATTGTGCCTATCGTCTCTAAGTTGAAGACAGCGAGAGATATGTTCAAAACATTGGAAGAGATGTACGAAATCAACAATACCAGTCGGGCACTTGCACTGAAACAACAACTTCATCATGTGAAGATGGCGAAAGGTGAATCAATGATTGCATACTTTATGAGGATTGCAGATTTGAGAGATCAGCTCTCAACAATAGGGCATATGGTTGATGACAAAGACCTAACTATGCTTGCTCTCAATGGTCTACCTTTGTCTTGGGAATCTTACATTTAGGGAATCAGTGCAAGATCGAAATTGCCTAAGTTTGATCGTCTAAGATCAAATTGCATTCAAGAGGAATCAAGGTTGGTGGCAAGAGGCGTTGGTCAAAGTTCAAAGAATGAAGACATTCATGTTCTCGCCTCCCATGCTTCAAAGAAGAAAGGAAAAGATGGAAGGAAAGGATTCTTCAAGAGGAATCGTGACAAGGGAAATGATGATGCACCTCCATTCAAGAAGAAGAGGGATATGTCCAAGATTCAATGTTTTAGGTGTGACAAGTTTGGGCACTTCGCCAAGTATTGCCCAACCAGGCCTAAGCAACAAGCTACCGTTGCGGATGTTGATGATGCTTCTCCACAAAATGATTCAAGT
The DNA here is from genome assembly GCA_007258455.2 of Sequoia sempervirens. Classification (NCBI taxonomy): domain Eukaryota; kingdom Viridiplantae; phylum Streptophyta; class Pinopsida; order Cupressales; family Cupressaceae; genus Sequoia; species Sequoia sempervirens. The sequence continues at coordinate 330,453,718 of VDFB02270651.1, forward strand.
GAATATTTGTTCTATTCGGCATTATCAAGCAGTGTACCTTCCGACACCAACACGTGGATAATCGACAGTGGTGCTTCACGACACATCACCGGCTTTAAGGAGCACTTATCAAGTTTGGTGGAAAAGGAGTCTTCTGAACAAGTCATCATTGGAGATGATGCTAGCTACTCCATGAAAGGAATTGGGACCTCTACAATTCATTTGGATTCTGGCATCTCACTCCAATTGGGTAATGTTCTTTATGTTCCTGGAATCAAGCGCAATCTTATTTCTATTTCAGCCTTGGAGGATAAAGGATATCAAGTTGCCTTCTCTAAAGGAAAAGTTCTAGTGTGGATGGAGAACACTAGCTTCAAGGATGCTCAAGTAATTGGAGTTAGACATGAAAACCTCTACAAGGTTTGCACACATTCTTTACAATCTTTGGTTCATGACTCTTCAAGTCTTTGCGATCTTTGGCATCGGAGATTGGCTCACTTACACTTCCGAGCCTTACCTATCATGGAGAAGATGGTATCGAGTCTTCCCAAGTTCAACCAGGAGCATGAAGGTACATGCAAGTGCTGCGCATTGGGAAAACTTGGATTTACTTTTTGAAATCTAAAGAGTCTGAGGAAGTGTTGGATAGGTTTAAAGAGTTTAAAGCCTTGGTAGAAAATCTCTCTGGTAAAAGAATTAAGGTCCTCAGATCTGACAATGGTGGAGAATACACCTCTGGTAGTTTTCGGAACTTTTGTATTGATGCAGGGATTAAGAGGGAGTTTTGTGTTCCCTATAATCCTCAACAAAACGGTGTTGCAGAAAGAAAGAACGAACGATCGTGGAAGCAGCAAAGGCCATGATCCATGATCAAGATTTGCAAACCTTCCTATGAAGCTTCGGACAGCTATGTATGTTCAGAACAGAAGTCCTCATAAGATCTTGGAGAATATGACTCCAAAAGAAGCTTTTACAGGGAAGAAGCCTGAAGTCAGTCATTTGAGGATCTTTGGATGTCCTGTCTATATTCATGTTCCCAAGGAAAAGAGAACCAAGTTGGAGCCTTCTGGCAAGAAGGGAATATTTGTGGGTTACAGTGAGACATCAAAAGCCTACAGAATTTACATTCCAGGTCAGAAGATGATAGAGATCAGTAGGGATGTCACATTCGAGGAAGATGCATTCAGGAGATCTAGAGGGATTCATATGGAGATTGATAATGAAGAGTCTCCTCAGGATATGGAAGTTGACCATACTCCTGAGATTCTGAGGGAGACTTTAGAACCAAAAGAAGATACTGATCCCGTTGAACCCTTGGAACCTACTATGGGCCTACTGACATTGTTATTGGGAGAAAGAGACCTCTATGGGCCAGGCGTACTATGCATGAGGCTGAAAGTTTTGCAGCTCCTAGAGGCACATTCAGAGAAAGCAAAAGGCCACATAAGTTCTCCAGTTATGTTGCCTTGATGAGTCAAATTATAGAATCCAAGCCTACCTGTGTTGAGGAAGCATCTAGTCTTCAAGTTTGGAGAGATGCTATGACAGAGGAGTATCAGTCAATTCTTAAAAATGATGTTTGGGATATTGTTCCTAGACCCGAGGGCAAGTCTGTGGTATCTTCTAAATGGCTATTCAAGATTAAGCATGCTGCAGATGGAAGCATAGAGAAGTACAAGGCAAGATTTGTGGCTCGTGGGTTTTCTCAGAAAGAGGGAGTTGATTATGATGAAACATTTGCTCTTGTTGCTCGCTACACTTCAGTTAGAACCATCATTGCTATTGCTGCATCTAGAGGATGGAAGATTCACCAGATGGATGTGAAGACAACCTTTCTCAATGGAGTAATTGAGGAGGAGGTTTATATAGAGCAACCTAATGGATTTGAGGTTCATGGGAAGGAGTCACATGTTTGCAAGCTGAAGAAGGCCTTGTATGGTCTTAAGCAGGCTCCTCGTGCATGGTACGAAAGGATTGATCGGTACCTGTCAAGCTTGGGCTTCTTGAAGAATGATGCTGATTCAAATCTCTACTTCAAGGTAATCAATGGCGATGCATTAATTTTGGTTTTATATGTTGATGATCTGATCCTCACTGGAGAAGATCACCTGATTCTTGAGTGTAAGAAGGAGTTGACTTGAATTTGAGATGAAGGACCTTGGGCTCATGCATTACTTCCTTGGATTAGAAGTCCAAAACCGATGAGATGATTCTAAGTCAAGGAAAGTACACCATTGATATACTTAAGAGATTTGGTATGATGGATTGCAAATCCATGTCCACACCTATGGAGACCAACTTACATAAGTTGAAGGAGGCTGCAGCTAATTCAGACTTGGTGGATCCTACATTGTACAGACAGCTTATTGGATCCTTGATGTATCTAGTTAACACTAGACCTGATATTTGCTATGCAGTGAGTGCACTTAGCCAGTTTATGTGTGATCCGAGACAGATACATCTTGTTGCAGCCAAACATATCCTGAGATACTTGCGTGGCACAGTTGGATATGGGTTGAGGTATACTTCAGATGTAGACTTGGAGTTACATGGTTTCACTGATTCTGATTGGGCAGGTTGTGTCACAGATCGGAAGAGCACCTCTGGTTGTTGCTTCAGTTTGGGTTCAGCTATGATTTCCTGGTGTGGCAGGAAGCAGTCATCTGTAGCACTAAGTACAGCAGAGGCAGAGTATATTGCAGCTTGTTTGGCAACTCGGGAAGCAGTGTGGCCGTAAGCTCCTTGCGAGATTGTTTGGACAATCAATGGAGCCTACTATCATTCATTGTGATAATCAAAGTTGTGTGAAGCTTTCACGTCAATCCTGTGTTTCATGATAGAACCAAGCATGTTGAGATCAAGTACCACTATATCGAGATATGGTATGAGGAAGGTAGCAGTTGAGGTACATCAGCGATGATGAGTAGACGGCAGATATTCTCACCAAGCCTCTCGCCAGGATAAACTTTGTGTACTTCCGAGATAAGCTTGGTATGGTGGAGAATCCAGCCTTGACGAGTAAGAGTCTCAGTATCAGTGAGCCTTGTTTAATGCATTTTCCTCTGAGACGGAGGAATTTGAGGTGCAAGCCCTTGTTAATGCATTTTCCTCTGAGACGGAGAATTTGAGGTGCAAGCCCTTGTTAATGCATTTTCCTCTGAGACGGAGGAATTTGAGGTGCAAGCCCTTGATAATGCATTTTCCTCTGAGACGGAGGAATTTGAGGTGAAAGCCCTTGTTTCCACCCTCTGAGCTGAGTCATGGTGGATGTCATGTGTGAGACTCCATGACATATGTTGTACTTGTGTTTCACCTCGAGAGAGTCATGGTGAAAGTCACGTTGAGGTGACAACATCACGCAAGTGATGAACACTTGTACTTACCATAGTATGGTTGTAGCCATTATGGTTGATATCGTGTTGAGGCGATATCTAATATCACGTTGAGGTGATATTCTTTTCACATCTAGTTGTAGCCAATGTGATGGACATCATGTTGAGATGATATGACCTGTGCAGCTGGAAGTCTACTCCCTAGCTGAGAGGGAGTGTTAATGATTACATACAGCGTCGTAGTAACTTCCAGCGATATCATTACTATGGATAAATTAAATAATAGCTCTCAAGCTATTTAATTTATTATGAATCAAAAGGCATGATTTATAAAGTCACTTCGATTTGTTAATAAAGATAAATATTAAATGAAGAGTCATCACCATTTGTTAAAGATTAAATATTTTCTCAAGAGGCGTGATTTCTTACAAGGCCGACCTTGTTCTAAATGGCGCGATTTTTAAAGAAGACGTCTTTCCCTTGTGGCCGACCAGTTTGGGAAGAGACACGTCCTTCCATCTAAAGATGTATTTATACTTGATGCTGTTGTTCACTATGATTATTAAGTCAAGTTAAGTCCAATTGTGTCTATTATATTCTGTGCGAACTACTTCAAGAGCAGATTATGAATTCATCTAAGTTCAGATTTAGAGGAAGATCAGATTATTATCTGATATTGCATTGTGCATTGGTGCTGAATATTGGCCTTGAGTTTTTGGCCTCATTGTAAGGCGAATTGCTGCCACTACTTATATCTATAAGAGAGATCTTTGTTGCTGGGTTTTTCTCCCTCAAGAGGAGGGTTTTCCCAGGGTATCTGCTGTGTTATTGTGTCTGATTTGAATTAATTTTCTGTGCATTAAATCTGATCATTAAAATTTACACCTCCAACTCAATCATATGTTGAAAACCTCTATCCGATGGCAACCTTGAAGAAATATATCTGAACACCTTGCTATGCTTATCTAATATGGATTGGATGTCAATGTGATAAGATCCCCCGTTCTTGGATGACCTTGTGTTTGTGATCAATCACTCTACTGCCCAAGCTATTTGGTCTCTATGAAAATATTTCTCCATCCTTTTTGCTGAAACAATCATGGGAGCCCCATTGGATGGATGTCGAAGAACCACCTCCTTTCTTTTAAATTTGAATCTCAACTCCATAGTTTGGTTGTTTTGTATGAACTCACCAAGTGAATGCAACCATTGCACACCCAAAACCAAATCAGTTTCATCAATGCCAACCACATAAAAATCACTCCACACTCTATGTCTCCCTAAGGTCATCTCAAGATGCTGAATCTTTTTGTTGCATGGAATAGTAAACCCATTAGCCACTATAATCTTGAATCCCTCAAAATCATCTGTCCTCAAACCCATCCTAATCACCAAAACCTCATCAATAAAGTTGTGGATAGCCTCACTATCAATCAATACTATCACTCTATGTCCCTATAAGACTCCTCTAACTTGAAAAGGATGATACTTGGGAGCTCCCAAAAGTGTAGCAAATTTACCTCCCAATGACTCTTCTCCTTTACTCTCATGTCCTGCCTCATCCACTACAATCTCATGTTCAAATTCTTTCACCTTTGAATCTTTATTGGAAACCACCTCTATGTAGTGTATCTTCCCTTTTCCCAAACATCTATGTCTTGGCTCCCATGGCTCTCTGCAAGAAAAGAATACTTATTTCCTTTGAAGTTTTTTTTAAATTCTTCAATTCTATTGGGTTTCGGAGGTAGTTCCTTAGGTTGAGGGAAACTTTTATGAAAAGGTTTCTTATTGTTACATTCTTAGAGTAGAACTTGTTCTTAGTCACCGAATCCTCCAAATTCAAAGCTCTCTTGATGGCCTCTTGTAAGGAACCCAGATCAAGTGCTGTCACCGAGCCCTTGAGTGGTTTGGTTAGACCCTCTACAAATAGCACTATGAGCCTCCTTTCCATCACATCTAGAACCATCACTGATAGCCTTTGAAACTCTGCCATGTAATGCTCAATTGTACTTTCTTGCCTCATCTGTGCTAACTCTTTGAAATGAATCTTCAAATCCTTCCTGTCAAACCTCTCCATCAATTTTTGATTGAACTCTTCTAGAGTAGTAATCGAAACATGTCCTTGAGTCATCATGTAGTACCACCATTCATGAGCCACACCTTCTAAGTGAAGGGTTGTGAACTGGATTCCTCTGCATGAATCTGAATCACATTGTCCCAAAGGCTGGCAAGAAAAGGTGGGTCTGATATCAATGCAGTGGTCCTCCTATTAGTTCTAACTGTTATGTTTATATCTGTTGGACCACACTTTGTTTATGTTCTTTCATTAGGTAATCAGTAATTATCATTCAATCGTGAAATTAGCATAATCACAGGTTTTGAAATAATTTGAAAGCAGACATATATGATTCTAATGCCCAAACACATTTCAGACTCAATTTGAACATAAAATAATCAGATATGATTACAACCATGAGATGTTATGATGCGTACAAATAAGTTTTCTCATTCAATAATTCACCAGCAATCAACACTCAATTAGGACTAATCCCTACATACAATATGGCACACAAGTTGCCTGCTTGATGCTCAGAAGTGTACAAGTATTGCCTATCTCTAGGTAATGGGATGCAGATGCCTAGCACAACACCTATATCAAATTTGAATGGCTGTAGGTGATCAGCACCTATGTTCAATTTTGAAACAACAATGTTTGCTGTATGCTAACAATTGCTCGAGACCCCTTCTCTGCCCAAGGAGTTTATTGTGGATCAGTTTATCCAATGATAGGAACACTCTGAGTCATCTGGTTATGCGGCTTGACCTGGTTATGCACTGAATTGGGCCTTAGGGTAGTCGCTATTTATTTGCAAGCAAATGCTATGCCTTTTTTGTGGTATTTCGCCCTCTTTATGATGATTATTTCCAGGCACTTGAATCAGTTTATGGTTTTCCCTCTTTATGATGAGATTCTCCCAGGTTTGGTAGATGAAAGCATTGGCGAATCTTGTCTGGTTATGACTAGTGATCCTGTAAATTCCTTCGCTATTACCCTTCTACAATGATGCAGCTTTCTTAGGGTTGAATGATGTAAATTTCTAAAATACTCCCACAAAGGCAGCACTAGAAACAATAATGATATCCTTCAGCCCTTGTGCTTGAAAAATCAAAATGAAGCCACAAATATTAGCCCAAATCTGCAAACTCTGTTTGGATTTGCCAAGAAAAGAGGTAGGGAGTTCGTCCTAACCTCATGAAGTGACATCAAAGAGTTTCATCCTCGCACAATAGAAAAAATCAACTTGATCAATTGCCAATTTCAAAAACTTGATGATGAAATGAAGAATGAGACTTATAGATATGCCTTTCCTTGGATAGGTACCCTGGGCCCAAAATTTGGGTGCCACTTTTGAATTTGAATTTTTTTCAACTTTACTTATTTTAATTGTTATGAATCATGATATTTATATATTATATACTATGTGATGTTAGTGTTAAAAAAACATTGTTTTAACTATTACTAATAGTAAGATCATTTGTGGGAAAAGGAAAGGGATATGATAGATTGCAAGTGTGAGACGGGATATTATTGAAAATGAGCCTAATTTTGATAAAGTAGAAACACTCTGCATAGTCATTAATTGAATGCTTTCATGTGCTTATTGAATCCACAAATTGACAATAACCATAAGAAAGAAAATATAAAAGTAAAAGAGGAAAAGTTATGGTTGGAATTGAAAATGGAGCAACTGTATCCACAAGAATAGGAGAATAGGAGATTTTGCCTTCTTTGTTCAAATTCTTTGAGGCCGATGATTGAAGATGAACTTACTATTACACATGAATGTCAAATGTTTTTTAAGGAAGATGAGGTCACTTGAGCGCTCAAAAGTCTAAGTTGTGTTCCATTTCGTATTATGAGCAAGGAGACACTAGTTGCAATGATGAGTCAAATTGTTTGTTTTTTTCATTTGAATGCCTATTCGAAGAACCTACACAAGACAAAATTGAAGAAAGACAGTCCACTCAAGCTACTTAGGTGATATTTGCTGAGGAGATGAGGAGTCTCATGCAGGAAGATAATTCGGTCCCAAATCCATGCATTAATGTGGAAGTATATATTGAGGATTCTATATTAGAAATTGAGATTTTCCTTCAATATCTTGAGGTTGGGCTGTAATTAGAGGACACAAAGGAATATTCTTTGAAGTTCGATGTAGTGCGAGCCCTAGTAACTCCCATGCATGCCTTTAAAGAGTTAGGAGTTGAATATTAAAGTCATTAGTGAACCTATGCTAGCAGTGATTACTGTAGAGGATGAAGGATATCAGGAGGGTGATAAGGAAACAGAGCATGGGGTGGTCCGCAATCATGAAAATATACATTCGGCTTCAATAGAGTATTATCAATAGTTATAGATGAATTCCAATGACATTGAAGGCTTTCTTGTTCAGCTTGAGCCACAAAAAATTGATGATTCTTCACTAATATTCTCTCCAAAAGAATTTCAATGTCTTCCTAAGCCTTTCTTTGCAATAGATGTTTTGCATAGCTCTCAAGGCAACATATTATCATAGTTGGATTCTTAGCATTTGAAAGGTTGCTAATTTTTCAACTGGAATGGATTTATGTAACCCATCTTGTTTAGCCAAACTTACAAGAGAGTATTTTTGTTTTTGAGTTGTGTTGTGTGGCGTTTCCCCAATTGTTATGTGTTATCTAGTGATGTATTTCCCCATTTGTAATGTCATTTTAGGTTTATGTTATTGTTGTTTAGGTGATTTATGAATATGCTGACTGCTCAATTTGTAAGACACTAGTCTCTTAAATGGACTATAGATTCTAGAAGTCCTTCTATACCCCAATGTGTTGTGGTCCATAGATAGAACTAATTGTTGTGTCCATCCAACGTTCTTTGTATTGAGTCATCCTTCGAGTCAAAGTCTTAAAATTCCCTTTGTGAGCCATACTTGAATCCTGATCATGGTTATCAATGTCGTTTTTGTTGTTTCTAGTCAGTACCTGTGTAGAGCCTAAGAAAGGGGCTTTCTATGACACCTAATGAAGCAAGGATTGGAGCTTAGAGAAGGGAGAAAAGGTGAGAAAGCTTCGGCATGAAAAATTGCAGACCAGAAGTGTGCACCACTTGAAGAGGTGCATAAATTTTATATCTCAGCAGACCAGCGTAAAAGCGTGTGCTTGTGTATTGGAGTGCAAAAGTAAGTTTCTAAACAAAAAATGCCAGCCAGTGGAAGAGCATTCACCTCAAGTTTCAATGGAATGCAAATTTGAGGAAAATAAAAATTATGCATGTTAGTCTAAAGGAGTGCACCTCTCTAGAGTTACTCAGCATCCTGATGTTCAAATTAGACAAAACGGAAGTTTATCTCAAGCCTTTTGGACACAACAATGAGGCCAAAAATGATGCATCATTCATCAAAAATCATTTCAGTTCACAATCACTGAAAACCTAGTCTTTTTTAAAATGGAAAATGGACTAAACTAGGTTGTCATGGCACTCATACCATGTTAGATTTTGCAATGAGCAAGAAACAACCAAGATCTAATGCCTAAAAACTAGCCACAACACTATTCTAAGATCAAGATATGAAAATCAAATAGGCAGAATAATGCTATTCCATTAACCAGGATGTGAAAATACAAAGAGTATGAGTGCATTTATAAGAAATGCAAGGGAAGAGGTGGAAGAAAGCTCAACCAATAAGAAGTGTAACTACCAAATCCCTAAAAGAGGAAAGAGTAACTCCCATTGAAGAATGTAACACCTTTCACCCTATGACTCAGACATACTTTGACTAGCCTAAGCAAAATAAACTAGGTGTATGAAGATACATAATAAACTAATAAAACAAAATAAAATCTAATACAACCCTTTTTGCATCTGATTGTCCTAATGCCTTACATTGATTGGAGTTGATGATCTTTGTGGTTTTTGTGTCATTCCTTTGCCTTTTCTAATATAAGCTTTCAGAAATTTATCCTCTACCATTGAGGGTTTATCTTGTCTATTCTGTAATAGCAGAAGTGGTTGGGATAATTACATCCAGCATAGCTGTCTGGTTGCTTTGCTTCTGAGGCTGGTGTGGTTGTTTTTCTTGAGAGGTTTGGAAGGGATTAGACCATAGTAGCATGACATGTATTTAATCGGTATTGACTTGGCAAACCAAAAGTATAAAGGGAATCCGATTATGTAGGATTAAATTGTCAATAGATTGGAGAAAATCGATAAACTGAAAAATGTTGAAATATTCGTTAAAAATAGGGGATAATATTCTCTTATACCTATTTCATGCCAAATAAAGTGCATATAAATAAAAAGTGAAACAAGTAAAGAATCCTAGACATGAAAGATGGAATTTGTTCATAGATTTTGCCAATTACAATGTAAGTTTTGTCTTGAAGTTCAAAGTTCACTCTTAGTATCAATTACAACTGTTTTGCTTACAAATTAGAATACAATATTACGAAGTTAAAAAGATGGAGCTATTATGGCTGCTAATACAAGGCTACAAAATGTGATGCTGAAGCCCCAAATGTTTTGGTTTGCCAAAACTTGATTGTGGTCTTGGTTGTCAAATCCCTCCTCCAAGATGGCCAAATCCCCATTGTCAAACATTGGCTTGTCATTGGCAGTGATCACATGATTTTGGATCAACCTCATCAATGTCAATAGACATGTCATCCTTGATGCTTCTTGATATTATGAAGGCATAAGTTTGTTATGTATTAGTATGCATACTATGCAAGAAATTTATATTGGTGACTATTTTTTTAAAATTTTAAGCCATAGGTAGAGGTTGTGTTGAACAGACGCCAAATCATTTCTTTGCTTTTGGTTCAAGTGGTACTGTTTCTTTGAGTGTATGTGTTTAAACATGCTCCAAGAATTCTCACAAGTGAAAGAATTGTAAGGTTGGCACAAAATGCATATTGGTAACTATTGTAGGGATTTCTCTTTCTTGCCCGAAAAATCTAGTATTTCTCCAAGTTTTTGGGATGTGGGGTTGTGGTTTCAAGGACAGAAAAAATTAGCTTGAATTTTGGCAATAATGGTTGAAACAACTTAAGCAAACTAAAAGTAGTGTGAATTTTTAAAAAAGCAAATACAATGTATTGAATTTACAATAATAATCCTCTCCCTTTTATCTTTTAGGGGTCTTTAACATTTTTAAATTTTTTCCCTTTAAAAGTTACCTTTGTTATTTTTATGCCCCAAATGGAGTAAGTTGTCCAGTCTTGAAAAAAGGAGATGTCCCCTCCAAAGTCTTTGAGATGTTGGGGATGTCACCTGGATCCCAAGGGAGGCATCTCTTTGGACGATTTAAAAAACACCACCAATACAATAATTCCACACAAAATTCTTCACATGACAGGACAAGCTAAAATCAAGAAATAAATCTATAGCAAGAGCCAATAGGTTTACTTGAAAAAATCAAAAAATGCCCTAACCCCAAGTCTAAACAAAAGAAACTAGTTTAGTTTGGGAGTGGGGTAAGTGAAAATTTTAAAAATGCCCTAAGCATAAACACTAAACTAAAATTATAGTTTAGGGTCAGGGTTTGGTCAGGGGCCTAGGGTTTTATGTTTTAACCTTGAAACCTTAACTATCAATGGTTTCAGTTTAACTATCAATGGTTTCAAGTTTAAACTTAAATGTTTGAGTTTTAAACCCTAACGGTTACACTTACAGTTAAATATTAATTAGGGTTTAAAGCTTAAACTTTGTAGTTTATAACTTTAAAGTATAAACCTTGAGTGCTTGATGCCTTGAGGCCCCTAAGGGCTTAGCACTTAGAAAATAAAATAACTTTAAAAATGCCTTTAGGTCCTCACCTCTTTTGTGTTGTTGGTTGTAGAAAGAATGGGGAATTGTGGATAGTGGAAGAGACATATAACTGAATCAAACCGACAACAATAAAAATGACTGGTGTTTGGGGTCTGTTGTAATTGATTTAAATTTTGAATGTTTGATGCTAACAATGATCTGAACTGTTGATCTTTGTTTGAAAGTTTCAGTTGCTCATTCTACCTGTGCTCTAGAAAATCTGGGATCTGGAGTGTTAAAAAGGTCAATTTATAAGGAGAAGAAAGTACACATAATAGCAAAAAAAACTGCCTGATGATTAAATCATGATTATAAAAAATTATGACTTATATGTGATTTATGCTACCATGGTATAAACCTGCGCAAGGTGTCCATGTTTGTTACATAGCTTGCATTTAAAGTGGATGCTCTCATATTCAATGGGCTGTTCCTTTTGAGTCCTCTTATGTACAGAATGGTCTTTTCAGATTGTGATTTCTCCAAATCAATGGGTGCTTGTGTATTATGAAGGTGTAATATATTTCTCAATTGTGTTACCAATCCTTCCGAGTGATGTTAAATGCTAGTTTTCAGTAAGGAGAAGGGGGAGATGCACTCACATGGAGACATTGCTTGATAAATAAATCATGGTTGTGCATAAACAAAGATCTCCCTTCCATGGGGAAGATGGCCATGGCATAAGCCTTTTGGAATCATGAAGATATCCACTGAACCACCTGGCCTCCAATTTTCTTGAGCCCAAGCTCTCAAAGTTTATAGGCCTGGAAAAGAACCCATAAACTTTTAGATCATGGACATTTCTTTCAAAAGCCATAGTTTGGTTTTGATTTCATCCATGGAAAATTGCATCTTTGCGGTAGTTTCCATCCTTAGCTAGGAGCCATTTTCCTTTATCGAAAATAGGGTTTTGTAATGGTTTTTGATGCATGATGGTGAATAAAACTTAATGAACGATCTTTGCAGATCTGATTTGGTTCATTAGAAACTGCTGTTTTGAAATTTTGACTGTATGGGTAATTGCATTTGGAGGCAGCCATTACCTCTTATGAGCAAGATATATTTAGATTGTAATAAACACCATAGATTTTTTTTTTGAAATTATTGCAACTGGAAATAAAAGACAAATCAACTTCCCCTCTACTTTCTGATCACCCAGATCTTGGATCGGGCAAGGTGAGAGCATGTGGTGTTCAAGATTACAATTAAATTGAAAGTAGCAACTAAAAAGAAAGCATCAGGCGGCAAGCCAGCCAATACCGCTCATTCAGTGGGATGCATGAACAGTACTAAAAGAAGTAAATATCCACTTTTCAGTGGGAATGACAAGGGCATATCCACTTATTCAGTAGGAAAGCTTATACAATACTGGAAGATGAAAAACAAGCTTCTACCACTTATCCAATGGAAGCAATTACAATATTACCACTTATTCAGTGGGGTAAGTATCAGGCTCAGCAATAAACCAAGATAAATCTCACTGTCAGTACTACCATCGAGTGTCACAATATTAATGCATAGAAAATGAGCAGCTCTTTGGTGGTATGACTATCTGAAGCCTTACAAGAATAGTCCATAAGCAAAATAAGCACTGAGCAACTGCTGTAATGAACTACTGATGATAACAACTGATGTAACAAATTGCTGATAATAATAATTAATAAGTATTGCTGATATGAAATTAGACTGCTGTAACACCCAAAAGATGAACCACAAATGAAAATCATTAATATACCCACCCAGCTTGAAGCTACAGCGGAAATACCTTCATAATTGATGGATATTTACTGGTACAGGTCTGTAACACACTGATAATGGTGCTGCAACAGGTCTTATCTGTAAACCAAAGCTCTAGGAAACTCACCAACTCACACCCAGCTCTCCAACAAAGACCTTTAGCTGATATATATTCACCAAACAGCTTCCAATTCACTCCAAACCACCTTGGAAGAAAGATATTCAAATCTGGAAATGATTTTTAGTCTTGTGTAGGTTTGTCAAGTCACTAATCTGCAGGTATACCAAGCCCAGAAAGCTATACGGCCCTCCTTAAGGATGAACAGTTCTCAAAGTTCAACCTATGTCATGTGCAATTAACTTCCAGAGGTCTAGGCGCTCCTATCCAGCAATGAAATCATCCAAAAAGAGAAGCGTTTGGGTAAAAGAACTCTCACGCCCCATAGCAGGTACAATCATTATGTGGTATGACCATGTCTTCAAACTTTCAGCACTTTCACCTGTACAGCCTGAAAGGATAGAAAGTGGCGACCCAATCAGAAAACTAGAGGATCGAACTTGGAGTATATACCTCACATTCAGTCCAGCAATGATGTTACGGCCTGGCATTAAAACTTCTTCAAATCGCCAAGGATCTTCAACACTCTCATCACAAACCCAATCCAAAAATCTGCTACATTAGAATACTGCAAAAATCTTCTTATCTGCAAAACCCAAACTAAAACTTCGATTTGTAGCAATGACGATCCCTGGATGGAATCACACCAACTAGCTAGGCAGATTTCATCCCCGAAACTAGTGATCTTGAGAAGGTTTTCATCCTCAAAAGATTTTGGAAGAACTCAGGTTCATTCCAGTAGCATAACAGTATCATTCACGAAGCTATCCCCAAAATGAGCCCCAACACCCTCTTTTATAGCTTTTGGAGGAAAAATAACCAATTAGCAATTAAAATAATTCATTTATCTCTCAACAATGACCTTTTGAATTATAAAATACCATTTCATGTGCAAAGGCCCCCTTATCTCTCCTGGGCGTCTCCTTTTGAGGCAAATAATCATCTTTTCAAAATGATATTACACTTAAGTTGTCAAATTAATAATAAAACATTAAAAACTTAAGTGATGATTTAATTTATTTTACTTAATTCGTGGAAAGCACTGAAATAGCATCAAAATCAATTTTTGATCACACTGAGATGATACTGGGGATGTATGATGATGAATGGGGCCAACCGGGTGATTAATTAAAAATATATGTCCTCTCCAAGAAGTTTGGAGAACACCCCAAAAGTCATAAAATACTTTTGAAAGTGTCATGATGATCCATAATGCCAACTGAGCTCATTGCTCTAAATAGCAACCCTAAAATACTGAACTTGTGCCCTCCAAGAACTTTGGGGTCCCCTTTTCCTTACCAATTAGCCTATGGGAACTCGGAAAATAGGCTAACTCTCACCAAACTGACTAGGCCTGAGAAGGGGACATTACATAGATCTAAACACCCTATTGCTCTTTGAGAAACAAGCTAGTTGGTGGTGAAGGATGTGTGGGGCCAATTCAATGGGGGATGGAGCATGAGCTTACAATTGTACATGCGCAGCTTAGAAGTTTCTAGTTAGAACTGAATGTAGCATTAACACATAAAGGATGCACCATGTCGCCTTCAATGTGAAGGGACAATGTCAAGATTATTATGTGGCAAAGATCAAGAAGTTAAAGCAATTCCAACTCCTTAGCAAGTTTACACTATGAATACAATGGCATAAACAGGTGAATGTTATCATCAAAGACTGGATCTTATGCAAATCTCTGAATGCGCTGAAACTGGTGATTGAGACAAAGAGCAACACTCCGTTCTTTCTTGTCCTCGGAGACATATGCCTCGCCATAATATTTAACCTTACAATTTTCAATCTGAACTATCAAAAGGTTCCAATGAACACAATTCAAGAAGGAACATCATAACATGGACACATATTTGAACTCCAGAAAGAGACCTAGGCTGCATGGAAGACAGACTATTGGACTTGGAATGTGGATTTACCCTTAATTAAAACTTTAGCAGGTTTTATATAACTTATTTTCTTACAGTTACTGATTCCTTCAACTGCATATAAGAAACCTTGGAGCAATTCATGAATTTGGGAAATAGAAGCGCATTACATGGCAACAAAGTGAAGTATTATTACATATTTATTCATCCATCATATGGAAATTTTGGAGTAAACTACAGGCCCTCTGTAAATTTCACCTTCCAGCTGGAGTTCCTCAGGACCAATCATGAAGTCCACGAGCATGATATTGAAAGTGCAAAGCGCTTGAGACAAGGAAGTATATAGCATCTGCAAGACATAATCTTTTTTC
The DNA here is from genome assembly GCA_007258455.2 of Sequoia sempervirens. Classification (NCBI taxonomy): domain Eukaryota; kingdom Viridiplantae; phylum Streptophyta; class Pinopsida; order Cupressales; family Cupressaceae; genus Sequoia; species Sequoia sempervirens. The sequence goes on from VDFB02270651.1 coordinate 330,468,975, forward strand.
ACAAAATCTAAAATAAATTGGTCTCTGCCCTCCAGCTCTAAGCAGGAAACCTAATGCATTCTTGGGCTTCTTAAAAAACCTCTATTCAGTTCTACAAACATGGCAGCCAAAATCATGCAGATGCACAATTCTAGATAGGCCATAGGAAGATCTTTACATGGCAGACAAAAGATCTCCAGAGCTCATCATCCAAAAGAAGGGACAACATGTGTTAAGGCGATTTGCATCTTTTATATGCTCTATGAGTAAGGGGTGAGGCACCACATATGCATGTGGCTCAATTGTATGAAGGACAAGTGGTGTATTCAGCACCCACACTTATATTTTAATTGTCCATTGTTGAACTCTCTTAAGAACCTTTGGATTCTTATATTTTAATTGTCCATTGTTGAACTCTCTTAAGAACCTTTGGATTCACCTTTGTTGTACATTTTTGTTGTTTTAAATTTTAACATTTAAATCATGCTTATAAATTTACAAGATGATCAAGTCTGACAAGCATCACCACCATTGCCACCACCCCAGTCCAATTAGCACATTTGTTTCACTTAGGACATAACATGTTGACTTGGCAAAACATTATTTCAGACGCATGGGGTTCAGAATTGTGATGTTACATAGCAGCACATGAAATATTCATTCAATTTCAAAACAAAGCATCAGGCGGAAAAGCTATTAGAAGGATCATTAGGGAGGAGTTTCAGGAAGCGGATGAAATCAATGCCAATGATTCAAATATCTGGCTATTAGCAGATCGGAAATGTGAGGGTGAGAGTAGATGTAAATATGGATTTAAGATAGGAGGTCCAATTCCCTAATATTAGATTTTGGTGTTCAACAAAAATTTGAATGCAAAACACATAAAACACCAGTTTTTAACTCTTGAGCCTGCATTTTACTTTTAGAAGAAGGAAGCTAAATGAAAGGGTAGAGTGTGTTGGGTAGGTCTGATGTTTTTGGGATGTTGATGTCAGGTTCACATTCAACGCCTAATTTAATGACTCTTTTGCCATAAGGATGTAGCAGTTTTTCCATGATGAAAAAAATGCTTCCATGAGTGGAAACTATTGTTGATATTTGGGATTGCTGTAATCTGGAGTTTGGATCATTGAATGATACAGTTGTGGATCCCTGCTTGAGAAAACTGGAGTGAAAGTGGGTCAGTAGTGGCAGTTTTGATTGTCTTAGCTGAGAAAACAATGTAGTGGAATTCTCCACGTGCTCATCAACATCATTGCCTAAAATGTTGGGTGCTTTAGATCTGATCAATGTATTGTTAACTGTTATAGCACTAATATGTAGCTTTTTGACTTGGGCATAGGTTAGAATAATGTCTGTAAGACTCTCATGTATGTATGAGATTACATATTATTGATTTTTGGTTCTCTTAAAATTCTTTTGTTCAAAAACCTTATAACATAAACAAAGTATGGGAACAACCTGGAAAAATGAGAGTTTGTTTCCCTAGATTCACATACAAAGTCTGCAGGGGATAAGCCTCTTACCTGCAGGGTTGTTTCTAGGATTATGCCCTTTTCATCACCTTGGGGTATATTCATATTTGTAATGCGACCATATCATTGAATATATTACCTTACTATACTGTTGTAAGTATATGCTGACACTTGTCTTGTTGAATATTGCAGCGAATGAGAGCACACGCAGGCGACTAATTGGTTATACACTGGCTGAATATGTGGCATTGATCTTTGCCAGTGGTACTCAAGTATATCTGATTCGACGGATGTTTAGCAGGAGCATTGCCTATAACAGAGTTTAGATTGATAATTGGCTCTATTTGAAAGACAAATTACATTGGCTCCATCTTTAGTGAAAGATAACATTGCTTCCAAGTTGAATGTTGAAGCCAAATGTACATTTGTACCTCAAACTGTATTGGTCTCAATTAAGCAATTAATCAAAAAGTAATGTCTTGGAAATCTCACAGAAAACATAATTTGTTATCAGATATTTTAAAATTTGTAGAACAGTTCTTCATATCTTCCTTTAAATCTAACTTAGAGCATTGTATTTAGATTGTATGGTTTATGTCTCATTAAATGTTACGGTTATGTATTAATTGAAATAAAATAGCTGATTTGAGCATGGAATTTAAGAATATCTCCATGCATATCAATGTCAATTTTCTTAACAGGCTTAAGTACTGTATGTTTATTTCCACACAGATTATTCACATTTATTACATAACTGAGCAACCCAACTTATTGCCATTTTGGGGTATTTGCTTAAACTACCAGTGCTATGATGCAGTTTCTAGTTGTTTGGCGTGGACCTTAGAGATCAGTTTTTATTCCATGAAAGCAATTCCCAAGTAGGTGTCAGTCAAGTTTTAGTTTTGTAGTGTTCTCAACATTGCATCAGGATTGTGGTCCCTTCTATGAGATCTATTATCGTTGTAGCAAAGGGAAGCTATCCTAGAACAAGTATAGCAAAGGTAACAAGTCATCAGATTATTGTCTTTCTTTTTACAAGTTTTAATTTATAATAAATTATTTGTTTTTACATTATATCCATAAAAAAAATAAAAGCATAATGCTAAAGGTTCATTCAATCATCTAACATAACTCTTATAAATAACTACAATATAATTGGGATTTTATGGCATGTTGAAAATGCCAGACAAGGTCATGAGGCTAAAGATTTATGTGAACATCTAAAGTAACTCTTACAAGCTACAATAGATTTGGGCTTATGGCATGTTGAAATCCCTAGAGGAGATGATTGCACAAAGAAACAAAACTACTTTTGATGTGAAATATGTAATAATTATGAATAACAACTAATTATGTGGCACATTTGTTATTGTGAAAGTATGATTTTTAACATTGATCTAGTGACAAATATGGCAGGTCACCATAAAATATTACGTTGAATTACAGCAACGGTGGATCACCTTATCTACCACCCTTTGTGAATTTCTAATGACTAATCAACAATACAAAATTAGATTGGAGTAAAGCTGTTGTGAATATGTAGTGATGATTCTAGTATACTTGGTCCCCATTTGTCTCTATTGAAGTGGTCCCCATTTGTCTCTATTGAAGTGCAACTAGTTATTTTTTAAGTGGCAAATTAGTAATTGCTAAGTTAGTTTTATCATTGACAAAATATGTTGATCAATCACAATAAGAATCATTCATCGTAGTTTAGGACAAAAAAAAAAAACTCTTTATTGATTAATGTCTCAATTGCTTACAAATAGCTATGAGCGTCATGTTTATGAATTACATATCCAGGTGGTTAAAATGTGTGATCTCACCAAATATATTAAGACATGTTGACTTACCATTCCAAATGGCAGGTGCATATGCTTACTTAAAGTACACATGTTCACTTAAAGTGCACATCTAATACTAAGCCAACATAGAAAATTAATAACCTAAGTTCAATTTAACATAAAAAATGTAAATTTAACTTATAGTAGAAGGAAAAGAGAGGAGGAATTAAAGCTTTATCCCCTCTTAGGAACTACTTTCTTTAACCTATAGTGTAGAAAGCATGCTTTGGTAAAGGGCTAAGAGAAAACATCTACAACACATCTAGTGGAAAGACTGGTAGTGTGTCATAGTGTAGAAAACTTGGGTTTGTTGCCATTAGATCATTTATTGTCTTTGAAGTCAAGTTGCTTTTGCTTGAACAACATTGGCATCATGAAATGGTGTCCAATAAGTAGTTGGAAGTACTAGAAGTGTTGGTTCAACTATCGGAGGGTTAAGGTATTTCCATCGTTAAAATAATCAATTAATATGTTTTCATCTTTGGAAGAAGACAATGACTAAAATATTTTAGGAGAAAGATTAGACAAAGTGGGCATGCAGGCTACAAACCTTGTTCGTAGCAATAACTAACTTGTCTTTCTTGCTCACGAGCTATTAGAGAAAAGGAAAGAGAATATAAATGGTAAATGAAGTCCATCATCTTTATAAATTTGGTGTTACTAAGGGAAACCCAAGAATGGAGATAAGTATGGAGATTTGAAAAGTTGGGGTAAAGCTTTTAAGAATAAAGACTAATAATGAGGTAAAATGGGAGGCTCTTGTGCTTCGGTTGAAGATGGCTATGGGTAGATGGAAGTGGAAGGGGGACTTTAATCTTGTGATTTGGGTGGTTAATAGAAAATATTGTGTTAGCTAGAAGATGCATGTATCTCTTGAGGAAGTCTAGTCCCTCCTATCTAGTTTCAATCATATTTTCTTTTCTCATATTATAGAGAGACAAATTAGGCAACATACTTCTTAACAAATCATGATCTTTTGAACATTATGCCACTTTTGAAAGCAATGATACACAAGATTGGGGTAAGTTATGTGATATACTTATGATGGATCACCCTTTGTAGAATTCTCTAAAAGGTGGCATAAGAGAGCATAATAGAACAAAGCCTTAATGCACAATTGTTTTAATGATGCCCTAGCTTGTCACTATTGTATTGGCAGAGATAAGACAACAAGAGGACAATAGGTGTTAAATGAAGGTGTTTAGTCGGATTTTTTATGTGTGGGTTTGGTATTTTCTTTATATATTATTTGTATACTCTTCTTGAAATTGAGGGCTAGATACATGGTGAGTCCTAGCATAGGAAGGGATAATAAGTGTTAGGGGAATTTTTCTAATTACAGGGAAAATTGAAGGGGATGTTAAAGGTGGTTAAGCCGATTCTTGGAGAGGATGGTTTGAATAATATAGTAGCAACAAGGACTAGGGAATCTATCAAGAATTATTTTGTTAAAGTTGAAGGGAGTTATGTGTGATATGGAGGTAAGGGAGAGCCTAGTGAGTTTGTTCCTTATAATTGAGTCATCGGAGATGAAGGAGGATTATAAGCGTAGAGCATAGCAAAAATATGTTGGTGGGTTCTAATGACATTGATATTCAACTCATAAATTTACATGTTTTGGTGTTAATGAAGCATGTGTGAGATGGATAATTACTGCAAGGATTATAATGTTGTGTTGTGGGATCTAGTTGTCCCACTGCAAAGGCACTTTAGAGGTTGTAAGGGGATATGCTTTGTTGGTGTTAGAAGATGTTAAAACAACTAGAGTCTTGCAATGTGGGAAGGTTTCTAAAGGCATCAAGATGGTTGGGTTAGAATATGCTTGGTCCTTAGTTTTTGTAGATGGAGTTGGTGAACATATTTGGCTTTAGAGTTTAAGGGATTTTGAATAGTGTAAGACTTTGCCCTAGGATGCATGTATGAAAGATGGGGAGTGGCTAAGTTATAGCTATAGTTTTTATTATTACTATTGTTGGTGTTTGTACATAGGTAGTTGACATATCTTTCCTTTTGTTTTTAGGTTGGTAGTCTCTATATTGATGTTTTCTTCTATTAGTTTAGGCTTAGTTCTATTCTCACATGGCTTTATGTTGGAGTTCATAGTGAACCCCATAGCTCCCATAAATCACTTGTAACTAAAATATCTATCACAATGGAGAGAAAAACAAGATGGATTTGCTATGCAACTTAAGAATTGCATTGATGTAATAAACTTCTCAAATGAATGATTATAATGAATGAATCCTATGAAAAGAAAAAAGTAAACCCTAGATCAAACCTAAAAATAGAAAAACACTTGTAAGTTTAGCTTAAATGTAATAAAGTAAAAAAATACCTAATTAATTAATTGATAATTAATTAAAGAACCCCACAACTTCCAGGAATTACCTGCAACCAAAACACCTATCACAAAGAGATAAAAACAATTGATTTGCTATGCAACCATGAAAATTGAGTTGATCCAAAAAAACATCTGAAGGCATTTCAATTATGGATTAATGGATGATTACAATGATGAATAATCAATGTTTATAAAAGAAAAAACAACCCTTAGAGCAAACCCTTGGTGAGGATAACATTAGATCATGTCAAGTGTCCTATCCTATGCTATGAGACAACATGAACTAAAAAAAACACTCATAAGTTTAGCTTAAGTATAATAAAGTAAAAAGAGGATCTAATTAATTAATTGTTGATTAATTAATTAATTTAGATGATTACCTATTTTACTTTCACTTTTCCTTAGTTTTGTGCTACTAGCTCTCTGTAGGAGCATTCTAGTTGTCGGGATTAAGGTTATGTAAAAAGTTTAGTTTAATGTTCTAGTGTTACATTATAGTGCCTATGATGGCTATGTTTGTAAAATTGATATATTTTGATTTTAGTTATTTTTAGGGATGGGTCCTATGTGCTACCTTCACTAACTAATAAATCTAGTGTACCTAAAACATGCACTCAACTCAATAGATCACAATATCCTTTATCAAGTGAATCATTAGTTAAGAGGGTTACATTTAGAATGTCAAACCAAGGATATATCTTCTTGTATAATACTAGTACTGTGTGTAGTTTTCCTAAGTGGTTGAATATAGAAATTAAGCTTGTCATTCAAAAAGGAACCATAAACTTTAGAAATTCTATAGTAGTTGCTATGAGTTAATTCTAATGCTAGAGATCTTATCGATAATAGCAATTAACAATTGCTCCTCGATTGTTGTAAGGAGGAAGAAAGGTCTTCATATATCACATCCCCAAACTCATGTTCATCTTGGGTGAGAGGCCAACCTGTTCTAGGCCTAGTATTGTCTAAGAGGGGCCTCGGGGGTCCCAACTCTTTCATTCACTTGTTATTCTTAGTAGCTTTGTTGTTGTTCCTCTATTTTGGTCGTGTTGGTTTTGTGTTGTATTTGACTAGCTTGGGCTTGTTTTGCCTTGCTTTATGACAACTTTGTAAAGGGTCAGGACCCTAGTTTCTTGCTTTATTCCTTTTTATGGTCTTTTTGTACAAGGGTTTGGGCCCTTTCAAAATCCATGCTTACCTTAATAAAAAATAATTAATAGTTGGTACGGGTAACAATTACCTTTACTACCAAATAATTGATGACTTAAACTTAAAGATATTGAAATTACTAACTACTAAAGCTAATAGCAGAGAAACCTCAAATGAGCCCTTGCTTGAGTTGATGTACCCTTTTCTTTACAAAAATATCAATCAATTCTTCTTATAATTCATTCATTCACATCCACAACATCAACTAATAAAGAACTGTTTTATATTACTATTCAAAGAATGATACAAGTGCTATGAAAAATCATGATTGTTCCATTTACACAAACTTTTAAAATATATATAGATAATTCTAATTGTCCTTGACTAGTTGGACTCCTAACAACCTAGATTACAACTGCCAACTCATTCCCATAACATTGGAAGAGGATTGTTTTTCTTTTAAAATACATAAATAGGCTACTTTAATAGAATTAAATATTTAGGAAATAGAATTGTAATACAACTCTTTAACTGTAACTGGAGAAACAAAATTATTGGCATGAATAGACAAATGGCATAGCATATGTAATAAAAGAATCACTTCAATTTCTGTGATTGTTTTCTATTGTAGAGTTCCTTCCATTTTTTGTGGTGGTAATCATTGTTGTTGATGGATTGTCGATGATTGTAATTATAGCTACATGTTTTGGCCCCATTAGCTGCTAGCATCCTAGTTCCTTGGTCGTAAGTGCTCAATCCTTTTGCTACGTGTAGTCATTCTTGTAGTTGTGGGTTCACCACAATCCTTTGGCTACATGTTTGCTATCCTTGCTGCATGAGGGGTTAGTTTCCTCCAAAATACTTCTATGCTGAGACCAACACATCATAATACATTACCACATTTTGAAAATAATTATCTAAACACAAGCATTTATCAAAACATCATTTCTCAATTTTAGTTCTTTATGATTCAAATATTAATTACAGTTTGGGAATGTTTGAGGAAATGTTTCATGAAACATGAAATAAATACAGTTAATAAGAACAAATGTTGGACCTATCACTACCCCCAGCTTAATGGGTTGCTTGTCCTCAAGTAGGTGAGGGCCTTTGGTTGTACATTTGGTCCACTATTCTAAAATACTCTAGGTCATTTCTTCCCTCCCCCTACTTTCGATAGGTGTTCATTTTCATCTATTGAATTCAATGTTTTTTTCCCTGCTAGTGTGGTATAGGAAACCAAAGAAATGGGGGTTGAAAGACTAGTGGTAGCCAAGTAATCCCATGCCTTCTTGCTATCTAGAAGCACTTGTGCACCCTGCTAATTGTTGTAAATTAATTAAAAGTGGAGTGGGGTTCCTTTTGAGTTCTTCAATCAATTCATTCCACTTGGATTTACAATATTCTAATGCTTCCCTTCTTGCATGGGTAGCCAATACTTTAAACATTATATAATCAACTTCTCTATTTTCCAAAATTTTCTTCTCCACCTCAAGTCTCTCCACTAATTTGATCCATTCTTATACCAACATGTGTGGATCCTTTGCTTCTCTCATAATATTTAAGGGAGTTGATTTTTCTATTTCATTATACTACTACATTGTGAGACCACTATTCTTCTAATTTTGGATAAATGATGCCAATGTCTTTGTTTGACATCACCTACATAAAGTAATGGGTTCCATTTAGTTTGAAAAGGAACAACAAACTCATGTAAGTTAAATTTACATAGTTGATTCTGCAGCTCTGGAATGGAAGTATGGAAAATAAAGAAAAATTCCCTAAGTGTTTGTTGGGTGAATATTTTGTAATTCCTTTAACAATTACAAAATGACAGTTTCAGCCACAACTATGATGACAAATTAATCTCTCCTCTCATAAAGGAGAGGCTCCTTCTTATTACTAACTAAAACAACTAGTAATTAAACTATGCTTATGTACACTACAACCATCCATAGGGGTGTTTCCATCACCATATTCTCTTCTTTCAGAATAGATGTTTCCTTTTTCAAGATTGCAATAGTATTCCCTTGATGTTTATAACATGTAACAAACTACAAAACACTAGTTAGAGCAATAATGACCACTATCCGATTTAGTTAGATGTAAGAATAACTAGAACGATACCAGTAAATGATGATATTAAGAAAATCCATAAAATCCCAAAGTCTTCTGTTACTTTCCACGATGATTTGAACGGTAACAAGTGTAGCAAGTTGCAACTCAAAGACTATCAACGAACAACACCAAAAGATCCGCAAGAATGTAGCTAATAATCACAACTCAAAGACTATCAACGAACAACACCAAAAGATCCACAAGAACGTAGCTAATAATCACAACTCAAAGACTTCGAGTAATTAACCAAATTCATACACAAATACATTAATCTCCAAACACAATATTGTAACTCAAAGTCTATCAATATCAAATCTGAATTCCCTTCAACAATGAAATATTACGCCACTTTAATAAACCAATTTCAAGATAATGTGATAAGAGACACATAAGAACAATATTATACACAACAAATATGCTCCAAAACAAAGGTTGGATGCAAATCCACTTCTTTTATTGATCAATTTTCAATATGCACATTCAACACAAAGATTCAAGTATACTTCTCGAAATGGACAACGTTTTGCTTCAAAAGATCAAATGTCTATTACGAAAGAAAATCCCTCATGTATATAGAGGATACTTGAGAGCTAATCTAGGAAAGCAATAACTATTTTGACTTATTCAACAGTAGAGTATGATTTGATTTAGGACTTCTCTATTTTTGCATGTAATTACATTTCGGAAAAAGACATGTAAAATGTCAAAAACTAATTACATAAAGCATGCAACTATTGAAAAGTAAACCAAGGCATGTTCAAAATTTTCCATGATCTTTCTCCAAGAAATCATCATATTTCTTTAGGACTGTTTGAACCTTAGATTCATCAAAACTTGTAGTATGCTTGCGGATAGAAAGAAACTTGTAATTGAATCCTTAACAGTGTTGCAAGCTTTCTCATGCCTTTCTAAAAATACATTGAGGTTATCTAGGGTTAATTGAATATCCAACAATTTGTCCATTGAAGCCACTGAGAAGACTTGATCTTCGAATTCTTTTTGGATTAGGGATATAAATTCCTAAACAACTTCATAAGAGGAAAGGAATTTTTGATTATCATCAAGTAACTTGCAAGGAAACTCCTCAATTTTGTTGATAAGATGAAAATCATTATCTTCACTTACTTCTTGAGAACCCTACAAGTCTATTCTTTGATGATATTGATCTTGTGCATCATTGTTTCCTTTACCTCCACAAACATCTCTCTATTGGGAATTATCCCAATTTCCACCAATGCATCAAGCTTGAGTTTCTTCATCTTGATCCAAGCTTCTAAATTGCTCTCTATTTTTTGTTGCTCCTAGGAAAATGTATCAGTAGTTTTATCCAACTCTGATCTCATGCTTTCCATATTCCCCATTCTTTCTACAAAATATCTCAAAAGTTGTGTTCCCTATGCTATCATTGTGTCCAAAAACTTGCAGACTTCTTTGCCTCTTGAATGCACCTTTTCAACCTTCTAAATAATTGGGTCTTCAATACTCATGGCTATAGGCTCTACTGACTTCGAAGATTGGGTAATATTTTAGAGCACTATAGTTAGCTGCTCATCTTTGGCTTTGTATTGATCTTTAACCTTCTTTACTTCATCAAACTTCTGAATGAGAGAATTCAAAGTAGATTGTGCATCTGCCTTGGCACTTTCATGAGTTATTTTTCCCAACTCAACCCTTGCAATGGAATATTCAGAAATATCCACTTCCTCAATAGACTTATCAGGAGGAGGTTGTGCTACCTCTGCACACCTGTATCCTACTTTATCCATTAGAAAACTGGAAAGTATTTTCCTTCTTGGATTTTGTCTTTACAGGTGCCAACTGTCCAAAGTCAAAGTCGTTTGGAGAGATGATTTGCTTCTTCCATTTTGGTGTCTGGGATGAGAGCCAAGGGGGAAGTGGAGACGAAATTCCTTTTAGACCAACAACCATAGCTTGCGATGATGCAACTCCACTCATGAAGTTTATTGTTACAATTGGTGAAGTGTTAGTCAAAATTGCTCCTGAAATTTCTACATGTGTAACTTGAGTAGGCTCAGTCATAAATTGTTCTAAATCAAATTGAGAGGTTATATCAAAAGAAGGTGATGACAGACTTGGAAAAGATGTGGGAGACCCCAAAACATTTTCCAAACCATGTTTAGGAATATAAAAAATTGACCTTGAAGATGGGGATGTAAGAATTTACTGGATAGGTATGGTAGGAGCAACCGCAATAGTAGGAATGACTGTAGCAGTGACTAGTAAAGACTGCTCAACATAAAAAATGGGAGGAATGGGGGTAGACATAGTAGTAACTATAGGAGAAGAAGTAACAGGTGGATCCTATGGGACATTATCATGAGGAGATACTCATTCTTCCTCATGTTGTTCCTCTTCTTCTTGCCCTTCTTCCCAAACTAATTCCTCTTCTATGCCTCTAGATGGCACTTCAGTTGTTTGAATTTTACCCCCTATTACAACAAATGTAATCCTAATTTAGAGGTTCTGCTTGAGCTAGGCACATCTCCCTTATTCTTCATCCTTACCTTAGAGTTTCTACCCGCTTGTCCTTCAGGTTCCTCCCCCTTTGATCTAGTGCTAAAAGGTTTCAACTGTATCCCTTTTTCTTCTAACAATACATTTGTGTTGGTTAGGATAGGTTAAAATCTTTCTTTTATTGAGATCATCTCCTTCTTAGACAATTGGATTTCCGGAAAAGGAGTTCCTGCAACATTGTTCCTCTCGTAGGCCGGATCTAAGATGTCTCCGTCATCTTCCATATCCTCTAGAATATCAACCAGATCAATATTTTTAATTTGCTCTATGGTCAACCAGTAGTTGTCTAGTTTTTTGATCTCCTCGTTCATTCTATAATTTTCCCACACATATTCAATCCTATGTATGTGATTGTAGGCCTTCTTAATTCTATCTTTCATGCCTCGGTAATCAAAATAGAGCCTTTTTTTGTGTGTCTTCATGGTGACCCACTACATCTCAGATTCAATAGCTTTAGCTTTTTGGAATGTTAAGATAGAATACTTGCTAATTGCGAGGGGAAACTTGAATCCTAGTTTGTGAGACTCCATCTGCTTGTTGTGAACTGCCATAATCTACCTGTAAAGCTCCATTAGAACAATCTCCTCACTGGGGTACCTTGGGAGCATGTAAGGATAATCTATCAAGCAACCAACTCTTAAGTAGGTGAATGTCTGAAACTGCAAATAGAAAAAATCATATTTGTTGACCACTACCCAAGATTCATCAGAAACCCTTTTGTTTTCAAGTTCATGATCAAACATGCATAGGAAAGGAGTGAAGAAAGCATCATTAACTCTTCTTAAATGATGAATACTTCCATTAAGAGTTATCTAGGGATAGTACTTATATACTGTAGTTATTCTTTTGTTTCCCTCTAATGTTAACCTTGGAAAATTCCTCATTGTAGCAACAACATACACCAAGTATGATGTTATATAAAACTTTAGTGAAGTGTGTACCTTTATCAATTGACCATGAATTGCATCATTGATCTGCTAACCCCAAAATATTTATTGCTTCTTCCTCATTATGATCTTGATGTATAAATACATCCAGTCTTGAAAGGTGGATGAAGTGGGAAATCCTTTCACTTTGCTGAGAAGAGTGGTCAAATCATTCACTTCTTCAATGAAGTCACTTCGTGGAAAGCTCTTAGGCCATCTCGAAATGTTTGGCCTTGGGTTTTTTAACCATTTACTATTAATCACTTTCTTACAAGTATGTACATCTTTCTCATATTCTTCTTGGGTTTTTCCATTAGAATCCACAACACTTCAACCATCCTTATTGTAGTGTTCCCAAACTTGGAGAACAAATTTAGGATTATGTGCAGCTACAGGGAAAGCCGCTACCATTTGAATGTTGCTCTGAACTATACACTTCATACCATTATCCAGTGGTTTCTTTTGAGTCCTTCCCACAAATTTGGACATATCAACATGTCCGATTTAAATATCCTTTATCTCATCTATATTTGAGGACACTAAAGTCACTGCAAAAACCCCTTGGTATTTGTACTTCATGGTTTTGGATTTGCTTAGAGAAGGATCTAACATCTGGGGAGAAATTAGAAAAAGAATGTATATTTTTGGGAATGCAGATGTGAAAATCTAAAATGCGTTCACAAATAGTTGCATTAAAAAGTTCAATGTTTTCCAATGTTAGAAAAATTTGCAAGGTTGAAAATACAGTAGTGGGAAAAGATTGAGCAATTGCATGGGTTCGAAGGGTTTAGGCGCATTGGTGGAAAAAAATGGAGCAAGTGCAGGTAAACTGGCAAGTGGAATGTGAAGACGGAATTTTCTAAGTTTTAGCATGAAATTTGTATTTTTGATGTAAGGGCATTGAATTTTGATGCCTCTACATGGTATTTTTTTTCTTTGTGTAATCGTGCTAAAATTCAACACTCTTACATGTTGGTAAATCAAAAATTTGCAAGGTCAGTAAATTTTTTCGACCCTACATGGGAAAAACATGTTTGAGTGCAAGGTCGATGAAATTCACTGACCCTGCATGGGGGTAAAATGACTAAGGCATGTAAATTCTCTACCCTTACACTTAAGGTCTTGGTCTTAGTGCATGGTCAACAATTTTTTTTGACCTTGCACTCAATCAAGGTAGAACTTTGTATTCGTAAGTGGTGAAAATTACCACTACTACATGTCTTTATAGGTCGGGTTTGACTATGCAACGACGGTGAATTTCACCAACCTTGTCTCAAAAGGTAAAAATTTGTAAAGTATACGTGGTAAATTTTGTCACTGTTACACATGTTTGGATCAACACTTAGCATGCATCGATGGTGAAATTTACCACCGTTACATGCCATAACGATGGTAGTTCTCATGCATTGGTGGTAAATTTTATCGCCATTGCATGCTTTAGATTACAATATGTGTGTTTGTAAATGAGGGAAAATCTCTACTCGGACATAGGATTTGGCATTGATTGAATGCATGTTTATGCAGTGATTTTCAACCACTAAGCACATTAAAATGATTCATATGTGTATATATCGCGAGGTTTAAACCCCACAATACGCATACATGTTTGATGTTTACCACGAATAATAAGGGTCAGGGGAGTTTAAATCTCGACCATTCTTTTGTAAATAACAGGTATAATAGAGAGAACCATAGGTTAAACATAATGGCTCACGAGAATAAAACCCGCGTGATAAACTCTAAAAAGGAAAGAAAGAAAACCCTAAATGGGTTTCCTACAAAAACTAGGGGGAAAATGATAACAAAACAAATCGACACAACAAAAATATGAAAACAAAACGCAAATAACTTAAAATCCCTAAACACATGCAATAATAAACATGAGGTAATCACAGAGATTGTGAGGAAAAATGAACATCCACGAAAGTTGAGGATGGCGATGGAAAACCCTAGAGATCCGCTCAAACCCGCAAAGATTCTAAAAGCGAATGCACCAACAACTTTGAGCACAAGGAGGATTTAAGCGAGCAAGAGGAAAAACTAAAATGAAATTAACAAGGGAGTAAAACAACTTATAAACTGATTTAAAATCATATTAAAAACCTACATTAATGGCACTCGTGTGGACTTCGAGTTGTAGGGGCGGTGAAAAATGATGCCCATGCACTCCTTAATAAGTTTGATAAAATACATGTAGGGGCATTGAATTTCAGCTCTCCTGCATGTTTTTATTTTTTTATTGAGTTTGCAGGGGCGCTAAAATTCAACACTCCTACATGAGCGAGGAAAACAATTATTGAAAATTGAAAATTTGCAACTATGTCCATTTTGCGAATTTCAAAAAACTAAAAAAGGTTAACACTCAAAATGATGTTTCAAGGTTCAAGACCACACACGAGGGCAAGTATGATCTACCTCGTTTTGAATGCTTAGAGTCTGTAGGATACGAAATAGACAAGTCTCATAGGGGTTATCCCACAAATTGAGCGCATATGAATTCAAGGATAACAACTAGCTCTAATTGGGGAGCTTCCTTTGATCATTCTTTGAAACTGAAATAAAGAAAAATTGATGGGGGGTCAAATGTTATGAAAAGGGGTTCACCACAATGACCTATTTCTCTAATTTCATTCAAGGAAATGAGATCCAAACAATGAAATGACTATCAACCCTAAGGTGAGTCAAATCAAGGTATGAATCAACAAATTTCATTTCTATGCAAGGACGAGTGTAAAATATAAATAACACTTTGTAGGGAAAGATAAAAACAATCAAACAAACTCGAAAATGCAAGCTATAAAATGCAAATAAATAACATTAATCAAATATGACAAAAAAAATAAATCAAAAGGCATATTTGGAAAGGGGAAAACAATGTGTACCTTTCACCAAAAGTCACCTTTTGAAGCTCACTGAGGACTCATTCACCCTATGGCGAATGGGTCCTGGATAGGGTTCTCTAAAATATGTTTCTACACTCCCAGATTCTCGAATCTCACTGTTGGACATAAATTCTATAGAAGAGTTTATGTGAAATGACAAATTTTCTTACAACTTTGACAACTTTGCAACTTCAATTTTTCTCTTCAAAGGATCTTTCACCTAAAATATGCAATCTCACATCAAGGAGGGAAAAATGTTGTTTGTTAGGGAATGGGGGTTTGCCTTGGTCAAACCCTATTTTGGTAATTAAACCTTGAAATGAAATAGAAAAGCATGAAGGAATGATGAATGAACAACTCTATGTAACAAATCACCAAACCTTATTTGAACCTTGGATTGTAGATCTGCAATTAGCGTGAGTTGGCTTCAATGGATGTAGATCTTGATCATGAAACTTGTCTTGAAACAATGCCTTTGATAGATTTTGAACTCTAAATCACCATATTAGCTCAAAAAACATGCACAATGCAATAAATATTTGACATGACAATGAAATATTGATTGCTGCAATAATCTTCAATAAATTTTCCCTTGAATGCCTTGAAAATGCTCTTGAATACTCTTGATCTCATAAACTTTCTATTAGGACTTGAACACTTGAAAATCTAGGTGAAACATAGTGAAATAACCTTATATTTATAAATATCTTAAGATTAATTCCCAAAATTCAAATATCACAACCCAACATCTAAATATACATTTGAAATCATTAAAAAACTGCCAAAAACATAATTTGAATTTAGGTCCTAGGTGCAAGTGAGAACCCATTCGCCCTATGGAAAATGGGTCCTAGGTCACTTGCCTAGGACACACATTGCTCAATGTTAAACCTTATGTTATGGAATTTATGAATGTCTATTTTTATCCCTCAGAATTTGTAATTAATTAGGATTGGATTTGAATTAGAGGGGCCAAGTAAGGAAAATTAACCTCTGTTGGTGTAAATAAAGACTTGTACCTAGTTAATTCATTACTAGGGGACTTATTTACACATGTTAAGTTTACTTAGGTCATAGGAAGGAATCTTTCTAGAAGGTGTTAGTTGTCATTAGTTGTTATCTTATCTTTTGACAACTACTACATGTGAACCTAGGTAAGTGTGATTAGTTGTCTCATGTCATATGATTAAGACACTTGTCATAATCCTATGACATCTTGCATCTCACCTTGGCTATATAACCAAGGGTTCTCTCATTGTAAACAATCATCTCATATCATTGAATCATATTGATGAGAATACAGTTTATTCTTGTCACATTCTATTCTCTTTTTGTGCTTTCCATTTGGTCTCAAGATCTTGGCAGCCATAGCCAATTCTAACATGGTATTAGAGCTATATCTTAGTTCTAACATGGTATCAAAGCTATATCTCAGTTCTAACATGGTATCAGAGTGAGTTGAGTGCCATTGGAGAGTCTTTTTCTGAAGAGAGATACCAAATTTGGGGGTGTTCCATTTTGTGGCTCTTTATTGCAGGTTCATAGCGGAGCTTGCTAGTGCAAATCTAAGCTCACCATTGTGTCTGGAAGGTTCAAGAAAGTCGATTTTGCCTCTTGTTTCATCCAAATTGGACATACAAGGCCAAATCTATGAGGGTTTGAAGCTGAAGAGTGGTTGCTAGATCTAGAAGGTAGCTGCATTTTTGGATCATTTTGGGTCAAATCTGACCCTGCCATCGCGTCCAAAAGGGCCAAAAACCTTAAGATCGACTGCTAAATCATCCAAATCGGAGCAGTTGTCCAGTAAGGATTTTTTTTTTCCCAGAGAGTCGTACAACCCCCAGGTTGTCATAAATATGACTGTACAATTTTTTCAAAAAAAAATAATTATTTATTCTGTTGGAAATTTTTTGAATTTTTTTAAAGAAAAAATCAGATTTGATTTTTCTGAAATTTTTTTATTGTAAAGAATACCGATCAAAAAGTTTATTGTAAAAGTTTTTTTAAATATTGAAAAATAAAAAATCTACGATACGGAGACTGGTACAGGCGTACCACAGAGTACAACCTATACCCCATCCTTCGTTGGCCGCCACTTGGCAAAGCGGGGCCCTCACAATTTTCCCATGTCCAACATATTCACCGGAGTTCAAAAGACCGACATTTTGCATTAAAAAATCTGGCGAACAATATTTCAAATGGTTGGTAAATATTATTCAGGCATAAAATCAAGATTATGCAAGATTCCGCTGGCTAACTAAGCATATTTCGCCTTGGATTCCTTGATTCCATTTACGGTTAGAAGATTCGCAAAGAATATTCCATCACGTAGAATATACCGACAAGGCAAGAATATTCCGGTGTGACGGTCCCATGACTGTCAATTTTAGCTCCGTGCAGTGCATGACGACCATATAGCCATCAATTTTAATCCGGTTATCTTCTAACGTCATCATTTTCTAAAAAAAATTCTCCCCCTTCACGGTTTGCATTTTGGTTTTCATAGGAGAACTTTGAAGCTCAATATCTCAGTCATAAGAGCTCCTTTTTTAGTGTATTTTTTTTTTATTTGGACTAATTTTTCATGCTCTACGTAGTGGTGCAATCAGATTTTGGTTTTGGTGCCTGGTTTTTCCAAAAATTGCAGATTCTCATAGGTTTTGTTGCTTCATCCTCGTTTTGGGAATTTCAAGAGCTCATATCTTGCTCCTACAATAACATTTTTGTGTGTAATTTTTTTTGAAAGTGCATGATTTTTTGTGTGATTTTTAGTGGTATGATCAAATTGATCTCAGTTTGTACCAAAAATTGTACTTGATTTTGTGGCCTATTTTGGCATCTGTAAGCACTAAGATCAAGTCTAGCTTGCTGTTCTTGGCATCTAGAAACTATAAATGCACTAAATATAAAGTGTCAAATTAGATATTGCTTTGGGGGGTTTCTTGATTGAGTGATTTGGGGGGGGGGGGGTCTCTTGGTGCATTCTTTTGATTTGTTTGCTTGTGCTCTCTTGTTTTCATGGATCATTCTAAGGTTCCTTTGCTCACATCATATAATTATTCAACATGGCATCAAAATTCATGGAGTATTCTAATGACAGAAGGTCACTCTCTATATGTTGAAAATAAGGTACCTGAACCTATTGATGATGAGAAAAATTTAAAATGGATGATCAAACATACCAAAGCTCTTGGGTGTCTTCGTAGACTTGTTTCTCAAGATTTGTTGTTCCAAATTGAATCATGTAAAAATTCTCATGAAGCTTGGGACAAATTGAAAACATTGTATGGTACTATAGATGAAGTAAGAGGCTATCAAATTGATAATGAATTGATGGGACTTGATCCTAAGAACTTTGACAACATCCAGAACTACATCACTGAGGTTAATGATCTAAGAGAGCAATGTAAAGCATGTGGAATTGATAAGAAGGACATTTAGTTGGTCTACAACACAATGAAAAAACTTGGTCTTGATTATGCTTCTTTTGTTTCTAGCTTTCATACTCATAGATTGACTATGGGGTCTACATATACTACACCTTTATTTACATCATTTTATAAGATGTTGATACATGAGCAACAAAATATTATCTCAATGGGTCTCATTAAGACTTCTAAATCTCAGGCATTGTTGGTTAGTCAGGTGAAAGAATCAGAATCAGATAAGAAACAAAAGAAAGCAAAGAATAATCCACATTTAGATCAAGGAAAGAAAAAATCCTCTTCCAAAGGGGAAACATCTAAGAAGGAGAGGCATTTTTGTGCATATTGCAAGAAAGATGGACATGCAGAACACTATTGTTACAAGAAGGATATTGATGAGTTGAAAAATATTCTCAAAAAGAATCAAATTGATTTTCCTTCTCAAATGTTTGAACCTCCTCCTTCAAAATAGTCTAAAAAGGGCAAAGGTCAAGCTCTTTGTGCTTTTTTAGGTCCAGGATCAGGGAGATGGCTTCTAGATTCAGGAGCATCTCATCATATGACATCTTTGCAGTCTATATTCTCTTCATTTCAGCCTCATACTATGTCTCCTATCTTGATGGGAAACAATACATACATGAGTGTAATTGGGAAGGGATCTATTAGTTTTGGGGACAACACTTTTCAGGATGTTTTGTGTGTTCCTCATTTGACGAACAATATCCTTTCCATATATTAGATTACACATGGTGGAGATGGAAGAACTGTGGAGTTCACTCTTGATTCTGTCATCATTCGAGACTTGGAGAGTAGAGATATCATTGCTACTGGGGTAGTTGATCATTCATCTCGGTTGTATACCTTTGTAGATTTTGCTTCTAATGGTGACATTGTTCCTTTGATTGTTGATATGAACCATGATTCAGAGGAGACATTTGGCTTCTTGAACTTGGGAGTTCTCACATCAGATCTAGTTCTTGAGTCATATATTTC
The DNA here is from genome assembly GCA_007258455.2 of Sequoia sempervirens. NCBI lineage: Eukaryota > Viridiplantae > Streptophyta > Pinopsida > Cupressales > Cupressaceae > Sequoia > Sequoia sempervirens. Next base: position 330,488,642 of record VDFB02270651.1, read on the forward strand.
ATCTCCTCCACCTATTGTTGCAATTGATGATGCTTATGATTCCATAGTTTGGGTTCCTTGTGATTTAGTGCAACAGGATCCTGATTGTCTTCCAGATATGGCTACTTTGCATGGCTTCTTGATAAGTATTTCAGACTTGCTTTTGGAGTCCCATCTTGCAAATTTGGGGGACATCATTAATTACATTCATCTTCTCTTTGATGGAGAAGATCCTTCTTCAGTTGTTGCGAGGGAACCCTCTAACCCTCTTGTCCATTCTCTACATGATCATTCTTCGCAGATTGGCGTGACTGTGGATACTTTTGGACAACATTTGGAGGAGGCTTCTTTTTCTTCAGAGGGGATATACTCATCTTTGGATAGTGCTCTACATTCATCTCTACTAGATGATGGATTGTCCTCTTCAGCAGTGTGGCCTAGAATGCCTGTTTGGAGTGTGTTAGCTTTCAGCATCAACATGGAGACACTTGAGCATGCTTTAGAGACATCATCATACATCATCCATATTCTTGACATCCCGCATACATCCATGGTTTTGTTTCTTCCTAAGGGGAGGAATGTTGTTCGACGCTATTGGATCATCTTCAACATTCAATGTCAAGCTTCTACCACCATTGTAGGAGACTCAACATTGAAGGGGGGATTCCTTGTCTCTCTTCTACTTCTCTCTTATGGGGGGGTCTTTTTCCTCACATGGGGTTTTTACCTTCCTATGCATCATTGAGTATTTCACATTTTGTATCTTTCGTCTCTCTTTTGGGGAGGAGTTTTGTCCCACTGGGTTTTCTCCTTTTCTCCGTTTGTGAGAGATTGCATTGCATTTGTACATGAGTACCTAACATGGCCTAGTAGCCAAGACCCATTCTTGCATCTTTGTGTCAGTTGCATAATAATTTTCTACTCCCTAAGTTGCACTTAAGGGGGGGTGTTGGTGTAAATAAAGTCTTGTACCTAGTTAATTCATTACTAGGGGACTTATTTACACATGTTAAGTTTACTTAGTCATAGGAATGAATCTTTCTAGAAGGTGTTAGCTGTCATTAGTTGTTATCTTATCTTTTGACAACTACTACATGTGAACCTAGGTAAGTGTGATTAGTTGTCTCATATCATATGATTAAGACACTTGTCATAATCCTATGACATCTTGCATCTCACCTTGGCTATATAACCAAGGGCTCTCTCATTGTAAACAATCATCTCATATCATTGAATCATATTGATGAGAATACAATTTATTCTTGTCACATTCTATTCTCTCTTTTTGTGCTTTCCATTTGGTCTCAAGATCTTGGTAGCCATAGCCAATTCTAACATGGTATTAGAGCTATATCTCAGTTCTAACAACCTCAATCAATTAATAAAACCCTAGATTAGTGTGAAAGTGTAAAGATACACCTTACAACACCAAAAATAAGGCACAATTAAGTCCATTTTATTAAACAAGGCCCTAAACTTAATGTGAATATGTAAAATACATATTACAACACTAAATTAAGGCCTCATTATGCTCATTTTATTATTGTTTATTCATTCCCAAATTAAGTGTGAAAAATAAATACTTTTTCCTACACTACATAAATGATAGAAGGGAGAAGAATTCTAGTCTCTAAGTGCCTTCATCCATCCATTGGGCTATAGAGTCAGGAAACACAAAAAGACACAAAAGACCCAAAATTTAAAAGACACAAACTATACAAGTATTTACAAACTTATCCGATGCTTCACTGAGTGAAGAGTTTCAGATGTTGTGAAAAAGGAGTCCCATCTTGGTATGCTACAAAGAAACTATTTTCACCACAAAGTTGGTGAATCATGAAAGGTCCTCTCCATAATGAGTCAAAATTTCCATGCATACCCTTGGGTTCTCTTCTTTTGTCCCACAAGAGGACTTGATCTCCAACTTGGAAATCATGAGACTTTGCTTTTTTATCAAAAATACTTTTGACTTGGCCTTGGTATTCCGCAATGCGATCCACCACTTGAACACGCTTCTCCTCCAATTCAATGAGGAACATGATGTGCTTATCCATAGAGTTGTCAAAAGTATCTTTTTCTATGGCCTTGGCCAACTTTAAAGTAGTCAATGCCAAAGTGATAGGAATTTTTGCATTCAACCCATACAATATTTGAAACGGTGACATACTAATTGTCCATTTTGGGGTAATACAATCTGCCCACAATGCATCATACAATGCTTTGCGCCAAGATCTCTGATTCTCGTCTACCAGCTTCTGAATGATGGTGACCAAGTTTTTATTGCTTGATTATGCTTGACCATTACCTTGAGGGTAATAGTCTGAAGAACGGGACAATGTAATCCCATGCTCAAAGAAAAAATTCATTATTTCTCTAGATGAGAATGGAGTAGCATTATCTACTAAGATTTTATTCAGAACGTCAAACCGTGAAATGATGTTTTCTTTAAGGAAATCACATACCACTTCCGAAGTAGCATGGTTTATTGGAATAGATTCCATCCACTTAGTGAAATAGTTGGTTGTTGTCAAGACATAGCTGTGTCTTGCACTAGATGGTGGATTGACGGTGCCAATGAAATCAATACCTCACTAATGGAAGGGTTCTTTAATGATAACTAGCTTGAGGGGAAGTGCAACTAGCTTGGGTTTCCCCATGAATTGCTAACATAGTTCACACATATGTACCCATTTGTATGCGTCTTGGAATAGTGTGGGCTAGGTACTTTTCTTGCAAGATCTTGTGAGCCATTACTGGTGCTGAGAAATGTCCACCCCATGCCAAGTTGTGAAATGACTCCAACAACTTTCTTTGCTGAGATTTATCTACACAATGTAGAAAGGTACCGTTAAGAATCCTCTTGTACAAACCATTTTCCCAAAGGATGAAGTTTGCAGCCTTGAGTTTGACTGTCGTCTTTTCTTTATAAGTCAAATTCTATGGAAATTCTCCATAGGTGAGAAAAAAGCAATATTTTAATACCATTCGTCAATTGTACTAACAAGTAGGACTGCAGGAATGTCTCAGATACTTCTTTCGGCTTATTATCAACAACTAGTTGACACAAACCTTTCCCACATACCAATTTAGTGGGTTTTATCTCCATGTCATACTCTTGGATCTTGGCAATCTAGTCACCTCTCTTGGTTCCAAAATCTTGTTGCATCAAGATTGACTTAACTATAGAATCTGACACTAATGCAATGACATGGGAGTTAAGTATGTAAAACTTGAAATGCTTCACTGCCTTAACCACATTGAAAGCATGTTTTTCCATTGAAGAGTATTTCAACTCATGAGCCTTCAATGAACAACTCATGAATGCAATAGGAGATTCAATCCCCTCATTATTCTGCTACATCAAAATTGTTGATAGCATGCTTGGAAACATAACTATACATGATAAAATCCTTGGTGTAGTCAGGAAAAACTAGCACTAGTTCATGTACAATGGCTTTCTTGATGCCATTGAATGCAACTTTTCCTTCTACACTCCAATGGAAGATAGATTTACCCTTCATCATATCAACGATATGACGTGTCTTTTCTGTGAAGTTTGGGACAAATCTTTGCAAGAAATTTACCTTTCCAAAGAAAGAATGGATGACCGTCTTACTTGAAGGTAAACAAAGACCCTGTATAGAATTGACCCGTTTTGGATCAATCCTGATACCTTCATCAGACACAATGTGAGTAAGGAGTTTACCTTCGGTAACCCCAAAAATTGACTTCTTGGGGTTAAGGTAAATACCATGTTGACACCTCTCAAGGACTTGATGTAAGTGATGAAAATGTTCTTGACGTTTCTTTGAAAGGATAGTCAAGTCATCAAGATAAACAACAATAAACTTACCCATGATATCACGAAAAAGCTAAGTCCATCACTGTTTGAAATGTAGTGCTGGCATTGATTAAACTAAAATGAATTATGCGATAAGCAAAAGTACCCCATAGAGTGGTGAGGGCAGGTTTTTGTTGGTCTTCCTCACTGACCTCCACCTAATTGTATCCTGAAAAAACATCCAACACATATAGAATTTTGGATCCTGGTATTGTTTGCAATACTTGGTCCATTACTGGTAGGGGGTAATTATCCTTTAGTGACAATTGATTCATATTTTGAAATCCACACAAATGCAAATTTCCCCATTCTTTTTCTGAACTGGAACAATATTTGCTATCCACGTTGAATGGTGAATAGGAAAGATAATTCTAGAATCAAGAATCTTTTGAATTTTAGAAATAATAGTACCTAAATTTTTTGGATTGTATTGCCTCCGCTTCTGCTTGTGAGGCAAAGAACCTTCCTTTAGGGGGATTTCATGTTGTACCTCTTTCAGATGGAAATATTTCAAGTCTTTGTAAGAATAGGCGAGCACATCCATGTGCTTCCATAACAAATCAACAAACTTTTCTTTCTCATCCGACATGCAACATTTTCCGATGTTCACCATCTTAGGATATTCCTTAGTTCCCAAGTTGAATTGCTCTACTTTCGCTGATGATTCAAAATTGGATTGCTACTGCTTTTGAAATAACAGTCATGATTTTCAAAAAGTCTCTCAAGAGATACCAAATGTTTGGGAATCTTGTTCCCTTTGAGCTACAAAACTTCCTTGCCAATGTTTGGATCTTTCTCAGAAATTGACTCTCATTGAGGAGAATCACTACCTTCAAAATATAACTCATTAAAATTTTCAACCTTATCAAGAAAGGAAACGATCTAATGATCGTCATTGAAAATCTGCTAGTTGTTTGAATTATCTAGATTACTAGTCCGAAAAACTAGCTCAATAGTGTAAGTAGTACCATGAAAGTCTTTATGTGAAATTAAAAGAGTAGCTGACATTGTTAAAGAATTAGCTTTATCATTATACTCCCTAGGTACCACAGATATATTGAATGCATCAAAACCTTCGATGCAATCCCAAACGAGATTGCATTAATGTCTTATTATCTCATTTTTCATTTGATACAAGTATCTTACTTGACAAACAACTAACTCAACATAACCTTGAGCGTGAATTTTTTTTAATTCCCTTCCTACATGCAACCTCCATACCTAACAACAATGTCTCATACTCCGCCTTCTTATTATTATTATCAAATTGCAGCTTGAAGGAAAAAGGAAAAATCTTCCCTTGTGGTGATATAAAAATAATCCCCACACCAGATCCTATAGAGGAGAAAATGTCATCGAATTACATGGCCTAAACACCATTTGTATCACCTAAATTGATAGTTTCAAAATTTGAAGTTTCTTCATCTGAAGAAGTTTCATCATCTAATGAAGACATACTATCTGAAGATGATTCTCTTTCTGAAGAAGGTGATTCATCAGTTTCTGATTCTTTGCTTGAAATTTTATCTGAAAATTTATAATCCTTGTCAGTCTGCAAATAGTATGTACCCATACTTGAAGATTCAAAAAGGATTTGAGCTCTTGGGTCATCTAACTTTGTTACAAAAAATTTAGACTCCCTTTCTAGAAGCAATTTTTGCATGACACCCTTGATGGGTATTCTAGCCTCTGACCAGTCCATATTAATTTCACCTCCTACATCCTTGCATAAATTATGTCCTAGCAATATCCCATATGATGATGGGACATCAACTACTAGGACATTCATTTTGATCTTCTTGTTTGGGAATGCAACAAATGCAAACAACTCATCCTTAATTTTCCCAATAAGAGGCACTTGTTTATTCTCCATTGAAAAACAACGACCAAAGGTTTTGGTAGATTCAAACCCAAAGCGGTAGCCACTTTGGCGGGCATCACGTTGTTAGAGGCACCCAAATCAATAACACAATTGCTTAGCTTATAATTGTTGACCAACGAGGAAATATAAAACAGATCTATTTTCCTGAGAATGGGTGAGGGAACTGAAACTAGATTACTTTACAAAGGCATAGACTTGGGAATAGTTGGTATGTATTGAGGAGAATCTCAACTTGGATGAGTTCTCTTATCTTTAGAAAACTTAACAAGTCTGTCAAACTGGTCAGGATTAGCCTTGAGATATTCTGCTTCTAACATTTGTATCTTGGTCTTCTTCGCATGGTCAATTATATCAAATTATTGAAATGAAATTTTCAAAGAAGATTGGATAGTTTTATTAGTAGGCTTAGTAACTGGAATACTGGTCTTAGGAATTGGAGAATTGGTCTTAGGCATAGAAGAAGCAGGAGGATGGGAAGTACTTGCTTGCTTCCTACTATATCTTTTAGTTGAGCTAGAAAATGAGGCCCCCTCTTAGCAATAGTATATGGTGGATGTGAGTTATCCTTTGCTTTTGATGCATCACCTTGCTGTTGATCAAGTTGATTTTACAAATGAGTGAAAAAAACATAAGTATCAACAATAGGTCCATCTTATTAATCAAACTCTTCTTCATAATTCAAATACCCAATATTAGAGTCGCCATTGAATCTTCTTCCTCCTCTTTGAAGAGATTGCCATTTTATTTTGATTGATATTCCAGATGTGGAAAATATTCTTGCTCAGCTTCATAGTATCCCACCACTACATTTGTGGGAGGTTCCTCAAGAGCAAGCCTTCCTTGCAACGCTGGAAATCTATTTTGGTTCCTTTGAGCATTGCCAGAATAATTGGAATAATTAGGATAAGTCCTCCTTGGAATTTACTTGTAGGTAGGAGCAGACAAACCTTGAGAGACTTTCTTCTTCAAAGCTAGCAATTTATTTTCTAACCTTTGCACCATAGGATATGTGGAGCTTGTGGAAGATGGGGCTAAACATGTCTATCCTTTATTTCTATTTGTTTCTTTATCTTTTTGACGAGAATTAGATCATGTTCAACCTCAGTAGCCAACGCTTGAGCTACTGCAATATTAGCTAGATTAGCTCTTTGCAATAAGAAGCTTACCTCTGAAAACTGAGTGTTAATGTAAAATCACTTTAGATTGTGAGGATTTGGTTGTGCATCAGTTGGAATCCTGGTTGTCAACTTATTAAATTTCTCCACAAACTCATGCATGGGTTCTTGTGACTCTTTCCTCATTGTTGTAAGTTGGGACAACAAGGCATGGGCATCCTCAACGAGCTTGAATCTTTCCTCAAACTTGGTTTGAAGAGTGTTCTAATTTATGACAGTTCCAACGGCGAGATTGTAAAACCAATCAACTGCTACTTCTTGTAAAGTTTCAACAATCTTATTGAAACATCTTCATGTTCCATGCCAAGAACCTTGCATATAATATAAAACGTAGCGATATGCTCGTCCAAATGTCACTTTCCATCTCCATAGGATTTGGGGATGTTCTTATGTGAAACCCTAGGAAGTTCATGCAATTTTTTTTCCAATCTCAAAGGACAAAAGGTGTTACCCTAAGGACCAGGAGGTGGTTGAGTTGTCATTCTACCTTGGTTGAATGGAGGGTTAATATACCTCTAAACTACTGTAATGGGAAAATTCCTTTGAATGATAGAAGCTTCACTTGGAAGAGGTGATCTTATACGTCAAGGAAGAAAACTCCCTGTGCATTGCAAAGGAGATCTCACCCTTGGAGGAAGAATACCAAAGTTATGTTTCCTCAATAGTTCAAATATAGGATCAAGTTGACCTTGCACCCTTAGACCACACATATAGCTTCTGTCTGCCAAAGTGCAGTCTTTGAAAAGAAATGAAAATCAGCAATAAAAAGATATTTTCAAATCACAATAAGATACTGGTATACTTGTCTACTTCAACCAAAATCATGAAGCTTTGATTACGTATTCGTATCCCCAACAGAGTCACAAAAAAATATTTGGTGAATATTTTGTAATTCCTTTAACAATAACAAAATGGTAGTTTTAGCCATAGCTATGATGAGGAATTAATCTCTCCTCTCATAAAGGGGAGGCCCCCTTCTTATTGCTAACTAAAATAACTAGTAATTAAACTATGCTTATGGACACTACAACTATCCATAGGGGTGTTTCCATTATCATATTCTCTTCTTTCAAAATAGATGTTTCCTTTTTCAATATTACAATAGTATTCCCTTGATGTTTACAACATGTAACAAACTACAAAACACTACTTGAAGCAATAATGACGAATATATGATTTAGTTAGACGTAAGAATAACTAGAACAATACCAGTAAATGATGATAACAAGAAAATCCACAAAATCCCAAATTCTTCTGTTACTTTCCACAATGATTTGAACAGTAACAAGTGGAGAAATTTGTAGCTCAAATACTATCAACAAACAACACCAAAAGATCCACAAGAATGTATCCAATAATAGTAGCACAAAGACTTCGAGTAATTAACCAAATTCATACACAAATACATAAATCTCCAAATACACTATTGTAGCTCAAAGTCTATCAATATCAAATTTGAATTCCCTTTAACAATGAAATATTATGCCACTTTAATAAACCAATTTCAGGCTAATGTGATAAGAGAGACGTAAGAAAAATATTACACACAACAAATAAGCTCCAAAACAAAGGTTGGATGCAATCCGCTTCTTTTATTGATCAATTTTCAATATGCACATTCAACACAAAGATTCAAGTATGCTTCTCAAAATGGGAAATGTTTTGCTTCAAAAGATCAAAGGACTATTACCAAAGAAACTCCCTCATATATATAGAGGAGAGTTGAGAGCTAATCTAGGAAAGCAATAACTAATTTGACTTATTCAATAGGAGAGTCCGATTTGATTTAGGGCTTCTCGGTTTTTACATGTAATTACATTTTTGAAAAACATATGTAAAATTTCAAAAACTAATTACATAAAGCATGAAAAATACTGAAAAGTAAACCAAGGCATGTTCAACTTTCTCCACCATCTTTTTCCAAGAAGTCATCATATTTCTTTAGGACTACTTGAACCTCAGATTCATCAAGACCTATAGTATGCTTGGAGATAGCAAGGACTCTTGTGATTGAATCCTTAATAGTGTTGCAAGCTTTCTCATGCCTTTCTAAAAATATGTTGAGGTTATCCAAAGTTAATTGAATATCCAACAATCTGTCCAGCGAAGCCATTGAGAAGACTTGATCTTCAAATTCTTTTTGGATTAGGGATATGAATTCCTAAACAACTTCATCAAAGGAAAGGACATTTTGATTATCATCAAGTAACTTGCAAGGCAACTCCTCAATTTTGTTGACAAGATGCAAATCATTGTCTTCACTAACTTCTCAAGCATCCTACAAGTCTTTGATCAATTCTTTGATGATATGATCTTGTGTATCATTGTTTACTTTACCTCCACAAACATCTCTCTATTGGGAATTATCCAAATTTCCACCAATGCATCAAGCTTGAGTTTCTTCATCTTGATATAAGCTTCTAAACTACTCTTTATTTCTTGCTGCTCCTAGGAAAATGTATCAATAGTTTTATCCAACTCTGATCTTATGCTTTTTGTATTCCCCATTATTTCTACAGAAGATCTCAGAAATTGTGTTCACTGTGCTATCATTCTGTCCAAAAATTCGTTGACTACTTTGCCTCTTGAATGCACCTTTTCAACTTTTGAATAATTGGGTCTTCAATACTCACGACTATAGGCTCTACTGAATCCAAAGATTGGGTAATCTTTTGGAGCACTGAAGTTAGCTGCTCAACTTTGGCTTTGTATTGATCTTTAACCTTCGTTACTTCATCAAACTTCTCAATGAGAGAATTCAAAGTAAATTGTGCATTTTCCTTGGTACTTTCATGAGTTATCTTTCCTAACTCAACCCTTGTAATGAAATATTAAAAAATATTCACTTCCTCAATAGACTTATCAAGAGGAGGTTATGCTACCTCTGCATACCTATATCCTGCTTTATCTACCAACAACTTGGAAAGAGTTTGTACCTTCTTCTTGGATTTTGTCTTTACAGGTGCCAGCTGTCTAAAGTCAAATTCGTCTAGAGAGACAGCTTACTTTTTCCCTTTTGGTGTCTAGGATGAAAGCCAAGAGGGAAGTGGAGAAGAAATTCATTTTGGACCAGAAGCCATAACTTGTGTTGATGTATCTGTACTCACGAAAATTGTTGTTACAATTGGTGAAGTGTTGGTCAAAATTGCGCTTGGGATTTCTACACTTGTAACTTGAGCAGACTTAGTCATAAAGAAGGTGATGATAGACATGGAAAATATGTGGGAGACCCAAAATTTTTTTCCAAACCATGTTTAGGACTATAAAAAATTGACCCTAAAGATGGGGATGACATAATTGACTAGATAGATAGGATAAGAGTAATTGTAACAGTAGGAATGATTGTAGCAGTGACTGGTAAAGACTATTCAACATAAGAAATGGGAGGAATGGGGGTAGACATAGTAGTAACAATGGGAGAAGAAGTAACAGGTGGATCCTCTTGGACATTCTCATGAGGAGATACTCATTCTTCCTTCTGTTGTTCCTCTTCTTCTTGCCCTTCTTCCCGAATTGATTCCTCTTTTGTGCTTGTAGATGGCCCTCCAGTTGTTTGAATTTTTCCCCTTTTACAATGAATATAATCCTAGGTTTAGAGGTCTTGCTTGAGATGGGAACATCTCCCTTATTCTTTGTCCTTAGCTCAAATTTCCTACCTAATTTTCCTTCAAGCTCCTCCCCCTCTGATCCAATGGTAAAAGGTCTCAACCATATCCCTTTTTGTTCTAGCCATACATTTGTGTTAGTTAGGATAGGTTCAAATATTTCTTTGATTGAGATCATCTCCTTATTAGACAATTGGATTTCTGGAAAAGGAGTTCTTGCAACATTGCTCCTCTCGTAGGATGGATCTAAGATGTCTCCATCATCTTCCATATTCTTTGGAATGTCAACCAGATCAATATTTTTAATTTGCTCTATGGTCAACCAATAGTAGTTTAGTTTTTTGATCTCCTCCTTTGTTCTATAATTTTCCTACACATGTTTAATCCTGTGTATGTGAGTGTAGGCCTTCTTAATTCTATCTTTCATGCCCTGATAATAAAAATCAAGCCTCTTTTTGTGTGTCTTCATGGTGACCCATTGCATCTCATATTCAACAACTTTAGCATTTGGGGATGTTAAGATATAATACCTGCCAATTGTGAGGGAAACTTGAATCCTAGTTTGTGAGACTCCATCTGCTTGCTTTGAACTGCCATAATCTACCTATAAAGCTTCATTAGAACAATCTTATCACTGAGGTACCTTGGGAGCACGTAAGAATAACCCATGAAGCAGCCAACTCTTAAGTAGGTGAATGTTTGAAATTGAAAATAGAGGCAACCGTATTTGTTAACCACTACCCAAGCTTCATCATAAACCCTTTTTTTTTCAAGTTCATGATCAAACATGCATAGGAAAGGAGCGAAGAAAGCATCATTAACTCTTCTTAAATGATGAATACTTCCACCATGAGTTATCTAGGGATAGTACTTATATACTAGAGTTATTCTTTTGTTTCCCTCTGATGTCAACCCTAGAAAATTCCTCATTGCAACAACAACATACAACAAGCATGATGTCATATAGAGCTTTAGTGAAGTATGTACCTTTATCAATTGATCATGAATTACATCACTGATTTTTTGACCCCAAAAGATTTTTTGCTTCCAAAAGATTTTTTGCTTCTTCCTCATTATGATCTTGATGTATAAATACATCCAGTCCTAAAAGGTGGATGAAGTGGGCAATCCTTTCACTCTACTAAGAAGAGTGATCAAATCATTCACTTCTTCACTGAAGTCCCTTCATGGAAAGCTCTTAGGCCATCTCGAAATGTTTGGCCTTTTTTCAAACATTTACTATTAATCACTTTCTTACAAGTATCTGTATCTTTCTCATATTCTTCTTGTGCATATTCCATGGTGATATTTGCATGTGTCAATACTAGGACACAAGACAACTTTGTCAAATAATTTTGGATCTAGCCTCATGGCCATATTTCCATTAAAATCCACAACACTTCGGTCATCCTTATTATAGTGTGCCACAACTTGGAGAACAAATTCAGGATTATGTGTAGCTATAGGGAAAGCTGCTACCATTTGAATGTTTCTTTGAACTATACACTTCATACCATTATCCAGTGGTTGCTTTTGAGTCCTTTCCACAAATTCAAACATATCAACATGTACACTTTCAATATCCTTTATCTCATCTATATTTGAGGACATTGAAGTCACTGAAAAAATGCCTTGGTATTTGTACTTCATGGCTTTGGATTTTCTTGGAGAATGATCTGACATCTGGGGAGAAATTAGAAAAAGATTGTATCCTTTTGGGTGCACAAATAGCTACATTACAAAGTTCAATGTTTTCTAACTAGTATTAGCAAAATTTGCAAGGTTGAAAATGCGGCAGTGGGAAAATAATGAACAATTACATGGGTTTGAAGGGTTTAGGCACGTTGGTGGCAAAAAATGGAGAAAATGTGGGCGAACTGGCAAGTGGAATGTGAAGACGAAAATTTTCTAAGCGTTAGCGTGAAATTTGCATTTTTGATGTAAGGGCACACAATTTTGACACCTCTGCATGGTATTTTTATTCTTTGTGTAATCATGCTAAAATTCAACACTCTTACATGTTGGTAAATCAAAAAATTGCAAAGGTTAGAAATTTGTTTTGACCCTGCATGAGAAAACATGTTTGAGTACAAGGTCGATGAAATTCACCGATCCTGCATGAGGGTAAAATGACTGTGTTAAGGCACATAAATTATCTGCCCTTACACTTAAGGTCTTGGTCTTTGTGTATGGTCAAAAAATATTTCTGACCTTGCACTCAATCAAGGTAGAACTTTATATGCATAAGCGGTGAAAATTACCGCTACTACATGTCTTTATAGGTCGGGTTTGACTGTGCAACATTAGTGAATTTCACTGACCTTGTCTCAAAGGTAAATATTTGCAAAGTATATGCAGTAAATTTTTCCATTGTTACACATGTTTGGATCAACACTTAGCATGCACCGGTGTTGAAATTCACCACCGCTACATGCCATGATGATGGTAGTTCTCATGCATTGGTGGTAAATTTTCCTACCGCTGCATGCTTTAGGTTACAATATGCATGTATGTAAATGTGGTAAAAATCTCTGCTCAAGCATAGGATTTGGTATTGATTAAATGCGTGTTTATGTTGTGATTTTCAACCGCTCAACACATTAAAAATAATTCATATATGTATATATCGTGGGGTTTAAACCCCATGATACACATACATGTTTGATGTTTACCATGAAGAATAAGGGTCGGGGGAGTTTAAACCTCGATCATTCTTTTGTAAATAATAGGTATAACAAAGAGAATCACATGTTGACCATAATGTATCACGGGAATAAAACCCACGTGGTAAGCTCTAAAAAGGAAAGAAAACCCTAAACTATTTTTCAACAAAAACTAGGAGCAAATGGTAACGAAACAAACCAACATAGCAAAACTATGAAAACAAAATGTAAATAACTTAAATCCCTAAACACATGCAATCATAAACATGAGGTAATTACAAAGATGGTGAGGAGAAATGAACATACCCAAAAGTTAAGGATGACGATGGAAAACCCTAGAGATCCATTCAAACTCGTGAATATTCTAAAATCGAATGCACCAACATCCTTGAGCAAAAGGAAGATTTAAGCGAGCAAGAGGAAAAAATAAAATGGAAATTAAGAAGGGAGTAAAACAACTTATAAACCAATTTAAAATGACATTAAAAACCCGCATTAATTGCACTCATGTGGACTTCGAGTTGCAGGGGTGGTGAAAAATGGCACTCGTGCACTCCTCAATAAGTGTGATAAAAGATATGCAGGGGCATTGAATTTCAACGCTCCTGCATGTTTTCATTTTTTCATTGAGTGTGCAAGGGTGCTGAAATTTAGCGCTCCTACATGAGTGAGGAAAACACTAACACTAAAAATTGAAAATTTGCAACTTTTTCCATTTTGCAAATTTCAAAAAATTGAAAAAGGTTAATGCTCAAAATGGCGTTTCGAGGTTTAAGACCACACATGAGGGAAAGTATGATCTACCTCATTCTATGTGCTTAGACTTCATAGGCTACAAAACATACAAGTCTCATAGGGGTTATCCCATGAGTTTAGCATAGCTAAATTTGAGGATAACTGTGTCATGACAGAATATGGAAGATCACAATAAGTTTGCATTAATTAAAAACTCAAAAAATGTTCTTGCAAGAACAATGTGTATACTCCAGTTGGTTCCCTATATTTCACAATTTGAGGTGTGAGTGTGACCATCTATTCAACTTTCTTTTATTAGCCTATTTATTTCCTTATCTTATTCTTTATCAAAACTTTATTGCAATTGCTCTTTTTCAATTGTCTAATTTATTTTTATTACCTTTACTGCCTCAACCTCCACAAATCAATGCAATGGATGGCGAAGATGTTTTTGGAGGGATTACCCATGGATCTAACTATCATGTAGGCCTTGTCTCTCCCTCATCTATCTCTACAATTTCCATATAGGTTAATTTATCCAGTCCATTCCCTTGTCATTGATATGTTTGAAGTTTTTTTCCAATTCTTCTATTTTCTTCATGAAAACCTACGATTGATTGAATAGTTGGGTAGCCTTTAACATGAACTCTTTACCCTCCTTTTTTCTTGAAGAAGGAATTGATTCAATATGGAACTTAGAGCTACTACAAAAAAATGAGTTTTCCCTTCTTGCAATTTTTTTTCCCTTTCTAAGTCTGTGTCAGATTCTAAAAAAACCATTTTTGAATCCCTTAGAATCTTGCCTATTATTGCTCCCTTTTGTTAAGGTGAGGGGAATGTTTTGGAGGGTTTAAGATAGATTTTTTTTTTGAAGTCTTTGGTGAAGAAAAAGTTATCTTTCACTTGTTGTAGGTGGAACAATAGGTGTTGCATGTTGATTGGAAGGGTTGTAGGTAGTGAAGGTTCTTGCTCAAAAGACATCGCTTGTGCAAGAGAAGTTGATTGATTGAAGGTTTTCGCACTCAGAGGAATTTGTGATAAATGATCAAGACTAGGGTTACAAGTTGGAGAGGCCACATGACCAAAAGTGGTTGCATTTTGTGGGGAGGTTGCATGTTCCATCTTCTCTTCCTCTATTTTATCATCCCCTTTCTAGGCCCTAATTTTGTGTGGTTGTTTGAACCTTAGTCATTAGTCATGAGGGTTGACATTTGACCAATTCCTTATATTTCCCAATTCTGAAAATCTTCCCAAGACAATTCTGGGAATTAGATAGATATAATTCTTTATATCAACAATTGTATTAAACAATGGTGCAATAATGCCAACTACTTACTTTATTCCACTAACCTTTTTTTTAACAAGAGACAAAAAACTTAGTACATTCACAAGCCTAGATTGTGGTGAATAGTAATTTTTACTTGGTGAAAATTATACTTCTCTTTACAAGGTACAAAACACCTCTCTTTATCATGGCTTTGGGCCTTAATTGTTGTATACATCATTAAGAATTTAAAATGTGAAGGGAGGAAATCATTACTCTATATTGTTCATTTCAAGTTACTATTCATCACAACATCTCCATGCTCTAAAAATTTCTAACCCACAACAAGTAACCTTATAGCTTCGGTGATAGTTACCTTTGAAGCATCAATCTATAATCCTTTAACAATAGTTGTGTTATTTGAAAATGCCATGCCAAACTGTTGCACCATTTTATCATTAAATATGACAAGGCATTGGAAATAATCCAACTATCTTTCCTCTTGAAATATTGGAATAGAAGTCCAAGACAACAGAGAATAGAAGGCTTAGAAAACAAAGATATAATAGTAGGATTAGACAACTGAGAATAGAAGTCATAGACGACATAGAATGGAAGATATACACAACAATGAATAGGAAGAGAGAAAAGATAGCTCTTATCCATTTTTCTTTGTCATCATTCTTCTGGAAATTTACAAGTGCAACCTTATTTACCTTTGAAATTCTTTATTGTTTGAGAAAGATAGATAATGATGTATTTAAATCAGATAGTGAGCGGTTATAGTTGCATTATATCTCTTGATTAATTCTTAAAAATCTTCTTAAAAGAAGTTGGACTAGGATAGTACATTATTGAGAGGTCCTCTTTATCATAGAGAAAATGCCTTAGTTTCTTGATTAGTTGTGACTTTTATTGGATAAAAATGATCGTGAAATGAATTATTAAATGAGCACAAAATCAGAAAACACTAACCCACTATTTTTTGAGGGTTTGAGTCAAGAATGAAAGACAAATTTTCCTAGGAGAAAAAGAACAGTTAAAGAATGTTCCTTAGGGCTATAACAACCAATAAATAAAAGAAATTATTGTTTTTCATTTCTAGAACTAATGGGAAATTATTAAACCAGAAATGTGTTAATCAATAAAAGGTAGATATCCTCCAAGGTATCCTTTTTTTTATTAACCATTATGAGAAACCTCGTCCTGTCATGTTAGCTTAAAGATACCCTCATGAGTCAGTATGCAGTAGCATAAGAGACAAACATGATGGTTAAAATTTCATTATATGATTCTTGCCAAGTAGGGTGATAAAATGACTACATGACTTTGTCATGTTGCATTATTTTAAACCTTGACCAAGGTGATGCTACTACTTGTTAGTCTTAGTCAGTTTTTTCCCCAGATATGCACCCTAGTTAGACGCCATACTAGTTAGGAGTTTCCTATAGTGTATGATCAACTAGGGATTGTGTAGGGTCAAACACTAGTCTCAGATGGCATTAGAATCTCTTTCCATTACTTCTTTGCGAAGGGTAGTGCCTTTCTAGTAGGAAATGGCATGGGGGACTAGTAAGTCCATGGATGGGTGAAAAAGCACCCTGATGATATTTTCCTCCTCCACAGTTTTAGTAGTAAAAGATGATTAAAGTTCTAGATGGAATAGACGGATTCGAGAAAAAATATAATCTCAAATCCTTTGCATCTTTGTAATGGTTACTTACTCTAAATTTTTTCTTTTCAATCATCTTTTGTGCATTTCAATTTAAATAAGCTTAAAGTTCATCCTCTTTCTTTTACAAAAAAATATATTGTTGCTCTGTATTAGTTTATTTATGCATTTCATTTTATGAAAGTTTATATCAAAATTAAATGTTGCACTTTTATTAGTTGCTTAGTTTTAGTATGTTACATATGGTATCAGAGCAACTGAGTTCGACATTGAACCTAGGGCTTGTCACCACAAGAAAATTAAGGAGTAATAAAACTAAAATGAAGCATTTTGGTTTTTTCTAGGATGTAAATTCATACCACCAAACGTAAAAGAGATCGAGATCCAATTTATTCTTAGCTTTGGAGAGTAATAAGTTTGAAACATGATTATTCATGCTGCACTCCACCCTCTGATAATGAAACCCTAACTGATGCACTTAAACGACTGAGAAGAGAAAGACAACCCTAGAAAAATTCAAGAATAGAAGTAGTGAGAACAAACATCATGGAAAATAAGATACCTAAAACTAAAAAAAAATCAGTAACTCCTTTTGTAAACAAAAATGAGTCTGATGACTCAAAAGAACTTCATGTACCCACTCCGGGTTACCGACTAATTCCTTATTCCATGTTAGAAGGGTAGGAAGATCCCATAATTGGAAGTGACAATAGCTCTTAGATAAGGGCTTTAAGATGTAAATAATGTAAAAAAAAATTTATTGCAAATAAAATATCAATTTTGTTGTGTGTAACCTTTTGAATTAAATGTATGTAAGTAAATAATGGAATAAAGAGACCAAAAGGATGTTTATTTAATAGGTTAATTAAGTAATTTAAAGATGTATCATATGCAAGAAGGTGGAGGGGAAACTAAACTCCTAGAGACTCCTACAACCAAATTAGATAGGCTTCTTCTCATGATGCAAGACACCCAAACTAGGCTCCGTCATTTGGAGCAGAGGGAAGATAGACACACAAGAACTCAAAATGAGGAACATGAGTCTCAGTTTGGAGACAAAAATATTGAAATAGGCCACACACATCAAACTAACATTGAAGAACATACTTTTTCCTAGTTTAGTAAAGATAAAATAGTATGTAGTGTCATTTTTGATGATATGAAAAAGGTTAAACCACCCCAATATGACAGATCTGAGGCCGGTGATGCCGCTGAGGCATGGTTAACTAGAATGGAAAAATATTTTGAAATCCAGGATTATATTGAGAATATGAAAGAAATATGGGGGCTTACCAACTGACTGGAGAGGCCACCGGTTGGTGGGAAAACAAGAAGGCCAAATTAGGCTTGAAGTTCGCTAATGTAACATGGGAGCAATTTGTAGAAATCTTTAGGCAATGATGGTTGCCTCAATTATTTTTTGATAAAAAATTGACAGAATTCCAAGAGTTGAGGCAAGGGGAACTTTCCATACATGCTTACTAGGAGAATTTTACCCATTTGATCAAGTACATTGCTTAATTTCAAAAAGATGAAAAGTACAAAATTAGAAAGTTTATTATGAGTCTCAACAACCATATAGGTGGGTCTATAGATGTTTTGGCTGCTACTACTATGAATGAAGCCTATGAGAAGGCTGTAAGACAGGAACACAAGCTCAAAAAGGAAGACTCCATTAGGGATAGGAACAAAAATAGGAGTAATTGGTCACAAAATTCCCAGTCATTTAAGAAGGAGATAACTTCATATCTAGGAATAAAAATGCAAAAGGGTTTAAGGGAGGCCGTTAGGATAATCAAGGAGATAGGAGGGGTTTTGATAAATCTAGTAGAGGAAATGTGGAAAATAATAGAGGAACGGATAAGAGAGGATCCCTAGGGGGATGTTTACACCAATCAATGTCCAACAAAAAGTCAGGGGGGACAACAACAGAGGAACCCTTTACCTCCATAACAGACAACATTTCAACAGAGAATCCATGCAGCGATGGACAACAGACAAGTAGAATATTAGTTTACCCCGGTAGAGACTCCAGGTATGCTATATGGAAACCCCATAATTATACTCATAGATACAAGAGCTACATAAAATTTTATTTCTCCTAAATTGCTAATAAATTTTCCTAAAAGAATAGGATTTATAGCTAATTATTGGACTGTTGAGTATGCCAACTAGTCGAGAGCTCAGGTAGAGCAGTGTTTATTTGAGGCCAAGGTTGAGCTTCCAGGATTTATCACAGAAGTAGACTTATATGTAGCACCCCTACGCACCTATGATGTCATTCTAGGTATGAATTGGTTGGGAAAACACAAAGCTAAGGTTAACTGTTATGACAAAATAGTTGAGTGTGAGGATGACCTAGGAAATAAAGTGTTGGTGCAAGGCACTCGTCATGAGGTCAAGTTACGACAACTCTCTGCTATACAATTAAAGTGAAGTGGAAGGAAGGGTTGTCAGATCTTTGTAGTAAAAATAGAGGAAATTAGTGAAAACAAAGAAATTGCTTACCATGATGACCTAATGATGTATGAAACCAACTATCTTCAAGGGGAAAGTTCAATGGAATATGAGAAACCAAAGGAATCCTTTGAAGAAAAATATCCTTATCTTCGGGATTATCAAGATGCATTTCTTGAAGAGTTGCCTAGGTTACCACCAAAAAGGATATTCGATTTCTCCATTGAGTTAGTATTAGGAGAAACACTAGTGTCGAAAGCTCCCTATCATATAACAACTATAGAACTTATGGAATTGAAAGCCCAATTACAAGAGTTACTGAGCAAAGGTTTGATTAGACCTACTATTTCGCCATGGGGGCACCAGTAATATTTGTTAAGAAAAAGGATGGAACCCTTCATCTCTACATAGATTACAAAATGCTAAACAAGTTAACCATCAGAAACAAGTACCCTCTACCCTGCATCGATGATTTTTTTGATAAAATGCGCGGAGCAACAATTTTCTCTAAAATAGATCTACGATCAAGGTATAACTAGTTAAGGATTAGAGATGAGGATACCCACAAAACAACCTTTAGGACTTGTTATGGGAATTACAAGTTCACAATATTACCATTTGGGATTACCAATTCCCCAGTTGCATTTATGAACCTAATGAACGTGTTCCATGACTGCTTGGATAAGTTTGTTTTGGTATTCTTAGATGATATTATAATTTACTCTAAGAATGAAGAACATTATCAACATTTTCAAATTATTTTACAACTCTTGCATGAAAAAAAGTTATATGGGAAGTTATCCAAACACACTTTCTTTTAGAAATAAGTACAATACCTGGGTCATATCATCTCAGAAAAAGGTATTGCTATGGATCCAGCTAAGATAAAGGCTATAACAAAATGGCCCACCCCCAAGAATGTGCATGAAGTAAGAAGGTTTATGGGCCTAGCAGGCTACTATAGGAAATTTGTAATGAAAATCTTGCGTATAACATACCCAATCACATCACTCCAAAGGAAAGGGAAAAGTTTTGTATGGAAAGAAAAGTGTCAAAAAGCATTTGAGCTCCTTAAGGAGAAGCTAATCACAGTGCCATATTAAAAGTACTAGACCTCGAGGGGAAATTTTTGGTAGTAATTGATGCATCAAGGGAAGGACTAGGTGGGGTACTAGTACAAAATGGGTAGGTAATAGATTATGAATCCCAAAAAATCAAAAGTTATGAACAAAACTATGCACCACACGATTTGGAGCTTGCTTCTATAGTGCACGCTTTACAAATGTGGCATCACTACCTACTAGGAAAACTATTTGAGGTCCGATTAGATCACCAAGGGTTGAAATACATATTTACCCAAGCTAATCTCAATGCTAGGCAAAGATGATGGTTGGAATTCATCTCATACTATGATTTTGAGATTAACTATATTAAAGGGAAAGAAAATTGGGTAGCAGATGACTTGAGCCGCCGAAAACATGTTAATGCAGTAACCATAGTGCATTCAAATTTTAGAAACCGCGTGCTTCATTAGCTAAAAGATGATAGATATTACCAACAGGTAAAGGTAGCTCTACAACTAAACCCTCAAGATCCAAGGTATGAGGGGTTTAGAATAGAAAACAATGGGATACTAAGGTATCAAGGTAGAATGTATATACCTGAAAACACCGAACTTAGATATTTGATTTGGAAAGAAGTGCACTCTACACCATATTCCAGACATCTTGGGGTTACTAAACTTCTAGCAAATATTAAACCCCTATATTTTTGGAAAGGATTGAAAAGATATACTGCAAGATTTGTGGCAAGCTATTTAAAGTGCCAAAGAATTAAGGTTGAACATCAATACCCCACAAGATTGCTGCAACCCAACACAATACCTAATTGGAAATGGAAAATAATTAGTATGGAATTCCTCCAAGGATTACCTATGTCCAGAAAAAAACATAACACCATATTGGTAGTAGTAGATAGACTTACCAAAGTAGCACACTTCATACCAGGAAACTTAATAGATGGCATACCAACTATTGCCTATAAATTTTTGCAAGAAGTATTTCGATTGTACAGAGTACCCAAAAAAATAATATCTAGTAGGGATGCCATAATGATGTCCAAATTTTGGAAAACCTTGTTTACAGCCCTGGGTATGCAACTGAACATTAGTTCGCCTACCATCTTGAGACAGATGGTCAAATAGAAAGGGTCAACCAGATACTTGAGGATCTTCTCCAAATGTACTGCATAGATTAGCAATACAAATGGGAGGACTATCTTCCCTTAGTTGAGTTTTCTTATAACAACACCTATCAATCATCAATAAAAATGGCACCATTTGAGGCACTATATAGAAAGAGGTGTAGAACTCCTATCAGCTAGGATAAGCTAGAAGATAGGATATCCCTTGGTCCAAAAATGCTCTTAGAAATGGAAGAGCAAGTAAAGTTGATCAGAAAAAGGTTAGCAAAAGCTAATGATTGATAGAAAAGCTATGCATATGCAAAGAAAAATCTCAGACAATTTGAAGTGGGAGAGAAAATGCTTCTTCATGTCAAACCTCATAAAAGTGCCATAAAATTTGGAAAATCAACCAGACTTGTACCCCGATATGTAGGACCATTTGAAGTCCTAGAAGTTATCAATCCAGCTGCTTATAAAATTGCTCTACCACCAACTCTCGCCCGAGTACATGATGTTTTCCATGTTTCATATCTTAAAAAGTATGTATCTAATTTTGCACATATAATTGATTGGAATTCCTTACAGGTACATGACCCAGGGGTATTCATGATCAAGCCAATCAAGGTGCTCGAGGTACGTAAACATCACTTACGTAATAGAGAAGTTTCCTAGTGTAAGGTCCATCAAAGATTTCCTCATCTATTTAATGTTTATAACAGTTGAACTTCTTTCATTATGTTTGGATAAACAATGAAAACTTTTGTTACTTATATCATACTCTAAATTATCGAGGACGATGATTCACAAGGGGAAGGATATGTTACATCCCACTTGGGCCCTATCTATTTTGATGTTGTGCCCTAGCTATTTTGATGTTGTGCCCTACATATTCTCAAATTGTGCCCTAGTCATCTCAATTTCATTTGTCAAGCACATATATATATATATCGTTACTTAGCTTTTTGAATGGAGATATACAATGTATATGTAACTGGTTGAATTAAGTTCATTTGAAAGATGTTTTCATGCTTACATAGATGCAGATGCAAAGATGTAATGATAGTTCAGACTAACTATTTTCTTTTGACCTAGTGGTTGCAGGAAGTTATTGCCTTTGAGAAGGGAGGGAAATTTTCATCAGGTATGAGAGGTAATGGAAGAGAATTCTAGTGCCATCTGAAGCCAAACCTGTAATTTTGTGACTGTCACTTAAGTAGGATTGGAACTACAAGTTCAGAGTTTTCAAGTAAACCACAAGGTCAACGCTAGGTGTTAGGATCACCTAACCTATGTTGTTGGTCGTGTAGCATCACCTTGTTATTTATTTTGAATTTAAAATTAAAATTGAATCTTTAAAAGACCTTGAATTTTGGATTGTCTTTTGGTGAACATTTAAATGACTCTCAAAAATATTTAATTTTTATTAACTGATCAAATATAAGAGAATTATACTTAATATATATCGATAATTTCAAAACATATATTTATATAAAGGAAATGGAAGTAATTATTAATAACATTCCTATTTAAATGATAATCGTGAATTGCTTTTATTATTAATATTTAAAATAATAATCTTTATACATTTATATAAGGGTGAGTAATTTATATTTATCAATTTTTTTTAAAACACGTGAGCCCCATCTAGTGAAAATGGTGTTAATGCATATGCAGGTGCATACTCCCGAATATAATATTTTAATCTCACTTCACTGGAGGGTATTCATTCAAATAAAGTTTTATAAATAAAAAAAATTATTGCCTTTTTATTTGGGAGGCTAGAAACCTTACGAAAGGGAAATAGAATGAATGCATAATATCCACAATGGCACCCAAGACGGAGTTGGAGATAATGGATTTAAATCATTTCAAGAATAAAATCAGTTAGGGATTTAATTATTGACAGAGGAATTAAAATTTCAAGTCCATGGGGAATTTAGGGAGATAATTCTCATTCGCATGAAAAAGAAGAAGGGAGAATATAAATGGAGAGAAATGGTAAAGCATACACGATAGAGTATAGGAGAATAGAGGAAGAATAGACAGAGAAGATAACAAATTAATGCGCGTCAGAGTATAGAAAATAGAAGATAGATGATACTGTAGAGGCATAGAAAGTAGTGTAAAAGCATAGACACATAGACCAGTAGTGATAGAAGGTTAAGACAACTGGGAATAGAAGTCCAAGATGACAGAGAATAGAAGTCTTAAACGATAAAGAGAGAATAGTAGGATTAGATAGTTGAGAATAGAAGTCATAGAAGACAAAGAATAAAAGATTTACACAACAAACAATAGGAAGAGAACAAAGACAACTCTCCAGCTGAAAAAGGTCATGCTATCCATTTTTATTTTTTCTCATTCTTCTCAAAATTTTCAAGTGTAATTTACCTTTGAAATTCTTTATTTTTTGAGAAAGATTGATAATGATGTATTTAAACTAGCTAGTGAGCGGTTATGGTTGCATTATATCTCTTGATTAATTCTTAAAAAAGCTTCTTAAAAGCAGTTGGACTGGGATAGTACATTATTGAGAGGTCCTCCTTTATCAGAGAAAATGCCTTAGTTTCTTGATTAGTTGTGAATTTTTATTGGATAAAAATGATTGTGAAATGAATTATTAAATGAGCACAAAATCAACAAACACTAACCCACTATTCTTTGAGGTTTGAGTCAAGAATGAAAGACAAATTTTCCTAGGAGAAAAGAACAATTAAAGCATGTTCATTAGGGTTGTAACATCCAATAAATAAAAGAAATTACTACTTTTCATTTCTAAAACTAATGGGAAATTATTAAACCATAAATGTGCTAATCAATAGAAGGTAGATATCCTCCAAGGTAGCCTTCTTGTTTTTATTAACCATTATGAGCAACATAGTCCAGTCATGCCAGCTTAAAGATACCCTCATGAGTCAGTATGCAATAGCATAAGAGATAGAAATGATGGTTAAAATTTCATTATATGATTCTTTTTGAGTGGGGTGATAAACTTGACTACATGAATTTGTCGTGTTGCAATTATTTTAAACCTTAGCCAAGGTGATGCTACTAACTATTAGTGTCAGTCATTTTTTTCCCCAGATATGCACCCCAGTCAGAGTTCATACTAGTTACGAGTTGCCTATAGTGTATAACTAATTAGGGATTGTGTAGGGTCAAACACCAATCTCTGATGGCATTAGAATCTCTTTCCAATACTTCTTTGCAAAGGGCTAGGCCTTTCCAGTAGGAATGGCACGGGGGACTAGTAAGTCCATGGATGAGCAAAAAGGCACCCTGATGATATTTTTCCTCCACAATTTCAGTAGTAAAAGATGGTTAAAGTTCTAGATGGAATAGACGGATTCAAGGAAAAATGTAATCTCAAATCCTTTGTATCTTTGTAATGGTTACTTACTCTAAAAGTTTTCCTTTCAGTCATCTTTCGTGCATTTCAATTTAAATCAGCTTAAAGTTCATGCTCTTTCTTTTACAAAAAATATATTGTTGCTCTATATCAGTTTATTTATGCATTTCAGTTTATGTAAAAGTTTATATCAGAATTAAATGTTTCACTTTTATTAGTTGCTTAGTTTTAGTATGTTACAATACTCTATAGTGATTGGTTTCCTTTATTTGTAATTTCTATTACAATGATTGTTGTTGGTGCATGAGCTACTAGTACAATTGAAGATAGGTTTATTTTGTTGTTCCCTAGGCAAGTGTACCAAAAAATGAGAATGATCATTAATATACTTATTACACTTGTACTTGAGTCATACATTTTTTGTAAGGTTGAAGGATGGTGGCACATATGAAATCATCAATTTGCATTCCCCCTAGCTTAAGGTGGCATTTTTCCTCAAATAACAGATTTAGGTATAGTAAGAGGGATATGGGTAATAAATGAAAGTAAATAAAGCACTTAAAATGATAATGATAAAAATATCACGTGTAGAAATATATTAGACAAAAATAATGTCTTAAGATAGAGTAAGGTATCATAAATAGAAGTATTGTGGAATTGCCATTGGATAAGACAATTGAAGTGATATTGATAAAGGATTTGACGGTAGTACAAGTATAAGTAATGTTACATGTTGATTGGATGGAGAATGTTGGAGGATATATGGTAGTGAAGTGTCACACCAAAATGCATAAAATGTGACATGTGGTTGAATATGGCTTGATGTAGCATGTTACTATGTGTTCTAGGATTATTGGTGGTAAGAAGTTGCATGTATACACATGAAAGAAAAATAAAATTACAATGGATGTAGTTGCTACAGGCCTTTTGATAGTGGTTGTGTGTTTTACTACTACATGTGTCTCTGGTAGTGGTTGTGTGCAACTACTATAGGTTCTATTGATAGTGGCTACATGTTTTGTTAGAATATTGCCATTGATGTCAAAGGATAGACTCTTGTAGGAACTGTAAATACATAAAAATGACCTAGGCCTGCAAGCTCTATTTTTTGCCACATTCTTCCTATCATAATTAAAACATTTAATTATGTCCTTGGTCCACTTTCAATTATGAATTAAATAATATTTAATTATTTAATTAATTCACGTCTTTTTATTCCTCCTGATTATTTAAATAAATAAATTTTATTTATTTATTTAAATATGTCATTAATTCTTAAAAGTCTTCTCATAATTAAATAAATTCTTTAATTTATTTAATTATTTTCCACCTTGGCATTTTCCCCATTTTAAATAAAATTATTTATTTAAAATGGTGTCACTTTCTAATTTCCCCTCTTTTAGTAAATAACTCAAATTAATTATTTACTGTCACATGACTCCACCTTTTGAATTAAATTAATTTTTAATTAAAAATAGCCTTTTTCCTTCATAAATCAAGTAATTTCTAATATTATTTGATTTTCCAGCTCTTTTTCTTTGCCATTCTTATCTCCTTGTCACATTCATTGTCAACCCTTGATTTGATTTTCTTAAATTAAATCTTGTCCATTCATTTTAAATTTGACCTAATGTTGCCCTAATCCTAATTGTGGGTTGTCATATTGAATCTTGTCCATTGATTCTAGGGCATTTGTCCATCTTCAATCTTGGCCATTCATTCAAAATTGCATTTTCTATAAAATAGCAATTTTGGTCTCATTTGCAATCTCATGACATCTTAGCTCTTGCATCTCTCATATCTCTTGCAATCTTGTCATCTCATGCTCTTGCAATTTTATGTCATTTTAGCTCTTGTCTTAGGCATACTTCATCTCTCTTGGCATTTTGGCATACTTTAGTCATAGTTTAGAGTTGCTTACTAGTTGCATAGTATTGCATTTTTTCATCAAATCCTTCAACATTTGCTTTGGTCTTGGCATTGGCACATATTGCTCACACAAAATCTGAGGGAAAAATTCATATTGAAGAAAATAGAGAAGGTGTAATGGAGGTTAATCATGGAGGTTGAAGACTCAAGGTGATATCTCTCTTTGTTTTCATGTTTTCCTCCTTTGTGCTTCATTATTTACTTTGGGTTTTGTTTTATTTATGCACTAATCTGCTAACCTAGAATTTTCCCTTAGTTACAAGAACATATAACATATTTATTGCAAGTTGATCTTCATTATCTTGATACTACATTGGAAGGAAATTAAAATTAAAATATTGTTTTTAAAATATATGGGTCATTACTATTTAAAATTACATTAATATTTTTCCATTGGTGAATCAATATTCATCATTTATAGGCCGATCCCCTTTAAGATATGAAAATGAAACTTATATTTAATCACCTTAGTTAGAAAGAAATATAAGATTGAAAAGAAGCAAAAGATAAAAGACTCAAAAGACAAAGACCACAAAAAGAAAAAAACCAAAAAGGAGCAATTATAATTGTGAAGAGGTGCAACGATCTATCTAATAGTTATTATGGGCAACAATTAATATAATGCAACAATTCAAGGAAGGTAGTTGTTAATAAAAGGCATGTGATTTAATAATGCAACAATTATATTTTAATATGACTAATATTAAAGGTGGAAAAGGGTGTGATTCATTATGTGCAATGTTAAAAGTTATGAATAAACACTTCAAAGGAAACAATTGGTAATGAAAAGGCAACATGTGTTATGTTTTGTTTTGTTACAAAAAAAAGGAAAAGCAACATTTCATGTTAATAAGAGGAAAGATAAAAATTAATAAATTTTGTTATTAAAAGGTGCAATGAAAAGTTTTAAAATTGAGAAGATGTATCCCTCCATAAAGTCATCTATCTTGGTAAAGATATAATGGAGTTTGTGCAATTTGGAGAAGTATGTGTTTGGAATAAGGATAACAAATAAGACATATACAACAAATTTATGAAGAGAAAATTGTGAAGATAATTTGTAGATTTATAAGGAGATTATTAGATCATTTTGTTGCAAGATGGTGTGTCCCTTGGTCATCCTTGTGCAGTGCGATGCTTGGGTTCGTGACATGGCTTAACTGCCTCCTATGGATCTTGTATAAATCTGGCGGTTGTAATGGGCATTAACAAGTCGATCTTTTGGTGCAACAACAACCACCAATGTAACAATTAGTATTAGAGACGAGGTCACATGTTCGAACCCCTCACTTGTATTGGGGGGATTGTTGCAATATGGTGTGTCCCTTGGTCTTCCTTGTGTAGCATGGTGCTTGGGTTTGTGACATGGCTTAACTGCCTCCTGTGGATCTTGTATAAATCTGGTGGTTGTATTAGGCATTAATAGGTTGATCTTTTGGTGCAACAACAAACACCAATGTAACACATTTTGCAGATTTATGAAGATATTGTAAGAAGTTTATAGAATATTTTCATGTGGATATTGTGATCATTTTGTGGTAGATTTATGATCATTTTATGGTAGATCTAAGAATAGAATTATAGTAGCTTGGACAAGAGAGTTATAACAAAATTTGTGAAGACAATTTGAATGAAGGGTTGGTGCTTCTAGTGGGTTCATGCTCACAAATTGAATGAGGGGCTGATGCCTCTAGTGGATTGGTGCTCACAAATTGAATAAGGGGTTGGTACTCACAAGTTGAATGAGGGTTGGTGCCTCTAGAATTTGTAAAAATAATTTTAATAAAAGCAATATTTTTTTCTATGGTTTTCTCTTGTAAGGGTTTCCACATAAATTGTGTTGTTATTGTGTTGCTCATTATTTGATTAAATCTTAAAGTGATTAATTAAGTTTAAAAAGAAAAAGAATATTGTTATACTGATTCACCCCCTCTCTCAGTATAACTATGTGCTCATCAATTGGTATCAGAGCTGACTCCTTCAAATTAGTCTAGCAAACTAGAAAGTAGATCTAAAGAGAACACATGGGTGGAAAAGAAGGATTCTGTTCCAATAAGGCTCCACTGTTTGATGGGGAAAATTATGCATTTTGGAGTTTAAGAATGGATTCTTATAGAAGTGCCCTAGGATTTGACATTTGGCAATCAGTGGTAAATAGATATAAATCTCCCTCAACTCCTATAATAGATTCAATAGGAAAGAAAGAAAGTGAAAATAATTCCAAGAATACAATCTTCTGTGGATTAATTGAATTAGAACTTGTGAAAGTAATGCATTGCAAGTATGCCAAGGAAATGTGGTACAAATTAAAAACATTTATAAAGGAGACAACAAAGTAAAGAAAGCAAAAATTTAAATCCATCAACGATAATTTGAGAGTCTAAAGATGATGGATGAAGAAAATATTGTTGGCTATCTACTTTAAGTAGATGAGATAGTCAATACCATAAAGGGTCTTGGTGAAAAAATGAAAGAATCAACAATAGTGCAAAATGTTTTAGGATCTCTTCCCATAAGATTCGATGCTAAAGTTTATGTTGTAGAAGAGATGGACTTGGATAAATTAACCATGGATGAGCTATATGAAATCCTCATAGCATATGAGATGAGGACCGAAAAAGATAATACATCTAAAAGGGAACCAACCTTAAAAGCCACAAAAAGATCAAAGAATAAAGAACCTATGCCAAGCGAGAGTTTCGAGGAAGAAATAGACAAGGAGGAAGCTCTTTTTGTATGGAAATTAAAAATAAAGAACAAGGGAAATTTCCATTTAAAGGTTTTAACTATGGAAAAGTAGGACACTTTATTAAGAAATTCCCATATTTGAAAGAAATTCATAGTGATGAAGAAGGAGAGCCTTATACAAAGAAAGGAAACAAATATAATGACAAGTATGATAAAAAAATAAGAAGAAGAAATCCTATAATTATAGGAAGAGTCTCTATGCTTATAGAGATGATAGTTCATTCGATGAAAGTGATTGGGATAGCTATAAAGAAGAAATGCTTTTTATGGAATTTGAAATAAAAGGAAATATCATTAAAAATGATGATAAATAAAATAAGCACTCACATGAGGATGAGATAAAATTTGGTTATGAAGATGATGATGAAGAAATCTTTGAGAAAGAACTTTTTGGACTAATCATCAACGCCACCCTTTGGATTCAAGACATGGAATAACTTCCTCTTGTGGATCCATTTATCTTTGGCATTTGTATTAGGTGTTAATAGGTCGATCTTTTGGCATAACAACAAACATGTTCCTACTAATGGTATCAAAGTTGTGGTTGTGGGTTTGAATCCCCTTGGGTGACACTAAGGGGGGATTGTTGGACTAATCGCTAATGTCTCCCTTCAAATTTAGGACATGGACTAATTTCCTCATGTGGATTTGTTTACCTCTAGAATTTGTAGCAGGTGTAAATAAGCCAATTTTGGTACAATGGTAAACGCGTTCCAATAGAACTCTATTGTACCATAGACGAAATTGAGAGACTTAAGAAGAATAATTTAAAGTACAAGCAACTATTTCAAGAAGAATGTAAAAATACCAAAATTTTGAAGAATTAGAAAAAATAATCATCGATTTGAAAGTTCAAATTGAGGAAGCCAAAAAAATTGAAGAAGAAATAAGATCTAAATTAATGATAAAGGAAGGAACATGTGGAAGACTAGAATCAAAGGTTGTTTCTCTAAGGAAGGAATTAGAGAATATGACCACCAATTTAAACACAAGCTTCAAGTTTGAAAAGAGCACCAAAATCCTAGATAATATCATAAGTGAACAAAGATCACCATCTATAAAAATCACCATTGGTTATGAAGAAAACAAAGAAAAGGAACAAGTAGAATCAAATAAGGAAAAACCAAAAAGTTATATTAATGCACTTAAAAACCCCAGAATGTAGAAAATAAAAAGAAAGTAATGTTGCATCAAAACCAAGCACATATCAAAAGAATAAGAACACTTTTAGAAAATTCTTTCCACAAAGGAAAGCAAATATGACTAAGTAGCACCATCCTTTCATTGGTTATTGTTTTACATGCAATCAATTTTGTCATAAGACAATAAAATATAGGACTCGTATAAGAAATTTTGGTTGGAACAAGGATAATAATACCTATAGGGTTAATAAAAGGAATTGTAATTCTTTTGCTCCTCTACTTTACAATGTTGAATGCTTTAAATGTAATAACTATGGGTACACAATACAATTTTGTAGAACTATTTTTGAAGATCACCCAAAGAAAGACAAAAAGAAAGACATCCTTGTGGAACAAAAGGAGAACTAAAAAGTATGGAAAAAGAAGAAATAAGATAGAAAAGAGAGATCCATGTTAATAAAAACTACCCTACATGCTCAATATTATGGAGAACAATGGTATGTAGACAGTGGTTGTTCATGTCACATGATTGGTGACAAAATTAAATTTCTCACATTGAAGAACATAGATGAAGGAACAATGAGTTTTGGAGATAATGCTACAACCAATATTATTGGAAAAGGAACTATAAGTCTAGACAATGGAGGAAAAAATATAAAAAATGTTTTGCATGTTAAAGGATTAAAGCACAATATTCTAAGTGTAATCTAGTTATGTGATCAAGCCCATACTCTCTTATTTCATGCATAGGGATGCAAAATCAAGAAGGAAAGAAGATTGATAGCGGAGCCATATAAGACAACTAATAATCTCTACATCATAAATGAAAATAGAGGTAAGAAATGTTTTGTGGAAAAATAAGATGAAATTTGGATTTGACATAGAAGGATGGGACACATCAACTTTGAAAATCTTGTCAAAATCAGTAATACAGAGGCAGTAAAAGATATGCCAAAAATCTCAAAACCTTCAAACAATATTTGTAATCACTTCCAACTTGGGAAGCAAACAAATTTCACCTTCAAAACAAAGGAGTATTCAACATATAAACCATTGGAGCTCATCCATAAAGATATCCATGGACCAACCCGCACAAAAAGTATGCAAGGTGAAAATTACTTTGTTATTAATTGATGATTACTCTAGATTTACTTGGGTAACATTTTTGAAATAAAAACATGAAGCACTAGAGAAGTTTAAGATATTTACGGCCTTAGTAGAAAAATGAAATTGGATTAAAAATTAAATGTCTAAGATCAGATAGAGGTGGTGAGTTCACCTCAAATGAATTTGAGGAATTTTGTGAAAGACATGGGATTAGAAGACACTTTTCAGCTGCAAGAACACCACAACAAAATAGAGTTGTGGAGAGAAAAAATGGGACAATGCAAGAAATGTAAAGAACCATGCTTGATGAGTCCAAGTTATCAAACTCATTTTGGAGAGAAGTGGTGCATACAATAGATTATGTTTTAAATAGAGCACAAATCCGAGTCAACTATGATAAGACTCCATATGAACTTTGGAAAGGTAGGCTTTAAAGTATTTGGTAGCAAGTACTACATAAGGAGAGATGAAAATTTAGGAAAGTTTGATACTAGATCCAATGAAGGGATATTTCTTGGCTATTCCTCAAGAGGCAAAGCTTTTAGGTGCTACAATAAAAGGTTACACAAAATAATTGAAAGAAAAAATGTTCATATAGATGATAACACACACCATGAAGAAATAATTCATGAAGTTTATCATGAAGAAGAACAAAGTTGCAAAGAAGTTGAAAATTAGAAATATACAACACCAAAAAAGGCACCCAAGACACCATCAAGGTTTGTTCAAAAGAATCATCCAGAAGATTTAGTTATTGGATACATGGATACAAAAAATCTAGACAAGGAGAAGATTGGCCACCACAATAAGAAATATGTCTTTACTTTCTAATTAAATTGAACCCAAAATTTTTATAGAAGCCAACAAAGACACACATTGGGTAAGTTCCATGGGAGAAAAGTTGAATCAAATGGAGAAAAATGAAACTTGGGAACTTGTCCCAAGACCCAAGGATAAAAATTTAATTGGTACCAAGTGGGTGTTAAAAAATAAGCTAAATGAAGATGGGCAAGTAGTAAATAATAAATAAAGATTGGTATGTAAAGGCTATGTTCAAGTAGAAGAGGTTGAATTTGAAGAAAAATTTACCCTAGTTACATGACTAGAGGCCATAAGGATGTTCCTAGCATTTGATTGCCACAAAAAAATCAAAGTTTACCAAATGGATGTTAAATCAACATTTCTCAATGGAAATCTAGAAGATGAGGTTTATATTGAATAAGATGAAGGATTCATCTTGACAAAAATAAATACTATGTATGCAAACTCAAGAAATATCTTTATGGATTAAAGCACACCTCCAGGGCTTGGTATTCTAGATTGGATAAATACTTGCAAGAACAAGGGTTCAAAAGAGGTATAGCAGAAAATAGTCTCTATTTCAAAGTTGAAGATGATCGTCAATTTATCATTGTAGTGTATGTAAACGATGTCATCTTTAGAGGCAACAAAAATAAAATGTGTCAAGATTTTTCTCAGAAAATACAATTTTTTTTTTGAAATGTCCATATTGGGTGAACTCTCTCTGTTCCTAGGATTACAAGTCTCTCAATTTAGTGATGGAATTTTTATTTCACAAAATAAATATGCTAAAGATATGTTAAAATTTTTTAGAATGGAGGATTGCAATTCTATGAGTACACCAATGGTCATAGGATGTAAGTGGTGTAGGAGCACCAATCCTTTCAATGAATTTGCTTTAGTGGTTTTATGAAGAGTTGAGTCTAGGTTGTTTGGGTCTAATTATTTTTGAAGGTTTGAGTCAAAATAAGTTCAATAAGACCATTCAAATGTAATTGATGAAGTTTTGAAGTCCTTTGTTTCCATTTTGTAGAAATTGCTAAATATTGTCAAGGATGTTGTCAATATGGACAAAAGATGTAAAGGAAGCAAAAATGTAATTTTCTTGTGTTAAGTCAGGTTTTTAGGTAGAATAAGGTCTCATTAGACAAATTTTAATGTTTTAGGTTGTTTTGAGTAAGTTTGGGGGTCAGTTGTGTCAAACTTACAAGAATTGCAAAGATTGTTGAAAAAGTTATCAATGAAATTGTAAAAGTTGTAAACAACCGGTCATTTGGTTTTAAAAGTAGTTGTAACTATTGAAGTTGGTGGGAAAAATTTAAAAAATTCTTGTGAACTCTAGGGTATGGTTGATGAAGTTTATCATTGAGAAGAAGCAATAAAATTTCATAGTTTTCCTTTGCAAAATCTGAGTTTTTCTAGAAATTCTGAGTTTCTTTGGACTGTATGGTTTCGTAGAGGAAGATTGTGATCTTTTATGGAGTGAAATGTGTGGGAATAAGGCCTAAATTTATTTTAGATTTGGTTTGAAGAGTTTTCATTCATTTTTGTGCATTCTAGAGGCTAATTTCTTATGGCGGGTTTACATACCCTGTTTTAAGGGTTTGTGTGAAAATATGTCTTTTTGAGCCATTCCACCCACTGTCATCATCTGTAACTTGGTGGAATGGAATTTTAGATTATTTTTTATGTGTGGGAATTTTTTCTTATTGAAGGAAAGATAAATGGTGGTTTTTGTGTTGTTGCCCTGTGTGGTTTTGGTGTCAATTTTGCTTGGAAAATGAGGTTTTACACTAGGGATTGATGAAATATTTGAAGGTAGCAAGATTAATTGTAATTTTAACCATATGAAGGCATAATACAAGGTGTTTGAACCAGTGTTAAGGTCTGGAGAGGTCTGTGTCATATTTTTTCAATAAACCCTCATATAAATAGCTTGAAACAAGGGTTTCCTAAATGGGCATTTGGAAAGGGGTGTCTCTGCAAAAAAAATGGTGGATTTGGTGGTTTTGGAGGCTGGTGAGTGCTTCCCCATTGGTTTCTAGAGTTGGTTTCAAGGATAAAGTGGCGAACCTTTGGAAAAGTGGCCTAATTCAAGGCCTAGGTTAGCGTAAAAGTCAAGTTTTCAAATCAATGTCTCAAAAGAGTTGCCTAAGATTCTAAGATATGTTACACTATGCCTAGATGGGTGTCTAAATCCATAATAAGTCTGTTGGGTGAAAGAGTTTGAGGTGTGTTAGGAACAAATTCAAGTTCTGCAAACCTACAAGGGTGTCTAGGTGAAAAGTTGAAGATGAGCCTATATTGATTTTGTGAGAAGAAAGGTGGTTTGGAAACCTTAGTCTTGTGAAAGTGAGGAGTTTTCCAACCTAGGTTTCTATCAGTAAGTTAAGAAATAATGATGAATCTCCTAAAGAAAACCAAAATCTCTATAGATCTATGATAGGAAGTTTTATTTATATGATAGCCTCAAGACTTGATATTATGTAGGTAGTTGGAATGGTTGCAAGGTTTCAAGAAGCTCCTAAAGAGACACATGTACATGTAGTGAAAAGAATATTCTAATACTTAAAAGGTGTTGGAAAGAGACACTGCACATGTTTTTTGGTATTGTCATTGATGGAAACCCTAGTCAGTGATTCGATACACACATCATCATTTTATCATACCAGAAGTTAGATTGAAGATCAATGATTTACTGTCAAGCTAGAACAGATCATCTGAAAAAATTATGTTCATCAATTCGTATGCAATTTTATGTTATCTTTTTGAGTTGTGGATATCTCAGGGAAGGTAGTTTGGTGTATGATCTGTGTTATTCTTGAATCTTGGAGCCTTGTATCAATCCGTGTGCAAGTTAGAAGATCTGGATGATTAATTTTCTATTTAATAGTGCATGAAGGCCGACTAAGTGAATGTAGCATGTCGCGGATGTTCAAGGAGTAATTTTTAAAGTGTTTTTGTGTTCAAGCATGTTGATTTGGGTCCTCACTATGTTGTGTCCAACTTTGGTGGGTGCACATTGAAAATTAATTGTGATTTGAGCTGATAGTTTGTAAATATATTCTATTTTGTTGAAGCCAACATGTAGCGATTAAATCCTTAGTAGTGGATATATATAAGTGATCATTTGTATCATTTTGATGTATGTTGCAAATTTTAGAAGGATTGTAAAGCGATTATGCACAGTTTCACTTGTGTGATAAAGGATTTGTGATGCGAGTTGAAGCAGAACAAAGCAAAAGAGGAGAATCAAATAGAAGGTCAAGAAAGTGATTAATGCGCTTAACCAAAACTATTCTCAAGCATTTGTAGATGCTATTTCATAGTTCACTACTCTAGTTGTCTTTTGACATTGATTGTAAGGTAGTGAGCCTTTCTGTTTTTGAGCAGTGAGCTCTAGGCAGGGTGCCTGAATGCAAGTGCATTCCCATTTTTGTAAACATCTTTTTGAGTATACTCAAATCATATTGTGGATTGACCTCCACCGTGGTTTTTCCCCTAACAGTGTTTCCACGTAAAAAAATCCTTGTGTTATGGTGTTGTGGTTGTTTGTTTTATGTTCATTCATCTTTCTTTTGGTTGAATGTTATTAGTGCTTTAAAGATCAGATTAATAAAGTTAAAAATTGCAGAACATTGATTCACCCACCCCTCTCAGTGTTCCTTGATTCCAATAATTGGTATCAGAGCCTAATTCCTCGAAAGAAGTTTAACAGCTTGGGGAAGATCTTGGAAAGTGATTCAATGGATTCAAGCAGTCTTCAACAACAACTTTTGGTGGCCCTAGATGATATTGATCAATCAAAATTTGAAGTCTAGGAATTGCAAGAAAATCTCATGAATGTTGAG
This sequence comes from Sequoia sempervirens, assembly GCA_007258455.2. NCBI lineage: Eukaryota > Viridiplantae > Streptophyta > Pinopsida > Cupressales > Cupressaceae > Sequoia > Sequoia sempervirens. Next base: position 330,525,026 of record VDFB02270651.1, read on the forward strand.
AAATTCATTGAGTCATTGAAAGACAAAATCAATAAGTCCAGGGAGAAGAGAAGGGAACTCTGTGATCAGATCAAGTAGAAAGTCAGTAAAAGCATTGATGATGAACAACTGAGTCAAGCCTTGAAGGAAAAGACAGAAGAATGTGAAAAGTTTTCCAGAGATAATGCAGTCCTAAAGCAAGAGATGGAATCTATTATGATGAGGATGAACAAGGAGATTGAAGACATAAAGAAGAATGAAGAGAAGCTTGCTCAGTCCTTGAAAGAGAAATATGAAGAATGCAACTAAATTACTAATGGATTCAATCAGTTGGAGCTTGAATTGGAACAATCTAGAAATAATGAAGAAGAGCTTGAAAAGCAGATTGTTGATCTCAGAGATTAGCTTGCTACTGCAAATGAATTCAAGGAAAATTTCAACATTAGCTCAGCCAAGCTTGATGAAATAATTAAAATTCAGAGGACTGAAGGTGACAAGCGAGGTCTTGGATATGAGAAAGGAGAAAGTTCTAGATCTGGACAAAGGATATTTAGGCAAGGAAATCAGATGAACAAAGCTGGAAGGTATTTGGTAAGACAACCTAATGCTCAAAGGTTCAATGGTTACTATTTTTTTTCCAATAAATTTGGTCATATGGCTACTCAATGTAGAAGTAGAATTAATTCAAGTGGTCCATCATTCTCTGGTTAGTGTTTCAATTGCAATAAGTATGGTCATAAGTCAAATGAATGCAAAAAAATGATGAAATTTTTTTATAGAGATGTCAAATGTTATACATGCAATTCATTTGGCCATATTGCTAACCAGTGCAGATCAAGAGAAATTCAATGGAACAACTGGTTTGGACAAAGAAATGTGGTGTGCCACAATTGCAACAAATCTAGTCACATTGCTAGATTTTGCAGAAGCAAAAAGGGTCCGATAAATCAAGGGAGAAACATGCAGAAGGATGAAAAGGGAAAAGGAAAAGTCACTACAAATGAGATCAGGAAGCAAATGAAGAAGATATGGGTGAAGAAGAGTCCTTTTGTTGGTGGAAATGAATCCACACCAGATTCTAGATCTGGTAATTCCTCCGGGAATTAGATTAAGGCCTCTGGCCTAGGGGGAGCTGTCAAGAAAATATTTTAACCCCCTTGTCGGTAGCTGGTACTGGGATATGGATGAGTGTAGTGATTGCATTGATGATCTACAAATGTTGTTAAAACATTTGGAGAGAGTATTTATGCAAAATTGAAGGTCCACAAAAGAGTTATCTTTCACAGAGTATGGAAACAAGGTATCCAGATGAGTTAGGGAAAAAGCATTTATTGCGACAAAAGTTAGGTGTGTGAATGATAAAAGGTCATTTGTATTCTTCATTTGTCACTTTGCACCTTGAGAAGAAGAAGTTTGGAGAGCTCTGAAGAAAAATTTGGTGAAACTTGGCGAAGATTCAAGTGTGAAGGTGATTCGGTGATAAAACCCTAATCCAGAAAAAAGGTATTTATCGGGAAAACTTGTGAACTTGAAAATTTGTGAAAATGACTGCTCTGTTGGTAGTTGACATCAAGGATAGACCTCTTCTGAAATTCAAGTGGCATCCTTTCAAATTTGTTGAGACTGAGCCCTTAGGTGCATTTTCATCCATTTTGTACAACATCTTGCATATTGAAGACATTAGGGCATACATTTATGCAAATATTAAGGATTTAGGGAGCTCGTAGTTGTTGAATTTGTATTCAAATCATATAGTTGGAGAATATTTCAAGGTAAAACCTGAATTCAAAACCTTAGAGGAGAAGAAATTCACACAGATTGTAAAATTTCCCATGTATGAAGAAAACGAGTGGGTCCAGTATATTTTGAGCTGAGTTCATGCTAAATTTATGCGGTTGAGTCAACCTTTTAAGATTACAATAGAAGCCATAAGCGCTATTACTGGTTTAAATTCCTCTAATGGGTTGCCAATCTTGAAGTGTGTGAAGAATCAGATAGTTACTCATGCAACCGGTTCAATGTTTGATAAAAGAGCTATGACAATTGATGATATTATTGAAGTGGATGCCAGATTTGCATCGATGATCATTGGTTACAAGATCTATCATTCCACCCAGGATAATTCTATATCTGGTATAACTATTTATGCAACATATTAGATGGTAAAGGAGAATGCAGAGTATGATCTATGTGAGCGACTTCGAAGCCAGCTAATGTAGAATCTTGGCAAAATCAAGAAAGATAAAAAGAATTCCTTCAAATATGGTAATTTGCTATTGTGTTTATTCTTTTATTTCACGAATGAAGTTCCTGGATTTGGAAAAGTACAATGGCAAGCTAATAAACCGGTAGCTGTTCAAATTAGAGATATCTTGCACAAAGTTGGTGATAGTAAGGCAAGGAAAACTGCAATCCGGGGTTATTTCAAGAACTTTCAGAATGAAATGCAAGCCAGGGACAGGATACCTACTTCTATTGTGGAGAAGTATACAGACACAATTTTCTTTATGGTTGACATTTATTAATGCTTAATGGAAGCTACAGATCCTAGAACGGTTTGGATTATGCCAATGGGCTATGAAGTTGAGGAGAATGTCTTGGAACTATATGCACAACATTTGTTGAGTAAAACGTTGGATCTGACTGAAGCGAGGTTTGGAACCTATGAAGAAAAAGATATGCAAGTACATGAGCAGTTGAAGAAACCTATGATAGTCTGAAGAGTAAGAAAAGAAGTGGAAGCCTTTGCAAAGAGCATGGGTATATCTGTAGAAGCTGTGAGAGAAGCTAGAATAAAGAGAGAACAAGTTGAAGTAGAGCCTACTAGAACTAAATCCGCTAGTCCGACAACATCCTCTACCTGATCTAGATCAATAAGGAGCTCTGCACCCTTATTTGGTTCTACAGTGAAATCAAGTCCTGTGAAATATCAAGCCAAGGAATCTGGTAGAGAAGGAAAAAGGAAGAAGGATAAAAGAAAAAGAGTTTATGTTCCAGTTGAGGAAGATGAGGAAACAAAATCTGATGAAGAAGTGAGAGAAATTAAACATTAGGGCACAAAGGCAACAATAGTCTCTAAGGAAAAGCCCTTCGATGAAGAAGAGAAAGCAAAGAAGAAGATGAAAACTGATAAACCAGGTATGCCTGTAAAGGAAGTTGAGAGAGGCATAATCAAGGATGGTAATCTTAAGTCACTATGTGAATGGTATGATACCTTTGACAGTGCTAGTCAAAGAATTCTTGAAGAAGCAACAATAAAGTATTTGAATAATTTCAATTTGACTCTCATTGAGATCATGTCCCAGTTTCCTAAGGGACTGTATGAAGTTTTGGAAATGAGGAGAGTGAATGCAAGAACTGAAGATGAGCAGATGAGAGAGCACATTCTTGCAGATTTATGTCCGATGATGTCTATTGAGGAAATGAAGACAATTCTGAATGGTGCTAAGAAGGATTTCAAGAGAAAAATAAGAGTAAACACGCTTATGATTGGTTGAACTGAAGAGGTAGCAAAAGAAATTGAAAGAATTCTAAAGGAAGTTTTGCTAAAGAACATAACCAATGTTGTTTATGAGGAAGGTCATGATGAAGATATTACATTCAGTTTGGTGGCTGAAGAGGTAAAGGAAGATATAGTTGAGGACACACAAATTCCTCTTGATGTGCATGATACATAAATTCCTATGGAGACTGATGCTCCTGAAGCTGTGACAGCTAAAGAAGTTGAAATTCCTAACGACAAGCAAGAATCTGTAGCTAAGGAAATAATGATTGAAGAAAAGAAGGTTGAAGTAAAGGAAGTTACTATGGAAGCAAGATACACTATAGAGGCAGTGAAGAAATTTCTGCAAGTGCAACAGGAATAGTTTGACTTTGAATTGGGTGAAGGTCCTATAAATTTGGCTAATTTTTCTTCGATTCAAAAATTGAAAGTTGCATCGTTTGCTCAGGTGAAAGCTAGGGAAGAATTGTTGAAGTCTCACATTGAGGATAGTGTGCTATTGATTCTTGCATCCGACATCTTGGAGAGAATCATGCCTTCTCATGTTAAGGATCCATCTGGTTCTCCCTCCGTTGAGCTGAAGAAGATTATTAATTCTATAAGTACTCATTTTGAGTCCCTTGAGAAGTCAGTTGAGGACAAGGTACATAAGGAATTTGATGATAAAAGGTTCAATAGGGTAAAGTGCATGATTTCTAATGAAAAATCATTATTAGCTACCTATGTGAAGAATATTCAAAGTGCACTATTTGAAGGAGGAAAGATCTATAAGTCATGTTTATCTTTGTCTAAATTTACTAAGGACAATGAGAAGAAGATTAAGGATCATGAGAAACAGTTAGTTGATATTTCTGAAGCCTTTGATCCTTTAACTCTTTCTATTGGAAAGCAAGAAGGTCAAATTATATCCATACTTGACAAGATAAAGAGTTTGAAGCATGATAATGATAGAATTGTGGAAAGAGCATGTGAGCTTAGAGGCCTAATTGGTCCAAAGATGGAAACAATGTTGAGTGCATTGAAGGAAGCACAAGAAGCTTTGGTGGTCAATGATCCAACGAACCTTGAATCAACAGAGATGCAATCTTATCTATTATGTGGTCACATGACTATTTTGGAGAGTCTCAAGAAGGGCTAGGACACAAGTTTGAACTTGTTGAAGACCAATTTTGCAAATATTTTCAAGTTTGTGTAAGTTGTAGAAACAAGTTTGTACATATGCAACAATTTTGTTTGATTTTTGGTATGTGGATTCCCCATCTTTTCCATTGATGTCAAAGGGGGAGAGTAGAATAGTGAAAAATGTATATTCATCTCAGGGGGAGTTGTAATTTTGAGCTGTGATTGAAGATCTTTTTGGACTTTTGAAGGTTGGCAGTGTATTTATGTTGGTACTGATATGACACTTAGTCATTTTTCACTAAGTGTTGCCATCAATGCCAAAGGGGGAGATTGTTAGCAAGAGACACTGCACATGTTTTCTGGTGTTGTCATTGATGGTAACCCTAGTCAATGATTCAATCCACATGTCATCATTTGATCATACCGAAAGTTAGATTGAAGAGCACTGATTTACTGTCAAGCTAGAACAGAGCATCCGATAGAATTGTGTTCATCAATTTGTATGCAATTTTCTGTTATCTTTTTGAGTTGTGGATCTCAAGGAAGGTAGTTTGGTGTATGATCTATGTTATTCTTGAATCTTGGAGCCTTATATCAATCCGTGTGTAAGTTAGAAGATCCAGATGATTAATTTATGTTTAATAGTGCATGAAGGCCGACTAAGTGAATGTAGCGTGTCGCGGATGTCCGAGGAGTAATTGTTTAAGAATTTTTGTATTCGAGCATGTTGATTTGGGTCCTCACTATGTTGTGGCCAACTTTGGTGGGTGTGCATTGAAAATTAATTGTGATTTGAGCTGATAGTTTATAAATATTTTCTATTTTGTTGAAGCTGACATGTAGCGATTAAATCCTTAGTAGTAGATATATATAAGCGATCATTTATATCATTTTGATGTATGTACGAAGTGTGTCGATGTGTGTTGTGAATTTTAGAAGGATTGTATGCACAGTTTCACTTGTGCAATAAAGGATTTGTGATGCGAGTTGAAGTAGAACAAAGCAGAAGAGCATAATCAGACAGAAGGTCAAGAAAGCGATTAATGTGCTTAACCAAAACTATTCTCAGGAATTTGTAGATTCTATTTCATAGTTCACAACTTTATTTGTCTTTTGACATTGATTGTAAGGCAGTGAGCCTTTCTGTTTTTGAGCAGTGAGCTCTAGGTAGTGTGCCTGAATGCAAGTGCATTCCCATTTTTGTAAACATCTTTTTGAGTATACTCAGATCATATTGTGGATTGACCTCCACTTTGGTTTTTCCCCTAACAGGGTTTCCACGTAAAAAAAATCCTTGTGTTATGGTGTTGTGGTTTTTTTTTTATGTTCATGCATCTTTCTTTTGGTTGAATGTTATTAGTGCTTTAAAGATCAGATTAATAAAGTTAAAAATTGTAGAACACTGATTCACCCCCCCTTTCAGTGTTCCTTGATTCCAACAGAATGATGAATCTCCTGAAGCAAACCAAAATCTGTATAGATCTATGATAGGAAGTTTTATTTATATGATAGCCTCAAGACTTGATATTATGTAGGTAGTTGGAATGGTTGCAAGGTTTCAAGCAACTCCTAAAGAGACACATGTACATATAGTGAAAAGAATATTCTAATACTTAAAAGGAACGTTGGATTTTGGTTTATGGTACCCAAGAGGTGAAGACTTCACCTTAAAAGCATATACAAATGCTAATTGGGTGGGTATTTTGGATGATAGAAAGAGTACCAGTGGCAATGTATTCTTTTTGGGAAACAATCTTGTTCAATGGTTTAGTAAGAAACAAGCTTCAATCTCTCTATCCACTGCTGAAGCAGAATGCATAGCAACAACATCATTTTGTACTCAAGTTCTATGGATGCGAAAAAATTTGAAAGATTTAAAAGTGGAATATGATCACCCAATATCTATATTTTGTGATAATAAAAGTTCCATCAATATTTCCAAGAACCCAGTAATGCACTCAAGGACTAAACAAATTCCCATTAGATACCATTTTTTGAGGGAACAAGTAGCGGATTAGCAAGTAAAGTTGGAATATGTTGCCACTAAAGAAAAATTTGCGGATATATTTACAAAGCCTCTTCCTAAAGAGACTTTTGAGTTTCTTAGGAAAAATTTAGGGGTGATATCCTCTCCTTTTAGTCATTAAGGAGATCTATTTTTGAGGGGGGAGCTCTCCATCGCACCATCTCACAACTCTATGGACTCCTTTTCTATTGATTTCAAAGGGGGAGAAGTATAAAGACATGGGGAGCAATGAGTTGGATTAGTGGGTTGCCATCAATGACAAAGTGGGAGATTGTTTAAATATTGTCATTGATGTCAAAGGACAAACTCTTTTGCAATAAAAAATAGCATTTTTATTGTAGGTCAACCTTCATTATCTTGGTGCTACATTGGAAGGAAATTCAAATTCAAATATTATTTTAAAAATATTTGGCCATTAATATTTAAAAGTACAATAATATTTTTACATTGGTAAATCAATAGTCATCATTTATGGGCCGATCCCCTATGGGATATGAAAATGAAAATTATATTTAATCACCTAAGTTAGAAAGAAAATATAATATTGAAAAGCAACAAAAGACAAAAGACACAAAAGACAAAAAATAGAAAAAGAAAAAAACCAAAAAGGAGCAATTATAATTGTGAAGAGGTGCAACGATCTATCTAATAGTTATTATGGGAAATGATTCATATATGCAATGATTAAAGGAAGGTAGCTGCAAATAAAAGGCATGTGATTTAATAATACAATAATTATATTTTAATATAAGACAAATATTAAAGGTGGCAAAGTGTGTGATTCATTATGTGCAATGTTAAAAGCTATGAATGAACACTCCAAAGACAACAATTGGTAATGAAAAGGCATCATGTGTTATGTTTTGTATTGTTATAAAAAAGAAGTAAAAACAATGATTCATATTAATAAGAAGAAAGACAAAATTAATAAATTTTGTTATTAAAAGGTGCAATGAAAAGTAGTAAAACTGAGATGTATCCCTCCATAAATTCATCTATCTTGGTAAAGATATAAAAGGAGTTTACACAATTTGGAGAAGTGTGTGTATGGAATGAATAAGGATAACAAATAAGACATATACACTAGATTTATGAAGAACAAATTGTTAAGATCATTTACATATTTATAAGGAGATTATAAGATCATTTTGCAGATTTATGAAGAGACTGTAAGAATTTTATAACAGATTTTCATGTGGAGATTGTGATCATTTTGTGAAAAATTTATGATCAATTTATAGCAGATTTAAGAAGAGAATTATAGCATATTGAAAAAGAGAGTTATAGAAAAATTTGTGAAGACAATTTTAATGAAGGGTTGGTGCTCACAAATTGAATGAGGGGTTGGTGCCTCTAGTGGGTTGGTGCTCACAAATTGAATGAAGGGTTGGTGCATCTAGAATTTGTAAAATTAAGTTTAATACAAGAAATATTTTTTCTGTGGTTTTCTCCCACAAAGGTTTCCATGTAAATTTGTTGTTATTGTGTTACTCATTATTTGATTTATATGTGATAAATTTGGTTAAATATTAAAGTGATTAATTAAGTTTAAAAATAAAAAAGAATATTGTTATACTGCTTCACCCCCCCTCCCAATATAACCTTGTGCTCATCATGTTCTACTACTACAAGCCCCTTCGATAGTGTATGATGAAATAGAGAGAACTTGTACCCATTGCTAGATGGGTAATAAATTTTTATTGTAATGATGTATCCAACAAAACCCAATTTTTTTCTCTCAAGAATTTTTTATTTGATAAATAACTAATAAAATCATACTTGTAAAGCATCAACGATTGAGCTAAGATGCTCATCCATATATGCTACATTTCAAGAAATTGTTGATAGTGGTGAAAGTATTTGTGTTTCAGAACTGGGGTTTATTGTATGTGTGAATTGATACAGGAAGGTATCATTGTTCAATGGCTTCTAATATAATTTCAAGTAGTGTTTGTTGAACATTAAACATAATATGGAAGTATCAATTTTTATCAATTTAACTGCACCATTTAGGTAAACCTCAATTTCATAAGGGCTCAACCATCAAGTTTGTAACTTTCCCTTGTGATCCTTAGCTTGCATTCATATAGTAGAGCCCAATCACCTTTCTAAAATACCTTTTATTTTCTAAATTGATCGTGCCATTAGATCCTCTGCTTTTGTATAATATCTATGTGGTGAACAACCTCCCTTCTTAGTTCAACAAAAGCATTAAGTTGCATGATCTGGTCTTGTTGGGTTGTAGAGAGTTCTATGCCTAATTTAAGTGTTATTCTTAAAGTTTTATATTCAAATTAAATAGGGATGATGGCCTTTGTGCCATAGACCAATTCATAAGGTGTAAATCTTGTTGTTATTTTCCATGTAGTTCGATATGCCTAGATTGATTTAGGTACATGAGCCACCTAGTTTCCATGATTCAATGATATTGTCTTGGTTAGAATTGCTTCAATCTATTTGTTTGTTACCTTAACTCGACCATTGGATTTAAAAATGATAGGGGTTGGATTTATTGTGCCTAAATTTGCACTCATTAACCAATGATGCAATCAAGTTTGATGTAAAATGTGGCCCTTGATCGGTGACAATATTTTGAGGCATCCCATAGTGGGTAAACATTTATTCATATAAGAATTTTTCCACCTTACTATCTTTGGCATGTTGTGAGGCTTTAATTTATACCCACTTTGTCAAACAATTTGTATATACTAGTATATATTCCTTCTAATTAGGAGGGACAATTGGACTGATGAAGTTGATGCCCCATATATCAAAAGTTTCCAACGCCAATTATGGTTGTAGGGGAATCTCATCACTCCTAGTAGTATGATCCATCCTTTGGCATCTATCATTGCATCCTTATGTAGTGTGGGCTAATAGTGAAGGGCACACAATATACTGAGAGGGGGGTGAATCAATAGATCCAAATGATTACGACTATTCCAAAAACCTTAACAACATCTTTAAAGTATTTCAACATGAAGAGAACTGAACCATATAAGCTAGAAAGTTAAGAAATTAAAGCACAACACGAGATAACACATAACACCAAATTTTTACGTGGAAACCCAGAAAGGGAAAAACCACGGCAAGAAGATCTCACAAGAAGTAATATAATAAGAGAATTTTACAATATGGAGTAGGCACTAACCTACCAGAGACACCAATCCCCAAAAGGTTCAATAGGAACCAACCTATTGTTGGAAACAAGCAACACTGAGAGGGGGGGTGAATCAGTGTTTTGCAAAAAAAATTCTTTTATCCTGATCTTTGATCAACTTAACACATTTAATCAAAATCAATATGCAGAAGAAGAAAGAAAGAAACCACACAACCATAACACAAGGATTTTTACGTGGAAACCTTGTGAAGGGAAAAACCACGGTGGATGGCTAATCCACAATAAGTTATGAGTATACTCAAAAGAGATATTACAAAATGAGAATGCACTTGCATTCAGACTCACTGCCTAGAGCTCACTGCTCAAAATGGGGCTCACTTCCCTTACAATAGTTTGGAATAGATCCAAATGAAATGAACTGAGATAATAGCATCTATAATGCTTGATTACAGTTTCGTTTTAACTCTAATGTCGAACTTCTGACCTGATGACTAATGTTGAACTTCTGCTCTGTTCTGCTCAGGTTCGCACACAAAATCTTTATGTGCAAGTGAAATTGTGCATGATATCGCTCAAATACAACTTGTAAATTTTCAACATACACGTGCACAACTACTGCATACATCCAAAGGATGTGACCGATCATCTAAATATATCCGCTCACAAGGAATCAATCGCCATAGGTTGGCTAAAAAAAAAATTGTAATTGCAACTTGTCGGCCCAAACAATGGATGATTTCAATGTACATCCAAACAAGTCAGCTATACAATAGCTAGGAACAATAATTAAACATCTGAGCTTGAAGATAATTAAAATAATTCAACTTTATACATCCGCTACACATTATTTCAACCTAGTAAGCTTTATCAAGCAAATAGATAGAAAAAATGTCCTACCATACCTCTAAAACCATATAGCCACAAAAGCAACATCACGAGATTTAGTAATAATAAGTTTTATGTGCCTGGAAAAAAAATTCACCGATCCACAACAAAAAATGATGATCCAGTGAAGCTATCAAACTGGATACCCTGTAGCTTGAGTACTAAGCCGATAACACAATTTTTGCTTCCTCTGTCAATGTAACTGAATGCATAACTGTGGACCAAAAAGATGACTTCGGTTGCCATCAATGACAACACTAGAAGCCAAAAACCATCTCCACTGGAACCTTATGCCAACAATCTCCCCCTTTGGAATTGATGGCAACACATGATGTGAAAAATGACTAAGTGTCGAGATTAACATACTTCCAGAATACAAAATACAAAATACTGAACCATTGCAAAAAATTACTCCTAATAATATTAAAACATTTTTCACTACACTCTCTCTCCCCCTTTGACATCAATGACAAAATTTGGGATACAAAACTATATCAATATTATCCAGAGACTTACAGTAATTGGAAAATGTCATCAAATAACTTTTTCAGTTCACTAAGGGTGGAGTCCCAAATACTCCTCAGACTTTCCAAAATGGTGATGTGACCATAGAGAAGATAGGATAAAGTTTCTGTTGCTTCCAAACTTACCGGGTCAGGGGCAGTTACAACACTTTTTGCTTCCTTTAAAGCATTCACCATCTTCTCAATTTTTGTACTAATTAGTCCCCTTAATTCATTTAATCTGCTAATGATTCTTTCGTTCTCAACTTTAATTTTTTTATTTGGTCAAGCAAAGATATTACCTGACAATCTTGAAGACATGCACTGCCGGCCAGAGGATCAAGGTTGTTGGAAATAATAGCCAACTATTGCTCAATGTCTTTTATCTTCTTTTCATTTGCAACTGTAAATTTTGGTAGGATTAAGTAGGACTTGTATACATTTCCTCCTTCAGTTATAGCACTTTGAGTATGCTGAATCCAAGTTCCTAATGACTTCCTGTCTCTGGAGATTAACTTGATTAGGCTGCTAAGTCTTTCCTCCTTAAATTCCTTTCTCACTTTAACCAGGGTTGAATCCTCAAAAGATTTGAAATGAGAATCTACAGAGTTTATCAATCTTTTTAACTCACTGGAGGTGGAGCTTGATGGGTCCAAAGCATGCGCAGGCAATATTTTCTAGAGAACTCCAGAGGCAAGTATGAATAGCTCACTATCTTCAATGTGAGATTTCAATATTTTCTCATTTGCTTTTTCTTGAGCTATTTTGGTGACTTTTAGCATCTGAATTGGAGATAAGGTAGATAAATTGATTGAATTCTCATCAAATTTAGAATCTAATACGACGTGCTGCTCCAATAGGGATTCTTTTGCTTTATTTGGGCTGATTTATGGCTGCTTTCCCTTGCAAATTTCAGACTGAGCTTCTAGAATGGCTTTAGGTGTTTCCTTTTCTTTAGTAGGAACTTTTCTACCTTCAACAATATCCTCAATTTGATTCTTAGTCATTGCAGGAGTCTCAATATTTTCAATATTGGGAGGAGTCAGAGTATCTTCAAATACCAGGGAATTAGATATATTTATGTTTTCCACATTTTCTTTTTCTTCTCCTAACACCTCTACTTTCTCATTTTCATTTGCTTCTTTTACTACCTCATCTGAATTTCTTTCTTCTAATTTATTTACTTCCATATTTACTTCTTCATGTCCTTTAGCCTGTTCAGTATTGACTTCTTCAGCATCTACCTTTTCTTTTGACAAGAATTCTTCCAAAATTGCCTTCGTCTCACTCATTACAGCTTCGGTGTCACCAATCATGAGTTTTTTTATTCTTGATTTGCTTCTGAATTCATGTTTGGCTTTTAGAAGAAGTGAGTTCATTTCTTCAATCCCCATCTTTGGGCACAAATCAACAAGAACCCTTTTTCTCAAGTTCTCTTTCTCAGTTCTGGCAGATACCCTTCTCGAATCCAAAGCTTTATATAGGCTTGTAGGTAAGCGATACATAATCTCAACAAGAGTTTTATTGAAAGAATTTAGGTGCTTAATTGCAGATTCTTCAAGAATCTTCTTACCAAAATCATCAAAAGTCTCAAATAGATCACAAAGAGGCTTGAGGTTACCATCAGCTACTGTTGCATTTTCAACTTCTTCCCCATACATGCTGGGCTTGACAATTTTGGGCTTCTTCAGAGCTTCTTCACTTTTTTCAGAAGGCTTCCTTTTGTTCAGCTTGATTGCATGAGTCCTAGTAGCCTTCAATTCTCTTACTATCTCTTCTGAATCTATTTCTTCTACCTCTTTTATGGATTCAACTTTGTAAGTTCTTGAACTTTTTCCCTTCTTCTTTCTTCTGGAGGCTTCGACCTTATTCGGATGTGTAGCAGGGGAACTCCTGGTTGCTCTGGCTAAAGATATTCTCGGACCAACTGTTTTTGATTTTTCCTTCTCCTTTGTTGCTTCAGCTTCATCCCTTTGTCTTCTAATTTCTTTCAGTTTTTCAACTGGAATACCCATATTCTCTGCAAAGGGTTCAATTTCCTTCCCTACTTTCCTGATGGACACTAGTTTCCTTAAATCTTAATGAACTTGTAGAATTTTCTCAGCGTATGTACTGAACCTTTCTTCATTAGGATCTAGAGGTGAGTTTAGTAGATGTTCTACATACATCTTCAGAATATTTCCATGTACCTCATATCCCATCGGCATGTTCCAAACTGACCTAGGATCAACAACTTCCATGTAACACTGGTCAATATCAATCATGAAGCATATGGAGTCCTTGTATTATTCTACTATGGCTTCAAGTATCCTTTCTCTGGCATGCATCTGATTTTGAATTTTTTTGAAATGACCCCATAGGATTGTGTTGCGGGTCTCCTAGTTTCCAAGACTGCATAGTATATCCTAGATCTGTATTGCTACCAGAATATCATTTCTCCACTGAACTTTACCAAATCCTGGTACTTCACCTGAGAAGTAAAAATACAGAAAAATTAATAGGTTTCCGAACTTGAACACGTTCTTTTTGTCCTTCTTGATCTTCTTTAAATTTTCAGGAAGTTTCCCTCTGAGTACTTCACATAAATCATAATCTACATTTTGCTTAATCATCTCATAGGTTGTATAGATGGCAGTTCTGGATATTGAATTTTCCTGACTCGAGTGATAGATCTTATACCCTATGATCATGGATGCAAATTTAACATCAATCTTGGCAATATGTTCTATGGTCATTGCCCTTTTATCCCAATGAGAGCCAATTACTTTAGTGACATCATCATTCTTTATGGACTTCAATATAGGGAGTCTACTAGAAGAGTTTAAACCAGTTACTGCACATATAGCTTCATTGGAGATTTTAAATGGTATATCTAGCCACATGAATTCATCATGCACTCTACTCAAAATGTATCGAACCCACTCATCCTCCTCAAATATGGGAAACATTGCATATTGCGCAAATTTCTTGTTCACTAGGGTTTGGATTTCAAGTTTCACGGAGAAATCATCTTGCACTATATGGTTAGAGTATAATTCCAGTAGCTATGCACTACCCAAATCCTCAATGTTCGCATGCAAATATTCCCTAATATATTCGATGTGTAGAACACCATACGACATAGAAGAAAATGCACCTAGGGGCTACTGTCTACCAATTTGTATGGGTGCCACTTAAATTTTGGACGCGGCCTATCTTTGACTTCAACCAACAGTGGGGTAGACATGATTGAGAGTACATAGATTTACAAGTTTTGTTATAAATACCTTTCAGAGACGAAATGGTGGTCGATTCGCAGATTTTTTTTTGGAGCTAGAATCTCTTTTCCGCTTTAGCAAGGATTACCTCAGAGCGCTTCAAACTTCTTTCACTCAAATGCAATGTGACAAATGAGAGTGAAAACGGTTCTTTTATTGTAATCGAACTTAACTTTGTAATTTTTGCAATAAATGCTCTTGCCCTAATTCTGCAAGTTTTTAGACTTTTTATATTCTGGGACAAATATTTTTTGTGTAGACCAACAATAATCGTCATTGATACCTTAGATTCATTCCACAATATCTGAAGAACACTTGATTTCCTACTGGACTCATTGAATTCCAGTGCCAACCACTTGTAGGGGATTTAGAAGATTTTATTGATAGCTCCCCCTATGGCAGAGACCTACAATCAGTTTCCAGAGGTATTACCAAAAGAGGCTTCTAGTGTGGATCCATTTGTGTCCATAGAGGGATTATTCCTCACCCATTTCTTTTGCATCTACTTCTTGATTTCATCTGTAGTCATCTTTCCTTTTCCCTTAGCATCTGGTTGCATGTTCTATTTTACCAGACCTCATTTGTTCCAACAGAATCTCGAAGTGTGACAGAATCTATTGCAGTTGTAGCAAACGACACTTCTCTGTCTAGGCCAATTGTTCCACTGACTTCTCCTTGATCTGCATTGGTTAGCAACATGTCCAAATCTATTGCATGCATAACATTTGATGTCTCTATGTAAGTTATGCATCACAATTCTGCACTCACTTGACTTTTGACCATACTTGTAGCAATTAAAGCATTGACCTGAAAATGATGGTCTACTTGTGTTCGTCCTACTACTACACTGAGAAGCCATATGACCAAATTTGTTACAAGCATAACAGTAGCCATTAAATCTTTGAGCATTAGGTTTCCTTACCGGATTCCTCCTAGATTTATTCATCTGGTTCCCTTGTTTGAGTTTTGTTTGTCTGGAAGTCCTCTAATCAAATCTCCTTTGTCTAGATCCAGAGCTTTCTCCTTCTTCATATCCAAGACCTCATTTGTCACCATCAATTCTTTGACCTTTGATTAATTCATCAAGTTTGGCTGAGCTTGCTTTGAAATTTTCCTTAAACTCATTTGCAATAGCAAGTTCATCTCTAAGATCATCAACTGTTTTTCAAGCTCCTCTTCATTATTCTTGGTTTGTTCCAATTCATTCTCTAGTTGGCTACATTGTTCAAACTTTTCTCTCAAGGATTGTGCAAGTTTTTCTTCATTTTTCTTCTTGTCCTCTAACTTCTTGGTCATCTTCATCATGATGGATTTTGTCTCATGCTTCAAGGAAACATTCTCTTGGGAAAACTTTTCACATTCTTCTATCTTCTCCTTCAAGGCTTGACTGAGTTGTTCATCTTCATTGGTTTTGTTCTTCTACTTGAGCTGACCACATAATTCCTTTCTTTTCTCCCTTGATTCATTGATTTTTACTTTCAATGACTGGATAATTTTTTTTGCATTTTCAGGACTTTCTTGCAATTCTCGGATCTCAGATTTTGACTGGTCAAGATCATCCAAGGCCACCATGAGTTGTTGTTGAAGACTGCTTGTATCCATTGAATATTTTGTTGGTGTAATTAATTATTAATTACACTTTGCATAAGTTTACTTAGGCTTTATTTAATTCCTAAGTTATAGGATCTTATCTTTATCTTTTGAGCTATCTTGTTGCTCAAGATAAGATTAGGTTGTTGCATCTTTGCTTTTATAAAGCAAATTATCTCTTGTAATTATTGGTACTTCGAATATATCAATTTGCACATTTCATGCAAACTTCTGCTTTTTCATTTTTCTCTTATGTGGAAGGTCTATTCTGGTTTGCAAATCTGATCTTGGTTTCTAACATGGTATCAGAGCCTCGATTTGCAACCCCTTCTCAGCTATTTTAGAGGAATACAGTGTAGAGCTCGTTCGAGGTCCCTCGAGGGTTTCAATCCTTGAGTACATTTATGTAGTGTCTTGGATCAGATCAGGGTTTTCCGTTGGATTCAGAGCGCTGGAAAAAGTCAGAAATGACTTTTATTTCATTTATTTTCATCACTGTTTGCCAGATCTGCGAGGGTCTCAAGCTCAGTGATTTTTCTGATAGATCTAGGGGTCGCTTGATTTTCGGAGCACTTTGGGCCCAAACGGACCTCGCCGTTGGATTCGCAGCACCCAAAAACCCCTATTTCCATATAAAGTTTGTCCGATTTGGACACAGTCATTCGAAGAGGCAAAAATTTTTTGCCCAGGGGTTGTACGGCTCCCAGGCACAATTTTCGAGGCTCGTTTATTGAAAAAAAATAAAAAATTATTAAAAAAATAAAAAATATTGGAGATTTTTGGCGTCGCCCGTTCAAAAGGGTTCAACCACCGGGCGGCCGCCGGTGGCTCCCCTATACAGCACCGCCACTGGCCGCTCTGCCTCCGCTTCTCAGCCACCTCCGCCCGGTTCGCTGCTCCACTGGTCCACAGCCCCCTGCGGGCCCTTGCGCCTAAGCCCCGGGTCTTATCAGGGTCTGAGAGCTCAGCCCCCAGCCCTCGCCGGGCTTGCAGCCCCGCGTCCCGGTCACATGGGCGCCTAGGGGCTGCGCCCTAGGAGCCAGCCGCCAACCCCCTGGTCCACCCAGGCGACCAGGGGCCGAAATTTTTTAACCCCTGAGCGTTGTACATGGCCGAATCGGACATTTTTTTAGCACTTTCATGGAAACGAGCATAAATTTCACATACGATGTCATTTTTTTGCAAACGAGATATCAATGGAAAGCTATTTCTGTGCCCTATGTAATGGTGCAGGTCTTATTTTTTGGTTTTGATTTTTTGATGTCTTTTTCAGCCTCAGAAGTCAGATGTTTCTATTTTCACTCTAGGATGCATATCTTGTGACTCGCTTATCCGTTTTTCGCGATTTTTGTGGCGTTGGAAAGTTGGTTTCGACCTCTATGTAGATATGAGGTCATTTATAGAAAATGTGTAGCTTATTTTATGCATGCATTCATTTTTTGTTTCGTGCTCTAGGTTTGCATTTTCACATATGTTTATGTAGTTTTGCATTCTCTCCTTCTGCAATCATTGGGTATTGTAATAAAGAACTGATATAAATTTCCATTAAGGGGGGGTCCTTGCATCCATCTTTCATGTTGGTGACAACTCGCATGAGTTTGTATGGTTTCCTGTTGTCTCCTTCTAGCTTCTTTCTTGCTTAGTTGGACACATTGTTGGTTTGCTTCGGTTCACACTTCACATTGGGATTTTATAGTTCTTGATCCACATTGGTTTAGATCTTTCTCATTTGAAGGCCATGTTTTTATGGTTAATGTTCCAGAATCTTGATGGTACTCGTCCTATGGGTAGTTTTAGTTTTAGTTTGGCATTGGCTTCGTGAGACACAACTTCCAGATTTGTCATCATTATAGGTCCATTCATCCTTTCATCTACTGTTGCTTACAAACACCATTTGATCCAGTATGTGAGTTTCTAGTGTTCCTTGGCATTGGGTCTGTTGTTGCATTTGTGATTCCGATTGGTATTTTGCAAACAAAACTATCTTTCCTTGCTTGCCAGATTTGGGGTTCCAGTGTTGCTTCATTAAAGTTCTTCCAGTGCTTCTTCGCAACAGTTCATCTCTCTGAGGGGGGGTTTTTCCCACTAGGTTTTCTCTCTCTTTTTCATTTGTACATGAGTACCTGATCAGGCCTTGTTTCCGGGACTCATATTTGCATAATAATCTACTTCTCCCTAAGTTGCACTTATGGGGGGGTGTTGGTGTAATTAATTATTAATTACACTTTGCATAAGTTTACTTAGGCTTTATTTAATTCCTAAGTTATAGGATCTTATCTTTATCTTTTGAGCTATCTTGTTGCTCAAGATAAGATTAGGTTGTTGCATCTTTGCTTTTATAAAGAAAATTATCTCTTGTAATTATTTGTACTTCGAATATATCAATTTGCACATTTCATGCAAAGCTCTTGCTTTTTCGTTTTTCTCTTCTGTGGAAGGTCTATTCTGGTTTGCAAATCTATTCTAGGTTTCTAACATATTCTTTCCAAGATCTCCCCAAGCTATTAGTATTCTTTCAAGGAATAGGCTCTAATACCAATTGTTGGAAACAAGCAACATTGAGAGGGGGGGTGAATCAGTGTTCTGCAAAAATTAATTCTTTTATCCTGATCTTTGATCAACTTAACACATTTAATAAAAATCAATATGCAGAAGTAGAAAGCAAGAAACCACACAACCAAAACACAAGGATTTTTATGTGGAAACCCTGTGAAGCGAAAAACCACAGTGGATAGCCAATCCACAATAAGTTTTGAGTATACTCAAAAGAGATATTACAAAATGAGAATGCACTTGCATTCAGGGTCACTACTCAAAATGGGGCTCACTTCCCTTACAATAGTTTGGAATAGATCCAAAGAAAATGAATTGAGATAATAGCATCTACCAATGCTTGATTACAGTTTTGGTTTAGCTCTGATGTCAAACTTCTTACTTGATGACTGATGTTGAACTTTTGCTTTGTTCTGCTCAAGTTCGCACACAAAATATTTATGCACAAGTGAAACTGCGAATGATATTGCTCAAATAAAACTAGGACATTCACAACATACACACACACAACTACTGCATACATCCAAAGGATGTGACTGATCATCTAAATATTTCCACTCACAAGGAATCAATCACCATAAGTCGGCTCAACAAAAATTAATTGTAATTGCAACTTTTCGGCCCAAACAATGGATGATTTCAATGTAGATCTGAACAAGTCGGCTATACAATAGCTAGGACCAACAATTAAACATCTAAGCTTGAAGATAATTAAAATAATTCAACTTTATACATCTGCTACACATTATTTCCACCTAGTTAGCTTTATCAAGCAAATAGATAGAAAAATGTCCTACCAGACCTCCAAAACCATATGGCCACAAAAGCAACATCATGAGATTCAGTAATAATAAGTTTTACGTGCCTAAAAAAATAAATTCATCGATCCACAACACAAAATGATGATCCGGTGAAGCTATCAAACCGGATAGCTTATACCTTGAGTACTTAGCTGGTAACACACAATTTTCACTTCCTCTGCCGGTGTAACTGAATGCATAACTATGGACCAGAAAGATGACTTTGGTTGCCATCAATGACAACACTAGAAGCCAAAAACCATCTCCACTGGAACCTTATGCCAACACCTATAGGAGACACCAATCCCTGCCAAAACAATACAAGAAGTAGAACACCAATCCTACCAAAACATAAATAATGGAAACTTTGAAATATAACTTGGACTTGCACCAATAGACACATTGATACTAATGCTCACACTTTTTTCACATACCTTCCATTCATTGCACAATTGTGCATCCCACTCTTGTACTTTCATTGTAATCATTAATTACATTTGGACATACATGGACGCACTAAGACTCTTAGATGCATTTGAACATTTGAAATATATACATGACACTATAATGACACTCTTCTATGTTGGCTAGGGATCCATACAAACCTAGACGAAATTATAGGAAAACCTAAATTCCAATTACATGAAATGTGTAATAAAAAGGTCTAACCTTGCTGCCAGCAACACTTGATGCCTTGCGCCACAAAGGGAACCTTAAATAGGTCCTATCCTCACTCCACGTTCTTGAAATGAATTTCTCATGCTTGTAGCCGTTACCACACATGCCTCACATCTAACTTGGAATAGTTTGATGAAGATTATGGTAATTCAAAATCCTCACACACCGATCCATGCCACTAGAAACTTAGAAAACTAATAAAAATTAGTGTAGGCATACTCTCCTTCCAAACCACAGAGCTACAACACATTTATGAAAGAAATGTCACCCATATTAATTAATCTCTCTACCCAAAAGATATCCTTTCAGACCACCACACACATTTTTGACTGTATACCTGGCATGGTATGATAAATACATGAACTATCTGAAGGAACTCACGCCATGACCAACATGATACAAAATATGATAGATTAGAAAACCTACACACTATTAGAAAAAAAACTACCAGAACCTTCATATTGTTGTAAATACTTGTACTCCTACAATATTTCATCTTTGACAACCTTCACATTTGATAGGCTTGACACCCTTTGATAACCATTAACAACAACAATGACCTGCTGACATCAGTTTGTCATCAATGAAAACCTATGCTCAACAATCTCCCCCTTTGTCTTTGATGGAAAACAACAAATTATTGGGACCAAAAAAATACACACCAAAACAATAGAAAGAATAAGTATGAAAGATTCAAGTGTTGTTCCATTCACTCCCCCTGTGAAATATATGGCATTGAAGAAAAGAAAGAAAAGATAGTTATTCTTTCTGAGAAATTCAACATTCATCTTCTCTAGATTTAGCATTTCCTCAATTTAGCTCTTTCTCTCCCTATGATGGATATATTATTTCTAAGAAATTCAACCTCTGGAACTCACTTTCTCTTAAGCACACTTTCTCCCAAGATAGTTATTCTTTCTAAGCAACTTAGTATTTTGAGCTCACTTTCTCCTTTGACATCAATCAATGGCAAAGGATCAACATTCTCTCCCCTTAATTGATATGCTACAACATCTGAAACCCTATTTTTAGATAAACTCCCCTTGAGTCCATGCACCACAAATTCTAAACAACACTCTGCAAGAGCACCAACCCTTCTTGCAGTAAGGAGACAAAGCTCCCCCTCACCCTGTGCTTTCCACTTGAATCAAGATGAGGGAGTAACAAATCCCAACTTCTACTAGAGAAACTCAAATGTTTCCTTAGGAAGTGGCTTCATGAATATGTATGCAACTTGCTCCTTTGTATCCACATATTCCAAATTTACTTCTTTCTCAGCAACCTTCTCTCTCAGGAAATGATGTTTGATTGCAATGTGTTTTGTTCTTGAGTGCATCATCAGATTCCTTGAAATGCTTAATGCACTAGTTCTCTTCCGGTCATCTACAAATTTTTCCCAATCTGCATTTGTGTACACTGTAAGAGTGAAGTTTTCACTCTTTAGATACCAAAGACCAAATTATTTAGTAGCCTTCAAATACCTAATGTAAGATGGGGTTAGAAAGTTCCTAGTATAGAATAAGTGACAACCAACACTTCTAAACTATTAACCACACCTAAACAAGAGAACACAAATAATAGAGAGAAATCAAAATGTAAAACATAAAATAAAGCGCTCCCCATCATGGTTGATTAATTCTCCTCTCCTTCTTCTTATGCAATATTTTCCCTTAGATTTCGTAGTAAACTTGTGCAAGTACTTGCAAATAGTAAGAAAGAAAGTCAAAGATAATGGTTGTTAAGTTGAAAATGGGAGAGGAAGGTTGCTTTTATAGACGAATGGATGGTCCAGATTAATCTTCTAGAAAGATTCCAAGATCAACGGATGAGGATACATGAGAGGGAGGTTACGAAATGGATGGCCAAGATCAATCGTTGAGAAAGGATGCACCAAGAATATGCCATTCCTGGAAGGATTATGCCAGGTATGACATCAATGGCTATGGCGCTTGATGGCTATGACATCAATGAAGGCTATGACATGGATTAATGATAGGGCATCTTTGACCAAAAGAGGTGCATAAACAATTTATTTTAAATTATTTATTCAAAAATGGAGAAAATGGAAAAGTGGAAAATAAATAATTTATCCAAATTATTTATTTGGAGAAAATGAAAAAGAAGCATTTAATTAAATTAATCAATTTAATTAAATGGGGAGATGAAAATTAGACATGGATAATTGATTTGAATTATTTATTGAAAAGAGAGGAATGCCACATAATTAAATAATTTTGACAGTTATTTAATTATAGAAGAATAAAAGGGTCAAATAATAATTATTATCTGACTATAGACATGATGAAAGATAAATAATTAAATAATTATTAAGGAAAAGCGGGGATTAGTGACGCAATTAAATAATTTTAATTGATCAGGATAGAATAGAGATTAGAAGGTGAATTAATTAAATAATTAAAAACTATTTAATTAATAGATGAATGTGATCGAACATAATTGAACAATTAAAATTATTCAATTATCAGAGTACAATGACCAAGAAAAATGACGCTCGTAGACTTAGGAAAATTTTCGGTGTCTACATTTTTCCCCTCTTTGACATAATTTAGTTCATTGCGTTGTGTCAAATAAATTCAATCAAGAGGTGCTCTAAGATGCCCCAATGAAAATAGGGTACAAGTATGCCCCCTTGAGAAAATTTGACAAATTTTCAGATATTTTCAAAATTTTGGAAAATTATCTTGATAAGACAAATGGAAGGCTAGGAATTCGATGGTGAAGACAAAATCGAGATTCAAGATCAATAATGAGGTCAAATTGGAGGTCAAGGGTGTCAAAAGGTGTGACCAGAAGGCAAGGCAGGTCAAAAACCCTAAGTTTGAACCTATAAATGACAATTTGAATTCGAAGAAGGGTCATTTCACATTCCAAATTTAATTTTTTTGAGATTTTAGAGTGATTAGGCAGCTAAAATGTCTCCAGTTCCAAAGGCTTCCCACCATGCGTATCAGATCCGTACACACCGCCGACCTGAGGGAGTGCCCACCTCAGTACGTACTACTAACCTAGCTTTTAATTTTTTCATTTTTTGTGCATCTATCTTAGGAAATAATTTAGTGGGAAATTGCGTCACACGACATGTGACACATTTTTCATCGCGATTGACGCATTCGATAAGTGGTTCTCTACAATCGTCTCGGCATGACGCAAGTGCATTAGGATAGGGGCAAAAGCGTTTGCGGTGCGACACATGAAATTTTGCGACACAATTGACTGGGTGCAACGCATATGTGGGACAAAGTGACACATGTGTTAGGTGTGATGCATTTATGGTTGTAGTTTGGTTATAAGTGTATGTGACACATTTGGTAATAATTGCGACACAATTGTCTAATTAAGAGTTTGTCCTATACTAGGAAAGTTTTACTTGATCAATTTAGGTTCAATAGGTCAAATGGAGGTTTCAGATTGACGTTATTGGGTGCTTGATGTGTTTAGGTGTGTCTTCCTCCCATTTACACACGGGAGTCCAGGCTAGATGTGTTCTGACTGCGGGACCAGTTAGATGATGATGAGAAGGATTTGGAGCTTAGTTTTTTCTATGTGACATATATTCCCACCATTAGGGTGAATAGGGGCATGCTGAAAACATTAGTAGAGTGGTGGCATTCAGAGACCAACAACTTCCACTTGTTGACAGGGGAGGCAACAGTCACCCTGGAGGATGTGTTCAAGATCTTGAGGTTACCCATTCACGATGCACAAGTTCGATATGACCTGGCACGAGGGCTACATGCCTTACATGAGTACTATGATATTAAGGATGATGATGAGCTAGAGATCCATGGGTATGAGATCTGATGGGAGACTCTAGCAAAGACGTATGATAGATTTGACTATGTTTTATGCACGTTGATAACATGAGTTTTGATTCCGAACCGGAGGGGTCATGGCTTCTTGGTTGGTTGGGGAGAGATGGTTCATCACAGGATAGTCTATTCATGGGGGTCGTGTTTATTGGTTATGTTGTATTTTTAGTTGTATGATATCATCTATAGAGGGGTAGAGCTTGAATTGTGGTGTGACCTTGCTAACTATTTGGGCATGGGAGCACATAGCAGTGTTTCATCCACCGGTGGTTCGGCAAGTGGTGGGTACTACAAAACATGCTTATCTATATTAGGGGGTACTGACTCAGACACATGTTGGTGATGTGTGTTATTGGAGGCATGGTATAGATACACTGGTGAGCTTCATTTGGAGACCTTACAGGACCTGCTAGCTATGGATAGATGAAGATGACCACTTACCTTGGTGTTGAAAACCACGGTATCTGATCAGGTGGACAGTGTAGTCACAAAATATTATCGAGATGTATCTCCTAGAGAGAGTGCAGAGGCAATTTGGGGAGAGACAGGGAGTTCTAGTAGGGACAACAAAATATGGGCAGTCCTCCCACAAGGTGCATCCTTGGGGTCCATAGATTTTTGTCACTACAGTTGAGTAGGAGATAGATGCTATGCAGACCTTAGATTGGGAGTGGAGAGGAGGGGATGTAGACACAGGTATGACACCATAGTATGATTCCTAGTGGCTCATTCAAAAAACCTATTCCATTGACTGATCTACAGTAGCCAATTCCAGTAGGCGTCGAGTAAGGGGTGTGAGAGGCTAGCGAGGAGGCAGAGGTGGGAGAGGCAGAGGAGATGGAGGACGGGGAGATGAAGGAGGATGGTTGGATGGTGGGGGTGATGGAGGAGGATGTGACAGACAGGTGAGGAGGAGAGACAAAGGATGACATGAGGGTTGATAGCTACCACCCATCCGAGAGGAGGAAAAGATGGAGGAGGATCGTCCAGAGGCGTTGGTACAGGCCAAGGAGCAACATGTAGAGGTGCCTGTAGTGGAGATTGCACAGCTAGAGGCCATGGAGGTTGAGGGAGGTGGTGATGGGGGATAGAGAGAGAAGGTAGGAGGAGAGGAGGAGGTTGAGATGGACGAGGCAGAGTGGGTCCTTCATGAGAGGATCATCATGGGTAATGAGGAGATGCTACAGGAGGTGGGGAGTGGGGAGGGAGAAGGGTCAGCGAAGCAAATGATAGCTACCTTGCAGGTTTGAGTGCAAGCCCTTGAGGCATAGTTAAGGACAATTACTACTGAGAGAGACAAACTTAAGGCCAAGAGGGATGCATTTTAGGTAGAGAGGGATCTAGCCATTATTATCTGACAACAGACCGACCAACAAATGATTGAGTTCACAACTACATGTTGTTGGTCTATTGTTGAGGTTTCTCAAGAGTATTCTAGGGTGAGCAAGGCCAGTTAGTATTACAGGTACTTGTATGAGAGAGTGGTACCTCTGGAGAGGAGGGAGCCCACATTTTCTGAGATAGAAAATGGCTCACAAGGTGGAGGACACAGTAGGATTCATAGTCGGTAGACACAAAGCAAGTCCCAAGGTGAGACATCAAATGCTAGGTGGCCCACTCCATATGACAGGCCTCCTACTACAGAGCATAGGGTCAGTGATGGACCACACAGAGAGGATGCCCTAGGGATAGGCGATTAGGGTAGTTTGGGATAGAGCCTCTTGTTATATGGACACTGTTATGTTATTATCGAGCCTACGAGCTCCAATTTTATTAGACATATCTTGACATTATTCTATGACACTTTTATTTTTGAGTGATATATATGATTTTGGTGGCAGTTGATGATATGCATTGTGATATGTTTATGGTTTTATGCTTAAATGTTCATGCATTTATGATGTCTATTGATGCATTCTATATGATGATGTGATGGTCTTGATATGCTTTATGATTATGTGCTTATGACTATGTTATGAATGTTTATGCTTTTATTATATGCAATATGGATGACCTAATGTTTACCAAATGTAGTGTGATATGATGATGATCTATATGATTATGTTATGAGTACAGTGAAATATAATGATGTAATGCATTTATGGTTATGGATGTTCTTATTATGCTATGTGTGAATGATGGATGTAATGGAAATGACCTAATGCAATTTGATATGGAATGTATTAATGTAATGTAATGTCTGTATAATAATGCAAAATGTTTGATGGAAAATATGTAATGTGAATGCAAAATGTGACACTTAATGTGACATGTGATAATATGATATAGTGTATATGGTATGTAATGTAAAACACAATGCAATATGTGATGTGAAGAATCATAATGTAAAATGTGATGTTATATGAAGTGTAATGCAAATGGATTGTAATGCAACATGTTATGGAATGTAATACTATGTGATATGGGATGTGATGCTATGATGAAATGCATGATGCAAATGATACTAACATGATGATGAGATATGAATGCTATATTGATGCATTTTGTGTTTTTGTATTTTCTTATGCAAATAAATGTGACTTAATATAAAAATGATGTCTATGATGATGGTGCTTTCTATGATGTAATCTAGCATGATTATGGATGCAAGATGTTTTTGTGTGTCACAAGACTCTATCAATATGCAAATAGAAGAAATGTTAGTGCGGAGGAGATGGAAGAGATGAATGTTAGCATGGAAAAGACAAGGGAGATGGAGATGGAAAGTTAGATGGGGAACAATAAGGGAACTAACTTTCATGCTTACATTTTTATATTTATCATCATTGGGCATCAAAAATTTCATAAATGGTCCACAAACACCATAGTATGACATAAACCAAGGTGTGCAAGGTGACCATTTGGGAGAGAAAAGCAGTCAAAAATAAAAGGAATGTCCCGACTCATACTAAGGACCCAATTATCCTAGTCTTTTTTCCAAGACAAACCATAGACAAAAAACAAAGAAAAGAGTCCATGATCCATCATCGTCCCTCTAAATATGTTGATAGGAAATCCTTGAGGAGACTAGTAACATGACCCAAAACCAATTGAAAAGATAAGAAAAATCTAGATGAACAAAGTGTTTGCCAAGATAGTGTTTGTGAATGTTAATGATAAGATTGATTGATTGATTGATTAGGTGGACCAAGGTGACCGAGTCTGATCGAAAGGTTGAAAAGGATTGATTGATAAGTTGAAAAGGGTTGATAAATAGATTTGATTGATCATTCCTAGTCTCAGGAAGGACACATCTTGATTAAGGCAAGACTGATTGACCAAGATGACAAGATTGATTGATAATGATAACACCTGGTTTAGGGAAGGACACATCCTGATTACAGAAAAATTGATTGACAAGGTTGAACAGATTGATTGATATGACCATGCTATGTAATGATACCCAAATGTAGGAAAGACACATCTTTTTTTAGGGCTAGGGACACATATGATAAAGTTGACCAAGTGATAAGTGTTGAAAAAGCACCTAATTGCAAGAAAGACGTATCTTGCTTAAGGTGAATGACCAAATTGATAGATTCTAATCTCAAGAAGGGAACATCCTAATAAAAGATAAGAGATAAGACCGAATGAGACAAATGACATAATTCCCCATTCCACTAAGATTGATGATCCGATAGATTGGCTGGAGATAAGATGATTGACTAAGTGAATGATTTTGTTGATTATGTCTGTTTGTTGATTCGAGGTTTGTGTTTGAAGTTCAAATGATGATGTCACATTTGAGTTGACAATGTCCAAATTTTTTTGACCGACTCAATGAACCCTAAAAGACTAACCTAGGGGGCCTCAGGGGCTCATCGACAGATGGCCCTGCCTACGTAGCAATGCATAGAGATCTCCTAGTTCGACATGACTTGACTTTGCCTTATTTGACAAAAGAAAGAGTCATGATTTTATTTGGACAACCTAAAAGGACTGACCTAATGTCTCAGGGGCTCATTTAAGATGAGCCTTGCCTACATAGTAAATGCATAGAGACAAGGTAGTTCAACCACTCTAACAAATATTGACTCAAACTCAGACTCTATTTTTGGGATTTTTGATCTTTTCTAATTTTTTTTGGGTTTTTGATGTTTTATGATTTTTTTTTTTATGGTTTTATGTTTTATTTTTTATTTTTGATGATTTTAAAGGGGTTGATACCATGTGGTGTTTCCTAGGAAGACATAAGTCAAGGAATTTCCCCTAGTTAGGTGTAGGATCAATGAGGGAAACGAATGAATGCAAAGGATGATCGGGGATACTAAATGTCGTTGGTTCTTAGGCCATGAGAAGGATGACAAAGGCTTTATTATGAATAAGTGTCATGCGAATGGATGGGTGAAAAGTAAAAAGGACGGATAGAGCGTGATAGATGGAGGAGCATAGGGACTTGCGTGGCTTGTTTGCGAGTTTTTTCACCATGGTACTTATCAAAGCGTCCAGAAGTGGTTTTCAATTTTTGGATGAATTATTTCTCTTTACTATTTTTTTTTTTTCCATTTTTTTAAATTTTTTTGTTGTCACCAAGACACCTGTTTACAAGGTTTTCATTAGGGTGACCATTTTTATTTTATTTTTGTATTTTTTGACTTTTTAAAGGGATACTATGAGAATCAAGTGTAGTACTTGCAAAGGTGCACATTGTTGATAGGTTCAAACAATGGTTCTCCTTCAGGAGTAGAAAGCTGATAAGAACCTGATCCATATGATGTTGTAATGATATAAGGGCCCAGCCAATTAGGTTCAAACTTTCTAGGTTTTTCTTGTTCTGCTTGATTCTTCGGATTTTCTTGCAGGACTAAGTCACCAGTGGCAAAGCTTTTGGGTCAGACCTTTTTATTATAGTTGCGTCAAAGGAGATTTTGGTATGCTTGCAGATGTATCAAAGCATTATGTCTCTTTTCATCTAGTAATTCTAGCTCATGTAGACGGGATACACGATATTCTTCTTAATCAATCATGCCTTGCATGGAGACTCGTAGGGAGGGCAACTCCACCTCTATAGGATGTATAGCTTCAGATCCCTAGACAAGGGAATATGGAGTGGCTCTTATAGGGGTATGAACATTGGTATGGTAGGCCCATAAAGCAAGATTGAGTTGTAGGTGCTATTCATGACCAATGTCATTGACAGTAGAAAAATGATGTTGGATATGGAATTTGTCACAAATCTCATAGACATCCTAGTTTTTGAAAGGGTGACCATTATCAGTGACAATGAACTGTGGAATACCATAGCGGCAAATGATATATTCAGGATGAACTTGGCTATCTGATTTCCAATATTGTAGGTTAGTGGGATGACTTCAATCCATTTTGTGAAGTACTCAGTGGTGAAAAATATAAACTTATGTCCATTAGCAGAAGTGGGATGGATCTTTCCTACGAGGTTGAGTCCCCATTGAGAAAATAGCCAAGGAAAAGTAAGCAGTTGTAGTTCCTAAGCTGGTGCATGTATAAGATCTCCATGAATTTGACATTGGTGACATTTCTTCACAAAGTGATAAGCATCATGTTCCATCGTAGGCCAATAATACCCCGTTCTCATGAGATTTTTAGCTAAGGTTGGACCAACAAAGTGAGCCCCACATATAGCCTAGTGTACCTCTTGCAAGGTTGTTTGTGCTTCATTTGAGTCGAGACATCGAAGGAGGGCACTATCTAAGCTGTGACAGCAAAGAGTTTCTCTGATGATGGAATATTTGGATGCTTTTCAGAAAAAGGTTTTGCGTTGGTTAAGGAACAAGTCAGGAGGGATAATTTGGTCATGCAAGTAACTGTAGATGTCTTTATACCAAGGGGATTCAAGACCAACAAGTTCACACATGAGTTCAGTTTCGGGGACATCGAATGCGGGTATCAATAGTTGTTCCACCAAGAACTCATATTGTGAGGCATTGTTGGGAATGTCCAAGAGAGATCCAATTGTATCCATTGCATTAGTTGCTTTGTTTTGGATTCTCGGTATCTGTTCAAATGAAATATTAACAAAGTATGGTCTAAATTTGTCTACCATGTGCTTGTAGGGCATCAATTTCTCATCCTTGGTGTCATAGTCATCATTAACTTGTTTAATCACTAATTGAGAGTCACCATAGACTTGAAGGTCCTTGATTTTCCAATTTATTGTCATTCAGAGTCCTGTCAATAATGCTTCATATTCAACCATGTTGTTTGTATACAGGAATGCTATTCGAAATGACTTAGGAATGGAGTCTCCTTGAGGTGTGATAAATAAAATACCAGCTCCTAATCCATGACTTGTATAAGATCCATCAAAGTATAGCTTCCATGTTGTTGGTGTGTCTATGAAAAAGATTGATTCATCTGGGAAATTAGATATCAAAGGATGGTTTGCTTTTAATGGTGCATTTACGAGTTGGTCAGCTATTACTTGTCCCTTTATTGCTTTGCAATCAACATAATCAATGTCATATTCACTTAGAATCATAACCCATTTAGCTAGCCTTCCTGTCAATGCTGCTTTGTTGAGAAGATATTTTAAAGGATCAATTTTGGCAATCAACTTTGTCTATGATTTAGCATGTAGTGTCTCAATTTATATGTTGTGAATACCACTGCTAGACATTCTCGCTCAATAGGACTATAGTTTATCTCATACTCGAATAAAGTGCGACTAATATAGTATATCACCCTTTCCTTGCCATCATTGTCATTTTGTGCTAATAATGCCCCCAGTGTTGATGTAGTAGCTATCACATATAGTATCAGATGTCTTCCATCAATTAGTGGCATAAGGATTAGTGGAGTCAATAAATATTTCTTGATTTGATCAAATGATTCTTGACACTTATGAGTCCAATTGAAGGGAATTCATTTTCATAATAGATGTTGGAATGGATGGGTCCCATCAGCTAGTTGAGCAATGAACCTACAAATTGATTGTAACATTCCTTGTAATGTCCTTAACTGACTCATATTGGTTGGTGATGGCATGTCCAAGATAGCTTTTACTTTAGCAAGATTGAATTCTATTCCTCTGTGAGAGACAATATATCCTAGGAGCTTATCTGATTGGACCCCGAAAACACATTTCTTTGGATTTAGCTTGAGTTGATATTTTTCAAGTTGGGTGAAAATATTGTCCAATACTGCCAAGTGTCCACTTTGTTCTAGAGATTTGGAGATAATGTCATCAATATAATCTTCCATAAGTACATGCATATAGTCATGAAAAATTGTAGTCATGGCTCTCTAATAGGTAGCTCCAACATTTTTCAGTCCAAATGGCATGACATTCCAACAAAAAGTTCCCCAAGTGCATGTGAAAGTTGTCTGTGGTTGATCTTCAATGGAAATTTTTATCTAATTGTAACTCGAGAATTCATCCATCAATGAGAGTATTTTGTGTCCATTAGTTAAATCTACTATGATGTCAATGTTTGGAAAAGGGAAATCATCTTTGGGACAGGCCTTGTTGAGGTCTCTAAAATCTATGCAAACTCTGATTTGGCCATTTAGTTTTGTGTCAGGGACTAGATTTGATATCCATTCTACATAATCAATTGGACGAATGAACCGACGTCCAAGAGCTTCTTGAGTTCTACCTTGACAAGGAGTGTGATCTGTGGATGCATTTTTCTCAACTTTTGTTTGAATGGATTGGCATTTCATAGTAGTGGTAAGTGATGTAGAACCAATTCAGGATCCAATCCAAACATGTCAGAATATGACCATGCGAAATTGACTTGTCTTTCTGAGAAGAATGCTATGAACTTAGGTTTTTCCTTTATGGTCAACGATGTTGCTAACTATATGATTCTGGAATTATATTGTGTGCCAATGTTTACTTCTTCCATTTCCTCTATAAGCAATGGTGATCTCTCTTGATCTATAGGGAGACAGTTTTTTCCTCCATCCTCGGGTGCCTCAAAGAGGTTTTCACCTTCAGATACATTCTTTATTTTTACTTTTTTGGATCAGCAAGTTCCTTTCGGTTTTCACTTGAAGACCTATTATTTTTATTTTTTCTTTTTTTAGTTTCACTTTTGTGACTAGAGGATAGGATAGTCTTACCAAATTATGCGACATAATTGAGCTCTATGGAGAAGACAAATTTATGATCCCCACTCAGTATTCCGTCAAAAGTCCCATGAACTCAGCAATGGCTTTGTCATTCTCGAAAGTGTCCAAACTTGGTGGTCCTTGTTGGTCCCAATCTATAAGCTGAGGCTAGACAAGAGGTAAGCCACCATCGGTATTGTCAAGGGTCATTGTGTAGGCACAGAAGGTAAAGATGGAACTGGAGTCATCAGGCTCCTAGGAGGTTGGATCAATGGATTTCCAAAATTAGTGTTGGATCCATTCTTCCTTAGTCAAAGACATTTTTAGACGGGTACTTGGTGGATTTCATGAGGAATCAATGGTAAGCATTTGATCAAATTCCCCAAATAGCTTGTCAAGGTCCATGAAAGTAGTAGAGCATAGGGAATCCCATTCATATTCATTGGAATTAGCCTCATAATCCCAAGGGTCCTCATATGTCTCGATCTCATCTAAAGCGGAAACAGACTCACTCGATGGTAACCTGATACCCCAGATAGTCACTTTTACTAGTACAAACCCTAACCCTTTATGAATTATTAGCTTAGGAGGTTGTAGAGGTTCCAAAATTCCTTGTTTGTTTAGTCCTAGGCTGCAATGTCCATCATATCCATGTCGTTTCATTATTTGGAACCCTTTTGGATATTGTTCAATTCACAATTTCTTAGTTTCAATTTCCTCCTCTTCTTTGTACAACCATGTGAGAATATGGCCATCTAGAGTTTCTTTAGCAAGTTCCCCCCATCTAGTGAATGTGGTAGGAGGATTGTGGACACCAACTTTAGGCTACACGGGATGTGTTTTTCCATATGAATTTGGTGATTTTGGTAAATTTCCAATGAAAAAGAGACTCTTCATATAGTATTCTTTGCATCCTTTGTCTTGAATCTAAATTCTGGGCATGGAGGGTGTGATGAATGAGTTAGATGATTTGAAAAGAGCAGATGGATCAATGTAGTGAGATGGAGTGGTGGATGAAGTGGAAGGTGAGGCCTCTCAATTGATGGGCACTTGGCATTCAACAGTTCATTTTTATGTTTGAGCAGTATTGAAAAGGATTAGGGTCCCTTGGAATAGTGATTTTAGTGTCGTTGTGCGGGAACTTGAGGCATTTATGGTAGGTGGAAGGAATAGCCCTTATGGCATGAATCCATGGGCATCCAAGGAGGAGATTGTAATGCAAATCTAGATCCAAGACATGAAATAATGTGTCTTGTATTGTTGGGCCAACTCTTACTAGAAGTGAAATTACGCCTTCAGAAGAATGTTCAACATCATCATAAGCTTTGATCACAATTTTCTTGGTTTGGTCAATACAATTCTTAGATTATCCCAATTCTTTCACTAATTTTAGTGAGCAAATATTCAAACCTTCTCCACCATCTACTAGGACTCGTCTGATCTTGTGTGTATTAACACATACCTCTAGGTGTAGGGGGTTGTTATGATTAGATTTTGGTGCAAAAAAGTCTTGTTCGGAGAAGGTGACATGGTGTGGCATAGCTAGGTATCCAACCATGGCCTGAAATTCATTGACATCTAGGTTTGTGGGTATGAAGGCTTCTTACAAGGATTTATCAAGGATTGCTCTATGCTGTGGTGAGATGCAAAGGAGTTCCAAGATAGAAATTTGTGTGGGATTTTTCCCTAGCTGATCTAGGAGGTTATATTGACCTTTTGGTTGAGGATTTGCAGATGGACTTGGAACAATTATCTTGGTTTTGTGGGTAGAAAACACACAATCTAATTTTGGCTTGTTTATGGTGATAGTGGCAATGCGATCATCAAAGGGTGTCACATTAAGGATGATGGTGTTGTAATCGTGTTTGACATCTGCATAATTGGAATTATTGCTATTGTTCCCTGAACTGGAGGATTTTCCTTTATCATGGTCTTGCAAAGGGGTCTTGAATATGGTATGATTAGCATTGGTTTTTCCTTGTGAATTATCAACTGAAATGGTTTGATCCTCAATAAGTTCTTGAATGATATTCTTGAGTGTCCAACATCTAGATGTTTTGTGTCCTTTTGTACGGTGGTATTCACAATATTCGTCGTCTTTCCAACAATCAAGTTTGATCAAGGAAGGCTCATAATTCTTGGTGTATGGTAGTGTGATGACATTAGATTGCAAAATCCATTTGAGGACTGATTCGATAGGTTCACCCAAGGGGGTGTATGTTCTCTTGACACAGGGAGAACCTGAGGACCTCTTCTTTTTTGGTTGTTTTGGACAACGTTTAGCATTTGGTTTTGACCTTGTGTTTGGTTATTTAGTGTACTAGATGTGTTTGATGAAGAAGGGAATTTAAGTTGAATGA
Source organism: Sequoia sempervirens (assembly GCA_007258455.2). Classification (NCBI taxonomy): domain Eukaryota; kingdom Viridiplantae; phylum Streptophyta; class Pinopsida; order Cupressales; family Cupressaceae; genus Sequoia; species Sequoia sempervirens. The sequence continues at coordinate 330,559,263 of VDFB02270651.1, forward strand.
TTGGTCCTTTGGTTATTAGTTTGGCATCAAAACTCTATCATTTGTGACATTTTTGTTTTGCGACCAGTATTTTCTCTTCTCATTGTTGGGTTTTGGATTTTCTCTACTTATCTTGACCAATCCTCAGGAAATAAGACCTTTCTCAATAAGGAATCCTTTTTCAAGAATCTCTTCAAAGGTTGTGCAACATTGGATTTTAACTCGACTCATCAATTCTTCGTTAAGGTTTTCTACAAAAATGGTGACAAGTTGTTTTTTAGGAATGTGACAAGGGAATTTGCTAACCAATCCTCACCATCTCTGGTAGAATGAGGTAAGTGATTCCCCTTCTTATTGTTTGGTTTTGTTCAATGTTGCAAGGGTTACATCATTTTTAATATTGAAGGCAAAATGATTGATGAATTTATCAGCTAGTTCACCCCATGTTTTGATTCCTGGTGGAAGCTATGCAAACCAATCTAAGGCTGCCCTTGAGAGACTTTGCGGGAATAACCTCATCAAATAGGTAGGATCATATGCAACTTCCATACATGATGTGTTGAATTCTCGAATGTGTTCTATGGGATCCCTTGTCCCCTTATATTTAGGCAAAGGTGGCATGTATAGATTTCGATCAAATAGAAAGGGGCACAACTCCTCCATGGAATATGTCTTCTTGTTGGTTCCCAATTTCCTATTTTTCATTCGTTGTTCAAGGGTCTACATGTGTTGTATCAAATAGTCTGTAAGGGACGGTGTTGCATTATTTTGATGTGATGTCATAGTGTTGGTGTTAAGGTCGTATATTGGATTTGGATCTAGATTGATGCTTTGTGATATGGGACCTTGATTGTCGAATGGATGTGTGTTGTTTTGATTTAGAATGAAATTGGTGTTTAGATTTGTTCCAAGGGTGAGGTTTGCATTTGGTATGGTGCTTTGGAATTGCGGTATGGATCCTTGATTTATGTTTTGGTTTTGGAAATTGAATCCTTGATTTGCAAGTGAGGGTATGGAACCTTAATTTATGTTTTGATGTGAAGGAATATTTCCTTGGTTGACATTTTGAAATGAAGGAATGGTCCCTTGATTAACATTTTGAAGTGAGGGTGTTGGTCTTTGAGTAGAGTTTTGGAATGATGGAAGGGATCCTTGATTTGTATTTTGAAGTGATGGAATAGACCCTTGATTAGTATTGTGGAATGATGTAGTAGACCCTTGATTATGGTTTTTATTTGGGGCCCTTTGTGAGATAATGTGCACCTTTCTAGGCTTATTTGGTGGAAGTTGATTTGACGAAGGTGTACTTTGGAATTGGAATAATGACCCTTGGTTTGTGTATTGTGATGTTGGTATAGAACCTTGGTTTTAATTTTGGGTCAAGGGTGTGTGACCTTGGTTTAGACTTTGGATAAAAGGTGTAGGACCTTGTGATGTGGAACCCTGACTTGCATTTTGAAAAAGGGGGTTTGTGAAGGTTTTACCCATGGTGTTTGAGGAATTTCCAAATGTGAAAGTTTGACCTTGTGTAGTGGTATGGGCTGCCTTGTTTCCCATTATTGGGATGCTTGGGATGTGTGAGGTGGTGGTAGTCATATGTGTAGTTGTCCCAAGGGGTATTTTTTTCATGTGTTGTGAGGAGGGCATGCCAAATGGATTTTCAATTTCTTCTTTTGTAATGGTTGATACGTCAAAACCTTGAGGTAACTTGGCACCCTTTTTGGCTAGTGCATAGAAAAATTTGTTTGGATTGGCACTAACAAGTTGGTCAACTATGCTTAAAACTCTAGGATCTTGATAAATCCTTTCAATCTCTTGAGAGTTCAATTTCTTGTTGAATTCTTCAAGGTTTAGGTTTTCCCTAGGGTCAATTTGTTCTCTTTGTGGTGTGTTATTTCAAGGTGTAGAGTGATTTGAATTTGTGGTATTGTCATGAAATGGGTCACTTAGGAGATCCATGTCCTTTCATTTGGTTTTTGACCTTGTTTCAACTATGAGAGACTTTTGCAAGTGGAATGGTAAATGCAAGATGATGAACTAAGCTATATTTTTTGGATTTTCTGGATATAAGGATAAATGTGGCTAGTGCAAGATGAGGATGAAGCTAATGGATACTAAAGGATGATAATTATTTAGGATGATGATAAGGTGACTAAATGATGCTAATTGAGGCTTAAGGTAGTATTGTAACTAAGGTTGAAACTATGTTTTTGCATTTTTGGGGTATAAAAATGCAAGGATAATGAGACTAATAGATGAAAGATTGGCTAATTGATATGATGCTATGGTAAAATGAGATTTTTATTTGTGATTTTGGAATAAGGGTGCAAAGTGAAAACTAAGCAATATGAGTCTAAATAAGAGAAAGGAAATGCAAAGGAGTTCTAAAATTTTGAACAAAAGGTGGCAATCAAGCTAAGGTGAACCCAAGGCCACAAATTCCAAATGTCATTGACCATAAGAGGACAACCAAGACTAGGACACAAGACTAAAACCCAAACTTGATAAAGTGACAATGACAAGACAATGACAAGGACAATGGTCAATGACAAATAGAATATGTAACCCAAAATTTCCAAGAGCTCAAAGGTCTCCTTATGTTCAAAATCTGAAGGTCTAGATGCAACCTAAGAGTCAAGGTCTAGTTTGTGCAATGCAAGGGATGGAGGAATGCAAACTATAATGCCATGTATTTCTAATGAGAATGCTAGAATGAGCTAGTAAAACTTGCAAGTCTCTGGTTTATTAGACAGAGGTCACTGTGGATTTGTTTTGATCAAATTTTGGACACAGATTTTGGGAATTTTTGTTTAGCAAACAATTGCAATTCAGTTTTCAGCAGATGCATTGCACAGTTGTGGTTCAGGTTATTAGATGTGGTTCTGTTTTTAGTAATTATGTTTCAGGAAGATAGTTGTGGTTTTCCAGATCTCAGTTACATTTCACAGTAACAATTGTGGGTCTGTGTCTGATAGTTGCACTTCCAGAATGTTGTTTTTGCCAATTTTGATATTTTCCAATGGTTTTGATCTGAGTTTTTGACTGTTTCTGATGAAATATGACTGGCAAACATAGCAGATAGTATCAAGCACTTTGTTTTGGTATGGTTTGATGTGAAATTGTAACAATAAAAAAAGCACAAATCCTAGTAGGAAAGGGTTTGTATACTTGGTATAGGCCCACTGAAATACCTTGGATCAGTGTTGAACACCTCTCCTTCTCGAGAGTGAATAGCCTAGAATTTTGGCGGCACTGGCTCCCCTCCACGACACTATGAGCGCACTAACTTCGAATTCTTGGGTTTTCACTTCCCGAGAATTGCTATCTCTACTCAAGGGAATCAATAGTGAGTAACTTTGGGCATGTTACTATACCCTGCACCGTACCAAGCAACGGCCAAAAGGCTAGGCTTCTAAAAATAAGAGGTGTCTAGTAAGGGAATCTGATTTAGGGGATACGATGATAAACTCCCTCGAGAGGTCTCCCAACCCTTAGAACAAGGGTTTCACATATCATAAAGATATTGGAGGAGATCTATCATGTACCATCCTGTTGATTGTGAACTTTCCTCGCAATCAAAAATTTATATAGCGGTTCGAAAGGACTTGGATTTAGCCCGTTACTGCTTGGGTCTATTGGAAACAAGCAACACTAAGAGGGGGGTGAATCAGTGTTGAGCAAAAAATCAACTTTATTGTTCTGTGATTTAACTTACTTAACCATTCAATAAAATAAACATGCATCAATAGAAAGAAATAATCTCAATGCCATAACACCAAAGTTTTTACATGGAAACCCTGTTAGGGGAAAAACCACAGTGGATGACCAATCCACAATATAATATGAGTATACCCAAAATACGAAGTATAGAATGGGAATGCACTTGCATTTAGGCTCACTGCCTAGAGCTCACTGCTCAAAATGGATGGGCTCATTTCCCTACAAAGATTTGGAATAAATACAAAAGAGTGAACTAATGAAATAGCATCCACAATGCCTGATTACAGTTTCGATTTAGCTCTAATGACAATTTGCTATCCTTCAGACTGATTCAACAATTCTACTTTGCTCTGCACAATTCGCACTACAAAAATATTAATGCACAAGTGAAATTGTGCATAATCACTTAATCGATCTTCCTGATGATCTCAAGACACCACCACACTACTTTCTCACACACATCAAATGATATATTGAATCTCTTATATATCCACAACTAGAAATACAATCGCTATAGGTCAGCCTTAATAAAACTTGGAAATATTATTAATTGTCGGCCCAAAATTATAATTGGATTTTCAATGTGGATCTAACACCATTGGCTAGATTGTAGTTGAGACCCATAATTAAATGTTTGAACTTAAAGACATTTTAAATAATTCCACTTTACACATCCACAACATGCCACATTCATTGAGTCAACTACAATGAACAAATAGACATAAAACATCCTACCAGACCTCCAAGCTCGTACTGTAACTAATGCAACATCACAAAATTTAGTAATAAGATAATATATGTGTTCACCAAGCAATCCCATGGGTCCACAACACAAAATGATGATCCGGTGAAGTAGATAGATTGACTGACTAACCAAATACCCTATTCTTCAGATATTCTATTGGTAACACACAGTATTGCACTTTATCTGCCAGAATGACTAGATACAGATCTGCGGACCATGAAGATGACTTCAGTTGCCATCAATGACAACACTGGAAGCCATATGCCAACAATCTCCCCCTCTGGAATTGATGGCAACACTTAGAGAAAAATGACTAAGTGTCGAAACTAATAAGTACACTGCCAAAATTTAGAATACTGCTCCCCCTAAGAATGTCAAGGCATTTTTCGCTACACTCTCTCCCCCTTTGACATCAATGACAAAATTGGGGAATCCAAAATTGAAAAAATTGTTGAGACTTACAAAAATTTGAAGATGTCTACAAATTTATTCTTCAACCCACTTAAGTTTGAGTTCCAAATACTTCTCAAACTCTCCAAAATGGTTATATGACCATAGAGCATATATGAAAATGTTTTTGTTGCTTCGAGACTTACCGGATAAGGAGTGGTCATAGCATCTTTAGCTTCTTTCAAAGCATTTACCATCATCTCAATCCTTGGACTTATCAGTCCCCTGAGTTCACATACTCTACCAATGATCCTTTCATTTTCAAATTTTAGACTCTTTATTTGGTTGAGCAGAGACATTACCTAATTTTCTTGATTACAAACACTACAGGCTAAAGGGTCAAAGGTGTTGGAAATAGTGACCAATTGTTGTTCAATGTCCATCTTCTTTTCATTTGCTTCAATAAATTTTGACAATACCAAGCAAGATTTATATACTTTTCCTCCTTCAGACATAGTACCTTGAATATTATTTATGCAAGTACTCAACAGAGCTGTCTTTGGCAATTAATTATTTTAGACTACCAACTCTCTTCTCCTGGAACTCTTTTTTCACTTTAACCAAAGCTGATTTCTCAAAAGATTCAAAATGAGAATCTACACAACTTATTAGCTTCTTTAACTCACCCGAGGAGGAACCTGATGGGTCCACAACATAAGTAGGCATTATTTTCTGTAAGACTCTAGATGCAAGCTTTAGCAGTTCACTATCTTCTATGTGATATTTCAATATCTTTTCACTAGCTTTGGCTTGAGCAATTTTAGCGACCTTCATCATCTAAATTGGAGATAGAGTAGATAGGTTAATTGAGCTTTCATCCAACTTAGGATCTAACTCTTCCTGCTGCTCTAATAAAGATTCCTTCACCTCCTCTATTCTGATTTCTTGCTCCTTTTTCTTTTCAACCTTGAATTCTACTTCAGGATTGACTTTAGGCATTTCAACTTCTATAGTATGCACCTCCTTTTCCTTAGCTAGAATTTCAACAGGGACCTTAGTTACAACAGGTGTCTTTGTATCTTTCACATCAGGAGAAGTCAGAATATCCTCAAACTCTGGAGGATCAAACACATTCATGTTTTTCTCATTCACATTCTATTCTCCTAATTCATTTACCTCCACATTCACTTCTTCATTTCTTTGAACATTGAATTCCTCAATGTTAATCTTATCCTTTGAAAAAAGTTCTTCAAGAATTTCCTTAGTTTCTCTGACAACAGCGTCGGTTTCACCAATCATAAGCTTGTTTACCCTTGTTTTTCTTCTAAATTCCTTTTTAGCCTTTTCAAGGAATAAATCCATTTCTTTAATTGTCATTTTCGAGCACAAATATGTTAGGACTCTCTTCCTCATATTTTCTTCTTCTGATAAGGCGCTTGACCTCCTAGACTCTAAAGCATTATACAGACTTGTAGGCAAACCATACATGATTTCAACAAGAGCTTTACTAAAAACAATCATATGCTTTATTGTTGCTTCTTCAAGAATTTTCTTACTGGATTCATCAAAGGACTCATACCAATCACAAAGTGGCTTGAGATTTCCATATTTCACTGTTGCATTCTCAGCTTCCTCAACAAACATACTGGGTTTGTCAACTTTGGCCTTTTACTTTTCTTCTTCTTCTTTCCCAGAAGATTTTCTCTTATTCAATTTGACAACATGAGTACCAATAGCCTTTATCTCCCTTACTACTTCTTCAGAATCAGTTTCTTTCTCTTCATTTGTAGATACAACTTTGTAAGCTCTTGTGTTTTTATTCTTCTATCTTTTTTGTAGAAGCCTCAGCTTGATTTGATTGAGTTGCAGAGGAGCTTCTAGTGTGAGGAGGAGATGTTCTTGGATTGGCTGATTCTACCTTTTCTTTCTCCTTAGCTGCTTCAACTTCTTTTGTTTGTCTCCTCACTTCTCCTAGTTGATGCACAGGGATGCCAAAAATCTCTACAAGGGATTCTATCTCTTTTCTTACCCTTATGGATATCATGGAATTTTTCAATTCTGAGTGAACTTGTAAGCCTTTCTCAGCATAAGTACTGAACCTTTCTTTAGCTTGATCCAGTGGAAAATTTAGCAGGTGTTCTGCATACATCCTCAGAATGTTCTCATCTAATTCATAACCCATAGGCATGATCCAAATTGTTCTAGGATTAGTAGCTTCCATATGGCACTGGTCAATGTCTACCATGAAGCAAATAGAGTCTTTGTATTGTTCCATAATTGTTGTAGGAATTCTTTCTCTTGTGTGCACTAAACTCTAAAAAAAATTCAAGTATCCCCACAGGATTGTATTGCGGGCTTGTCGATCACCCAATCCACATAACATATTCCATATCTGAACAACTATCGGCATATCATTACACCATTGAACTTTTCTAGCTCCTGGTACTTCACCCAAGAAGTAGAAAAATAAGCATATCAACAAGTTACCATACTTGAATGTGTTCTTCTTATCCTTCTTAATTTTTCCCAAATTCTCCATTAACTGGCTTTTGAGCAGTTCACATAAATCATAGTCTACATTTTGTTTGACCATTTCATATGATGCATAAATAGTTGTGTAAGATACAAAATTCTCCTGACTTGAATGATAAATATTATAGCCGATAATCATTGATGCAAATTTTACATCCACTGCAGCAATATCGTCTATCGCCATTGCCCTTTTGTCCCATTTTGAGCCTGTCGCTTCAGTAAACTTATCATTCTTTACAGACTTCAAAACTGGAAGCTTACCGATGGAATTTAGTCCTGTAACTACACATATAGCTTCTTTGGTGATTTTGAATGGCACATCCAATCACATGAACTCATCATGGACATGACTCAATAAATATCAAACCCATTCATCTTCTTCAAACACAGGGAATTTTGAAAATTGCATAAATTTCTTATCTTCTAGGGTTTTGAATTCCAATTTCATAGTAAGATCTTCTTGAGTTATATGATGAGTGTACAAATCTAGAAAATGTGAGGTTCCCAAATCTTTAATGTTTGTGTGCACATAATCCCTAATATCCTCAATATGCAGGACTCCGTACGACACCGATGAAAATGCACCTAAGGGTTTTTATCTACGGACTTATACGGAGCCATTTGAACTTTGGACATGACCTATCCTTAACTTTGACAACCAGAGGAGTAGACATGATTGCAATCACAAAAATTTACAGGTTTTCAATAAATGCCTTTTGGGGACAAGAACAAAATTTGATTACAAATTCTCCTTTATGGTTGAGTCTCTCCACAAATTCGCAATGATCACCTCAGAGCTCTCCAAAACGCTTTTCTCCAAATGCAATATGACAAATGAGGGTTGAAGCTATTTATTTTATTGTCCACATACATAACTCTTTTACTTTGCAATAAATTCTCTTTCCCTAACTCATTCGGTTTTCTTCCTTTCAGGCACCGAGATAGATGACTCTTATGTGGATCGCTAATATGCTTCACTAATACTTCTAACTGGTTGAACAACATCTAAAAGGTATCAACTCTCCTATTGGACATGTTCGGGTTCCAATATCATTCACCTGCAAGAGGGGGTTTTGAGAGTTTTTCTTGCTAGCTCCCCCTATGCCAGAGACCTAAAATTAATTCCCTGAGGAATTACCAGAAGTTGCTTCTGGTGTAGGTCCATTTCCTTCTATAGAGGGATTCTTCTTCACCAATTTCTTCTGCATCTGCTTTTTTATCACATCAGTAGTAACTTTTCCTTTCCCTTTAACATCCTATTGCATGTTTTGTTTTACCAGACCTCTTCTGTTCCAATAGAATCTAGCGATGTGGCCAAATTTGTTGTTGTTGTAGCACACAACATTTCTCTATCCAAACCAGTTGTTCCACTGACTTTGTCTTGATCTACATTGGTTAGCAATATGTCCAAATCTATTGAATGCATAGCATCTGACATCTTTATGAAAGTTGTTCATCATAATTTTACATTCACTTGACTAATGACCATACTTATAGCAATTAAAACACTGACCTGAAAATGATGGTCTACTTGTATTCATTCTACTCCTACACTGAGAATCCATATGACCAAATTTGTTGCAAACATAACAATAGCCATTAAATCTTTGAGCATTTGGTTGCCTTACCAGATATCTTATGGTTCCTTTCATCTGACTTGTTTGAATCTTCCTTGTCTAGAATTCCTTTGACTAGATCTAAAAATTTCTCCTTCTTCATATCCAAGACCTCATATGTCACCATCAGTCTTCTATCCTTTGATCAGCTCATCAAGTTTGGCTGAGCTTGCTCTGAATTTCTCCTTATACTCATTTTCTATAGCAAGTTCATCTCTAAGGTCATCAAGCTGCTTTTTAAGCATTTCTTCATTGTTCTTGGATTGCTCCAATTCATTATCTAATTGGTTGCATTGTTTAGAATTTTCCTTCAAGGATTGTGCAAGCTTTTCTTCATTCTTCTTTCTGTCCTCAAGCTCCTTGGTCATTCTCATCATGGTGGATTCCATTTCTCGCTTCAAGGAAGCATTTTCCTTGGAAAACTTTTCACATTCTTCTGTTTTCTTCTTCAGAGTCAGACTGAGTTGTTCATCTTCCATAGCTTTGTTCTTATGTTTGAGCTAACCACACAATTCCTTTCTTTTCTCCCTTGATTCATTGATCTTGTCTTTTAGTGACTGGATGAAATTTTCTGCATTCTCAATATTTTCTTGTAGTTCTCGATTCTCATATTTTATCTGGTCAAGATCATCTAGTGCCACCATAAGTTGTTGTTAAAGAATGCTTGTAACCATTGAAAAACACTTTCCAAGATCTCCCTGAGCTGTAAGACTTCTTCTGAGGAACTAGCTCCGATACCAATTGTTGGAAACAAGCAACACTGAGAGGGGGGGGTGAATCAGTGTTGAGCAAAAATTCAACTTTATTGTTCTGTGATTTAAATTACTTAACCATTCAATAAAAGAAACATGCATCAACAAAAATAAAATAATCTCAACACCATAACACCGAATTTTTTATGTGGAAACCCTGTTAGGGGAAAAACCATGGTGGATGGCCAATCCACAATATAATATGAGTATACCCAAAATAAGAAGTATAGAATGGGAATGCACTTGCATTCAGGCTCACTTCCCTACAAAGATTTGGAATAAATCCAAAAGAGTGAACTGATGAAATAGAATCCACAATGCTTGATTATAGTTTTAATTTAGCTCTGATGACAATCTGCTATCCTTCAAACTGATTCAACAATTATGCTCTGCTCTACACAATTCACACTACAAAAATATTAATGCACAAGTGAAACTGTACATAATCACTTAATCTATCTTCCTGATGATCACAACACACCACCACACTACTTTCTCACACACATCAAATGATATATCAAATCTCTTATATATCCACAACTAGAAATACAATCTCTATAGGTCGGCCTTAATAAAACTTGAAAATATTATTAATTTTTGGCCCAAAATTACAATTGGATTTTCAATGTGGATCTAACATCATCGACTAGACTATAGCTGAGACCCATAATTAAATGTTTGAACATAAAGACATTTTAAATAATTCCACTTTACATATCCACAACGTGCCACATTCACTAAGTCGGCTACAACGAACAAATAGACATAAAACATCCTACCAGACCTCCAAGCTCATACTGCAACTAATGCAACATCACAAAATTCAGTAATAAGATAATATACGTGTTCACCAAGCAATCCTAGGGGTCCACAACACAAAACGATGATCTGGTGAAGTAGACAGATTGACTGACTGACCAGATACACTGTTCTTCTGATATTCTGTCTGTAACACAGTATTGCACTTTATCTGTTGGAATGACTAGATACAGATTTGCGGACCATGAAGATGACTTCAGTTGCCATCAATGACAACACTGAGAGCCATATTCCAGCTGGTCATTCCCTTGGGGTGAGTACTTTTTCCCACCAAGGCAGGCACTCTAATGGGTGAACACAAAAACAAATAGGTTTGGCTTTCTGATCACCAAGTTTGCACACGGTGAGAGCATAATACCTACCATCCTTCAAACACTAAGACATGTGGTTCACTTACCCTCTAATTAAATCTATGTGAGAAAGACAATCATTCTTTTTAGAGCACCAAACGAAGTGTTATCTAATCCAAAGCAAATAAGATTGTGGTTTCAAAATAAAGCCTTGGACATTCAAACCTACAAAACCACATATTAGTAGTTTCAAAAAATGATCTTGGACCAATGAAAAAGTTGCAAAAACCTGTTAGCGCAAAAGATTAAGAGCTAGACTAGAATTCAGAAATTAAGAACTAAACTAAACTAGAAAATAAAGAAATGAGACTAAACTAAAGAGCTTAAAAGAAATTAAACTAACAGCTTGATTTTTTTTTTTGCTTCAAGAGAAGTAGTTTTAAGAGCTCCACTTCAATGCCACATGCTACAAACATAAAATTAGTAACCCAAAAAATCTACTCTATTTGCACAACCTAAAAGAAAAATTAAAAAAATGCTAAAATTGAAACTTTATACCTAGACGAACAATGCATCATTCCTTTCAGCAGTTGTGTCACCGTGATGTGTCACACATAATCGATTGTGTTGCATTTTTGAATTCAAATTTCCCACCCACAGATGCTTCCTAGAGATGTGTCATTTCTCATCAAATGTGTCGTTGCATTGATCAGTTGTGTCATTTCGTGGAAAATGTGTTGCCGCTTCTATCAGTTGCATCGTTTCGTACCTAAAATCTGCAAAAACAAGCAAAAATCGTACGAAAATTTTACAAAACCAGTGCTCGCGTCAGGTTCGCCAATGTAAGATGAGGTTAGAGAGTTCCTAGCCTAGAATAATTGAAAACCAACACTTCTAGACTATTAACCACACCTAAACAAGAGAACACAAATAATGGAGAGAAATCAAGAATGTAAAACATAAAATGAAGAACTCCCCATCATGGTTGATTACTTCTCTTGTCTCTCCTTCTTCTTATGCAATCTTTGCCCTCATATTTTGTAGTAAACTTGTGCAAGTGCCTGCAAATAGTAAGCAAGAAAGTCAGAGATAATGGCTGTTAAATTGAAAATGGGAGAGGAAGTTTGCTTTTATAGACAACCATTCAAATGGACAGTCCAAATTAACCTTCTAGAAAAATTCCAAGATCAACGAATGAGGATGCATGAGAGGTAGGTTACGAAATGGATGGCCAAGATTGAAATTCTAGAAAGATGCCAAGATCAACGATTGAGAAAGGAAGCACCAAGAATATGCCATTCCTGGAAGGATTATGACAAGTATGATGCCGACAACTATGACGCCTGATGACAGCAATGAAGGCTATGACAGGGCATCTTTGACCAAAAGAGGTGCTTAAATAATTTATTTTAAATAATTTATTCGAAAATGGAGAAAATGGACAAGTGGCAAATAAATAATTTATCCAAATTATTTATTTGGAGAAAATGAAAAAGGAAAATTTAATTAAATTAATCAATTTAATTAAATGGGGAGATGGAAATTAGACATGGATAATCAATTTGAATTATTTATTCAAAAGAGAGGAATGCCACATAATTAAATAATTTCAACAATTATTTAATTATTGAGGAAAGGGGGGGATTAGTGACGCAATTAAATAATTTTAATTGATCAGGATAGAATAGAGATGAGAAGGTGAATTAATTAAATAATTAAAAACTATTTAATTAATAGAGGAATGTGATCGAACATAATTAAATAATTAAAATTATTCAATTATCGGAGGACAATGACCAAGAAAAATGACGCTTGCTAACTTTGGACATTTTTCGGTGTCTACACCTAAAAATTCTCTTCACTACCTTCACATGAGTCTCTTTAGGTGTTGCCTAAAATATGGCAACCATTCTAATTGCCTGGATAATATCCAGTCTAGATGTTGTCAAATACAACAAACTACCAATCGTAGACTGGTACAACATTTGATCTGCTGGAGTAAACTCATCATCCTTTCTCAACTTACACTATGTAACCAGAGGTGTTGCAATAGGTTTGCAATCTTCCATTATGAACTTGTTTAACATCTCCTTTTTGTGTTGTGAGATAAAAATCCCTTTGTCTAATTGAACAATATGCAATATCAAGAAGAAAGAAAATTATCCTAACATAAACATCTCAAACTCATTCTGCATAGCCTTTTGAAAGTTCTTGCACATTTCATCACTCTTTCCACCAAAAATGTTGTCATCAACATAGACCACAACTATCAACATTTTTTCTCCTTTTATTTTTATGTACAATTTTTTTTCCACATAGCCTCTTTGAAATACTTGTTGTTGCAAGTATCCATCCAAACTTGCATACCAAGCTCTAGGAGCTTGCTTGAGACCATACAAATCCTTCTTCAATCTACAAACATAATCCAAATTATTAGTGCATCAGAATCCTTTTGATTGCTCAATATATACTTCCTCTTTAAGCTATCGATTCAAGAATGCTAACTTCACATCCATTTGATACACATTGAAATTATTGAATGTTGAGAGAGCTAAAAACACCCTAATTGCCTCCAATCTATCCATTGGATAAAATGTCTCCTCAAAATCTATACATTTAACTTGAGCATAACCTTTACAGACAAGTCTTGCCTTGTTTTGAATCACTTCACCTTCCTCATTCAGCTTTTTTTTGAATACCCACTTGGTTCCAATCACATTTTTTCCCTTAGGCCTCGAGACAAGTTCCCAAGTTTCATTCCTCATGATCCAATTTAGTTCCTCTTCCATAGCATCAATCCAACCTTGTTCATTACTTGCTTATTTGTAAGTATTAGGTTCTATCTTTGATAGTAAAGAAAAATGTACCTATTCTTTTTATCTTTCCTTCCTTATCCAAGTTAGAACCCCACTATATTTTTCACCAATTATCTGATCTACATAATGATTTTTCTGAATATACTTAGTTGGAGTCTTGAAAAAAATTCCTCTTCTAGTTCTTAAATATTTCTTTGAATTGATTCCTCTTCCTCTTCAACTTCTAGAATAGTAGTACTCTGAATAGTTTCATCAACCTTTACATTTGCACTTTCAATTATCCTTTTCAACCTTTTGTTATAACATCTGTAAGATTTTATTCTTAAAGAGTAACCAAGAAAAATACCTTCATCTGACCTTGAGTCAAACTTACCCAAATTCTCCTCATCTCTCGTGATGTGGCACTTGCTTCCAAAAATATTTATATGTGTTACTTATTTTTGTCTTCCTTTCCATAACTCATATGAAGTCTTCTCTATCTTGCACCTGATATGAACTCTATTCAAAATGTACGTAGCTGTCTATGTAGCTTCTCTCCAGTCCATATCCGACAAACTTTCTTGACATAACATAGTCCTTTCCATTTCCTATACAATATTGTTCTTTCTTTCAACAACTCCATTTTGTTGTGATGTTCTAGGAGCAGAAAAATTCTTTTGAATTCCATGCTCTTCACAAAATCTCTCATACTTCTCAACTATAAATTCTCCACCTCTATTTGATCTTAGAACTTTGATTCTTCTTTTGGTTTCATTCTCCACCATAACCTTGAATTCTTTGAACTTCTCAAAATTTTATTATTTCTCTTTTAGATATGTAATCCAAGTCATCCTAGTATAATCATCAATCAACATCACAAAATGCATGTCTCCTTGTGGACTCTTAGTCCTCATTGGTTCGCATAAATTTGTATGTACCAAATCCAATGGATTTGATGTGGAATACTCCTTAGATGGATATTTGTTCCTTGTCTTCTTTCCTTCATGACATGGATTGCAACTAATTGACTAAGGTTTCTTGATTCTTGGCATATCCCAGACCAAATCTTTTGAACTAACCTTGACAATATCATCAAAATTCATGTTTCCTAACCTTTTGTGCCAAAGCCAACTTTCATCCTTCTGCATATTGAGACATCTCTTTCCATTCAACTCAATGAGGTGATAAATATCACTATTTTTCCTACTTCCTTCCACAATCAACTCACTGGTACTAGATTTTCTAATTTCACAACCACCAGTACTAAAGGATAACTGATATCCCTTATCCCACATTTGACTGACACTCAAAAAATTATGTTTTAAGCCTTCCACATACAGAACATCATGTGTCTTTTCCTTACCACCATCAAGACTTAATTTAGCCTTACCAAATATTTTAGCAATATAAATTTTTCCAAAGGGTAACTAAACCACCTTCAATTGCTTTGAAATTCATTAACTTACTTTTATCTCCAGTCATATGACTAGATCAACCGCTATCAATAATCCACAGGTTCTTCCTTTCCTTCTAAGCATCTAATGTTGTTTGTGTAATCAAAGACTTCTTAGAATTCTTCTCTTTTGAAACCTTCTTCCAAACCTTCTCTAGAACATCATTATTTTTTTCTCTGGTAACAGGGAACTCGCAAAATTTCTTATGCAGTTCCTTGAAATATGTCCAAAATTGTTGCATTTGAAACATATGATATTAAAATTGAACAAAGGTGCAAATAAATTATTATCGACAAAGTTATTTCTTCTTAGGTCAAAAATATTTTATAATCCACATCCTTATGCCCATACTCATTACAATTGAAATGATAACCAAAAAAAGAAAAACTTGATTTGGTATTGTATCCTTGTCCTCTAGGTCTCCTTCTCTTGTTCTGCACTTGAAAAAATCCATCATTTTAAGTCATGCTTCCATTACTTGTTGATGTCCTCTTTGATTTTGAAATTTCAAAACCTGTCACTTCTGAACTTTCCTTAGTACTCTTCTCTGACTATTTTATCACCTTTTTCTTTTGATCATCAAAGCTAATACCGGTTTTGTCATGCAAAACTTTCTAACCTTCCAATATCTAATGTAGGGTTCTAGTACTTTTACTGAACTTCAACTGCAACTATTGGTTTACCTTCTCAAGCTCCTTTTTGGCTGCAAAAATCTCTGCTTCAAGTGTTTCAAAATATTTGTCTCTTGTAGATAAATTCTTTGTCAAAAATTGTTCAACTCTTTTTGCTTCTTCTACCTATATCTTCAGAGAAACAATCATATTTTCTACAATCTTCAAATCTTTTACTATTTTCTCGCTGGCTCTTAATTCTTCTGCAATTTTGATATTCAACTTCTTAATTTCTTTTCTATCCCATAACAAATTATCCACAAGATCTACTTCTTCTTCACCTTTTTCTCTGAAATTCATTTCAACATCACCATCAACAATTTCAAAATCCATGAATACAAATTTTCCATTTTCATCACTGGATGCATCTTCATCATCTTCTTCTATAAAATATTCTTCTTCTTCATCATTAGTATAAAAACTCCTATGCTTTCATTTTCCTTTGAATCTTCTTTGAAAAGACTTCTTTCCATTATTTTGATCATCATTATTAGTATTCTTATGAGGACACTTAGCCATAAAATATCCAACATCTCCACAATTGAAACATTTGAAAGTTTTGTACTTACCAAAACCTCTTTACAACTTTTTGAAAAAAAATTCTTCTTCCGGATTTGATCCATAATCAGAATCTTGACCAACTTGCTTCAGAGATACTCTAAAAGCAACTTCTTTTCTTATAGAGTCCCCACTCTCAAATCACGTCTCAAATGTACTTAATGTTCCATGAAACTAAATCAACTTTAAAGTATTCACATCTTTAGCTTCTTCAATAGCATACATTTTAGGATCAAACCTTCTAGGTAAGAATCTGAGTACCTTGTTTACAATAGTCTTTTCCTCCAAAGTTTCACCAAGACCTCAAATATGATTTACAATTTCATCAACTCAGAGCATGAATGTAGAAATGTTCTCATCTACTTTCATCCCCAAACCTTCAAACTAAGATTTGTAAGTCTGCAACTTTGCTTCTTTGACTTTTTCATCACCTTCATAGATAGTTTCTGACCTTTCCCATATTTTCTTTTCTATTTTGCAATCTATCACCTTTGAAAATTCAGTGTTATTCAAACCACATAAAAGAACATTTCTATCCTTAGCATTGATTTCATAAGTTGTCCTTCCAATCTAATCCCTAGGAGGGTTTTCAAGTATTTCATACCCCTCTACAACTGGATCCCATAAGTCCATACCTAAAGCCATAAAATATGACTCCATCCTAACTTTCCAAAAGAAAAATTAGATCCATAAAAAACTAGTACTTTGTTTCCAGAAGAACTATCTTATGCCATTTTGGATCTACCTTAAGTTGTTAAACTCTTTCAAAGGAACTTGGCTCTGATACCAATTGAAGGGCACACAATCTACTGAGGGAGGGGTGAATTAGTAGATCCAAACGATTACAACTATTATGAAAAACTTAACAACCTCTTTAAAGTTTTTCAACATGAAGAGCAATATACCATACAAGCTAGTAAGTTAAGAAATTAAAGCACAACACAAGATAACACATAAAACTATATTTTTATGTGGAAACCTCAGAAAAGGAAAAACCACAGTGAGAATCTCTCACAAGTAGAAATATAATAAGAGAATATTACAATATGGAGTAGGCACCAACCTACTGGAGACACCAATCCCCAAAATATTTGGTAGGAACCAACCTACAGGAGACACCAATCCCTATTGGAACAATACATGTAGAATAGAAATCCTACTAAAACATAAATAATGGCAGATTTGAAATATAACTCTGACTTGCACCAGCAAACACACTAATATTGATGCTCACACTTCTATCACATACCTTCCATTCATTACACAATTGTGCATCCCACTATTGTACTTTCATTGTAATCATTAATTACATTTAGACATACATAGATGAACTGAGACTCTTATATGCATCTAAACATTTGAAATATATACATGACACTATAATAACACTCTTATATGTCGATCAGGGATCCACACTATAGAGGAGGAGGACCGACTACTTAGGACCCTGAGTCACAAGAGGGTCTATTATAATCAATTTCCCTAATCTACCTCATACTAAGGGATTGTATAAGATATTCTTAATGTTTGAGAGGGTGAAAAGGAAGGACAACTGATTTGTCACTATCCTCTTATCAACCTGAGAGTTTAAGAAACCAGGTGAGTAAATTCTTGAGTTTAAAATGTAACCTAGGAAGCTCTCTGCCAAAGGACTCCATCATACAAGATGGACAATAGCGCAACATGTTGGCATCCTAGTCGGGTGTTGGTGTCTTTATGGATAGGGAGTACGAAGTACAATCAAAACTTAATAAGGAATTCACTAACTACCTGATAAGTGTAGTTTTATGCAATGACAGAAAACATAAAACAACTGAAATACTAAAATAACAAGAAGAATACTTTAAC
Organism: Sequoia sempervirens; assembly: GCA_007258455.2. Taxonomy (NCBI): domain Eukaryota; kingdom Viridiplantae; phylum Streptophyta; class Pinopsida; order Cupressales; family Cupressaceae; genus Sequoia; species Sequoia sempervirens. The sequence goes on from VDFB02270651.1 coordinate 330,577,432, forward strand.
TTAAAAGATAAAGTGATTAAATATAAAATAATGATTAAGGGTGATAGAAATACAACTCACGGTTGGTCCATCATCCTAAAATCTCCATACAAACAAATTACATATACACAATAGAATGGGGAAAAATGTTGAGGATGTTTTGGGGATTTCCATTGTCAAACCCTCGTTTTGATGTTCCCACCTCCATGAATAGCCAAAATAGCCACAATAGAGAAAGTACAATAAAGGAAAGCACTTAAAGGAAAAATACCAAACAATTCTAGCAACAATATGCTATGTAAATCAAAAAATGATGCTAAATAAAATAGATATCACCTCCCCAACAAGATGCCCTCAAGCACATGAAGGCAGATGCAAGCTTGCAAGTTTGTAGATGCCAACGTTTCTACAACAATGCTAGGATTGAAACCAATAGAGTGTTGACTTGGAGCTTCAAAAATGGTGAGAAAGTGTTGTGAAATGCTCAAGAAAGTGTGAAGAAAATCAAATGAGTGTGTAGAGGATGAATTGCATGAAGAAAATCATATTTTGAAGGTGAATAGGAGCCCAAAAGAGTTGTTCAAGTTCATTCAAGGGCACAAGGGTGTTACGCTTCATCACCAATGGAGAAGTGTAATGCCTCTACAAATTCCATAGGTTGTAATCCTGTCAAGATGGAAGCACACCATGTAGATGTCCACACATTGCACTAGCATCCCCGAAAGAAATTCCCCACCGACACTACAAACAATTGCCAAGTGGGTGGAAAGTAGATGGATGAGGTGGAAAAGCATCATCGAGTATGATTTTTCTAAGGTAAAGGGGTGTAAATGGGGAATTTGTAAGGGGTGAAAATCTATTCCATTACATTTTTTTCCCACTTTAGTGAGCATATGTGCTACCAAATGTGAGGTAAATTAGATTGAAAGAGTTCAAAGAAAATATACCTGAACTGTCGAGGAAGCAGATTGCAATTTGACTCACTTGAAAGCACAGGAAGAGAAGACGGCTCCATAGGTACTCAGTACTAAGGAGAGTTGAACAAAAGCATTGTAGGTCCACAAAGTTATGGAAGGTGAAAAAAAGAAGCTCTGTAGGTACTTGATCCTACAGAGTTGAACAAAGAGATTCTACAGGACGTGAGTTCTTTGCAGGTCCTCGGACTTGTAAAGGAGGCGCCCCAAAATGCTCGGTCCTGAAGGAAACCAGATGTAAGAGGCTCCATCAATTCTAATGGGTCCTTACAGGTGCTCGGTCCTGCAAGGTCGATTGAAAATAAGCTCCATAGGTTCACATGCAATGCAACATGTTAATCTGTAGATAAAACATGTTAGATATCAAAAAGCCATGCAGGAAAATAGGAAAACAGTCAACAATTGAAGGAGCAGCTTTCGAAGGGATCCCTCGGGAACCCTTTTGGTAGGATTTCATTAGGTCCTAACACTTTAGTTGATAAATACATTAATATATCAACCACCTTCGAAGGCTATATGCAATTAAATACATCTTGACTATCTCCCTCAGGTTTCCTGGATGTTGGATAGTTGAAATAAAACTCTAAACTAAGAGGCCACTAAACTTAGAAAGCAGGAAATCATTTATCTAGAAAGCTTGAAGGAACTAAACTAGAAAGCATAAAACTATAAACCTAAAAATCATAACAATTAAACTAGAAAGCATGGAAATTATTAAACTAAGAAATGTATAGAATGTTGAAGAAGTAAAGCTTGTAAAGAAACTAGGAAACATTGATCTAACAAAGGATAACAATCTTAACAACTAACAGAAAATGATTTAACAATCTAAACCAACTAAGAGAAGGTGCTCCAGAACTTCAGACACTAAAATCAAAGACTATAGACTCAACTACAACCCGCAGGATTAGTCTAGGAAGAATTACACACATGAAAATAAACTTCAATTCCAATTATTATCTACTAAATGAAAGTACAAAATTGAAAGTAGAATACTTATCTATCTAATCTACAACCCCTCGAGTGGCCAGTTCTCAGGTTCTCCTACGCCTAGCTCAGATCACATACACTAGTAACTCCAAAATTACTTCATTCAAAATAACTCTATTCACATTACTCAGTAACTCCAAAGGTGATGGGAAAAACTCATTTTATTGATTTTAAGAGTGTAACTCAGAAAACATAGTGACAACATAACGATATTCTTCTATATATTATCGTTTTCAATAGTTACATATTTATATAAGAGAAGCTAACAAAATCCTACTTTTTAGTTGGTAAAGTCTTCAACTGATTGTCAAGAACTAACAGACTTTAAATCCCATGACATGAAACATTAAAGGGGCTCAACACGAGCCATAAAGTCGTTAAAATTGAAAATAACAGAACCTACAAAAAATCAGTCCATCATGTATGCTCCTAAAGTTTTGATGCCCATTTTCTCATCTTCAATGGTGTTGAAGTCTGTGTTAAACCTCTTTGACTGGCATGATAACTGATTGTGGAAGTTGACTTGTGCAATGCTAAAAAACTAAACCATTAAATCAGCACAGGTTAGCTTATTTCAACTAATTCCAAGAAATAGAGATTGTACGCCTTTTCACATAAAGAAAGCAATTAATTATCCTAAAGACAATTAATTGGAAGGGTAAGGATGGATGAAAGATGTGAGGTTAAGTATTTAGTCCATTATATTGATGGGGTTATTTTTATCTCATCATTTCCTCCCCTTCCTAAGCTTGAGTAGGTCCTCCTGCTCTTTGGTGTGCTCTCTGCCCTTTATTTCCCCAATTCTTATTCAAATCCTCATATTTAGCACTAAGATCATACAAATCATCTACCTCTTTATCCAATTCCTATAGTTTCTTTAGAAATCCCTGATGAAAAGTGATCCTTTGTACCTGTTCATGGGTGTTTTGCACACTTTCTCAACACAGGCAATACACGAATGCACTACCTCTCTTGAAAGGAAATCTTCCATGACGAGTTGCTGAAAATCTCCCCAAGGTCTCTCAGGTGTCAGGTCATGACTTGCATGGAATTCCTCAGTTGATTGTGATGTGATTTTGTTGGTAATCGTAGGGCGGACTTACATAGCTGGATGCGAGGTGGATCTTCAAATACGAAGTTTCTAAGATGGAGGTCGAATTTCACTTTGCTGTAGGTTCAGACAGCGGTCCAAAACTTTGGTGTTTCTTCAATTTTGGCTTTACAATGTGCAATGAACCTTGGTATAGGTTATTTCTAAAAAATGGGAAAAATAGCGGGGAAGATGGAAGGTTCCTGGACCTGCAACTAACTGTGAACAGTAATCATGGAGTTCCTGAAATGGACAGCTTCCTAGAAAGAATATTCCACTTGACCAGAAATCTCACAGTCTCATGGAATTTGTGCTATCTTCTAAGGTTTGAAAATATTTCACCTTTCATTCACCATTTGCATGCATGAAAAAAGATAAAAGTGAGGAGTAGCTTTTAATTTAAGCCCAGACTAACTTTACACAACCATCTACCAGCAGCAAATAGCAAAAAGTATGGACTAAGAAGGCATCTACAGAGCAAGAATTTTTGCAACTACAGAAGAACATTTCTAAAATCTATCAAAGCAAGAATACGGCTAACTAGAACAACAATACAGATCTAAGTAAAGCATCGAACAATGGAAGTTGAATCAAGTAACATGTGAAAAACTCAGAAAATACACCAAGTCAATGTATTTTCATTATAAATTTCTGCAACATGTCTTTACAACAACTCAACTCCCTTTACAAATGAGAGGAGAGCCCTATTTATAGTGCCCAAAAAGTTAAATGAATGGCCAAGATTAATTCTCATTGTGTGGCCAAGATTCATTACAAAATAAGGTTTCACCAACCCCCAATATATTACAATTTAAAATTACATTTTGTCTTCTCCCTATTTCGTCATCTAGTGCCAGTCACTGTAGCAATTTAGTCCTTTTGCTGATTATTGTTTTACTATAGCTACTCGTTGGGGAGCTCTTCACTATCGAGAGGGTTGTCCTCTTGCTTCTTTGAAGCTATATACTCTATGAATTTTAGAATGACCAACTGGAGCTTGTCTATCTCAATGATCTTATATCGCAGCATTTGATAGCTCCATTCTTTGGCATTATCTTCTAGCTTCTTCTAGTCCTCATCGTACTTTGTGCCCTGATCCCTGAATAGCTCATATTGATCGAAGGTACAGGCAGCAAAACTCATGAACTCCACCGTTATTTCACTAGACATCCCATCCTCCATCTTCTTCTGGAAGTAGGGTTTTACCTTTTCCAGATCCATCTATACTATGGGCATGTCATACTCTGTCATCAGTTTGAGGTATCAAGCGCATTCCGCTCTGATTTCCTTGATCCATTCGATGTCCGGATCCACTTTACTCATTATTTTCTCCACCCTTTCCTTCCAGTTTTCAAAGTCTCGCCGCCACACGTCCATCAACCAGTGATCGCCCTTGTTGAACGCAAGCTCCTTCTCCCATGTGGCTTTTGGCAACTCAAGGATGGCCTCGATCTTTGGAAAGGTAGAGTCGTATGTTGCAGGGAAGTTGGTGCAGAGCTTCCTCATGCTTTCCAAAGATAGCTACAGATCCAAGAACTTGTTGGCTGTCCGAACAGCCCGGCTAATATCCATGTTCCTGACATACAGGACTTGCCGAAACCAGCCCTTTGTAGTCTTTTCTAAGTTCTTTCTTCTTTCCATCTTATCAATTTTTTCTTTGGACAACAGTTGGGGTGGAGCCATGGATGTGGTAGGCAGGTTATCCACCGAAGACCATTGCTGGATGTAATCCGTCAAAGCAGCTACCTATGCTTTAAGCTCATCTTTCGAGACCTTGTCCTGCTTTATCAAATGCACCACTATAGCCACTAATTCTTCAAGGTGTCCTACCTTCTATTCTGTTGATCGTGTTTTTTGCACAATAACAGCCTAGACAAAATATGGTATCCTATCTCTCTTGAAAGGTAAATTTGTATCGGCAAGCCTCAAGAGATAACCCTAAGGTCTCTAATGTCAGGTCTTGACAGTACATAAACAACTCGGTAACAAAATGTGAAAATGTTGGTAATCACAATGGGACCTTACTACAAGCAAAATATTGAATCAATTTTATCAGATCTAACAATCTGATGATACTTCATCCCTAGATCTAACCCAATAATCAAAGAAATAGAAAAAGACAAGGGTTTCGAAGAGATTTCTAAACCTAAGATTAACAATGAAAGTAACCAACACTCGAAATGGACCAATCCCTCAAAACTGATCTCTGCTTGACCAAGATAAATCTGCAATCTCACAGAAAATAGTGCAATCTTTTGAGGTGTTAATATTTTCAAATCATGAACATTCATTCAACAACCCTATCGCAGTTGAAATAAACAAATCCTCACAATCGAACTAAGCACATTGAATATGAAGTCCAGGCTAACTTTGCAAAGCAACTAACAATCAATTGGTTGTGAAAAGTATGGACTGAAGGATTGCTGCAACATTCAAGCATTAAATCACAAACATTATTGAACCCAAATCTAATCTAAACATTAACCTTCTCAAAGAAATTTTAAAGATGGCATAAGAAGAACCATGCAAAACAAAAGAAGACAAGTATGGCACCAAATCACAATGTCATTTCTTGTATTCAAATTGTTCACTGTAGCAATAATTCTAGCTCTTTGTTACAATATTTTCTTGAGGGAAACTACTTCCTAACTTGCTTCTAACTATCTCTATATTCTAGTTACAAATTCTAACTATCTAACCCACCCCCCACAAATGAGGTGAAATGCCCAATATATAGAAACCCTAGGAGACCCGTCGGCCCAGCAAGAGCTTCGTAGCATTAAATCGGCACCACCAGTCGGCCGAGAGAAAATAAAAATAGAACAAAGGAACGCATTAAACGCACAAACTGCTCCCAGGTCAGCCCGGGATTCCCAACGCAGCTCGAACCAATGCGTGCCGAGATAATCGGGAAGCACAAATCACGGTGCAGTTGAGCATTAACTACCTTCCCCTTCGTCCTTGTTCTGATCTAGCAGCTCATGAACCTTTAGAAGTGTCCCATCCACGTCGGCTACTGGCGGCAGAGGAAAAACTCTCAGTCAGTTTTTGATGGATGCAATTTGTTCCCTTGAGTGTTTGACCGACTTATCCCAGTCCACCTTATATGTCATGTACTTATCAATAACTGCGAGGTAGGTGGCGGCATCGTCCAACTGGTGCTCAGAAATAGAATCATCATCAAGTGGAACATAAACATCCTGCCATCAACTTCTCAACTGCTCCAGACTCAAACATTCAGGAGCAATCTTCCTTCGTCCTATCATAATCTCGAAAAAATCAATGCAACCACTATAGACACCATCTAGGGTATCATCAATCTGCCTTCTTTGTTTATAAATCTTCTTCAACACTTTCTGCCTGATTTGCAATGCCTCGAACCACTCCCAAGGTTTGGTAGCCCTAAAGAATGGAAGGATCTTGTCACTCACCAATCTGTCTTGGGTGTATTCCATTATAGTCCTGGTTTTCTATAGTAAAAGATCTATATCCTCCCTATCTTGCGCTAGCACCTGCTTCAGCCAATCCATCATCCTAGCAGTATCCTTCCCTATTGATAGGATTTCCTTAATAGCTTCATCACCTTTTACTTGCACTCCTTTCAACCAATTGGCAGTGGCAAGGGTGGAGGCTTTCATCCTTTCTAGCTCGGTGATGGTCTCTTGAGGCAGAGGATTTGCAACAGAGGAAGAAGGGTTAATGGATTGCAGGGGCTTCATTAATTCCTCCAAGCATTTCCTGAGATTTTCATTTTCTCTCTTCAGCCCCTGCTTGGTCTTCATTTCCCTCCTCAGCCGGCCCACGATGGCTGCACTAGAACCCTCATAATCCTCAATGTCCTGCTCAACTGATGTAGGCCCAAGATTGAAATTCTGAACATTATAGTCCTTTCCAGCCATATCATCTATGTTTTTATCTGAAGCAGGGATGGCAACGTGAACAACTCTATTTTGAGCTTCATCTCTTTCAATCCTTGAGATCACTCTAGCCTTCTTCTTACCTTTACCTTTACCAATCTTGGCTAAGACTTCATCCCAATTTGGTGGACTATCTTCTACCACTACTTGCTTCCTTTTTATTTCTCTGTCAAGCCATTCTAGAACAATAGGCTCCAATTGCACTTGGCTCAATCCTGATTCTTCTTGTTGGTCTCCTGATATTTCCTCCTCCAAATTTAGTTTCTCAGGAGTCTCATCCTTATTCCTTCCCTCCCCGATGTGTTCCTCCTTATGCTCAGGTGATGGGACCTTTTTCACCTCCTTCTCCTTTGAGGGAGATTCAACTCCTTTATGTGTGATTGGGGACTTTGCATCTGCAACCAAGGGAGACTGCATTATCTCTTCAACTTTAGCTTCTGCACGGTAAAGGTCACCCTCATGGAATTCCTCTGCCTCAGTATTTGGATGCTCCTCAATATTCCCTACCTCACCTAGTGCACTTTGGGCCTCATAAGAAAAAGGAACATCCTCCTGCTGTCTCTCTTGGGGAATGACAGGGGGAAGGTCTACTTTAGGCGCACTGTCCTTCGGAGAAGGAGTCCTAGAGCTCCTTGTGTATACTTTGGCCTTCTCTCCCGAACTTTCAACATTTACCACTAGTGGAGTAGCTTTTTCCTCCCCAGCCTTGGAGCTAGCCTTCTCTGACAATTTTATAATTCTTCTTCTTTTGGGCATAGGATCACCAGCCTCAGGATTCTATTTTTCAGTCTCTTTTTGCTCAGACTTCTTAGTCCTTGTCCTCTTCTTAGCTTTTGGCTTCCTCTATTTTTCTATCTCATGGACTTCTGTTTCCTAAACACCTTTAATCTTGGTTTTGAGTGGGGAATCCAACTTACCCTTGCCCTTAGGATCCTGCTCAGTGGATTCTTTAGAGGTGGAGTGGGGATCCAAATCTCCCATCAGAGCATAGGTGCATTGTACACCACTATTTTCCAACTCCCATATTTTGTGCTTTAGCCACATCCTAGTGAATTTGATAATTGGATCCATCAGTTGTTTTAACTCTGTCTTTTCCTCTTCCAACCAATCCACATCACCAATTGGTTTGTCTTTTATGGCCTCATAGGCATGATCTTGGATCAATTTTCCATCATCCTCCAACTGATCAGGAACTACCTTCACATTATACAATCGGACTGACTCAACTGGAAGCCGAGAGAATTTCTTCTTTCTAACTTCAAATTCATCACTGCAGTTGGCCCAGTAGTCCTCCAAATTCACCTTATGGCTATATTCTCTGTTGGCTTTCTTTTGAGCCTCTCCTGTAATATCAAATCTGGACCTCTTGGAATGGAGAGACAAGCCAAGAGCACTCAATTCCTCTTTTGAAGCCTGGGCGGAACCAATGGAAGGACATACCTCTCCAGTGCCAATCCTTAGTGGGAAATCTCCACCAAAACCAGTCTTATGCTTTTCCTTCTTGACAATGGCATCGAAGTCACAAATCTGCCTGGTGACTTCCAACAATATAATGTGATTAGTGGGGTACCTTAGAAGTCTGTATGGGGCCCTTTGGCAGCCATCAATCCAAATGTAGGAGAAGGTTGGGAACTGAATAAACCATGCTCCATATTTCTTGATGAGTTCCTTAGCTAGATCTGAAATCCTGACATGCTCCACCTCCTAAAGCATTCTAGTAATATGCATGGTGAATGCATCATTTTCCCTCCTATAGTTTGAACCTCCTAAGTGCAACTGAGGGAAAACTTCATAAATAATATCTTGTTTGAAAATTCTCTTTGTATCTAATCCTCTGTAGGGATGGAACCTAGCAAGTGCATAGACCAAATATGAGGTCATTGTGAAGGTCTTTGTCTGCAACACATTGGACAATTGTTTATGAATTACTTGGCTAATGACCCCTGCCCAATGGTAATTAATCTTTTCTTGCTCCATCCTCCCAATTGCATGGCACATCCAATTCTCGAACGTTCCAGCACTCTTCAATCCAACCACCCTGCTAAGAAAGGTGATGGCATCATAGTATTCCTTCTTGAATTTTGCTCTGTACAGCTGCTTGGGCAATTTTGAGTAGTGAGACTTTGGCCTCTCTAGCCAAGAATTGATAAATTGTTGTGACTTCACAGTCTGGTCATCATAGAACTCCTGAGCTGCCTCAATGGTGAATCCCACCACATGAGACCGGTCTGGCATATCGAATGTTTGGGCAATGGAGATAGGGTTGAGAATGGCAACAACTCTCCCTTAGGGACCAATTATCCTCTGTGTATCCTGATCATAGTGCCTGGACCACTCAAGGACTAATTCATAACACTGCACCGTAGAAGGGAAACTAGCTACATGGGACAAGCCTAATTCCATCATCCTTCTAGTCACCAAAGGAGGATCCTTAGCTGCCATCCTTGCTTCAAACTCCTCATAGTCCCAAAGGCCAACATTTGTATCAGTAACTTCTGACTAGACAGAAGTGATTTTACTCTCAGGGACCTTGCTCTTATTGTCCAGCTTAATCCTCTTTGCATTAGAAAATGAGGAACCAGTTGTTGCCTTGCTTGATTCAGCCTGCACTCAACATGGAAATCATATTAAACTACAGGAAAGTAAGGTCAATCCATCAAAACACCATTAGAATGCATCCCATATAGTCAAGGTGTTATTAAAATATCATATGAAATGACCACAATAAATTTTGGGTTTCAAGACTATCCGCGGAATCTGAGCCAGAGAGTAATTTCGGGAAATTCTAGACTGATCAGATTCCAACGGAATAGCCAGGAAACACCTACTTAACCCTTAAACCTGATCATTTTCATCAATAAACCACATGGGAGCTCAAATATGTCATGAAATAATCATCAAATGTATCACAAATTATAAACGAATCCAATTCTTTCATGTTCCTTTACATTTCATCAAATTTCGGGAAAATCCACCAGAGACAGATTCCAGCGAAGAACGAGCCAAAGAAGATTCTCAGAAATTAGGGAGACAACGGATTTCAGAGAAATTCGGACCTGACGGACATCCGCGGTTAAGGAAAAGTTCCAAACCAATGGAGATTCCCGAAATGAAGGTTTCGACAAGAGTTGTGAGCTCACCGAGAAGTCTCGGCGAAGGCCGCGAAGTCACATCGAAGGATGCCATTATAATAGGTCTCGCCAAGACATGGTGGTTCTAGTGTAACGTCTCACCGAACGAAAATATAGCAAAAAATACCGATATGATCACAGGGTAGTCGGGGTAAGATCTCAGCAAATTTTCTTGGTCTCACCGACTAGCGATAGAACACGAGAGACCTTCGGTGTGAGAAAGACACTATCACAACGAACATATGGACTTAGGAAGGCTTTCGGTGAAACATTTTGAGTTCAGTTAGAGGTCCCAGCGACTACGTAATGTTTCACCGATGTAGAGTTCTATTGATATAACCTCTGGCCGACAATATGTGGTCTCCCTGAAAGAAGATTTGGGCTCGCTAAGAAAAGAAGGCCTCGCTATGAAGTCCTAGCAACCGCCGGGAGTCTCACCGAAAGCGAAGGCCTCAGCAAGAGCTGAATATGTTCGGTGAAAGGTCTCATCGAAAGGGGAAGGTCTTAGCGATAGAAAGGAAAATCGGCAAGATGAAAGGAGCTCGGCATGAGCTCTTGGCGACGAGGGTTTGTCTTACCGACAGAAAGGCTTTCGGCGTGAGAATTACAGCATCCAGACGATCAAATACAAACCCACGAAGGGCTTTGGCAAGACACAGGATGACCGATATGACATCTCCCCGACCTCGAAGGGTCACAATGACTAAAAAGAACAGAGCTCGATGAAAGCAAAAGTGCTCGATGGGAGGTCTCGGCGATGGACGGATGTCTTGGCGAAGCAAATGAATATCGGTAAAACCACTGGATCCTGCTATGACCTCTTGCCGACTAGGCCTTGTCTTGCCGATGGCGAATATGAAAAAGCATGTCGATGAGACATTTTCTTACGGGGTGAGGTCTCGGTGAATCCTCTTTGTCTCACCGACTAGTATGCATAAAAGACTTCATCGGAGTGAGAAACGATATTGTCACGGCGATCCAATATGAACTTAGGAAGATCTCCTCGGTGAACTATAGGGTGGTCGATATGACATCTCTCCGACCTTGAAGGGTCACAGCGAAGAGATTTCGGAAGGGATGGAGAGTCTCGATTTCACCCAGACACCGAACCAATCAGGAATTTCAAAAGGTTTGACTCAAGACCAGTCAGGGATGAATCTTTCATATATTTTCTTTACATTCTAGGTCAATTTTAAGATGAAATCACCTGATATGGCACTGCCCTAGGTTTAAAACCCTACTCATCCGCCATTAGCGCACAAGCAGGTTCAGAATTTAGTTGTTTCAACTATTAAGTCATCACTAGGGTTTACAAATTACTCTCAGGCAACATTCATTGAAATGCAAACAGACAAACGAACTCAAAACTCACTTGGGAGATGACAAATGATGCAATACTGAACAACCCTAGCACGAAATAAACAAATACATAGGAATTTGAATCCCACAAGCTCTCCCAATACCAACGTGCCATTCATAATTCAATTCAAAGTAGAGCAATCAGACACATACCATTACAAAGCGGCAATTGATCCCAGAGTCAGCAAAAGGGAAGAGAACGGGGTCCTCAAAGAATAGACGTAGGAATGCACAAGAAACCGTCACCAGAAACCACAGTTTGCCCGAATATCCCCAAAACGAAGCCAATAGTTCAAAGAAAAAACTCTAAGGATGCAGATCTCAACTCAGACAATGGAAAATAGTGAGCATAATGGCACAAAAGATCTCAAAAATCAAATGAAATTTGGCCTTCAAAGCATGTACGAAGCCATTAATGCAATTGATAAGACAAACATGAAACCTGCGAAGCTGACGACAGGGCGGAATCCGGGAAAATACAGCCCATTCAGAAATTCACGAACACTGAAAAATCCCCGAACAACAAGGTCCAACCGGAATCCAAGCAGGATTTGGGGAAATCCGACCAGGGTGGAAAATCCTGAATCTAGGAAAAATCCCGAAATTCATCCAGAACTTAAGATTTTTCAATGAATAACCTAGGGGAAACACTTAGGTGTTCAAAATAAATATTTCAAGCACATGCCTAGGTAAGACAAAACCTCAAAAGAAAGGGCCAAAACACCAAAATCGAACCGAAAGAGGGTCCCTGCTTTCAGCGGGGCGTGTGTGCGAAAACTGCACATGTTCCCTAATAGCAGTTCCTAGATCCATGGTGGAGATGTTGTAGGTTACTCCCTCCTGGCCTACCACAGGCGTTGCTATTGGCACAGCTCGAGACCCAGAGGAATCCATCATTATCCTGGATCTAATCTTAGGCTTCTTCTCTTTTCTAGTTGTAATTTGTGCTTTGGCTAAGATAACCTTCAACCTCGCTCTGGGGTCCTTTAGTACATGAGTTTTCTTTTCAAGTTGCCCCTCTAGCCATCCAGGAATAACAGCCTTCTCCTTAGGTGATTCATGATCACCTTCACCCCCCTTGGCTAAGGTTTTTGTTTTCTTATCTTCTGGGGCCCTTTCTTCCTCCTTAGTGGTATCTCCTTCTTTTTCATCGGAGTCCTAGATGAACACGAGGCACTTAATAGGAGGCTTGGTAGATAATAGCTTCTTGGGACTTTCTATCTTTTCCATTTCCTTCCTCTCCTTTCCTTCGGCTTGCTCAACCTCGTCCGTGCTCCTTGGGCTGCTTTATTTCAAGGCTCTTGACAGTTTGAGCCTCACCCTCAGGTTTATCTTCCTGCTACTATCCCTCTTCTTCAATGGGTGACCTTTCTACCTCTTCTTCAGTACCCTTCGGCCGCTATGCCATTTCTTCCTCCAAGTCATCATCGAAAGTCTGCATGATGACCCTACCACCGGCATCCTCCTCCTCCTATTCCTTCTTCCTCGTAGGCCACCCTGTCGATTATGCGGTGTTCATACTCGTGGTGCTCATGGTATTCATCAGCCTCCTCAAATGACCTCGAGGCTTCCTGCTCCCGTTTCTCCAATTTCTTAGAGATTAGCATGGTGGCCTCCATAGCCGGTGGCCCCGTTGGAGGTTGCGAAGGTTTAGCAGTAGCTAGGACCTGCATAAGGGCTGCTTGAAGAGTGGGATCCATAAGGATCTGAGAGAGCTCAGAGGGGATATTCTGCATATGTCTTGAGAGGGCCTCAGGCACGGTGGGAGCGGGTATTGGTGTCGGCATTGCAACTAATGGGAGTGACATAGTGGGTGACATGGTAGCGAAGGAAGAGACAATTACTATTATAGGCTCAGCCGGAGGCGAAGGGGCAAGATGGACAGAGATGTCCACCGTGGGTGGGGAAGTGGTGATCATGGCTAGGGAGGTAGATAATGGGGCAATCAAAGCAGGGAGAGCCAAAAGAGGTTTAAACTATTCTTCACATTTTCCTTCTTCCCCTTGGATTAGGAGCTGCTTTGTGGTGCCTCCTATTTGTTTAAGACTTTTGGAGGGTGAGCCCTCTAGATCCTTCCTTGCATAAACCTTGGGGTCAGAAGACTACTATGTTTCTATCTCTTTCCTCTTCTTGGATCTGGTAACCAGAGGAGAATTGAATGTCCTGCTCGTTGAAGTGGTGGCAGCGGCGTCATCCATGGAACTTGGTTCACTCTTGAGTCCTCTGTATGTAAGGACCACCCCTTGCGGTTTTAATCAAGCCACTTGTCCATCAACCCACTCCTTGGTACAGGCCAAGATTGGCTTGGTTATAATATTGAGGTCATCGGCCTCTTGCTCATCCTAGTCTATTGTTGGTATCAGAGAATTGGCGATTGCGGGATACTTGGGGTCCATCACGGTGCTTTCATCCTCCTCGACTTGATTTGGTATGGGAAATGGCTGCACCATTCTTATAAAATACACAGTCATCCGCATATAGTGCTTTGCACGCACTTCCTTATCATCCTGACAATCCCCCAAAAAGTCCTCAATGTGGTGTAGATGAGCGAACCCCGGTCCTAGTTCCTTCATTACATGCCCATATGGGTCCATTCGCGGGCGAGTAGTGTGCATGTGAAAATGATAATCTTTCAGTTCTTCCTCAAAGTTACTAGCGCACTGGGAAGTTTGTAATTTATACATGCCCTGACCAAGAGTCATGGGATAAGAGATTCATGCTACGTGTTTGCTGTTGAAGACTGCATGTATGTGTTGGAGCTGTCGAGAAAGCTCCAATAGGATGATCCGGTCGTTGGGGTATCAAAGCAACTTGTTTGGCCTTTCGATGAAGCCTTGGGCATGGATATATGTGAACTTTGGATATTGAGTGAAGAGGAAGGCATACTGCTTCAAGAATGCTCGAGCACTGTGGGAAACCCTTCTCTCAAAGTCCCTAGCAATCATTCTGATGATATGGCCAATGAAGGTGTCATTTACCCTACAATATTCCTTCTTGAAGTTTTGGTACTGGAGCTGGGGGTACCTGTCATAGACCTTCAATCTTCGACCCTGCTCCTCATCTGGTGCCACAAACAACCCATTGTATTGTCTCTAGTTCGCCAAGGAGTAGACAAGATACGAAGTCATGTAGAACTTTAAATTTTTCTTGACATTGATGAACTACTCATGGAAGCAGTCGCTTATTATACCTCCCCAATAGAACGAGGTCTTTGTGGTGATGTCCTCATTCCCAAAAAGGATCTGTTCGATGAAGTACACCATCCAGTCCTAAAAGAAGGCAGTCGTAGGGAGACCCATAACCCTGCTTAGCATTGTGACCAAGTTGTGGTAGTCTTCATGGAAATCATTGTGAAAGAGTTTGTGAGGAACCTTCGCAGTGCTGCCCCATTTTTCTTTAAGCCAATGTTGATTTATTAACCTTTTGCAGCCTGTCGGGTTGTCATCCCATGCTGCCTCGAATTCCTCTATGGTAGGTATTTCCATTTCTTGAAAAGTGGGAATATGGAAGGTCTTTTTGATTCCTTCAGCCGACATTTCGGCGAGAATGTTACCATCTCTGTCAATTATAGTCCTTGTGTCCGGTTGATATGCCTATTGACAAGCCATGACTAGCTCAAGGGCCACGAGGGATGGAGGGAAGCCTACAACTTTTACAATTCCACTTTGTCTGATCAACCTCACATTCTTGGTCATCAGATTGACCCTGACCCTTTGTGTAAACTCGTCAATATTGACATGGCCTATATTGGTGTCAGTGATTTCTTTCTAATCCATGGTAACCTTTGAGTGCAGAGGTTCACCCTAGAACTAGTATTTCATTTGGTCCTTGTCCTCTTTTCCTCGAGGAGTCTTGCCCGACTTCTTTCCTTTGTCCTTTTCCACAGCTGCCCCCGAAGGCCCTGCACCTGATTCCATATATTCTGCAAACAAAGGTGCAGTTAGTGCAATTGATCATGAAAGTCTTCATGTTAGTTGAAATCCCATGGATGAAATCAACTTTAAATAATTTATCGTTCATAAAATGATACTTCTACTTCCTGATGTCATTAGTCTTTTAATTGAGGGCTTTCAGACAATCTGGGCCCAGATGCTCGGACTTCCCTAGCAGGAATGTTGTTTTGGAAAGGAAAACAAGGCAGAGCAATCCGGGAGATTTCTCCTGACTAAATTTTGATAGTTCAAAAGGATCATAACGAAGTGGGTCGAAATTAAGCATGTGGGTCGAGATCAGATTTGAAAATTGAGGTCATTTGGATTGATTTAGGAGCATTCAAAGGTACAAGGTCGGAAAGCCGTCCAGAGTCAGCCGTTTGGAACGTCCGAGCAGAAACGGAGTTCCGAGGGTGGAACTTCGGGGTCTAGGACCTAGCAGGTCCAAGGGCGGCTGGCAGTTTTGTAATTTAAAGCATTCGGGCCTAAGGATTCAAGAAGCTATCATTCCTTCGTCGTTCGAGATGGTGACCATCGGGTGGAAGTCTAGAGGGGGAAGCCCAGAAGACGGGACCCGACATTAGGGTCGAACGCCAGATTTCATTTTGAGCTTCGACGGTGAGTAGGGAGGCGGAGCCCAGAACTCGGAAGGGCGGTCGTGAATTTCCCTTTAGGAATGATGGAGGAGGGACAGAGTCCTGGGGGTCAGAGCCCAGAAGGGGAGAGGGCGTTCAAAGTTCAATGCCGCCCAAGCGGCGAAAGGAGGCCCGAGGGCCAGGAGCCGGGAGGTCACCGAAGATTCACTGTTCGGAAAGGTGAAGATGGGACAGAAGTTCACAGAAGGAATTCCACATACCGGGACCCAAGGACCTGGATGGCGGTCAGTAAATGTCAACTGCAGACGGTGATTTACTAGGCAGGCCTCGAGAATCGGGCAGACGGGGACCTTTTGCCATTTGAGAACTGCGGGAGCATGACGGACTCCCGGACGTGGAAGTCCAGAGCCGCGGGCCCGGGAGGCCAAAATGGAGGTCGTTTTGAGACTTCAGTTTGCGTGCCAAACGGCGAACCGCCGGTGGAAATCAGATGGTCCGGGCTCGGAAGATCGTGCAACTGCTTTGAAAATTGTGGTTATTTTGATAAACCCCAGCGGCAAAAGAAGAGTCTGGGCCCAGGAGGGGCGGATGCCCTTACGTGAAGAACAGTCGTGTGCGGGTTAAGCCCTGGATCAATCATGAGGGAGCTACAGGGGTTTTCTCAAGTTTTGAGGATGAGGGTTTTTTTGCGTTGTGTCATGTTTTA
The DNA here is from genome assembly GCA_007258455.2 of Sequoia sempervirens. Lineage (NCBI taxonomy): Eukaryota > Viridiplantae > Streptophyta > Pinopsida > Cupressales > Cupressaceae > Sequoia > Sequoia sempervirens. The sequence continues at coordinate 330,594,106 of VDFB02270651.1, forward strand.
TCTTTTTAATGTATTTTAGATCCGAGTTACTTATCACATTAGGTTTAAAATCATGAAAAATTGCTTAGGGAGAGCAAACGGTAAACCTACCTTGGACACTCGATGCGGAAAGGTGTGAAATCCACTCACGATCGACAAGTGACGGCAACGGGTGCGAAGGTGACGACCGACGAAGACAGGGATCCTCTCTGGTAAACACTTTGACCACTCTCTGCAGCACTAACAAGTGAGAATGACAGGTCTGGGCGAGATATTTATACTCCCATCGCCATTAATGGCTTCATTAAATGCAAGTACGGTGAGCAATTGGGTTGGTGGATTCAAATCCACGGACGGCGGTGAGAGGTTCGAGGCCCAGAGGGCGGAAAGACGTGGGGCGATGACCATCTTGGAAAATTCAGCTTCAAAATCACTGGCGGCAAAAAGGAGGTTGGGGCCCGGAGGGCGGAGTTCTGCCAGAGGTCCGCCGTTTGGAAAGACGAAGCTCTCACGGAATTTCGAAGATGAAATTCTGGTGGTTCTGGCTAGGAAGGGGCAGAAGCACCGGGAAAATTCTTCAACCTCCACTAGACGAAAAATGGAGAACCGAATCCTAGAGGTCGGGAAGGTGGAAGTCATCCGTCGTTCAAGACGGCAGACACGATGGGGAAACCCGACGGGGCGGACCCGACCGAGCCCGAGGCCGCAGACATGGGAAAATTGCCAGGGAGTCAACTTATGATGATACTTTGGAGGTATGCTAACCACCTAGGACACCAAAATGGGGCACACAAAATGAGGCAACGACAAAAACAACCCGGCAGGTCAAAAGAAAAAGAGGGTCCTCATTCTGAACAGGGCATGTGTGCTGAGGGCACAACAAATGACAACTCCACTAGGGAATGCTCCCGAGCCTTCTAAAGATAAATATTCATCCGAGACCTAAAATATCTGGTTTCGTAGACCAGGAATGGGCTTCCAAAGGTGAACTAGGAGAACGGGATCCTTAATTGGGTCAGTCTACAGGACATCTCAGAAGTGTGTGTAATGAATTCATTCATTTCCATGGGATGGTGACCAGGGGCTGCTAATCCAACCGAGTAAGCTACATAAATCGTCCAACACTAAAAGTAACCTAGACATTGCTCTGCTGCTAGTCAAGCGTCCATAGCCCTAACGAAATTGTCGCTACAATCCCACAGACATTGCTCTACTGTCAGTTGGGCGTCCATAGCCCTGGTAGAGTTACTTGCACACCCATATGGTCATTTAGTTTTTAGAATTCCTTTTCTCTTTCATTTTGATATTTCTTTCAATGTATATTTTCTCATTTATCTTTTGCTCGACCGGGTAAGCACTGAATCCTACAATGGGTTTGGGACCACAGTGGTCACTGGAGCATACTTAAGATTTTTCGCTCACTAGGGTGTCATAGCAACCATGGTACAGTCCTTTAGAAATAGTTATTATGTATTTTGTGCAAGATCCGAGATGTGTGTAAAGAGATCCAACGAAGGGTCGAGTTCTAAGGCAGAGTTCAAACAAGGAGATCATTCATGGGCAGTCTTCAGAGATCAATGGTCGAGAGTGAATGTTTAGCCGAAGAACACCAAGGACGGACAACAAAGCAAACCGTTCGTCAAGCGAGCATGACCACTGCAAAGGGGGCGAGGGACATCCTTTTGAAACAAAACAATCGGGGAAAAATTAAAAGGAGCGACGCAAAATAGGAAAATGCAAGCAAACCAAAAGGGCAACCTACCCTAACCTATATACAAACATTTACAAAGACAAGCTCAAAAGAGCTCAAGCCTAGAAGTAATGCTTCAAGTGCTGCCCGTTGACTGGCAACGAAATGTTTTCACCAGTTAAGGTCTTTAGGCGAAAGGCATTGTCTCCCAAAATCTCAGCTATTTGAAAGGGGCCAAGCCAAAGCTTCTCGAATTTGTTGTCCCCCTTTCTTTTCATGGGCATTGTCCCAATACAGGACCAAATCTACAATTCTAAAGGCTTTGATTTTGGCTTGGTGGTCGAACCATCTCTTAACCACGTCCTAATGTTTGGAAAAAAATTCTATTGCATGGTCTCAGACTTCCTCTAAATGCAAGAGCTCAGCTAACTGAGCCTCTCTATGATCTCCTCCCTCATAAAAGTTGTTGATAAATTACAGAGTGAGAATCTTCAGATGGATGGGAAATATGGGTTCTAGGCCATAAACTAGATGGAATGGGGAATCGCCAAGAGAAACTTTATGGCAAGTGCGGTCTACCCAAAGGGAAAAACGGAGCTGGGTATGCCAGTCCTTGGGATTCCTATCTAGCAGTTTCTTGATCATGGTAATTAGGTTCTTATTTGTGGACTCAGCGAGGCCATTGCCTTGAGGGTAGTAATTAGATGAAAACTTAAGGGCGATCCCGTAGTCAAATGCCCAACTAGCAAATTTCAATGAAGCGAAAGCAGGTCCATTGTCACATACCAAAGCATAAGGACAACCAAAGTGATTTAGAATGAAACTTTCTGAAAATTTAGTGACTACTTCAGTTGTGCATTACTTACATATGATTGCCTCTATCCACCTAGTGCAGTAATCAGTTGCGGTAAGAATGTACCTATGTCCCGCGGATGATGGAGGGCTTATTGGACCGATGAAATCAAGGCCCCATTGCACGAACAGCCTTACCTGCAACACAGGCTGCAGTGGGGCAGCAACATTCTTTTCCTTGGTGGCGGTTGTCTGACATGTGTGACATGAGTGAACATGGCAATGGGCATCTTTGAAGACGGTTGGCCAATAATATCCCACTCTCAATATCTGATGTGCAGTGAAGGGACCGGATGCATGGCCAGTGCCAAATTTGTTATGAAACTCTTTTAAGACTCGGTTTGCCTCCTCCTTACCAAGGCATCTTCAGTAAATACCCTCATGATTTCTCTTGTATAAAATGGATCCTTATAGCATGTAATCGTTGCTTTTCAATCTAAGAGCACGCTTTTGGACTCCCTGCAGGTGAGGCAGACACTTGTGGTTCAGCAAATAATAGGCGACATTCTCGTACCATTCTCCTAGGGAAACATCCTCGAGTTGGTACTGTTGCACAGTGAGCTCGAGTCCAGCCTCTATTGCTGCTTTAGCAATCATACGGGTAAGTGCTTGTCCTCTCACCAGCCTCATTGGTTGGATCTCCATGTCATATTCCTGAAGCAGGGTGACCCATTTGGCTCTTCATTCACCCAATTCATTTTGCATGAGCAGCGTTTTCACTACTAGGTCGGGGACAATGGAAAACACCTTATTGCGCAGGATATAATGCCAAAATTTCTTCACCCCTCTGATGCCTGCTTTTCTACATTGTGGTATCGCAATTCAGCGTCCTTCAAGGGAGCACTCATGAAGGTGATCGGGTGCTCATTTCCTTCATCGTCTTTTTGAGTCAAGATGCTAGCACAAGAATGTTCTGAAGCGAATGAGTAGATATAGAACGGCTTCAGATAATTTGGGCTGACTAATACAGGTGCTTCAACAATGGCCCTTTTGATTTCTTCAAAGGCTTGTTTGGCTTTAGGAGTCCATTCAACTTTGGCATCTTGTTTCAACATAGCATTGAGGGGTTTAACAATCTCCACAAAACCCGTGATGAATTTCCTGATGAAGTTGATCTTTCCAAAGAATGATTTTAATTCTTTCTTGCTGCCTGGTGGTGGGATTTTTAGCAAGGACTGGATACGTTCAAGGTCTATGGAGATTCCCTGTTCAGAAATGATGTGCCCGAGCAATCTACCCTCAGTTACGTCGAAGATGCACTTCGTAGGGTTAAGGGAAACTCTAAATTCTCTGCATCATTGAAACACCCTGCATAGGTCGGAAACGTGATCACTTCACCTTTTACAAAACACAGTTAAATCATCCATGTAGATGATTATGCACTTGCCAATTAGATCTTTGAAGGCAATATCCATGGCGCGTTGGAAGGTGGCGCCAGCGTTGATGAGCCCAAAAGGCATTCTCCTATAAGCAAACGTCCCCCACTTAGTGGTGAACGTTGTTTTATGATGGTCTTCATACTGTACCATTACCTGGTTGTACCCAGAGTACCCATCGAGGAAAGACATCATTTGGGAGCCATTGACGGTCTGCAGCACCTCATGCAATGAAGATACTGGATAGTTGTCATTTTATGAAGCTCGGTTCAAATTGTGGAAGTCTACACACAATCTAATCTCCTCATTATTTTTTCTAACTGGGACCAAGTTGGCCAACCATGTAGAATGCTTGACCAGGAAAATAATCCTTGCTGAGAGCAACTTATGCACCTCTTCGTAAATGACGGGTTCCAACAAGGCATTGATAGGATGTTGTCGCTGGCAGAAAGGCCTCACTTCCGTCTTGAGAGGTATGGTGTGCATGATGATGGATGTGTCATATGTCTTTAAATCCTCATAGCTCCATGCCACCAGATTGTGGTACTTCTGCAACGCATCAGTGATTCCCTTCTTTTCCTCAGGCGTGCACACTTTGCCAATAAAAAAATTCTTAATTTCCTCGGTTGTCCTGAGGTTGTGAGCATCGCACTGGTTGTTTATGACTTCCTTCCTTGTTTGTTGGTTCTGGTCTCTGAACTGATCCAAATCAAATATACATTCTAGCTGAACCATGCCCCTGGGAATCTTGTTGGTTTTGAGGTTAATAACCCCCCTATATCCAATTCGGCCTCCTGCGGATCTGCTTCATCAATTATTTGGGCAGCGAAGACATCAGAACTCGTGATGAATTCTAGGATATGTTTTTCATCGTTGAAGACCTGAAAGTGAGTAACATTATTCGGGACAGATGGCATAGATGTCAACTTGACTGTAAATTTCTTAAGCCTAGACAAAGAGAAGGGTTGAAAAGTGCTCGCTGCTTGAGCCAAGGCATCAGCTGTACGATTCTGAGAACGAGGAATCAATTGTATATTTAATGCATCTAAACCCTCTAAGAGATCCCAAACCCTGTGCCTATAGTTTACAAGCCTTCTATCATGGCAGGAATACAATTTCCTAACTTGTTTAACCATGAGTTCTGAATCCCCAAAAACTTGCAACATTTTGACATTTTTCTTCAAGGCCATGAGAAGGCCATGGACTAACGCCTCATATTCTGCTACATTATTGGTGCAATAAAACTGTAATCTATGGGCGGCAAGAAAGGTCTTACCCGTTGGGCTGATGAGTTCGAACCCAGCACCAGCTCCTTGTTTTGACTTGGACCCATCAAATCAGAGTGTCCAAAATTTGGAAAGTTCTTTGACTTCGGGTCCAACTAAGTTTTTACTTCCTTTAGGCTGGATGGTTGCCTCCATAATCTTAAAGGGGTCTTTTAGCTCAGTGTACTGATCAGCGGGTGGTTTTGCTAGCGCCTCCTTTGGCATCTCCGTCTGAGGGGCAGCTAATTTTTTAACATGTTCTACTACTATTTGACATAAGCAGCAATTAAATTCAGAGTGGGCTGCATTGTGAATCTTGCACCAGTTTGGCAATAAGAGATCCTGGAAATTCATTCAGGCACCTAGGCTAAGTTGGTCCCTAGCGCACTTTTCTATGAACTCTTGGAAACCACTGAGTAGTCCCCAGTTGATGCCTTCATTGGGTTTATCATCTGACTCTACCAACATTTCTGTACTCAGAGGTATTTGAGTAAAATCGGTCAGAGGACTGGACAACACTAAGAGTACTTTGGCAGCACTTTCTTCCTGAGGCTCGAATTCATTTTGGCAGGCGAAAGGACAGTAATTTCCTAGTTTCGTCTCAACAAACAACACTTCATTGATATTATTGTATTTTGTGATCATATATTTCATACGGGGTTCGCGGTCGATACGGATTTGATTTGGCAGCCCCTTCCATGGCAACCACATGTGAGAAAGGTTTATAGCAATATATCCATTTAGTGCCTTGGTGAACTCCCTCCCCAAGATGATCCCATATGCGTTAGGAATGTCAGCCACTTGAATTTCGATAACTTGTTGTATCCTTGGGTCGACAACAATTTGCATCGGGATCCGATTCATTTCTCCCACAATTTTGATCTTTGTTTTGTCTAGCTGGGTCACTTTCCTCCTAGAGGGCATGGAAGTAATTCCAAGAGCCTTACATACTGCCAAAGGCATAACATTGGTAGACGCTCTTGAATCAATCAAGCAGTTATGCAAGTTCTTCCCAAATATCTGAATGGTAATGAGGAAAGGAGGGGTTTCAAGTTTTCCTTGGAAGAGGCCCTTAGGTGTGTCTATGTGAGCGACTTGACCCTTATTCTTATCACTAGCTTTATTTTTGGTTTACCTAAACGACTGATCCTTTGAAACATGCCTACTGTTATGATCTAGTTCCTTTTCCATTTGCTTACCTACAGATTGATTTATGGGAACATCCCTCCTTTTTCCGGTATTATCCTATATCACCGGTTCTTGCCTAAGCTCTTCAAAGGTAACTCTCTCAGCTGATGTTTTCTGCGTTGTACTGGAGGATGGGGTCCCATTGAGGACCCTAAAGAAAGTGTGCCTTACGACAGGGACTTTGAGTAGTTCAAAGGTAGATAAACTAATTTTTACCCTTTTGAACTCTTCTGCCACGTATTCACCCATTTGCTCAATTTCCGAACTAAAGGCTTGACCTATTGCAGAGCTAGGAGGCTAGACCTTTCTTTGGCTAGACTGATTTTGGGGTTGGACTTGAGGCTGATTTTGCGCCTGATTTAAAGGCTCGCCCTTGTCGAGATATTAGGTGGGTACATGGGGAAGTCTAGGGTTGTTGTTGGCATTAGGGTCAGGTGGGGTAGCGAAATTGTTCGGTAGAGTAGAGGTTGTAAAAGGTCCACCCACCTGCCTATTTATGAGGAAGTAGGGAGTTGATCTTTGATGGAACATGTAGACCTCATCTACGTATGGTTCTTCTTCGTCTAGCGGACCATTGTCTACTGAATTGAAAAGCTGAGTCAAACTTTGTTCGTTACTTACCTCTTGTACTTCTTCACTCCTAACAGAAGCAGGCTCGACTTTGGGCTCGTTACAATCACCCCGCGGAAACAACACTTGGTTGACCATGAGACAGGAGGAATCATATGGCTCAGATGGGACGATGTCCCTACATCCGACACTATCGACTGTATTTTGCACTTCTACTTGGAATATTTCAGTAGTTGTCTAGAATTCAAGGCAATCCAACTCAGAGTGTCTGCTGGTCTTGTGAATCTAGCACCATCTAGACAAAGCTACCTCCGCAAGGTATACCCCACTAGTTGTCTTTTCATTGCTTTTCGGTTGGTCAAAAGGCGTAGGGAACCCTCCGTTATTGGGCCTTGTATTCCACACATGATTCTGCCTCTGAGAAGGTCTCCTTTCTGAACTTTGATTAGTGTTTTGTCCCCTATCATAATTATGCCCAGAGGAAGTGCTTGCTTCTCGGTTATCCCTACTGTCCCTATTGTCTCGGTTATTCTGATTAAGATTGGCCTGGAGGTTACACTAGGATGCCTGTAACTAATTATTTTGATTTTTTAGGTATGTCATCTTTGTGGACATTTTCTTTATCATCTCTGTCAGTTCCTCTAACTTGTCTTTCCCAATCGTGTTGCTCGGCTGCGGTGCCGGATTTTGGAAAAAGACGGGTGGAGCTACCGGCTAATTTTGATGTGCTGGAGGAAATTCTGGCCCCGATAGGTACAACGGTGGTTGGGGCTGTTATGAATACACTTGCTGTTGTGGGGCACCTTGAGAATAGTTGTGCTTTGGTTGAGGCTGCAAATAGGAAGGCACGTGAGGTGCATAATTTAGTGGTTGTCTTAGGTGTGGGACGATGGGTAACTGAGGTATATGGTTCATAAGAGGGGTCTGATGAGAAAAGGCCTGATTAAGCCCTTGAATCTGCATCGGGTGAGCTACTGTCCCCAAAGAAGGCAGCGGGCTGGAGATATTCTGCCCCAAATATGCACTGGCCACAATAGCCTCTGTATAGGCCGTCACTAATGAGGGAGGTGGCAGATGCATCCTTTTCACCAGGGCTGATGTGAGGTTGTCCAATGCCGCATAGTAAACCGGGAGAGCTGCAGCATCATTATGAAGGTATGGGTCCTGAAGCCTTGTAAAGGCACAATGAAAGTGGTCATTGAAGGACCCAATGGGTTCGTTGACTTCCCTCCTAACGGACATAAACCACCTAGATAACTCTGAAGGGTTGATCGGGATCTTATACTTTTGCAGAAATGCATTCTTCATTAGATTCCATGACGTAACGGATCCCCTAAGCAGATTGATGTACCAATAGAAGGCTTCTTCCCCCAACGAATGCAGAAAAAGGCGACATGCAACATCCTTATGGTCAACTTTCATTTCAGTGACTGTTGTCTCATATATTTTAATGTATTCTTCAGCTGTTCTCTGTGGGTCACGAGGATTAAATTTTGAACAGAAGCCCTCCGGATTCTTGGGCATATCATGATAAGCGACGAAGTGTATCGACGAAGGATTATGCGCCAACCAAGCCATGGCGGGAGGCCGAGGTGGTATCTGTTGTTGAAAAATAGCAAGTTGGGTGTGCGTCTGCAATAGAATAGCGGTCTGGGACTGCACCTGAGCTGCGGTCGTTTGGACTATACCTTGGGCTAGAAGGGCCAGGAGGGAAGCAATCCCTTGGCTGCCGAAGATGGGAGGTGAAAATGCGGTTTCAGATGGTCGGGTGGAAGATGAATGCCAGTTGAATGAGGGTGAAGGGTGGGTGGAATGGAGGAAGAGGAAGAAGCAGTGCTACTTCCCTTAATTCATTTTTCCCTTCTAGGAGGTTGCAACTCTTGGAGTTCTCCCTTATTTGGTGTTGACCACAAAACTCTTTGAAATCTTTCTGGGGAGAATGATCTGATTCGATCTAGCTTCACAAGGCCCTCCTTCTAGCGCCAGTTTTGTTGATGGGTGTTTTTCACACTTTCTCAACACAAGCAGTACATGAATGCACTACCTCTCTTGAAAGGAAATATTCCACAGCGAGTTGCTGAAAATCTCCCCAAGGTCTCTCGGGTGTCAGGTCATCATCACTTGCATGAAATTCCTCAGTTGATTGTGATGTGATTTTGTTGGTAATCACAGGGCAGACTTACGTAGCTGGATGTGAGGTGGATCTTCAAATAAAAATTTTCTGAGATGGAGGTCAAATTTCACTTTGTTGTAGGTTCGTACAGCGGTCCAAAACTTCGATGTTTCTTCAATTTTGGATTTACAATGTGCAATGAACCTTGGTATAGGTTGTTTCTAAAAAAGGGGAAAAAGAGCAGGGAAGATGGAAGATTCTTGGACTTGCAACTAACTGTGAACAGTAATCATGGAGTTCCTGCAATGGACAGCTTCTTGAAAACAATATTCCACTTAACCAGAAATCTCGCAGTCTCATGGAATTTGTGCTATCTTCTAAGGTTTGCAAATATTTCATCTTTCATTCACCATTTGCATGCATGAACAAAGATAAAAGTGAGGAGCAACTTTGAATTTAAGCCTAGACTAACTTTGAACAGCCATCTACCAGCAGCAAATAGCAAAAAGTATGGACTAAGAAGGCATCTACACGGCAAGAATTTTCGCAACTACATAACAACATTTCTAAAATCTATCAAAGAAAGAATACAGCTAACTAGAACAACAATACAGATCTAAGTAAAGCATCTAACAATGGAAGTTGAATCAAGTAACATGTGAAAAACTCAGAAAATGCACCAAGTCAATGTATTTTCATTATAAATTTCTACAGCATGTTTTTACAACTCAACTCCCTTTACAAATGAGAGGAGAGCCCTATTTATAGTGCCCAAAAAGTTAAATGAATGGTCAAGATTAATTCTCATTGTGTGGCCAAGATTCATTACAAAATAGGGTTTCACCAACCCCCAATATATTACAATTTAAAATTACATTTTGTCTTCTCCCTATTTCGTCATCTAGTGCCAATCACTATAGCAATTTAGTCCTTTTGCTGATTGTTGTTTTATTGTAGCTACTCGTTGGGGAGCTCTTCACTACCGAGAGGGTTGTCCTCTTGCTTCTTTGAAGCTGTATACTCTATGAATTTTAGAATGACCGGTTGGAGCTTGTCTATCTCAATGATCTCGTATCGCAGCATTTGATAGCTCCATTCTTTGGCATTATATTCTAGCTTCTTCCAGTCTTCATCGTACTTTGTGCCCTGATCCCTGAACAGCTCAGATTGATCGAAGGCACAAGCAGCAAAACTCATGAACTCCACTGTTATTTCACTAGACATCCCGTCCTCCATCTTCTTCTGGAAGTAGGGTTTTACCTTTTTCAGATCCATCTGTACTACGGGCATGTCATACTTGGTCATCAGTTTGAGGTATCGAGTGCATTCCGCTTTGATTTCCTTGATCCATTCGATGTCCGGATCCACTTTACTCATTATTTGCTCCACCCTTTCCTTCCAGTTGTCAAAGTCCCGCTGCCACACATCTATCAACCAGTGATCGCCCTTGTTGAACACAAGCTCCTTCTCCCATGTGGCTTTTGGCAACTCAAGGATGGCCTCGATTTTTGGAAAGGTAGAGTCGTATGTTGCAGGCAAGTGGGTGCAGAGCTTCCTCGTGCTTTCCAAAGATAGCTGCAGATCCAAGAACTTGTTGGTTGTCCGAACAGCCCAGCTAATACCCATGTTCCTGACATATAGTACCTGTCGAAACCAGCCCTCTATAGTCTTTTCTAAGTTCTTTCTTCTTTCCATCTTATCAATTTATTCTTTGGATAGCAATTGGGGTGGAGCTGTGGATGTGGTAGGCAGGTCATCCACCAAAGACCATTGTTGGATGTAATCCGTCAGAGCAGCTACATGTGCTTTAAGCTCATCTTTCGAGACCTTGTCCTATTTTATCAGATGCACCACTATAGCCACTGATTCTTCAAGGTGTCCTACCTTCTGTTCACTGGTAGCGGTTCCTAGATCCATGGTGGAGATGTTGTAGGTTACTCCCTCCTAGCCTACTACAGGTGTTGCTATTTGCACAGCTCGAGACCCAAAGGAATCCATCATTATCCTGGATTTGATCTTAGGCTTCTTCTCTTTTCTAGTTGTAATTTGTGTTTTGGCTAAGATAGCCTCTAGCCTCGCTCCGGGGTCCTTTAGTATAGGAGTTTTCTTTTCAAGCTGCCCCTCCAGCCATCCAGGCATAGCAGCCTTCTCCTTAGGTGATTCATGATCACCTTCGCCCCCTTGGCTAAGGTTTTTATTTTCTTATCTTCCGGGGCCCTTTCTTCCTCTTTAGTGGTATCTCCTTCTTCTTCATCAGAGTCTTGGATGAACACGAGGTGCTTAATAGGAGGCTTGGTAGATAATAGTTGCCTGGGACTTTCTTTTCCATTTCCTTCCCCTCCTTTCCTTTGGCTTGCTCAACCTCGTGTGTGTGCTCCTGGGGCTGCTCGATTTCGAGGCTCTTGACAGTTTGAGCCTAACCCTCAGGTTTATCTTCATGTTGTTGTCCATCTTCTTCAAAGGGCGACCTTTCTGCCTCTTCTTCAGTACCCTTCAACCGTTGGGCCATTTCTTCATCAAGGTCATCATTGAAAGTCTGCACAATGACCCTACCACCGGCATCCTCCTCCTCATCCCCACTCTCGGAAGAGCATGTTCCTTCTTCCTCGTAGGCCACCCTATCGATTATGCGGTGTTCATACTCGGGGTGCTCATGGTATTCATCGGCCTCCTCCTAAAAATGACCTTGAGGCTTCCTGCTCCCATTTCTCCAATTCCTCAGAGATTAACATGGTGGCCTCCATAGTCGATGGCCCCATCAAAGGTTGCGAAGGTTTAGCAATAGCAAGGACCTGCACAAGGGCTTCTTGAAGAGTGGGATCCATATGGATCTGGAAGAGCTCAGAGTGGATATTCTACATGTCTTGAGAGGGCCTCAAGCACGGTGGAAGCAGGTATTGGTGTCGGCATTGCAACTAATGGGAGTGACGTAGTGGGTGAAATGGCAGCGAAGGAAGGAGGAGTAGTCACGGTGGAGGAAGAGTCAATTACTATTATAGGCTTGGCTGGAGGCAAAGGGGCAAGATGGACAGAGATGTCCACCATGAGCAGGGAGGTGGAGATCATGGCTAGGGAGGTAGGTAATGGGGCAGTCAAAGCAGGGAGATCCAAAAGAGGTTTTAACTGTTTTGAACATTTTGCTTCTTCCCCTTGGATTAGGAGTTGCTCCATGGTGCTCCTGTTTGTTTAAGTCTTTTGGAGGGTGAGCTCCCTAGATCCTTCCTTGCATAAACCTTGGGGTCAGGAAATTGCTTCGTTTCTGTCTCTTTCCTCTTCTTGGATCTGGTAATCAGAGGAGACTTGGATGTCCCGCACGTTGAAGTGGTGGCAGCGGCATCATCCGTGGCACTTGGTTCACTCTTGAGTCCTTCATATGTCAAGACCACCCCTTGCTGTTTTAATCAAGCCACTTGTCCATCAACCCACTCCTTAGTATAGGCCAAGATTGGCTTGGTTATAATATTGAGGTCATCGGCCTCTTGCTCATCCCAGTCTATTGTTGGTATCAGAAAATTGGCGACTGCAGGATACCTGGGGTCCATCACGATGCTTTCATCCTCCTCGACTTGATCTGGTATGGGAAATGGCTGCACCTTTCTTATAAAATACACAGTCATCCACATATAGTGCCTTGCACACACTTCCTTATAATCCTGATAATCCCCCCAAAAGTCCTCAATGTGGTGAAGATGAGCGAACCCCGGTCCTAGTGCCTTCATTACATGCCCATATGGGTCATTCGTGGGTGACCAGTGTGCATGTGAAAATGATCATCTTTTAGTTCTTTCTCAGAGTTACCAGCGCACTGGGAAGTTTGTAATTTATACATGCCCTGACCAAGGGTCATGGGATAAGAGATTTCTGCTACGTGTTTGCTGCTGAAGACTACCTGTATGTGTTGGAGCTGCCGAGAGAGCTTCAATAGGATGATCCGGTTGTTGGGGTATCAAGGCAACTTGTTTGGCCTTTCGATGAAGCCTTGGGCACGGATATATGTGAACTTTGGATATTGAATGAAGAGGAAGGTCTACTGCTTCAAGAATGCCCGAGCACTATGGGAAACCCTTCTCTCAAAGTCCCCAGCAATCATTCTGATGATATGGCCAATGAAGGCGTCATTTACCCTGCAATATTCCTTCTTGAAGTTTCGGTACTGGAGCTGGGGGTACCTGTCATAGACCTTCAGTCTTCAACCTTGCTCCTCATCTGGTGCCACAAACAACCCATTGTACTATCTCTGTTCCGCCAAGGATTAGACAAGATACGAAGTCATGTAGAACTTTGAACTTTTCTTGACATTGACAAACTACTCATGGAAGCAGTCGCTTATTATACCTCCCCAATAGAACGAGGTCTTTGTGGTGACGTCCTCATTCCCACGAAGGATTTGTTCGATGAAGTACACCATCCAGTCCTGAAAGAAGGCAGTCGTAGGGAGACCCATAACCCTGCTTAGCATTGTGACCAAGTCGTGGTAGTCTTCATGGAAATCACTACAGAAGAGTTCGTGAGGAACTTTCGTAGCGCTGCCCCATTTTTCTTTAAGCCAATGCTAATTTATTAACCTTTTGCAGCCTATCGGGTTGTCATCCCATGCTACCTGGCATTCCTCTATGGTCGGTATTTCCATTTCTTGAAAAGTGGGAATATGGAAGGTCTTTGTGATTCCTTCAGCCGGCATGTCGGCGAGAATGTTACCATCTCTGTCAATTATAGTCCTTGTGTCAGGTTGATATGCTTGCCGACAAGCCATGACTAGCTCAGGGGCCATGAGGGATAGAGGGAAGCCTACAGCTTTTGCAATTCCACTTTGTCTGATCAGCCTCACATTCTTGGTCGTCGGATTGACCCTGACCCTTTGTGTAAACTTGTTAATATTGACATGGCCTATATTGGTGTCGGTGATTTCTTTCCAATCCATTAACCTTTGAGTGCAGAGGTTCACCCTAGAACTGGTATTTCATTTGGTCCTTGTCCTCTTTTCCTCGAGGATTCTTGCCCAACTTCTTTCCTTTGTCCTTTTCCACAACTTCCCCCGAAGGCCCTGCACCTGATTCCATGTATTCTACAAGCAAAGGCGCAGTTAGTGCAATTGATCACGAAAGTCTTCATGTTAGTCGAAATCCCATGGATGAAATCAACTTTAAATAATTATCATTCATAAAATGATACTTCTACTTCCCGATGTCATTAGTCTTTTAATTGAGGGCTTTCAGACAATCCAGGCCCAGAGGCCCGAACTTCCATGGTAGGAATGTTGTTTTGGAAAGGAAAACGAGGCGGAGTGATCCAGGAGATTTCTCCCAACCGAATTTTGATAGTTCAAAAGGATCATAATGAAGCGGGTCGAAATTAAGCATGTGGGTCAAAATCAGATTTGAAAATTGAGGTCATTTGGATTGATTTAGGAGCATTCGGAGGTACAAGGCCAGAAAGCCATCCAGAGTTAGCCGTTTGGAATGTCTGAGCAAAAACGGAGTTCCGGGAGCAGAACTCCGGAGTCCGGGACCTCGCGGGTCCAAGGGCGGCTGGCAATTTTGTAATTTAAAGCGTTCGGGCCTGAGGATCCGGGAAGCTGTCATGCCTTCGCCATTCGGGACGGCGACTGTCGAGCGGAAGTCTGGAGGGGACAGCCCGGAAGACCGGACCCGGCATTAGGGTTGGACGCCATATTTCATTTTGAGCTTCCACGACAAGCAGGGAGGCGAAGCCCGAAACTTAGAAGGGCGGGCGTGAATTTCCATTTCAGAATGACAGAGGAGGGACAGAGTCTTGGGGGCCAGAGCCTGGAAGGGGAGAGGGCGTTCAAAGTTCAATGTCGCCCAAGTGGCGAAAGGAGGCTTGGGGGCCGGGAGCTGGGAGGTCGTCGAAGATTCACCGTTCGGAAAGGTGAAGATGGGACGGAAGTCTGCCGATAGAAGTCCACAGACAGTTCGAAAAGGTGAAGATGGGACGGAAGTCCACCAATAGAAGTTCGCAGATGGAAGTCCGTGAACCGGGACCCGGGGACCTAGATGGCCGCCGGTAAATGTCAACTGCAGACGACAATTTGGTAGGCGGGCCCCAAGAATTGGGCGGACGAGGACTTTTCGCCGTTTGAGAACGGTGGGAGCGTGACGGACTCCCGGATGCGAAAGTCTAGAGGCATAGGCCTGGGAGGCCAAAATGGAGGTCATTTTGAGACTTCAGTTTGAACGCCAAACAGCAAACCGCCGGTGGAAATCTGATGGTCCGGGCCCGGGAGACCGTGCAGCTGCTTTGAAAATTGTGGTTATTTTGGTAAACCCCAGCAGCGAAAGAATAGTCCGGGCCCAGGAGGGGTGGATGCCCCTGTGTGAAGAACAGCCATGCACGGGTTAAGCCTCGGATCGATCATGAGGGAGCTACAGGTGTTTTCTCAAGTTTTGAGGACGTGGGTTTTGTGCGTTGTGTCATGTTTTATCTTTTTAATGTATTTTAGATCTGGGTTGCTGGTCACTTTAGGTTTAAAATCATGAAAATTTGCTCAGGGAGGGAAAATAGTAAACCTACCTCGAACACTCGATGCGGCAAGGTGTGAAATCCACTCACGATCGGCAAGTGATGGCAACAGGTGCAAGCGCAATGACTGACGAAGATAGGGATCCTCTCTGGCAAACACTTTGACCACTCTCTGCAGCACTGACAAGTGAGAATGACAAGTTTGGGTGAGATATTTATACTCCCACTACCATTAATGGCTTCATTAAATGCAAGTACGACGAGCAATTGGGTTGGTGGATTCAAATCCACGGACGGTGACGGGAGGTTCGGGGCCCGGAGGGCAGAAAGACATGGGGCGGTGACTGTCTTGGAAAATTCAACTCGAAAATTTTCGGCGGCAAAGAGGAGGCCGGGGCCCGAAGGGCGGAGTTCTGCAAGAGGTCCGCCATTTGGAACGGCGAAGCTCTCACAAAATTTTGAAGGCAGAATTTCGGTGGTTCAGGCCCGGAAGGGGCAGAAGCACTGGGAAATTTCTTCAAGCTCCACCAAACAGAAAATGGAGAACCAGGTCCTAGAGGCTGGGAAGGCGGAATTCATTCGCCGTTCGGGATAGCAGACACGGTGGGGAAACCAGGCGGGGCAGGCTCGGTCGAGCCCAAGGTCGCTGACCGGGGCAAATTGCTAGGGAGACTCCTCAAGACCCCAGAACTTGACAAAATTAAAAGGGAGAAGTACAGTCAACTTATGATGAGACTTTTGAGGTATGCTGACCACCTAGGACACCAAAATGGGGCACACAAAATGAGGCGGCGACAAAAATGACCCGATAGGTCAAAAGAAAAAGAGGGTCCCCATTCTGAACGGGGCGTGTGTGCTGAGGGAACAACAGTACCCATCTTTCAAAACTATCATCACTTTGATCTGTATTGATATATGCTACAGGGAGTCGTGAAAGAAGTAGAGGTGGTCTATACCTCATGCCAATCCAGTTAAATTTTAATTGCTCAAGTATATCGGTCAAGGCTACTGCCCTTCTGTAGGACCATCTAATATTAAGAGGTGAAATTACCTCTCTTTTCTTGAGATACCTAAGAAGAGGGGTATACCTTTCTTCACATGCATGCCAATATTTCCCTATTAACTTTGGTCCTTGATCTTGAAAATTATTATTGCATAGCCGAAGGATATTATAAAATTTTCTTTGGAAATTATCTCTAAGTTGAACACCTAGAAATTGTGCCTTGAGATAGAAAGGCTTCCTATGGGAGTATCTCATTTACAATCCAAAAAATTTCTCTACATGTGCATACTCCCTTGACCGATCCTGCCAGTGAATCTGATTACGCATTGTGGATAGGAATGATCTCAACTAAACTTCTCCCACAAAGAAATTAATATAAAAATTTGTATATTCTTCCAAGAGAAAATTATGGAAAAAGAATTCACATAATAAATCTTGTTGATCAAGAGTTGACTCAACAAATATCTTAACAAATTTTTATCATCAGGGTCATGTGGCTGGTTATGGAGAATTCTAAGTAACTTTCATCTTAGGAGTTGTTCATTGAGGAACATAGAATACAACCTAGATGGTCTTCTACAAGCCAACAATAACTCGCCAATTTCACAAGCATCTTGTTTAGCTCTATATGCTTTGTGAAATGATTCTTTTAATAGTACTAACTCCTTTTTTAGTCTATTATTTTCAAATTCTACATCCCTTAAGAAGTAGAATCTCTCCATCCATTTCATCAATAATGGAGGGATACATACCTAGAACCATTCTAAAATAGTCGGTTCGGTTTGTGTTCCCTTGGATTCCATTATTGGGTTAGTGTCACTTTCCTACAAGTCCTGCTCGAACTCCACAATTCTACTCACAAAAGCATTAAGTTCAACTTCATGCCTATTTCTTTCTTCTTCAAAAGCATTAAACATTTGCATAAAATTATTTTTCAAACCTTGGATGTGCTTGTCTTTCTCAAATAGATCAACCATATGCTGCTTGTTTTGTTGATTCCATTGTTGTATTTGGTACTACAACTACTCAATGGCCCTGTCTTTTTGCTCCATCTGCATTTTCAATTTTGCAATCTCTTGATCCCTTTTATTTACAATTGCAGCATGTGCCTCAATTTCTTGTTGTTGTTGGGTGATCTGTTCTTTATTACTCTATAACCAAAGTTTTAATTTAGCAATTTTTGCTTCCAATTTTTCTAAATCTTCTCCTTTCTAACCGAATTATGTATCCTCTGTGGTAATAGAAAAAGGTAGGTTGGGGATTTCCATGTCAGCATGAGGTGCATTTTCTTCGGTACTAGGTACATTTTCAATTCTGTCAAGAAAAGGGGAGAGTCCCCCTACAGGTTCATCTTCAATCTCCATAGAATGTGGCGACTGTACTTTTCCCTCTGCATGTTCCCTTGGAGACGGAATTCTCTTCTCTTCAGCCCTGAGGGATTGATCAACTTGTTTTTCTATTTCACTTATTTCCTCATCACCAGGCTGATTTTTTAGTTTCCAATATTCTTGTTCGAGTCCTGGGCTTTTTCTTTTTCGAGGTACTTCCTATGTCATAAGGCACAGTTTCACTGGACTTCACAAACAACCTCTTGCTTCTCCGTAGAGGAGGGGTTTTTTGAAATGTGACTTTATTATGCTTCTTCCTCTTGCAAGGAGGCTCTTATTCTTCTCCAGAATGCACAATTTTCACATCCCCTGATTGTCTTGGGGTTTCTAACACATTTGGAAAAGTTTCTGGCACATCGCTGCTAGGATTTGTTGAATTTTGTTGGGATTCAAGAGCACCTAAGGCCTTAGAGGAGGGTTCTTCTAAATATTGTTCTTTTTGTTTAGAGGATTCACCCTCCTCAAGTGGTCTTTCAGACTCCGCTTTTTCAAATTTTCACAAAAATTTTTGCCACTTATTTTCTGGATTTTTACGAAAATGGTACTTGCATATCAATTGTATAAGGTCGTGGTGTTTGAGGGGCCCCGTCCCAAATTTATATTTTTCCATCATGGTGGTAATTGAATGAGACAAAAAGGTTGGTAACTTAACCCTAAGAGAAGGGTCTCCAGTGCCATGGCACAAATGAATTAGCAGATGGAAAGGGGGTCCTACTATCGTAGTTATTTGTCCTTCACAGCTAAAGTATTTTATTATCCAGGCTACGACAATTCTCCAGGGTTTTGGAATAGACATTCTATGAAAATCTTTGTTTTGTCCCCTGGTAATGGTGATTATAGGTTGAGGCTCCCCCTCCCTATGAAACAATTCTACCAGTCTTTGATAGGTAATATTGGTAGTTTCATTCAAATCAATTCCTCTATTCTCAAGACCAAAAAGATGAGCAATAATTTTTGAACTTACCTGGAAACGCTTACCATGCACCATAGTCTATCCATCTACAAAATTCTTGCAAATTCTCCTACCAACTGCTCGGTATATCCCTCAAAAAATTTCATAAATTCCAGCCACCCAACTTTTTGAAATAGGCCTGCAACTTTAATCAATGCCAACAATTGAGCTGTTGAGGCTAGTTCAGACTTTTTCTTAGCTCCTCTGTTTTACCTTGCCTTGTCGCTCTGCTAAATTCTACAAAAACTTTGTAGTATTTACCTTGTTTCAATTAACTAAATTGCAGATGAAAAGGGACACAATTTCAATATAACCAATGGAAGAGGAATTAATCACCTTACTTGAGTCCTTACTGATTAATCATGACAATTCTTCATGGGAAATTACGCAACCATTTCTGTACTTTTAGCAATTGTGCGATGGCACAATTTTCAAAATTGAGAGGGAATGGTTCATGCCAATTAATTAATCTCTATTCAAAATAATTACTAACTTTAAATAAATAAATCTGTACGCACCTTACGTCTTGCCATTAAATCGAACATCACTCACCTTTGTTGACCTAATCAGATAGTTACATGATTTGGCAAGGGTGGTGGTGGATAATTATGACATGGATGAGATGGTTTAAATGATGGAAAAAAATATTATGACAAAAGGGTTGTCATAATAATTTTATTTATTGCGAAAATATTTGATATGATATGGCGGAATGACAATTAGGGAGTGGATCTCAAGGTGGTAGGAAAATTAAATGTTGGGCATGCGCAAAACTTAGAAAAAATCAAAATTCTGAAAAAGGAAAGAGTTTACAAAAATTCAGGGCATTGCCAAAATATGCAGCTGAGGTGGAAGAAGAAAAAGTTTTGGAGAATCGTTGAGAGATGTCATCAGAATGCAGCAACAAAATTGAATATTATGAAGCATCATTGAAGGATGCAGCTAGAGCAACGACAAAAAAATTTCGAAGCATCATCAAAAGATGCAGTCGGAGCAACAACCAAAATTTTTTGGAGCATCATCAAAAGATGCAGTCGAAGCAACAACCAAAACTTTTTGGAGCATCATCAAAAGATGCAACCGGAGTAGCAACCAAACATTTTTGGAGCATCATCAAAAGATGCAGCCAGAGCAGCAACCAAATTTTTTTGGAGCAACCAACAAGTTCCAAAGCATCGCCGAAAGATGCTGCCAAAAGGAAGAAATAACACGATTCTGAAGCATCGCTGGAAGATGCATCCAAAAGAAGGAACAACATAATTTTGGATCATCAATGGAAGATGCAACCAGAAGAAGGAAGAAGAATGTGACATTTTGGGCTTTGACTTCCCAAAGAATCATTGAGTGATGCATCATAATGCAGGATCAGAATGAGGAATGACACAAGTCTATTGTGCAAGTTCTGGAGCATTACAGTAACCGAGTCAACAAGTTCTAGAGCATCATAGCAGGGTGCATCAGAATTTTTGTTTACCAAAGAAATGAAGTACTGCAATATAGACATAATTTAGCCAAATCCAAATGATGAAGTTGATGAAGAATTTGAAAGAAACATTCTGAAATGAAGTAAATTCACACACACATTTTTTATTTTTTATTTTTTTGGTTTATTATGGGAAAAACTATATTGACTCTGCCATAGCAGAGTCAATGCACTAGATTTCTCCTTGCCTTTCTACCATTTTTGTAAATTCCTCTCTATTAACAGGCTTATGGTAGACATGTAATCAGTGTCCATTAACTAGGAGAGTTCAGGTATCACCATCAATGGGTTTCAATTGAACCAAACCATTTGCAAATACCTCAAAAATTTCATATTGTCCAAGCCAATGCGTTATGAGTTTTCCCTAGTGATCCTTGTATCTGGAATCAAACAATACTGCCCAATCCCCATTATGGAATTCTCTCTCCTTGATATGTTTATCATGTTGGACCTTGCATTGTTGTACGAACTCGATTTGATGGAGGACATCCAAATGGAGTTCATCCAATTCACTAAGTTGTAAAACTCTCTCTATCTGGGCTCGTTTAAGATCTATACCCAACTCCATGGTTTTCCTAAGGGTTTGGAGTTCAAATTCAATGGGAAAGAGAGGTTTCTTCCCAAAAAAAAACTTGTATGGACTATACCCTGTAGTTGATTTCCAGGTGGTGTTATAAGCCCAAATGGCTTCAGGTAGTTTTCGAGCCCAGTCTTTCCTTCCTGATGAAACTATTTTTGTTAAAATGTTTTCCAATTCCCTGTTAGTGACTTTGACATGTTTGTATGCCTGAGGGTGGTAGGGTGAGGACTTCTTGTGGCTCACCTGGAAATGATCTATGAAGGCTAACAGAAATTTAGACATGAACTGGGGGCCTTAATCTGTGACAATTGTCCTAGGAGCTCCAAATCTGAGGAAAATTATGTTGTATAGGATGTGTGTGATGATATGTGGGAGAGTTAGTAAATCAACACAAACACCAATGAGACGTATTATAGTAAAGATTTGAATCAAATAAACTACTCTAAATTGCTGCAAACAAATCTTTAAAAATGTTTCATTGTTCTCTATTCTCAAGGATTTATTAGACCATGTTGGCTCTCAGATTTTTTATATGCACTATGGTTGTTAAAATGACAACTTGAGAAGAGCCAATTAAGTTCCTACATGAAACTAATGTGACAAAATCTATGATGCTATGATAATGTATATTATGATGAATGGATAATGATGTTAGATCATACAATGTAAATGCTATGATATGAAGCTAAGATGATTTTGCATATGCTCAAATGCTAACTATGAATATGTTAATCTAAAATGCAACTATAAAGAAAAATGTGATTCTAAAATGTAACTATGAAACAAATAATGATATAAAATGCAACTATAAAACTCCAAATGCTCCAATGCTCCAAAGATAATTTTTGCATGATAACTCTACTCAAATGTGGTGCAAAATACTATGGCAAAGGGTTGTATTTATAGGCTTTTCCAAGCATCTTGTGATGTGGCAGCAATCAACGGTCCAAATTCAAACAAGAGGGATAAATAGTGGAGATGGAGAGAATCAAGAAGAATGTTCCCTTGACCAAAGACAACATGCCAAATGGATGAAGGAATCTCTTGACTAAAGAAAACATGCCAAATGGATGGAGGAATAAAGTGTGTGAGAAAAAGGCCATGTGTTTGAAAGTTTGTTGAAGATAATTCTAATTAAAAATTAGAATTATTTAATTTCATGTGACCTTGGTGAGGTGGTGTGAAAAGTTGTAGACATGTGCTTGAATTTCAAATTTGGGATTAGTGAGAATTAATTAAATAAAACAAACTTTAGAAAGTTATTTATTTAATTAAATTAGAGGAATGTGATTTTAGATTTGGAGAATTTAGAAGATATGAACTATATAAATAAATTGAGAATTTATTTATAAGTAGTTGAAATATTAATTAAATAACTAGTATTTAATTAATTAAATGTCTTGACCAATTTTAGGTGTATACATTTTGCCCCTCTTTGAAGTAATTTGTTTACACATTGCTTCAAATAAAAATTCAATACTAAAGTTGAGAAAAAAAAAATTGATGCCCTAGACGCTGATTTTTAGGTGATGACGGATATATGCCCCCTCGCGAGATAAATCGATGAATGTTTGAATTTTTTTTGGATTTTTTGAATTTTTTGATGATTTTTCGATGATTTCAAAATTTTGTGATTCAAAAATGATTTATCTATCAAAAAATGATGTATAAGTCACTAGGTGGTGAAATGATTAATTAATGCCTTATGTTGCCTCCTTGTGTTTGATGTTTGATGATCGCATTCAACTAATTGATTTGATGATGTTGATATGATAGTTGATGATTGACCTCATGATAGGTGAGGTTAAAGTGATTGATGAACCTCATGTTAGGCGAGGTGCATGGATTGATTTGATAAACCTCATGATAGGTGAGGTTGAGTTGATTGATGAACCTCATGATAAGCAAGGTGCATTAATTGATTTGATAAACCTCATGATAGGCAAGGTTGAATTGAATGATTTGATGCTCCCGAGATTTGATCAAAGTCTCACCATAGTTGATTAGATTGATAGGCTGATTGATTTTTTGATTGATTGATTGATGTTGGTTGATTGATTGACTGATTTGCGATTTTGTGATGATAGGATCCTTTGATGAGTTTACAGATCAGAGAGTGGTTTCTGAGGACATGGGAGTTGATTCGCCATCAGACGCCAGCGGAGACAGTTGTTATTGTACGATGTGGTTTGGCGCCATTTTATGTGTGATGATATGTGGGAGAGTTAGTAAATCAACACAAACACCAATGAGACATATTATAGTAAAGATTTGAATCAAATAAACTACTCTAAATTGTAGTAAACAAATCTTTAAAAATGTTTCATTGTTCTC
Organism: Sequoia sempervirens; assembly: GCA_007258455.2. Classification (NCBI taxonomy): domain Eukaryota; kingdom Viridiplantae; phylum Streptophyta; class Pinopsida; order Cupressales; family Cupressaceae; genus Sequoia; species Sequoia sempervirens. The sequence goes on from VDFB02270651.1 coordinate 330,617,359, forward strand.
TATTCTCAAGGATTCATTAAACCATGTTGGCTCTCAGATTTTGTATATGCACTATGGTTGTTAAAATGACAATTTGAGAAACGGGATGCTATTCAACATGCAAGCTAATGAAGTTCCTACATGAAACTAATGTGATGAAAGCTATGATGCTATGATAATGGATATTATGATGAATGGATAATGATGTTAGATTATACAATGTAAATTCTATGATATGAAGCTAAGATGATTCTTCATATGCTCAAATACTAACTATGAATATGCTAATCTAAAATGCAACTATAAAGCAAAATGTGATTCTAAAATGTAACTATGAAACAAAGCATGATATGAAATGAAACTATAAGACTCCAAATGCTCCAATGCTCCAAAGATAATTCCTGCATGATAACTCTACTCAAATGTGGGATGCAAAATACAATGGCCAAGGGTTGTATTTATAGGATTTTCCAAGCATCTTGTGATGTGGAAACAATCGACAGTCCATATTCAAACAAGAGGGATGAATGATGGAGATGGAGAGAATCAAGAAGGTGTTCCCTTGACCAAAGACAACATGTCAAATTGATGAAGGAATCCCTTGACCAAAGACAACATGCCAAATAGATGGAGGAATCAAGTGTGGGAGAAAAAGACCATGTGTTCAAAGTTTGTTGAAGAAGTGTGTGAAGAATAAGCCATGTGTTTGAAAAATTGTTGAAGATAATTCTAATTTAAAAATTAGAATTATTTAATTTCATGTGACCTTGGTGAGGTGGCATGAAAAGTTGTAGGAATGTGCTTGAAATCCTAATCCGGGATTAGTGAAACTTAATTAAATAAAACAAGCTTATGGAAATTTGTTTATTAATTAAATTAGCAGAATATGATTTTAGATTTGAAGAATTAGAAAATATGAACAATATAAATAAATTGAGAATTTATTTATACATAGTCGAAATATTAATTAAATAACTAGTATTTAATTAATTAAATGTCTTGACCAATTTTAGGTGTATACATTTTTCCCCTCTTTGAAGTAATGTGTTTACATGTTGCTTCAAAGAAAAATTTGATACCGACGCCAAGAAAAAAAAAATTGATGCCCCAGATGTTGATTTTCAAGGGATGATGGATATATGCCCCCTCGGGAGATAAATCAATGAATTTTGGAATTTTTAGGAATTTTTGAAAATTTTGATGATTTTTCAATGATTTGATGATGATCTCAAAATTTTATGCCTCAGAAACGATTTATCTCCTGAAAAATGATATATAAGCTAGCAGGTGATAATTTGATTAATTAAGGCCCTTATGTTGCCTCCTTGTGTTTGATGTTTGATGATCGCGTTCAGCCGATTGATTTGATGTTGTTGATATGGTAGTTGATGATTGACCTCATGATAGGTGAGGATCAATGATAGGATGATGATGATTGACCTCATAATAGGTGAGGGTCAATGATAGGATGTTGATGATTGTCCTCATGATAGGTGAGGATCAATGATAGATTGATGATTGACCTCATGATAGGCGAGGATCAATGATAGATTGATGATTGACTTCATGATAGGTGAGGATCAATGATAGATTGATGATTGAGCTCATGATAGGTGAGGATTGATGATAGATGCTCACAATATTTGATCGAAATTGTATTAGAGATTATCAGGTTGATTGATTGATTGATTGATAAGATTGTTGATTTGTGATATGTTATGATCATAGGAGGATTTTCGCACATGGTGCAAGTGGATTCAAATTTGATTGGGCAATGTGTTTTGACTTCTCTGATTGATTGATATGCCCCAGTATAGGATTGATTAATGTACTGAGACTTGATGATGTACTGAGACCTGATGTATACACTAATTCAGTTGAGACATGATTTTTGCCATTTTTTGATGATGTATCTTTTTATACCTTTGGATATCTTTGTACACTTTGACATTATGATTTTGAGATTATATGATATGCAGTGATGATGATGATTGATCTATGTTCCTATGATGTTTATATGATGGATGTCTATGATGCATTTAATTTCTATGTTATGATGATGATCATGATGATTATGATGGATGCATTTAATTTCCATTATTTATGCTATGTGATGTTCTATATGAAACTGATGATATGATATGCTATAGATGCAAATGATGATGCAACTGATGTGTTATGATTCTATGATGATTTATGAATGATGCCTATATGATGCATGTGATGGATTTTATTATGCCAATGATATGTGATATGTATTTGACATTTTTTTGTACTTTTCTAATGCAAATAAATGATGCAATGAATGGATGAATGGAATGATCATATGATGGTGCATAGTTCTATGTGTTTATGATGTTTATGTGATGATGATCATGATGATTATGATGATTATATAATAATGAGATGATGTATGCAATGATGATTTGGTAATTTATGATTGATGATTCTCTATGCTTAATGGATGATGTTTTATGCTATGTGAGATGAATTTTATTATGCAAATGATGTATGATGTTTATGCGATGATCCAGTTATTCCTTTGTCATTCTTGGATTTGAGTAATAAAAAATTCATGTTCACTACTAGTTTTAGATGTTCATAACAATGGCATTATATCCTTGTTGATCAATCATGTTTTTCAGCAAATTTTTCTTCTTGGATATCTTACTCTGCTAGACATGTCTTTCAATCATCTTATGTGAATCCAAGATCCATTTTATTAAAGGAATAAATGATTTTAGTGATGCATCAAGTTCAATTATAGATGCATCAAGTTCAATTATGCCCCTATTAAAATAGAGATGTTTTTGTTCTTACTCTGGTGGATATGTCTTTCAATCTTCTTAATGGACCAATTTCTTAATCCATTAATAATTGATGAGATGATTTGGATCATGCAAGTGAGATGCAATGCACTTCTTTTTATGTTTTTTTTTATGCAAATATTATGATGTGATGCACGGATGGATGAATTATGTGATAATGTTTTCTAATGTATGCAAATGATGATGCAACTGATGTGCAACTATATGAGAATGATGTGTTTTGGGTAATGTCAAATGTACTCAATCTATTAATTTGAGAGATGGCATCAATGTGAAATTGTTTCAGCCTTGGAAATCCCATAACTACAGATGCAAAAATGGCATCGATGAAATCTACCTTAACCATGCAGATCTAACATGCAAAGGTTGTCATTGTAGCAGCCAATTTTTCATGCTTTTTATCATCATTGAGCCTTTAAAATGTTGAAAGTGAGTACAAGCATCAATGGCATGATGTAGACCATGATGACCTGAGTACTACTTCCATGATTTTTTATGTTGCAAGTTAACACAAGCATCTAGGTATAATTGAACCGAGATGACCTAAGCATTACCCGTGTAAATAGGCAAGAGTTAATCATTTTCCTATGAAAATTTTGAATGTCATCAATAATACTTTGTAGCACACATCTCGCAAAAATTTACAAAGTAGTAGTGATCAACTCATAGACAGTAGACAAAGAAAAACCATACTCCTTCCTAGCTCCTCTAGTTCAATACATCATTGAGGTGCTCCGGAGATATGATAACAAAAAATCAAAGTTCAACAGTTGAACATTCATGCTAAAGTGATAAAGCCATGATTCAGAAGAACATCATCTATTTAAAGTTTGCTTGGATTTTGATTGATTGGTTGTTTGATTTTGGATGGTTGATGTGTTCATGTTTGTGATTTATGTTCAATGTTGGGTTGCACTGTGATCATTGTGTTTGCTACATTTGTCTTACTGTTGTTTGTCTGTTGGTTTAAGCTCAAATTTTATTGCCCCTTAGTGACTTCAGGATTATTCCCCCAGTCTAGGGTGAGACATGACCGCAATGCCAGGATATGTACATGAAGCTTTTTGATGATAGCAAGATTGATGGATGAAAGCAAGTGGCAAAAGCGAATGGTCAGCATGCTCAAATAGATGGAAAAAATAACCTATCACAAATAGCACCTGTTGCCAGGTTTTCACTACTTGATTTTATTGCACTTTTTCAAATTTTATGATTTTTTTTAATTTTTTATATTTTTCTCTTTTTTGATTTTGTTTTGTATTTTTCTCTTTTTTTTTCTTTTTTTTGGATATTTTAAGATGGAATGATATGATATGACCCATTGAAGGAACACGATGCCCCACAAAAGAGGTAATGCAACCATGGATAAATGATAGATCAAACTAAAAGATTCACTGCAAAACATGTCACACAAGCAACATATCTCTTGTCAAAAGATGATAATGGTTGATTGATTAGGATGCCAGGAATGATTGATTCCATAAGGCATGATGATGATAAGTAATTAGGATCACTAACTTCCTCTAAGTACAATAATATTGATGATTGTTGATGATTGATTGACAAAAGATATGAGGATGGGATAATGTTTTACAACTCGTCTCAAATATGATTTACATGATAAGATTCAAGGTTGCAAGGGGACATGATGACATGGATTTTGATAAGCTAGGAGATATGGAATGGAAGAAAGCAAGGATAAATATAATGAATGGGATGATCAAGATCAACTAGATAAGATACAGACACAAGGCCCAAGTATTTTTCCCCTATTCCTCATCAAGACCAAGGAAGGAAAGAAAGGATGTATCTAGAAAGAATGATGGAATATCAATAAGATGAAAGATATGGTACGAAAGATAAGATATATTATGTTCAAGGATATCATTAACCTTGTCAAGATCAAAGGTGGAAATGTAAGGAATGATAAGATGGACGAAATTTTCCCCCCAAGTGTAGAGTGCAAGAGGAATATGGAAAATAGGATATGGATGATAGGGAGATGGAGGAAGGACTTAAGCATCAAGTTTCGTGACCAAATATTCATGTAATAAACCATGGAAATGGGGATTAAACTCATAAATTTTGGCCTATTAAAGGTATGATGGAAGAAATAATGATGTATCCATAGGTTTGGATTAAAGGAGAATAATGGGGGATGAATGTTGGGTAATGTATAGGGGGTGGGAAGGCTTGTTGATGGATAGATGGAAAGGATTGAAAGGTCAAAATTGGCACACACCTTGAAGGGTAGTGGAGTGATGGAGGAAAAATGGATTTGGAAGGTGAAAGGTTTTTAAATGGAAGATTGGAGGAAGCTTTTGGTTCAGTAAATTTGGGTGCCAATTTAGATTTCATTACTTCTATGAGACTTTTAGGAATCCACATGATTTTTGAATTTGATATTTGCTTTATGGGCCTTTGTGGCCTTTGAGATTTTTCTCTTTGATTTATGGACCTTTGTGGTCTTGGAAATTTTTATTTTTTCTTTGATGGACCTTTGTGGCCTTTTGAAATTTCCTTTTGATTTATGGACCTTTGTGGTCTTGGAAATTTTTATTTTTGCTTTGATGGGCCTTTGTGGCTTTTTTTATTTTTCTTTTGATTGTGGATGAAATTTTCTTTTATTTTTGCATGCCTCTTCGAGGAGACATGTTGATCCTTTAATACATGAGAATTTTGATATGCAAGCTTTTGACATTTGGCACACAAATTTCTCCCAAGAGCAATAGGAGAGATGGATGGAGATGAATGGTATGGAGGTATCATGGATAAGTTGTTGGAGGTATAATTTTGAAAGGGAATCAAGGATGTGTTCCTTCATTGTTCTTGAGGAATAGGATATGGGCCTAGGATAGATGGAAGGTTTGATGAACTAGGATGAGGACCTAAGATAGATGGAAGGTTTGGTGGATTAGGATGAGGACCTAAGATAGATGGTAGGTTTGATGGACTATGACACTTAGGTGTATAACCAAGGCCATGGTAATATTGGTTTTCTTGAGAAAAAAGAGGTTCTAGGATACCTTGTTCATGAAGGCCTAATTATTTTCCTTTGTAGTTCATACTTTGACACATTCGTTTACCAATGGGATATATATTGTTTGTGAAACGAGATGCAAGTCCATTTTGGGGAGGATATGATATGGATGAAAGGATAGGTGTTGGAAGTAAACTAGAGTGGATAAAGTTGGAGGATCCCAATTTGTAGGTAAGTGGCTCATGGATAGCTTGACTAGGTGTGATAGGATATTGGCATGGGGATGATGGGGTACTTTTATCTTGACTTGGAAAAGGAGTATGAGGTGTAGAAGATGGAGTAGCTTGCTCTTTACTAGGTACGAAATCATCATGAAGTGGTATGAAAGGCATATCTTGATCTTGAGAAGGATGAAAATCCTCATGGAATGAAAGGGTATCCTCAGATGGAAGCCTATCTTGATCTTGATGAGGAAGGGAATCATGAGATTTTGTAGAAAGCATATCTTGATCATCGGATGGTAGGACATCATTAGGTAGGCTAGAAGAACTATCATGCTCCTGGGATGCAATGGAATCATGAGATGGTATGGATTCATTAGATGTGGTGGAAGGAGGACTTGGAAGGATACTTTTCTTTTGAGATGGAAAGGAATCATTTTGGATGAAAAGTGAAAGGAGGGGATCATCATATAATTCTTGGGAGATAGGATCTTGGTCAAAGATTGGAAGAACTTGTGGAATTTTGGTATCATTGGATGAAGTGGAAAGAATGCTTTGACCTTGATGTGTAAGGGAGTCTATGTTATCATGGTTTGGACTAAGAGATTGACATTAATCATTGGATGTAGAAGATATGATAGAAGAAGGTGGTTGGATGGAATTGTTAACTTGGGTGAAAGAATCATGAGGTATATTTTGGCTTATGGGAGATGAAGATAGATGAATGATGTGGTAAGATTGTTCAATATCATTTGTGTTTGAAGACTTTGATTTGGGCTTCTCATTTAAATTTTTCAAGAATTTGAAGATATTGAACTTGGATGATGTATTTATTGGTGGAGAAGGTATTATGTCCAGATTTCTATCAGAGGAATAAGAACAAATGTCTAGTAGCAAATATATTTATGTGTTTGTTTCCCTTTGTATATACAAATTTGTTGTTGAAGTTTTTTCATTTGATGAGCTAAAGCATTCAATTGATCCTAATCTATTTCAGTTTGGTGGAATCTATGAAAATAATTTCCTTTAGCCTCAGCCATGATGGTTTTGTTTTGAAAAAGATCCTGAATTCTAATTTTTTTTAATTGTCTGACAGAAGGTGAATCTTGCTCTCTGGTTTAGGATTTTCTAGATGCGTTAAAACAGAGTCTAAATGCACTAAAATATTGCACAGATGCGCTAGAAGAGAACCTAGATGCACTATTGAATGGCTTGAATGCACCACAGAAAAGCTTGAATGCACTGCAAGATTGGTTGGATGCGCTACAGAATAGCTTGAATGTGCTAAAGTATTGGGTGGATGCACTACAGTAATGGGTGAATGCACTACAAAATGCAATGGATGAACTGGAAGATATAGTGGGTGCATTATAACAACATATGGATGCACCATAGAATGGTGTAAATGCACCAGAACAAGCAGTGGATGCGTTGAATTGGGAAAATGTCACAGTTTCTTGCAAGTTTGTTTAATTTTTTTGATTTTCTAGTCAGAGAATTGGTTGTTTCAAAGGATGTTTTCTGAATCAAGGTTTTCACTTCCAGTGTGTGATGTTTTGTTTGAATTTTTTTCAAAAACACATTGGTAAAACACATCAAAGATGTACAATCCTAAGGTTGTGTAGAACAATATTTACTGGATTCCCACTTGGATTTTACTCCAGCTACACCTACTTTTAGCAGATGATTAGAAGCTTGAGCCCACTGGCTCCCCTCCACAACACTCACTTCTATGGGGCAGCCAAGCTTTAGTACCCATGAATCTCCCATGGCATACTTCTCATCTCTACTAAAAGCCACAAAAATGTGGGATGACTTCAAAGGTTAGACCTTCTGCACCAGTAAATAGAATAAGGATTTTGGCTTGCTATAACAAAGGGTTCTAGTATAGGCATTTCATTCGTGGGGGATCATCCATTTGGCAAGAGACCATTGTTTCCCTTCTTGTCGGAACAATCCTCATGATACTTGAACTTTCCTCAAGTACCCACATTTATATCCCAGTTGGAAGTCGCTTGGCTTTAGCGTGTTACCGATTGGGTTGTTCCCTTGGGTGATTACTTTTTTCCACAAGGCAGGCCCTCTATGGATAAAACAAAATAAAAGTGAATGGGTTTGGATTTTTGGTCACCCAGTTAAGGGGAGAGCATATTCCTACCATTCATCAAGCACAAAAGACATGGTGTTCTTTAACCTTTTAATCAAACTAGATTCCTAATTTAATCAAAAGAAAGCATTCAAATAGCTCCAGCCCCTGCATACATTATCAGTAGTTGCATAAGTTTGTCTTTGACCAGTGTATTTAGTACAATGGATATCAAATGCTTTTTCTTTCACTTCAATTCTCCATGTTCCTCTTAAAACCTATAATAAATGCTCAAAATATTAGATGAGATCAAGAAATAAGAAGGCATGAGGGTTAGATGAATGATTAAGCATAAAAACCCTAAAACTTAGACCAAGTTACAATGTGATTTGTATTTAGGTGTAAAATTGAAAATATTAACTCCAAAAAAATTAAGAAACACCTACACCATTGCATAGATTATGAAATTCTACCCCATTTCAAAAAACAAAGCTCCGAAAAAGACCTTCGTATGACCAAGATACGACCATTTTAAGATTGACTATAAAAGTGCTAAAACAGAGATTTTATGCGCTAAAAGAGTATTCGTATGCACTAAAATATTATTCGTATGCGCTAAAAAGAAGTTTCCAGTGTATGTGCTAGAAGAACATTTGTATGCGCTAAAAGAAGTGTCATATGTGCCAAAAGAAGGCTATGGATGCACCAAAATAGTGCTTGGATGCACCGAAAGATCTTCTAGATGCGCCATAACAATGATTGGATATGCTAAAAGACTTTTCGAATGTGCTGAAAGAACTCATGGTCACGCTAAAACGTCACGTCCAACCTGTTTACAAAAAAAATTCCAAAAAATTGTTAAAAATGGGGTTGTGCCCCACGGTGGGCACCATTTTATGTGTGTGATGATATGTGGGAGAGTTAGTAAATCAACACAAACACCAATGAGACGTATTATAGTAAATATTTGAATCAAATAAACTACTCTAAATTGCAGCAAGTAAATCTTTAAAATGTTCCATTGTTCTCTATTCTCGAGGATTTATTAAACCATGTTCGCTCTCAGATTTTGTATATGCACTATGGTTGTTAAAATGACAACTTGAGAAACGAGATGCTATTCAACATGCAAGCCAATTAAGTTCCTACATGAAACTAATGTGATGAAATCTATGATGCTATGATAATGGATATTATGATGAATGGATAATGATGTTAGATTATACAATGTAAATGTTATGATATGAAGCTAAGATAAGAAATCCACGACTACATTGGACTTCCCTAGTTTGTCCATAATCATTACATTGAATTCTTGAAGAAAAATCAACCACCTAATTATCCTTGCATTTACTACAGGTTTATTCATAAGGTACTTGATGGCTGAGTGATTTGTGTACACTGTGACTTTGTATCCCATGATATAATGTCAAAATCTTAAGTGCATGAACTACAGCCAATAATTTTTTCTCCGTTGTGGTATAATTCCTTTTTGTTGGATTCAAATTCTTACTAATGAAATATATGGCATATTTTCCCCCATTCTCATCTTCTTGTCCTAAAATTGCTCCAATGGCATCATCAAATGTATCGGCATAGCTATGGAATGAAAAGTTCCAATTAGGTCCATGAAGGATAGGAGAAGAGATGAGTTTCTCCTTGATGATTTAAAATGATGACTAACACTCGAGTGTCTAGATGAATTCTACATTCTTCTAAAGAAGGGAAAACATAGGGGCCGTGATCTTGCTAAAATTTTCTATGAATCTTTGATAGTATCTAGCATACCCTAAGAAAATTCTGACATCAGTCTAGGTTTTTGGGGTTTCAAGTTGTATTACTTTGATTTTCTTAGGATCAACCTTAATCCCTTCAGTTGAAATATGGTGTCCCAGCACTATTCCTTTTTCTACCATTATCAGACATTTCTCGTGGCTTAGGGATAAACTATGATCCTCACATCGCTTCAACACCTTATCTAGATTTTGGAGAGCCTCATCAAAGGTTGAACCATATACAGTGAAGTCGTCCATATAAACTTCCACAAACTCATTCACCAACTCATCAAATATAGTCAGGATAGCTCTCTGGAACATTTCAAGAGCATTACATAGCCCAAAAGGAAGAACTCGATATACAAATGTCCCCCAAGGGTAGGTAAAAGTCATCTTATCCTACTCTTCTGCTGCTACGTGTATCTAGTTGTAACGACTAAATCCGTCCAAAAATGAAAAATATTTCCTCCCAGCCAAGTTATCCAACACCTGGTCTACAAATGGTAGAGGAAAATAATCTTTGTGTGTTGCTTTGTTAAGTTCCCTATAGTCTACGCACACTCTCCACTTTCTATTTTTCTTTGGAACCACAACCAAAGGTGACACCCATTTGCTGTCAGAAATCAGATAAATAAACCTTACTTGTAGGAGTTTTTGAATTTCAGTTTTAACAATATCTTTCAGGGTAGGATTGAGTCTTCATTATCATTGTGAATAGGTGGAACATCCTCAGTATAGATATGATGAGTACACACACTTGGGTGTATTCCTCTCATGTTTGTATAGTCCCAAATGAAAGCTTTAGATACATTCATCAGGGTGTCAAAATATTTGTGTTCTTTTGGCTCAGTCAACCAACTATTAATGTTCAAAGTTTTTCCTGGCAGCAACATAATGGTTTTAACTCCCAGATGGTTGGATGTGATAGTATACATGGGCCTTGTCAAGGTGTTAAGAGGACAGCTATGAGGTATGGTTTTATGAATCTTAGCAACGTCTACACAGAAATGGTGTGTTTTTGGGACTAAGTTTGTCAAAGGACAAGGCAATCCCATGAAACTGACATTATCAAATTCTATGTGATCTATGTTGATTGGGTGTCCTAGGATCTCTTCTACATTTGTCATCTCCTCACCACTCAAATCCATAGTAATAATTCCCACGTTGTTTTCCAATTCTTCACCATGTTGTTTGATGACTACCATGGCCAGTGAAGCCAAATTTTCCTATCCATTAGGACTTTTTGGCTCATCAACCCATACTTTATTAAGTTCGGCAAGCTTGGAAGGAGGATACAAAAATAAATGTTTGCTATTAGGTCCATGTGAAATGGTCATTCCTCCCTCTCTGTAGTCAATTTTGGCTACAACAATATCCAGCCATGGTCTTCTGAGAATTATTGGATAGCTATCTTTAGGTGTAAGGGACTCAATTATTTGAAAATCTACTGGATATTCCCATCCATCCACCTTAACAAGAACATTTTCAATGACGCCCTTGGGTATAGCTATGGAATGATTTTCCATTTGCAAGACTGTAGTTATGGGATGTAAATCAGTAAGTCCCAAATTTTCCATCACATCAACAATTATTACATTAATGAATGCTCCAAGGTCCACCAAGGCGTTAGGTATTGCTACCTCATTAACTATTATTGTTATAAGTGGACTACCTGGATCGTCATATTTCGGAGCAGTGGTCATTCCAGCCAACAAGTCAGCTAGATAACCATTTATGTGGATAGTATTTATTCATTTTGGTTTCCTCCCTAGATTTTTGATACACAACTGTTTGATCAATTGGTTCAACTTAGGAATCTCCTTAATCGCTTGTAGCAAAGGGACTTCAATCTGCAATTGCTTAATTTCTTATATCAATGCAGTTTCGGTAGATGTGGTCATTTCCAAAGTATCTTTCATGGTGATTGGTTTCAGACGCTCTGGAAAAGGTGCTTTAATTTTATCTTTAGGAGTAGAATCCTTTAAAGAATTAGTTGGAGACTGACCCCCCTCATGCTGAGGTAGGTTGGAAGCTCTAGTTGAAGATGGCAGGTCGGGCTTGTTTTGAGTAGCTCTTGGGGCTTGTTCTACAGATGCGGGCGTTGTTGTAGTTGTCTCGGCAGACTTCTTAATAGGTTCATCCAGAATTTCTTCAATAGTCAGCTACGAAAGTGTTTTTCTAGACCTCAACTACAAGTTTCCATAGTGTATTGCATTAAGTCCAGTGACATTGTCTTGTTCAGTGGAATACACTGGAGTATTCAGGTGATTGTTCTTTGTGTTCAGAATAGGTTGCGTCGGAAGTTGTGGTTGGTTAACTTGTTCATTTTTTTGAGTATTCTAGGGAGGTGGTAAAATATTTTACTGTTGAGTAGGCATCCTTCTAGGACTAGTATAAAACTGATGTTGGGGTTGATTCCATTAAGGAATATGATTCTAAGTGTACCACTACTATTGAGGCTGATTAGGCCACTAAGGATTGCCCCAAGATTGATTTTCCCATTCAGGTGGTCCCCAAGGATAATTTCCCCAATTAGGTGGTACTAGAGGTGGTTCCTGAGGCCAGGGTGCTACCCATGGATTATTATTCTAGTTGGGTTGAGATCTCCAGTTAGGGTTTGAATTTTGGCCATAGGAAAAATTCCCTCCAATTCTTTGATTTACAATGTTGACTTCTTCCTCAACTGAGGGTGATATTTTCTTATAATTCTTGATGGCATTCAGAAGCTCACACTAATCAGTGGGGTGATTCTTGTCACAAACTTAAAAAACATCAATTTTTTCAACTTTGTCCAAAGGGAATTCCCTTAGCAAATGTTTGTTTCATCACCTAGGGCAGTAAATGGACAAAGTCTCAGGATTTCGTGTTTTAGCTTTTTGTCATCTAACATGGTATTTAGTTGAATAGGAATATCAGTCTTGAGATTGGCTATCTCCTCATGTAGTTGACCTATTTCATTGGAACCTTTAAAGAAGGTGGAATTTTGGATACCTCCTCGTGTACGAGAGAAATTCTGACACGGTTCAGTAATGTCATCAAGCCCCAGTTGGGACATATCTCCTTTTCCCATTAAATCCAATCTCCTTTGAGCTTCGTCGTCGATACCTTTAAGGAATAGGTTCTTCATAATATCAAGACTTATGACTTCTCCTCCACATTGCTTGGATAAGAAGATAAACCTATTTAGGTAATCCTCGAAACTTTCATCCTCATTTTGCTTTTTTGAACAATTCTTCTTTCCTATCGTTGATCCTACAATAACTTTGGTATTTCTCCAAAAAGGCAGAATCCATTTCATCCTAGGAGTTTATTGACAGAGAAGCTAATCTGGGCATAAACCAGCGCATGGTTGAGTCTTTCAAAGTAGAGGCAAAATGCTTTAGTTTCTGGTTATCTCTCTTGTAATCATATGTTTGACACAAGACTTTAAACTCGAATAGAAACTGGTTAGGGTCCTTAGTAGACAAACCTCGAAAGGCTGGCAAGAAGGCTGGTGATATTTTTTCATGGTTGTATCATCATCTACATCAATAGCAATAGGATATGTGAATGTGTGTGGTGGTGGAGGTTTATTGATGGTGGCATTTTTATGGTCACCCATGATGTTGAAGGGAATATGGTCCTCTTAAAAAATTCATTCAGTTGGGCAAGGCTCTAGAGTTTGCAAAGGAATACATTCCTCTACAACTATGTGTTCTCTTTCTGGGGTATGTGGGAAGGTCTCAGGTTGACCCTGCTTGGTCAATTCCTCAATAAGTTCTTGATCTGAGTTTCCTTCCTCCCTACTTGTGGTTGGTATGTTGATTGGGGGGTTTTTGATATGAATCTTTCATGGGAGCCTCGTTTCCTAACCATGCAAAAAAAGAAGCCAAAGGACTATTTTTATTCCTAAAAGAGGTATTCAAGGTATCTCCTACTAACACTAGAAAAAGAAGGTTCCCTAGAAACGATGCCAAAAAGTGATAGGTTGTCATTAGGTCCTAACACTTTAGTTGATAAATACATTAATATATCGACTGGGTAGTGTTCGAAGGCTATATGCAATAGAAGACATCTTGACTATCTCCCTCGAGTTTCCTAGATGTTGGACAACTGGAATAAAACTCTAAACTAAGAGGCCACTAAACTTAGAAAGTAGGAAATCATTTATCTAGAAAGCTTGAAAGAACTAAACTAGAAAGCAGAAAACTATAAACCTAAAAATCATAACAATTAAACTAGAAAGCATGGAAATGATTAAACTAAGAAATGTATAGATTGTTGAAGAAGTAAAGCTTATAAAGAAACTCGGAAATATTGATCTAACAAAGGATAACAATCTTAACAACTAACAAAAAATAATTTAACAATCTAAAACAACTAAGAGAAGGTGCTCCAAAACTTCAGACACTAAACTCAAAGACTACAGACTTAGCTACAACCTGCAGGATTATTCTAGATAGAATTACACACATGAAAATAAACTTCAATTCCAATTATTATCTACTAAATGAAAGTACAGAATTGAAAGTAGAATACTTATCTAATCTACAACCCCTCAAGTGGCCAACTCTCAAGTGCTCCAATGCCTAGCTCAGATCACATACACTGGTAACTCCAAAATTACTTCATTCAAAATAACTCCATTCACATTACTTAGTAACTCCAAAGGTGACGGGAAAAACTCATTTTATTCTATTAAGAGTGTAACTTAGAAAACATAGTGACAACATAACGATATTCTTTTGTATATTATTGTTTTTAATGGTTACATATTTAGATAAGAGCAGCTACAAAAATCCTACTTTTTAGTTGGTAAAGTCTTCAATTGATTCTCAACAACTAATAGACTTTAAATCCCATGACATGAAACATTAAAGGGGCTCGACACAAGCCATAAAGTCTTTAAAACTGAAAATAATAGAAACTACAAAAACTCGGTCCATCATGTATGCTCCTAAAGTTCTGGCACCCATTCTCTTGTCTTCAATGGTGTTGAAGTCTGCATTAAACCTCTTTGACTGGCATGATAACCGATTGTGGAATTTGACCTGTGTAGTGCTCAAAAACTAAACCATTAAGTCAGCACAGGCTAGCTTATTTCAACTAATTCCAAGAAATAAAGATTTTATGCCTTTTCACAATAAGAAAGCAATTACTTATCCTAAAGACAATTAATTGGTAGGGTAAAGATGGATGAAATATGTGAGGTTAAGTATTTAGTCCATTATATTTATGGGGTTGTTTTTACCTCATCAACTTCAAAAGAAAAGGGGTCCACTCAAGGGACACTCTGTTTGAAAAGTGATGACATTTTTCACCAATGGTTCTAGTATCAAGGAATCCTTTTGAAAGATTTATTTCATCAAGGAATCCTTTTGAAATATTTCTTTCATCAAAGAATTTGAAAGAAATAATTATCCCTTGCAATGGCAAGTTTTCAAATTATATCTTACAAATCTGTGATGAAAGAAAATTTCTACTAGGGTTCCATGTTGAAGAATGCAATTTTTGAAAATAAAGGATTTTCAGCGAGGGATTCATTGGCCACTGAATACACCTTTTGAAAATCAAAGTAGTATGATAGCCCCCCTTATGATGGTGCATGCTAAACACAAAGGCATATGACATCCGAAGGAGAGAAAAGCAAGAATGAAAGTGATGTCGCCTGTGGAACATGATGAGATGTAACCATGGTAATGTTATCACACATGTGAAGGACAACACATGAGCACCACAACATCACAAAGCAAGCAAAGAAGAGAGAAAGATAAAAAGAAAGGATAAACAATGACATAATGAGAAAGAGACAAGGGGCTCTGATATTTTGAGGTTAGAGCTAGTTATAAATATAAATAGATATAATATAATATATATAAATGAATTGTCATCAACCCCCTACTATATCAAACCATGTGAAGAAAATCACATGAAGACAAAATAAAAATAAAAAATTGGGTCAACATGGAAGGGAGGCATAAATGCCCCCAACACTTTGCATCATCCCCAATTATCAAAAATCAAGGCACAACAAAGAGAAGAATGATGTGACAAATAGAAGAAGTTTATGACACAAAAAATATCTTGTATTTGAGCACCTATGAGGGTAACAAGGGTCCTTCAAGAACACATAAAACAAGCATGAGGGAACACAACACACACACACAATCTAATCTACAAATAAAGAAGAGGCACCCCCTAGTCCTCATCGACCAAGAGGTCATCGTTCTCCCAATCTAGATCGTTGTAATGGGAGGGAATGTGACCCTACAAGGGCAGGATAGACAAGAGCCAAGGAAGAGGGCCCCTCGAGGTCTTCTTCACTCAGTTCCTATGAGGTGAACGTTAGTGATCTTGTAAAAATTTCCAATAGAGTAGGAAAATCATCTACAGAGTTGAACATGCACTTTATGGGAGTGTCATGTGCCAACTAAGTGAGTGATGAAGGAAGCACCCGAGATCCACTGTTGACCTCACTAAAGGACCCTGAGGCAGTGACAAACTTCAGGGATGTCAGGGCTTCCTCCATCACTAAGACGGCGAAATCCAATGCAAAACTAACTTTTGAAGAAGGAAATCCCTTCTTCCAACCCCCATTGGAAGTGGGGTCATCCTCCAACTTGTGCTTCATTGGAGGATGAGAGATCCCACAAACGAAGTAGAAGGTAAGGAGGAAGAAAAGAAAACTGCAGCGGACACCACCAAGGTATTCAACATGTCCATAGGTTTGTAAAAAGGTGGGATGTCTGAAAGGGACATCAAAAGGGGAGGCTCAGCTAAAGGAGCAATGAATACTTTCATCCTCTTGGGGTGAGGATCATTCACGCTCATAGGGGGAGATGGAAGCAAGATTAAGGTGGAGGTAATTGAAGTAGAAGGGGAAAATGGGGAGGACACAACAAAAGGTTCCAAAACAAGAGTCATTGGCTCCCTTACTTCCTTCTACTCAATGGCCAGAGCCTTCCTCCAATGCTTACACTCACACGCAAGTTGGTTTCTATAACTCTAGGACCTATAGGTTGTAGCTTGAGGAACAACAGGAGGCTCTTGTTCAGTCATCAGAGTATCCATCATAGTCATTTCCAACGAAGGGAGTGACTCCTAGACAAGAATAGGAGTAGATGCAACAATATAAAGGGGAGAAAACTCAAGCACCTCAATCGTGGGCCTCTTCCCATTTTCTACCCTAGAGGTAGGAGCAGTAGGAGGTCATGAAGGTCGAGATGTAGAGGCGGCTCCATGGGGACCCTTCCCCTTACCTTACAAGATGAGTCAAGGCACCGTGGGCAAGATAAGAAGTTCAAACACCTGACACTTGGCCTTCTACCAAGTGGGCACCATAAAACTCACCAAAAGATGCATAGGGGTAGAAGTCGAAGGCATTGGAACAGGGTAGGAGGAAAAGGCAAGAAAAATTGCATAGGAAGAAGAAGAAAGGCCTTGAGCGTACTTCTCCTCCTTTTTTTGAGCGGTAAAGGCAGCCTTATGTTGCACTATCATGTAATATTTAACTAAAATTGCATAGGGAGAAGGAGGGTAGGTCACTTTTGATGCTATGCCTCCATTCTTGTACTTCACATAGGTTCGATACAACAGGTCCATCCTGGGAGCACTAGTAGAATTTGGAAAATAAATGACTACGTAACTAAAACTTTTAGTCACAACAACTAAAAATGACTAAATTCTACTCATTTTTTACAACTCATATATAAATGAGTAAATAAATGACTAATTTGGTTGTTTCCTAAAACATTATTTAGTCACAAAAATAAAAATGACTAAATAGTTAGTCATCAAATCCAAAGTAGACAAAAAAAATTTAAAAAAATTCGGCCAAATATTGGCGTGATGTATTCATGCATGCGATGTATTGGCATGATTATTCATGTTCATTGCAGATTCATTCATCTTGCTTGACCTTGCTTCATTCGTTAGCCTAGCATGAGGCATTTTGATCAACAACTACTTGCATGGCTAATAAGGATTCAGAGAGGACCTAGAGACTTATGAAAAGGCGGGCAAGGGAAAGGAATATTCGCCAAGGCCCTCTGTAGTGAAATTGGATATGGGGATGCCCTCTGCAACGAATTCAGAGGTAATTCAAAACCCTCATTACATTAAACAAAAATTCAAAATTCTCATTACAATCCACTACTCTTAATAATATTCTACTACTCTTAATAATGTTCTTTTACAATCTTGCCATTGTTCTGCTTCATAATGTGCTCGAGCTAAATATAATAAAATTTGGGTGTCGTTGCCAAATTAGAATTTCCTCAAAAAAAATTGATACATTTTCACTGCAAGCGCAAACTGTCCTTGTGCAAATTAAACATGTGCTAGATTTACCCACACATCAGGCATCTAAACAAAGATGTTTCCTGCTGCAACTTCTTGTGCCTATGTAAAAATTTCCTTTGCAATATCAAATTGACCCCTTTCAGCTAGCACAATAACTGACTCATTTGTAGCATAAACATTTCCTGGTCTCTGTGCCAACACTTTACAATACAGTTCTCTAGCCTTCACAATAAGTTGTGCCTCCACCTTTGGATCCCTCCTCTCAATGAAAAAAATTGCAAAATAATTCCAATTTCCAAGCAAAATGTCAACATAAGAATTCTTTGCATCTGATTCACTTTGCGCAACTTTAATTGTTTCTTAGCTTTAAGCCAGTCATTTGTTTTCAGTTCCATTTTTCCAAGCATAGATAAAGCATTTGATGGGTTTTTATCCACCTTAAGTGCATCCCTAATCAATTATAGGCTTAGTTGGATCTCATTTTGAGCCTGAGCCATGGCTGCAAGACATAGATATGCATCCACATAATCAAGAAACTTGAACAATATTAGCCTATATAAAATATTTTCCTTTTCAATATCATGTATCTATTCAAACAACCTAGCAAGATTAAATAGTGTTGCGACTTTATCCCATGGTAACTAAAGTGAAACACTACCTTCTTCTAGTCGATGGGAGACTTTCATATCCTTAAAGAGCATAGGAAAAATTGTAGAATTAGCACTAGGGATTTTATTTATAAATTCAACCCAAATTCCATTTCCTAATGCATCCATAAAATTTTATTGAGCCAACTCTAGTTTATCACACTCAAAATGAAGAACCCCAATATTGTTTAACAATTGAATGGGTACTTCTCTGCTCTTCTTTAGAAGAGACTTTGGCATCTTAAGAGAATCTAAGGTTGCACTGGGTTCTGATGATATTAATAACTCACCCATCTTGATAAATGCATGGGCATTAGGTGGATCTATGTGAGTTGCCTTAAAATTTCCAATGCCTTCTTTGTTAGCCCTTGCTGAGCATATATATGGCCTACATCTTTTAAGCTCTCACAGTTCTTAGAGTGGACCTCCAAAACCTTTTCAAAATTTGAGAGAGAACTCTTAATATCTCCCAGCTTCAATTGAACTTATCCACAAAATAATGTGGCCTCTAGCTTTCCTTGATAAGTGGTGTCATAATCACCTTTACTATGATAATATTGTGCAAGATTATAATATGAATGAGATTTCATGAGAGGGTGGTCAATTGAAACAAGAGTTGTCTCAGCCAACTGTTCCACAAGAAAATATTGCCCTGCAGTGAAGAAAAAATGGTTTGCTAAATGACTCAATGCCATTGCAGAGTACGGCTATAATTCAAAGGCTCTACACATCTTTTCCATTCCTTCATGACCACTACCTTTTTCACTAACTGTGAGAATCCTAAAATTAAAAAATGTACAAAACTAACCACAAATATTTATGTAGAGGCAGAACATCATTTCCTAATGCCTCCATAAAATTTTGCTCAGCTAACTCTAGTTCATCATGCTCAAAATGAAGAACCTCAATGTTGTTTAACAATTGAATGGGTACTTCTTCTCTGCTCTTCTTCAGAAGATACTTTGGCATCTTAAGAGAATCTAAGGCTGCACTGGGGTTTGGTGATAGTAATAACTCACCCATCTTGATAAATGAATGGGCATCAGGTGGATCTATGCGAGTTTCCTTTCTTAAAATTTCCAAATCCTTCTCTACCATCCCTTGTTGAGCATATATATGGCCTACAACTTTTAAGCTCTCACAATTCTCAAGGTGGACCTCCAAAACCTTTTCAAAATTTGAGAGAGAACTCTTAAGATCTCCCAGCTTCAATTGAACCTATCCACAAAATCTTGTGCCTCTGGCTTTCCTTGACAAGTGGTGTCATAATCACCTTTACTATGATAAGATCATGAAATATTAGAATATGAATGATATTTCATGAGAGGGTGGTCAGTTGAAACAAGAGTTGTCTTAGTCAATTGTTCCACAAGAAAATGTTACCCTGCAATGAAGAAAAAATGGTTTTCTAAATGATTCACTACCATTGCAAAGTATGGGTATAATTCAAAGGCTCTATGCATCTTTTCCATTCCTTCATGAACACTACCTTTTTCACTAACTATGAGAATCCTACAAGTAAAAAATGCACAAAACTGACCATAGAGATTTATGTAGAGGTAGAACATCATTTCCTAATACCTCCTTAAAAGTTTGTTGAGCCAACTCTAGTTCATCACACTCAAAATGAAGAACCCCAATGTTGTTTAACAATTGAATGGGTACTTCCTCTCTGCTCTTATTTAGAAGATACTTTGGCATCTTAAGAGAATATAAGGCTGCACTGGGGTCTGACGATATTAATAACTCACCCATATTGAATGCATGGGAATCATGTGGATCTATGTGAGTTGCTTTTCTTAAAATTTCCAAATCCTTCTCTATCTGCCCCTGCTAAGCATATATATGGCCTACGGATTTTAAGCTCTCACAGTTCTCGGGATGGACCTCCAAAACCTTTTCAAAATTTGAGAGAGAACTCTTAAGATCTCCCAACTTCAATTGAACCTATCCAAAAAAAATTGTGGCCTCTGGCTTTCCTTTACAAGTGGTGTCATAATCACCTTTACTATGATAAGATCATGCAAGATTATAATATGAATGAGATTTCATGAGAGGGTGGTCAGTTGAAACAGGAGCTATCTCAGTCAACTGTTCCACAAGAAAATGTTGCCCTATGAAGAAAAAATGGTTTCCTAAATGATTCAATGCCATTGCAGAGTATCAGTATAATTAAAAGGCTCTGCGCATCTTTTCCATTCCTTCATGAAAACTACCTTTTTACTAACTGTGAGAATCCTACAATTAAAAAGTTCACAAAACTGACCACAAAGATTTTTCCCCATTTCAAACAACAAAAGTTCCAAAAAAATGCATTTAAAACCAGCAAATAAAATCATGCTGATTTTTGTGCCCAAAAAAAAAAACGAGACCATAGATTGTTGCTTAATATTATGCTTTGATATATTTTTTCCAAGCATCCATAGCTTTTTGAAATCACCTATTTTAGGCTTTTATCCATAGCAAAGGCAATGAATTGTTTGATAAAATGCTTTGGTAGAAATGTATGAAAAATGTGGTAGCATAGAAAAGAACTTTGGAAAAAATGCCTCAAATAAATATGGTCTCATGGTGATGGAATGTCATGACAAATTCCATGAAGAATGCCATGACAAGCGAATTGTTATGGATTTTCATGGCATTCCATCACCATGAGACCATCTTTTGAGGCATTTTTTCAACCAGTTCACTACCTTGTCTATGCTATTGCTTACTATTATGCTTTGATAGATTTTTTCCAAGCATCCTTAGCTTGTTGAAATTGTTTTAGGATTTTAGCCATAGCAACAAGGCAGTGAACTATTTGATAAAATGCTTTCATAGACATGTATGAAAAATGTGGTAGCATAGACAAGGTAGTGAATTTTTTTTAAAATGCCTCAAAGAAATGTGGTCTTATGGAATGCCATGACAAGAAAATGCAATTGGCAACTGCTCCTAGTTATTAGTTATGCAATGTGAAGTAATTACATAATTGCTTAGGTTTACTTTGTAAATATTATATTGTAATTGAAATTTTTTCATCTATTAGCATCTAGTTATTAGTTATGCAATTTGAAGTAATGCTTTGAGTTTGAAATATGTGCAATGCAATGTAATCAACAATTTGAATATAAACTACAAAAATCTATTTTTTAAAATTCATTAGTTAAACTCTCTATTTTATTTGCTCTCTATAACTCTATTGCTATGGAAATTCCTTTCAATTAAAAAAAATAGTTTTTGTCTCTTAGTCTACAATTTTTTGTTGCTATGTGTAGAACATTACAAATGGATCAACATAAAAGGTTGAAATACAATGCATTTTATGAGAGAATAGCCAATGAGAGTGACATGGATAAATATCCATGTCCATGTAATGACTGTCTTGGTGGAAAGGTGAAAAAAAGAAGTCATATTTATCGACATATGATAAGATATGGGCATAGTGGTATAAGCCCTTGGAATGTCAATTATTACGAAGATATGATAGAATGGAAGAGTGTGAGAGATGAAGAGGAAACAAACATAGATGAAGTGGAACCAAACATAGATGAAGAGGCAACAATGTTAGATGAAGGGTTTGAAGTTGATAGAAGGTTGAATGAGGGTCTAAACCATGATTGAGCCAAGTTGATGGAGGATGCTTCAAAGCCTTTGTATGCTAATTTCAAGTTGTCATTTGACAACAATCCTTCAAATTCTTAACTTGAAAGTGGTGTTTGGTTGGACAAATGAGAGTGTAGATCAGTTATTGGCATTATTAAGTTTGGTGTTACCACCTAACTCCACATTTCGAACAAAATGAAGTCAATGTAGAAAGGAAATCACTAAGCTAGGCTTAGGGTATGAAAATATCCACACATGTTTGAATGGTTGTGTATTATTTCACAAGAATCTTACAACTGAGAGTGAATGTCTGAAATTTCATGAAGCGAGGTATAGAGAAGGGTTGAAATCAGTTGTGGTTCCTAGAAAGGTTCTTCACCACTTTCTGGTAATCCCACGATTACTCTGAATGTATAGGTATAGATACATTGTTGAACTTATGCAATGGCATGCCCAAAACAAGAGCACTAATGGAAAAAAATGACATGTGCATGATTCTAAGATGTGGATGGAATTTGATAAAAGATGGCCTGATTTTTCTCAAGATCCTCATAATATAAGATTGGGTTTGGCTCTAGATGGGGTGAACCCATTCTCAGATCAAAGTACTAAATGGTCAACTTGGTCAGTGTTTTTAATAAATTATAACTTGCCTCCATGGTTAGAAACTAAACCATTTTTCTTAATGCTATCATTGATTATACTAGGAAAGAAAAGTGTGACTTCAGATACAATTGATGCTTATCTAGAGCCATTATATGATGAGCTAATGAAATTGTGGAAAGGAATTGAAGCAATTCAATCTTTAAGGGATGTTCATTCAATAAAATTCACTTTAAGAGCTTCCTTATTGCTTATGATTCATGATCTTCCTACATAAGGTACATTGTCTAGTCTTAGTGTTCATGGTTACCATGGATGTCCTTCTTGCAACTTTAAGGATTTTGTGAGGCACTCAAGAAGTTTGTGTAAGTGTATTTATTTTGGACATCATGCTTACCTTAAATAGATCATCCATATCATCAACAAAAAACATGGTTCAATGGTGAAGAAGAGAATCGTGAAGCACCATTGCTAATAACAAGTGATTATATTGTTGAGAATGGACAAAAAAGAATGTCATTTATTGAAAATGATGGGATTGCTGGTAGTAGATATGATCCATGTAATGAAAGCGGTATAAAAATGTTGTGCATATTCTATAAGTTGTCATACTTTAAGGATATAGCCATTAAGCATACTGCTGACTTTATGCATACTGAGAAAAATATAGCCTATGCTATTATAGAAACTCTTTTTGGTTCTTTTGATACTATTTCATCACGTGAAGACTTTTGACAACTAAAGATTCGTTGAAATATTTGGGTTGAAAAATATGATGATGAAAAATATATAAAACCTAGTTATCCTTATGTTTGGACAAAGGAACAACGTGCACAATTCTTACAGTTGATGTCTCAGACTTGCTTTCCCATTGGATATGTAAGTAGTAGTATTAGAAGCCAAACTGACATTAATGGCTTAAGAGGCCTCAAGACCCATGACTATCATTTCATAATGGATAATATTTTACCTATTGTGGTAAATATATTAAGTTTTCCAAAGGAGACAAGATTGAAAGTTATAAGGTTGGGCCTAATATTAAAGAGAATGAGTTTATATGTATTAGATCCTTCAAAATTTGATAGTTTGAGGGAGGAGGTTGTTGAATTCCTTTGTCTATTAGAATGAGAATTTCCACCAACAATCTTTAACATTTCTATACATCTTTTGATACATCTACACTATGAACTAAAGCATTATGACCCGATAAGAACAAGATGGATGTATCCTATAGAATGATATATGAAGGTTTTGAAAAAAATTGTTCATACTAGGGAAAAACTACAAGGCAACATGTCTGAGGGATATTCAATGCAAGAGGCCATGGGATTTTGCACATAATTTATGAAGGATTTTAAAAATGTCAGTCAACATGTATGGGATGATGACAAAGAAGAAACAACTGCAGGTGAAGTATTGAAAGGAAATGGATGTCGCTTGAAGCTATCACATCAAGAAAGAAGTGTGATACATGCCTATATTCTTCAAAACACATCTTCGTTTGATAAGGGGCAGAGGTAAAAAAAATTAACACAATAATTTATTTACTCAATTGCATTTACACATTTATATTATCAATCTTACTATTTGTACGTTAATATTATATGTAGAAAATATGAAGACCATCAAGCTTGGATGCAACATCAACCTCAAAGGCGTAGACATCATGTTGATTTAATTGGAGGTGATTCTTTTCCAAGATTTGAAGAATGGATTGCTAATGCAGTCAGGGATGAAAAAGAAGAAGGTCGAGATATAATAGAGGAAAGTGAGCTTTCACAATATCCACATTTATGGGCTATGTGTTTAAGTGGAATGTGGGCCTATGGTAGTCATTTAAGAGTGGAAGAAAAATACAAAGGAAAGATAAATTGTGATTGTGTTGTTAGTGTTGAATTTCTTCACAAAACTGAGAAGAAATTTTATGTTGGATTCATCCAACAAATTATTCTAGTGGACTATGGTGAAAATAGTCCTATATTATTAAAATGTAAGTGGATCTAACCATCTACAATACAATTTGATGAGTATGGATTTGTACGTGCAAATAGAAGACAATTTTTATCAAAGACAGATGAGTCGCATGTTTCCCCTCTTCAAATTAACCAATCATTTCTAATTGATGATGTAAGAAGCCCAGGATGGGCGTATGTCATTCAAATAGAGTCTCGTTCAAAACAAAAAATCATGGAAGTTTTTGATATAATGCATGATGGGAAATATGTTACTTTACAAGAAAAATTCAAAGAAGTGGATGAAGACGATGATGGAGTGTTTGAAGAAGACATTTTCATTACCAATGAAGAGATTGGGAGAGAGAATGCATTGCATGTCACAGATGAGGATGAGGAATAAAATAAATCAGATGCAAACACGAATGATCAGGATTCTAATCTTGTTGGAAATGTAGATGATTATGATGATGTTTTTTCACCTTAAGAGGTTAGCCTGTCGCCTAAACTTTGGTTATATGTATGGTGTAATTTATTATTGAATGTAATAAAGATCTGAGTATAGGTATGCTTATTCACTATTGTTTTACTGATACATTTTTTAATGTAATCATCATTATTTTGTTGATACATTGTATACAAAACCTAAGATGTTCACTGTTGATTTGAAGTGGATTTAAAGTTAGGTTCAATCATCTTCTTAGTTTTCTTACTAGTTGAAAATATGAAATCAATTTTGTTTAGTTAAAATATACTTTCTTGTATGTTCTATATGTTTTCTAGATGCAAACATATAATGAACATCTATGATTTAATAATGCATATAGATATCTTAACATTAGGTGAACTAAGCCTCCCCATTACAAACAAAGAAATGATCTCTTAGGTCTAACTGACACTGAAAACTAAAACTGAGAGACTGCAAAATTAGAAAATTGTTCAATCTTTTGAATAAAATGATATATAAAATATTGCATTCATAATAAAATCCAATACTGCACTATCGTAGCAGTCAATAGAGGTATGCACAGGATGGCAAGACATATAGGTCAATGTAAAAATGCTTACAGCAATACCGTGGCAACCAAATATGAATACTGTGGGGTGGCGGTGAGAACATGTTAACAACTAAAGTAAATCGCAACCTTGCAAGGGGTAGATAGTGACATTGCAATATGGCGGTGAACAATCACTCAACCGCTAGAATTAACCCACTATCCTATGGGAGTTCAAAGGGGTGTGTGTGAGGTGGTGGTATTGCTACTGCTACCCCGTAGCAGTCTTGATATGACAAAGCGGTATGGCGGTGAATAGTCACTCAACCACTAGAATTAACTCATTGTCTCGCAGGAGTCCAAAGGGGTGTGGACGGGGTGGTAGTATTGCTAGTGCTCACCCGCAGCCATCTTGAAATGACCGAATGGTACTGTGGTACAAGTTGTCAAAGCATTAAATGATTACACCATTTGATTTCCCAAGATCAATGACATGTATTCAAACTCAAAATATGGGCAGATTCTAAAATATTTTGCACGAATTCACATTAATATTGAGGTGACTGAGCTCAGCAGCAAATATTACTTGGGACTCGATGACATTTTGGAAATCATTCACAAAGCTCAGCATATTGGAGGCAAGGGAGTTCAACCAGGAAAATTCTATAGCTATTATTTGTTGGGTAAGTTCACATAAACCCTCTGTATCAAGTGTATAAGAACTAAATTTTCTTCTACAAGTAGACACTTAAAAAATCAAGTAGGAGTAAATTATTCATCATGCCACCCAAAACAAGTCAACTTGCGATTAAAAAGGAAGAGTCCATAGTTTCTAAATCAAAGAAGAGGGCCCTGCAACAATCCATTTTAGATGTGTTACCTAATTTTGTAGACAAAGGATCCAAAAAGGTGTTTAAAGATACAACCCATGGATGCAGAGACCCAATTATCCCTATCTCAGGGTGGGATCTATTTTGGTACTTCTATGAAAAAAGGGTTGAGAAGATTCCAGTTTCGAATCCTTAGACCTTAGATTTGGCCAAATTGATAGTCCCAAATGTCTTCGTAGATGTTGATTTTATTGAAGTATTGGCACAATATTATCACCTGACTACCAGGACTATAAGAATGTTAGATGGTTCACCATTAGTGTTACTAACTAAAGAAGCAATTATAGAGTGTTTTATGTTAAACAAGCAAGCTATCACTAAGATCAACTTGGATAGAAGTGAGGAGGATTATGGAGATTGAGAAAAACCTATAGGAGTGATGAACTTCCTTTACACATGAAAAAGAGTGTAAACAATAGGAGGATACCTATCTCCCCCTCCCAAAATGAGTCATTTTATGTAGAAGACTTCCAAGTATATTTCAAATGAACTTGTGAACCATTTGAATCTAGACCTTGCACAAACACAATAAACATGCAAACAATTAGATCAAACACAAGGTTAGAAATAAATGATTCCTCAAGAAATCCATTTGAAATTTGCAAAAGATAAGAAATGAAAATGAAGAACACAAATGAAACAATTAAATCCTATCTAATGCAAGCAAACTCTTGATCTCTTGAGGGAGTTGGTGCCAATTTGATGTGGAAATTGGCCCTTTCCCAACTCCTTTTGCAAGCTTGATGATGAACGAATGAAGAAGAATGAGAAGAGAGTGATCCACTTGATGAAGACTTTGAATGTATGCTCCAAGCTAAAATCTGCAAAAAACCTAGCTATGATTCAATGAGATGGATGAGAATTGCTAAGTATTTTAGCATGGTAACTTTGCTTGAGATGTGGATGATCAAATGCATGGTGAAGCATTCTATTTATAGAATGTTGAAATGGAAACAAAGCCAAAATAGAGCAATGTGGGACAAAGATTTGGCCAATGGCAAAATGCCACTTGTCCAAATGTGATTGGATGAGGAATGAGCAAGTTTTGACAAATGTGCCAATAAATGCATTTTTGAATTTGAATTTTGAGAAAAGACATGTAAGAGGGGGAAAGAAAATTGCATTGAATGCCACTTGGCTCAAGGCAAGGACATGTAAGAAGAAGTAAATGCCTTGTTGGAAGGACTTGTAAGAGAGAGTAAATGACATGTTGGAAGGACATGTCATTCAAATTTTGAATTTGAAATAGAAGAATATTCCTCCAAAAGATGCTTTGTTGAGGGAAAATGAAGATTTAATAAATCAATAAATTGATTTATTTGTGCAAGTGGAGATATCTAGAGAATGCAAGTGGGTGAGATTAGTATTTAATCATGGTTAGATTAAATAAATGATGATTATGTTAGTTTAATGATGATTAGGTGAGTTGACTTATTTTGACTTAGATTTTTGGATTAATTTAAATCAAACAAGAGAGGAAATGATTTAATGAGTTTAATTAAATAAACATGTTTTGATTATTTAATTAAAGAGATTGAAGTAAGATTAAATTAAATAAGATTTTAATTTATTCAATTTAATAGATAGACTTTAGAGATTTAATTAAATAAAATTAATTATTTAATTAAAATAGGGATAATTAGATCAGATGAATTGATTTAATTAACAAGGGAAAGTGACTTAATTAGACAAAAATAATTTATTTAATTAAGAGACGAATATTGATGAATTTAATCAAATAAGGGAATTTGATTAAACAGTTAGACCGAGGGATGATTTAGGAAGAAACGATGTTAGTAGATCAGAGTTAGATGCGCAATGTCAACTTGTACATTTTGCATGTCTATAGAACTTATTTTTCTTTGTGCCAAGTTCTTGGAATAGATGTTGAAGAGAGGATGCCAACCTATCTCATAATGATGGCAATGAGGATGCAAAATCTTGAAATCAACATTGAGTATGACTTTGCTGCTGAAATTGAGAAAGGGCTACATGAGGGATTTTTGCAAGAGAAAACTTAGCTCCCATCACTTCCAGGAAATACTCTTTGTTGTGTCATTTAATATTGTACCAAAATAGAAATAGATGAACTAAAAGAATGTGTTTGGGAATGATTGATGATGAAGGGAATAGGTTGCATGTAAAAAAATGGTGTTACATTTGGGATAGTAGATGTAAAAATAGTGATTATGTAATATTTCATGATGATTTCATAGTAAAGGTCATGGCTGCTCTTGGTCATATTTCACCAAGATTGCCTAATAAAATCATGCAATTATTAAGACCTTTAGCATTGAAGCAAGAACAGGGACACACTCACAATTTCGGTGAATGTTTCTTCTTAGCAGACAAAACAGTAATAAGGGTCTATGGGTGTCCTCAAGCCCATATGTTTTACCTAAATTTGTTTCTATTCGAATTACATTTTTAGAATCTATGTGGAAAATGTTATGGATGGAGCAGGATGTTATGAAAAGACAGAAAAAGGGGACATTCCTCCCTGACGTAACTGAATGTGAGCAGCTATCCTTAGGGTCTAACACTCTTGAAGAACTACAAAACTATTTGAAGATTCGGTATTTATTGAAGTCATGAGAGAAAGGGTCTTTGATCCTAAAGGGAATATTAATTTTATAAATCAGACACATCTCACTAAAGTTGGGATTACCCATGTAATGGATTACGAAGATGTAATAAGAAATTGCTTTACACCTGATGAAGTTTTTTAGAGGAAGAGGAAGTGGAAAATCATAAAGAGGCTTGAGGAGGAGGAGAAGAAAAGGGACACTGGATTCCAAGGATTCTATGTTGAAGAAGAGGATCCTATAAAAGAATGAATGTAATAATTGACAACTTTGAAAGATTATATGTTGAACCAGAAAAGAAACCTAAGGGCCAATCTTCCAAACCCTCCAAGCTGCCCATCAAACCAAGTGGTATTGTAATCATAGAGCCCCTACTAGACACTACCACAATACAATTAGAAGCATCCACTAAGAAACCAAGTCCTACAAGGTAGAAGACACATGAAGTGGCCCCCTTAGTGGCATATGAAATAAGTGAAGGAGTAGGCGATACTGAAGAGGTAGCCAATTTACTTTTGAATTTTAAAGATGATGAAGTTGATCAGCCATCACCTAAGCTTGCAACTAATGCTCACAAACCAGAAGAAAGAGTGGATGTACATGGTCATAATGATCAAGAAGTGCATGATGATGAGAGGGTGATTGTTGCCCTTATATTTATTGAAAATGATGAATTTATTCAAACTCTCGAGTTTAAGGATTTTTGGTTTAAGATGAAAATGAAATAATTTGAGGAGAGACTCCAAATTAATAAGATGGGCATTGAGGATTCACAACATGACCAGATTGTTTCCCAAACTCTTGAAGAACTCAAGATTAATGAAATTACTATTAGCCCCCAAGAAGCAAGAAAATTGGTCTTAGAAAGCAATATACTAATTATTCTTGGGATGAAGTTAAAAAAGATATTCTTACTAGATTAAGTAAGAAGCCAAGAAGATCCCATGTTGGTTTCTGAATTCAATTTAGATGAGGGAATGAGTGGCATAGGTTACAATCCAAGACTTGAAACCCTGACCTTTTGGACAAAGAAAAAAAGAACAGAAAAACCAAGATTGCTTGATGTTGTAAAAGAAATGAGAGGGATTGCTATGGTAAAGATACTTCAAGACACATCAGCATTGGAGGAAACTCCTATGATAATGTACTCGGCAATGTTTACTAGGGATGCATTTAAAGATATGGAGCTTAGATTGGCAGAATATGAGAAAGCACGGACTGATTTGAATGATGAAGTGAATAGGTTATTCATAGAAAGTGTGAAATTGAAACAGTAGTTGAAGGGAGCAAGTCCTTCCCAAAGCACAAAATTAACAATATACCAGCCCCCTACTATCCAGAATGATACAGGTTCAATCACTGTTGAACAAGTTAATGTGTTAAAACAAGAAATTAAGAAGTTGAAAAAGAGTAATGAAGAAGAAAAGGAAAGCAAAGAGAGAAACCCTCAAGGTATTGGAACAGATCTTGGAGCATAAGGTTAAAACTAATTGTGAAAAAAATAGAAAATGTGCATGAATGTTATGTCTCCTTATCACAAGCAGTTGATCAGATAAAGGCCCATGTACCTATATTGGACCCCTTATTTAAGAAATGGAAACTTGTACATCACACCTTAATGACTTTGTGCAAAATTTTACAAAGGAGTGTTGAGGCCCCCGCAGCTTTAAAGCCTACTAAGAAAATGGTCTGAATGGTCATAGATGCATTTCAGTATATGTCTACATAAGAGAAAAAGATCAAGGAAAGAATGGATTCATTTCACACGCTAAAGCAGTGGTTCATGCCTAAGATAGTAGGGGATGATGATCAACTAAAAGGCTAAAAGGATTGGACAGATGAGTTTAGCAAAAAAATTCTCAACTACCTCACTAATATATAGGATGGTGACATAAATATTCACTGCCTCAATTTAACCTTGGATGGAATAATTGCACTAGATGTTGGGTACTCAAAATTCATCACGGATACCAAAGGGTTATTAGACAGCAAATGGAAGAGTCACTTGGCCAACACACAAAAAATCCAAGAGTACAAATGGCCTCATGATTACATGGTGTACCAATGGGAGCAGACATATCTAGCTACCCCAAAAGAATAGGCCTTGCAGTGAAGTACCAAGCCTTGCAAATACTATCATGGAGAGAGGACCTTGCCAAATCTAAATGATCACTGGTACCTTACGATGAGTAATGGACTTTTGTATCTTGTGAGTGTTGTGGACTTCAACATCTGATAAATTCTCTTCACTTCTCATCTTTCATTGCTTTTAAAGTTTTATGTAATCCTATGTAAACAACGATAATTGAGACTATTTTATTTATGTTAAAAGTGGGTAACTGACAAGACACTTTTTGACATGTCAATCAAGACAAAATTTTGAAACGTATTGTAAAATATTTTTGAAGATCAATAGAATGAAGTTATAATTGGTGGCTGAATTCTGGTTTCAATTGTTTGTTGAAGTGAATTAATGAATGTTATCTTTTTGTCTCCAGTTTGATCTTTCCTTGTTATTTAAATCAATATATGAAGGGTATATATGGTTTATCAAAACACATTTGTTGTCAAACAATTCATTTTGTACTACATTTCGGTGTCAAATCTTTAGTAATTATGATTAGTTTCATCACATTCAAATTCTGAATTTTGGGAAATTATATACAATAAATAAATTGATGATTGTTTGGATAGTGAAATTAGCTCTCTTAGAAATTAACTGAAATATCTTGTCTTGAAATATCTAGAAGGATTATTTTAATTAAAGAGGATTTTGTGGTAATTTTTCTAGCAATGATTTTACAGTGCAACTAGCTTGCTATTTTCATTCAAGATACAATTCATGATCAAATTCAAGCACATACCAAGAAGATGGTACTCTACTTCAAACCCTAAACCTCGTTTAGTTTAGTCTACTTACATGGGGATATTAAGGAAGTTTCAAAACAATTAATATATATCATTTGTTGTTTGTGAAGGAGAATCCTGTGAGATCCAATATGGCAGTGGATCAATATCTAGTTTCTTTTTTGCTAATACTGAACAAGTTTAGGGTGTTGCAACAACCAAGATGTTATACTTTAGAACATCAGAGTTTATAGTTATGGTGGTTAATACATATACTCCTACCATTCTTGATCCTTTGATTTCATTGGCCAAAGATATGGTATTTATTTTTTCTCTCTCCTTGTACCATTTTGAATTTCAACATTATTGCAACCTTTTAAGATGTCAAATGGGAATTGCAACATTTTTAGGTTAACTCTGTGTGCCATGCAATACCTGAATCATTACTTAATTTATGAGAGGCTTTCCTTCAATCACCTTTGATATGTTTCAACCGTTCAATGGCAATCTTTACATCATGTAGATGTTGCAAAGGTGGATTGAAGGAATTGAAACCAATAAAATGAACACAGTTTGATTCTTATTGTATAGGGCAATAATCACATGGGTAAAATGGTGGGATTGAAACTAATGAAATTATGTTTGAAAGAGTACAAAACCCTTTTAACTGTGAAGTTTTCCCATGATCAAATCCCTGACTTGCTACCCTTTTTTTCTAATTTTGATGAATTATAAGAGAATAAACCTAATTAACTTGCACAGGAACATCAAATTTTTGGACTTATACTGACAATGAGTTTTGAACCATTTGGTGATGCTTTTGTGTATTTGTTCAAGTATTTATTTTCTTGCAAGTTTAATGGATGCCTTAAGTTTTGTTATTAATCATTAGTTTTAAAATTATCGTTGCAGAAAGCACCTTATGTGTTTGTGCCTTCAAAAGTTGAATTGGGCAGTGCTTGTAAAGTGAATGGGGAAGATGATGTCATAGTTGGGAAACATGTTGTGAAACATCAAGTTAATAATTTTTGGATGTTAAGGCTTCCCAGTTGGATATCAAAGATCTTTTCTCATCAAGTTAATTTGGAATTTATGTATAAATGGATTATTTAATGGTGCAGGTCTTTACTCAGACAACACATGAACCAGGGTTAACATTTTTGTTGTCCAAGTCTATTGGCATTCTTGGGCTTGGTTTCCAATAAGTTTATATTGATAATGTTGTTCTAGTCTAGTTAGTGTTGATAGCCTTTATTCTATAATATGTCAACTTCATTCTATAATCTGAGCATATCACCTTTCTTAAATTTTGAACAAGGTTCTGAAATCAAGGGTTCAATATGCATATTTTAGGCCTATGTTGAACACTCTGTTAAAGGCATTTGTTGACAAGGCTACAGTTTTTTAATTGATTTATCTTTCTGTTGTGTTTGGAATTTCTTTTGTAAACTTTCAATATACAATGCACTTTTATTCTTTTTGAATTGATATTAATATTAAAATTTTGTTGGTTGTATTGAGGCACAACTTCATTCATGGTAGAAAAAGCAGCACCCTATTGCTCATATCAGATGGCACATTGCATATAAAGGAGGAAATATTCTAGCTGGATTATTGTTGAATGAGTTGAAGGTCGAGCTTCATATATGGGACACGATCAACACTCTCCTTGGATTCTACATGTTACATCTTGATCCAGGAAGACTGCCCATGTTGTAGAAGTTTTAAGATATGAAAGGGGCATGTGCTTGCATTGAAGGGCTTCAAGCATGTGTTTCCATCATTGCAGAAGTCTTTTGGAGAATTTTATTTCTTGCAGTCGTTTCTTTGCAATATTGTAACTTAGATTTTTAGTCTTGTGACTAAAAATAACAATTGTAATACTCTATTTGTAATTTGTAACTAGAAAACCTTTATTTTATTAATAAAGTTCACCAATTTTTCCTTCTCAATAGTTGTCTTATTGTGTGCAATTGATGATTGATGTGTATTTTTGTGTTTTATGCTTAATCTTGAAATATTAGTCAATTAAAATGACTAAATATACTACTAATTGACATCAATTAATGATTAAATTGACTAAATATACTACCAATTGACAGAAATCAGTGAACAGTGAATAAATATGACTAGATATATGACCAGTGAAATCAATTCAAATAAAAATGACCAAATATACTACCAAATTGATCAAAATGATGATTAAAATTAATGACTAAATACACTACCAATGCATAGAAATTAGTGAATAAAAATGACTCAATAAGTGACCAGTTAACAACAATCAATGACTAAATATATCAGTGAATAAAAAATGACTAAATAGGTGACAAAATTACAACAATCAATGACTAAATCAACAACTATACAAGTGACCAATTAAATATATCAGTGAATAAAAATGACTAAATAAGTGACCAGATTACAACAATCAATGACTAAATCAACGACTAAATATATCAATTTCAAAAATGTGACTAAATAAGTGACCAGATCACAACAATGAATGACTAAATCAATGACTAAATATAGTACCAAATCGATCAATCAAAAAAACCAATAAATGAATAAAAATGGTTTATTTATATATCTAATCATGTTATATATGACGGGCAATAAACTACTAGTGGTCACGTGACCAACTGTTGTCATTTATAAGTAGTTTTTAGTAGTTTTTTTAATAGTTTATTATTATTTTTGTACTAGTGGAGGGAGCAGACCAATAGGGGCAAGCCAGAAGTGATCAAGTGAGTATCTTGCACATGCCACCATCGATTTGTAATCAGTGTCATGGACAACATGCACATAACCCTCATGAGAGAACTCCAAGAACTTATGGATTACCGAGGGGACTGCATTCATGGAAACTAGCCAAGGAATGCCTAGTTTCACTCTGAACAACTCAAACCCTGGGATAATATCAAAGAGGGAATTCACAATCTTGGGCCCAACCAGGACTGACAAGGTGATAAAACTAATGGGAGGAACGAAAATCCCATCGTGTGTATGTATAGTGCTTTTAGACTCATCATATCCATCCTTATGTAAGAAGTTTATCAACATGATCTCCTCTATGATAACATTAACCTGGCATGTAGGATCAATGAGAATGCTAGTTATGGTGTTCCTGTTGATAGTGTGGAAATGTATAAGGGAGAGGGTTCTCTATTAGCGTTCATCGAAAAATCTTGTGAGGTAAATGTTATAGTAGGAGATCCACTCACACGTTGCATAGATGGGATGGGAAGATGCATAAAGGAAGCCATCTTTATGTACACTAGAAAGGAATTTTATAGAAGCCCCCAATAGTTCAATGATTAGACAGTAACCTATTCAAGGCTTCACTTCACAACACTTAGGGATCCTTCTAGCTACATTTCTAGGGGTTGTAGGTTTGGTTGCAAGGCTAGGTGCCCTGTAATGCACACACCCACAACACTCCTAGAATACGAGAGAAGTATCCTTTAGTACCATGAAATGGAACTAAAATAGTTCACTTCAGGTTCAACAAAATGTAGAGGAGGGGGATCGACTGCTCAGGATTCCAAGTCAAAGGAGCATCTACAACAATCAGCTGCCCTGATCTAACTCACACTAAGGGATTGTCTAAGATAGGCTTAATATTTAAGAGAGTGAAAAGGAAGGACAACTAATCTACCATTGTCCTCTTATCAACCTGAGAGTTTAAGAAACCAGGTGATAAAATCCTTGAGTCTAGATTGTAACCTAGGTAGCTCTATGCCAAAGGACTCCATTCTAGAAGACAGACGACATCGCAGTGCACTGGCATCCTGTTGAGCGTTGGTGTCCATACGGACAGGGAGTATGAAGTTCAGTCAAAACTTAACAGGGAATTCACTAACTACCTAATAAGTGTAGTTTTACACAATGATGTAAAACATAAAACAACTAAACTATTGAAATAACAAGAAGAATACTTTAACTTAAAAGATAGAGTGATTAAATATGAAATAATGATCGAGGTGATAGAAATATAACTCACAGTTGGTCTAGCCTCTTGCAAGCTCCACACAAACAAAGTACCTACACACAATAGAATGGGGAAAAATGTTGGGGTTGTTTCGAGGCTTGCCACAGTCAAACCCCTATTTCAGTGTTCCCACCTCCACGAAAAACCAAAATAGCCACAATAGAGAAAGTACAATAAAGGAAAGCACTGAAAGGAAGAATACCAAGCAATGTTAACAACAATATGTTACATAAATCAAACAACAATGCTAAGTAAAATGGATATCACCTCCCCAACAAGATTCCCTCAAGCATGTGAAGGGAGATGCAAGCTCGCAAGCTTATAGATGCCAACATTGCCACAACAATGCGAGTGAAACCAACAAAATGTCAACTTGGAGCTTCAATAATGGTGAGAAAATATTGTGAAATGCTCAAGAAAGTGTGAAGAAAATTGAATATGTGTGTAGAGGATGAATTGTATGAAGAAGATCATCTTTTGAAGGTGAATGGGAGCCCAAAAGAGTCGTTCGAGGTCATTCAAGGGTGTAGGGGAGTTATGCTTCATCACCAATGGAGAAGTGTAATGCCTCTACAAATTATAGAGGTGGGCATCCTATCAGGATAGTAGCGCACTGCATAGATGTCTACACACTGTGCTAGCGTCTCCGATAGAAATTCCCCCACTGACACTCTAGATAACTGCCAAGTGGGTGGAAAGCTGATGGATGAGGTAGAAAAGCATCATCGGGTTTGATTTTTCTAAGGTAAAGGGGTGTAAATGGGGAATTTTCAAGGGGTGCAAATTCACTCCATTACACACACAAACCTAGAAAACATAGGAGGAACCTAAATTCAAATTACATGAAATGTGTAATACAAAGGTCCAATCTTACTACCAACAACACTTGACACCTTTCGTCACAAAGGGAACCTTAAACAAGTCTTATCCTCACTCCACATGTTTGAAATGAATTATGCACACTTGTAGTCATTACCGCACATGCCTCAAACTTGGACTAGCTTGATGAAGCTTCTGATAATTCAAACTCCTCGCACACTAATACATGCCACTAGAAACTCAAGAAACTAATAGAACTAGTGTAGACATACTCTCCTTCCAAACTGCAGAGCTACAATGCATTTCTATCATAAATGCCACCCATATTAAGTAATCTCTCTACCCAAAATATATCCTCTTGGACCACCACACACATTTCTAATTGCATACCTATCATGGTATGATGAATACATGAACTATCTGAAGGAATTCATGCCATGATCAACATGATACAAGATATGATAGATTAGACAACCTATACATTATCAAACAACACACTACCAAAACCTTCAGATTGTTGTTAATACTTGTACTCCTATAATCTTTCTTCATCTTTGATAACCTTCACATATGATAGACTTGACACCCTTTGATAACCATTGACAGGAGCAATGACCTACTGAAATCATTTTGACATCAATGACAACCTATGCTCAACAAGTAGTACCATGTTGTCAATATCATCAAATGTTGTTCTTTTAGAAGCAAAGTCCCCCCCATAGGGCTCATCATGAAAGACATTTAAAATTTCAAAACACTTCAACTTCATGAATACACCTATGTATTACATTATTTGGTCTTATATAGAAGAGGTAGCCAACTATCCATGAATATGAGGGACTCCTATCTGCTATATGGAATTTTTATTTTGGTCATAAGTGGGGAGACATTATTTTTATTACTAGGGAATTTGCAATATCTGCATACCAAGGGATTTGCACAGTTAAGGAAACAAAGTTCTTGTTTTGGAAATGGTCATTAATGATTGGGTCATCTACAAGAACTGTTAATTTAGAAAGAAAATCAACAATTACATTTGATTTACTATGCTTGTCCACTATGGTGACGTCAAATTCTTGTAGTAATAATAACTACCCAATAAGTCAACCATTAAGCATTGGTTTATTCATTAAATACTTAATATGTGTGTGATCAATGTGGGAAAACACCAGGTAACCTATAATATAATGTCGAAACTTAGTTATAGCATAAATCACAACCAACATTTATGTTTAGTGACTATGTAATTCAAATCAAATGTCTAAAGTTTTTTACTACTGTAATAGATGGCATATTCTAACATTTTTTCTTTTTTTCCTAAGAAAAATCCCACAATAAAATAAGAGGCATCATGGTTAACGAGTTTTTGAGAGTCCATAAGGCTTCTTGGTAGGCTATTGTCCACTCAAATTTAAAATCCTTGGATAGTAGGAACAACAAAGGGGCGACTATTTTGCTGAACTCCTCAATGAATCTCCAATAGTACCATGCATGACTAATAAAACTCTTTGCATCATTTTTCTTTTGAATAATATGTAGGTTTTTTATTAATTCAATTTATTTGGGGTCTAATTGAATGCCTTTTTGTGAAACATAATGGCCTAAAACCACACCATCTTCCATGATTATATAAACATTTCTGATTGTTGAGAGATAAGTTATGATCTTGACATCTCTATAACACCTTTTCAATATTTTTTAATTCCTTTTCATGTTTTATCATAATTTGTGAAGTCATTCATGTATATTTCAATACATTCATGAGAAAGATCAAAAAAATGCTCAATACAACTCTTTGAAAAGTGGAAAGTGCATTACATAACCCGAATAGTAGGATTGACCTCAAGGACATGTAAAAGTCATTTTATCTTGGTCCTCGAGTGTTATTCTAATATTGTTAGAGCCATTGAATCCATCTAGAAAAGAAATATATATTTTCCTGCTAGGGATTCCGAGACTTGATCAATGAAGGGAAGAGAAAGATGATATTTCCTTGTGGTTGTGTTAAGTTCTCTATAATCCACACAAAAATGCCACTGTCCCCCCTTCCTAGGCACTATAACTAGTGGTGAGACTCATTGACTATCCAATATCAGGTATATGAATCTAATGTTAAAGAGTTTCTATAACTCATTCTTCACAATCTCTCAAAAAATAGGGTTCATTATTCGTTGAGGTTATCTAATGGGTCTAAAACCCTCCTTGATGTATATTTAATGTGTACAAAGGTTGGGATCAATACCATTTTGTAGTGTGGGAAATTGTATACCTTTACAATTTCACATTATGTTTGGGTCCCTTAATTAATTGGACTTAATTAAGCTTCTAATTTTCCAAATTATGCATTCCAAAGCCCAATTTTGCCTATTTTCCAAGAGGGAAATCTATATTTAATTAATGCAATTGATATTTTAATCACCCCAAAATGAATGTGTCATGGAATTTTAGGCCAAGACCTATTTTCCCAAGGGCGAATGGGTCCTCCTTAGGTCATAAGTCCCAAGGTTTAATATGTTTTTGGTGATATTTTAATGATTCAAAATTCATATGCAAATGTCAGCTTTTGAAATTTAATTTTTGGGAAATTAGATAAACACCTATAAATGCATAGTATTTTTATCAATTCAACATCAACAAGCAAGAGGTGAAATTTATGAGAGAAAATATTATTGTCAAGAGAAATTTTTTCACTCATTTGTTGCAGAAATCAAGATCATGTCATCATGTTCAAGCTTATGTGTGTTAATTTCATCTTGTGAAGGATAATATGCATTGTTGATCCTAAAGCATCCAAGCACTCACGTATCCAAAAAGTCAAGCAAAGCAAGATCTGATTCCTTGGAGTGATGTGTTTGACTTCAGTCCTCTAAGCAAATCCATTAAAGGTTTGGTGAGTTGTAGCAAGAAATTGTGCATTCATCATTCCTTCCATTTATCAATTGTCATTATCATTCTATCAAGGTTTAATTACCAAACGTGGAGTTTGAATAAGGAAAACCCCCGTTCAAATGAATAATTTTTCCTCTCTTTGTATGTGCAGATTATAGGTCGAGAAGGATTGAAGAGATCTCAAAGACAATTTTTGCAAAACTGCATAAGTTGTCACCATTGTTGTCAAGCCATGAAAACTCAATTGTAGATTTATTTTCAACTTTTTGACAGTGGGACCTATGAAAAACTAAAGCTAAGATCCAGTACCTAAGGAGTTCCAAATATTTTTCTAGACACCCTATCTAGGACCCATTTTCCCTAGGGAAAACTTGTCCTTTAGCAGTGCTCAAAACCAAATTTTAGTGACAAGTATATGTGTCTGAACCCTTCTCAAATATGCCTGCAAACTATATTTTCAGTTTATGTATCTTCAGGATCTTTCATTTTATCATCTAGGTCATATTGTTCATTAGGTTTAGTTTCATCAAATCATTTCCATTTAGTTCCAAATCCTATTGTCCTAAGAAACCTAAAGAATCAGGTTTGATTGGCTGACCTTAGAGTTGAAAGCCAATCTTTACACCTTGCAATCTCTTAGTTTCAATTAAATTTTTGGAAGAGGGACACCCTTAGTTCTGATGTTCTTTGAATGAAGGACTTAGGACACCCTATTTTAACCATTCCCTCTTTTCCCACCATTTCATTTTGGTGAACCTAACATTGTTAAGGTGTCTTGCTCACCACATTTCATGTTGGTGAACCTGACATTGTACATCATATTTTTTTATTTGGAGATCATTGGCATGATTATAATATGAATTTGATAAGTGTTGCAATATTTTAATTCATTATAGACATTGTTTTAATGGTCTCTTATTTATTTCATATGGATTCTTAGAGTTTGGAGAGGAAATATTAAGAATGTTTAGTTGCTTGATATCATACCTCGATTGGTATTTCGATATGTTATTTCTTCTAGTAAATTGTGACTTTTTTTCTAACGATTAAGGCATTGGTCTTAGAAATTAATGGTCTACATTACACACAAAATGAAATATATCTTTCACTAGTATTTTAGGAGTAGTAGTAATTTGTATGTAGTTCATTATTTAGTGATCCATCTAGGGAAGCATTTATAGTGAACCATAATGGTTTTTATCTTCATGAATCATGCTTTATAAAACATATATCATGTAGTTTGCATTGTTGTCTTTATCAACTTAATAGATATTTTATGCTTAGTAGGCTAGTACTTGATTTAGTGACAATTTTTGGGGCCAAGTTCACATTAGATACTACTACCATGCTTTCATTTTATCTATTTTTAGTCATATTTAATCCTATTAAGAACTCCTCTATGAACACTCTCTTGGTTCTAGTTAATTCCAAAGTTAAGGAGATAATATCCACTATTAATAATCATCCTTTAATCACACACATTGTGTTAATGATATGATTAATCCCCCTTAAATATGACATTTTTTTAGCCCTAAAGTAGATTGATTCTTCTAGGAGTGTGAGCCACAATTTTGGAACCCAACAACTAATTTGTAGTAATGGTGTGTTTGGGTATTATTTTCAATCCTTACACCAAAGTTCCATATAGGAAACCCATATTTTGTACATATTAGAGGAAATAAATCAATAACAATTTAGTAAGTCTCTAAATCTTGGTTAGTGTTTGTATTTCAATTTGTCCTAAGACTAGGAGAGAAATTTTTTGGTAGTTTTGGAAAAAAATATCAGAGTATTGATTTGTTTGTTATATCATGTTAAAGCATGAATCTATGGAACTTGGTAAGTGGTAAATTTTAACAAGAAATAATAAGAGACCACCAAATAGATTGCTAATTAATAGATAATCCCTTACAAAATTTCTTTCCATCTCACAAGAGCCAAAATTTGATGACCTCAAAAAAAGTACCCTAGAAATATAAATAGGTTCCTTCATTATAAGAAGGGTATGGAGATGAAGACCCTTCCAAGCTTCATTCCCATTAGGCACTTCTCTAGAAATGCAATGTCCAATCAAAATATTTTAGGATTTTTCTTCAAGGGATTTAATTACCCTTTTGGAATATAGCAATATCTTTTGCATTTGATTGAAACCAAACCCAAGCCTCTAGAATCATGAGGGAGGAAATAGAAATCCTAATCCATGTGATGGAATCCTTTAGGAGTATCAATGGAGGCCCATAGAATGTCCTATAGAAGGTTTTAAATCTTTAGGTAGGAAACTTTAGAAGGAACCCAACATGAAGAGTAACAGACATGTTTGACAACTAAATTTATTATAACATCAAAAATTTACCTACTAGTGAAAGAGGATTAACAATCTATAAGGATAGTTTCTTCTCAATTTTTTGAATAAATACTCACCAACAAGTAAAAAAGAGGCTTGGATGGAAAAAAAAATCAAGGAACTTGAAAAATTCCTCGTGATCAATCCATTTCTAACCAAGTAGGTTTGTTTAAAATATATTATTTGTGACATTATATTTTTTCTATTGAATGCTTGACTCAAAAGCCTTACAAAAGACATCCAATAATTCCAAGGTTGTTATAATATTATTTTCTTCCTATAAGATAATTAAGAAATAATCATCTATAAATTGACCATTGACAAGTTATGTTGTGAAATCGGCAAGGAAATTCCTGTAACTAGGTTTTACAAAATAACATTAGCTAAGAGATGGCTAAAACCTTCTGCAACAAACACGTACAGAGTTGGGGCCAAAGGGCGACCATAGAGAATAGACCAAAAAAGTGAAAATGAAGGAGATTATTGGCCAATAATGGTCATACATGTGGAATTATTAGTGAAGAATATTTTTTTATTGAAAATGTAAATTTTGGACCAAATCCTAAATCTTGATGTATAAAAATGATAAGGATACAAGTTCAAAACTATGTCGCATTTTTTTCCAACAAAGTGATTTTAGGTGAAATTGTTTCAAGAAAATTTGTTTTGCCTAAAACTACTTGGCACCTACATGACATAAAGAGTTTTGTGGGAAACCTAATTGCTCAAATTATTAACTTGATATTGTAGACACCTAAAATTGACCGTTATATTTGGTTAATTTAACCCTAATTCATCTATTCTCAATATTGTATATTAATTAAATAAACTCCTATTTATTCCTATTTTCATCCAATCCTCATTGTCTATATTAATTAAATAATATTTTATTATTTAATTAATATTCCATATTTTCCTAGATCCTAGACAAAGGTAAATAGTTAATTTTAATTATTTATCTACATCTATCCTACCTTACCCCTTTTCTCTCATAAATTAAATAAATGAGTTCTATTTATTTAATTTTCCCCCTCATATGTCACATCCTCCAACTCTCCCACTTGCCCTCTAATCATAATCCTAATCACCCACCTAATTCCCTCCTAAACACTTGCATATTCCTAATCCATGATTAGGAAAGGAATCAAATCCTTTCCATTTATTGTCCATCTACTATGTCCTCTAGCCTTAAAGACTTTTCGCTTTTGGGAATGAACCCCACATGGGTCCTTGTATCAAAATTACACTCAAGGTACCTTAAAGGAATTTTTAATTCCTTTAGTCCTCTCATTTCACCCCCTTTGGAGTGTAATGAAAAACCTTTCCTTTATGGAAACATCCTCCCCATACTCCAAGGTACCCTCATGGGTGCAATCTCCCTCTCAACCCACCATATTATTCCACTTGGCACAATATCATGAATTGAGAGATCACATGCAATTATATCCATTGATCTTCCTAGAATCAATCCTAACCGTTGCTCCTTCCAATAAAAGATCTATAAATCCAATATAGGGCCTCTCTATTGTTTGATTAACTTGGTGCTATAGGTAGATACACAATTCAGAGGATGGATTCCTAACTGAATAGTTCATCTTTTGAGAGACTTCATTTAAATATTATCAACAAGGAATTCATAAGCTTTTGATAGTGTTGGAACTATATGTGCATTCATATATTCTACATGGCCTATATTAGTGAGTATAGGTAATTTGCACATGTACAAGAAATGATAAAAACTAGAAAAATAGGAGAACTAACATTAATTGTCGCTTGTGCTACAAGTACTTA
Organism: Sequoia sempervirens; assembly: GCA_007258455.2. Lineage (NCBI taxonomy): Eukaryota > Viridiplantae > Streptophyta > Pinopsida > Cupressales > Cupressaceae > Sequoia > Sequoia sempervirens. The sequence goes on from VDFB02270651.1 coordinate 330,661,449, forward strand.
TCACTTAAGACCGTGACTACTAACTGCTAAGACTGAACTATAACTAATCATTCAAGAAGTATGAAACAAACATTTAACCTACAAAATCTTAATTCAATTACAAAATCATGAAATCTACATGTATGTAATTAGAAACTATTTTAATTCAACAATGCATGAACTAATCTAATAACATAAAAACAACATGGATAGCAGTACCTCAATTGGCCCTTGCTTGATTTGTTGCTTCCACAACATATATCAACACCTACTACTTTAATCAACAAATGATAATGCCAAATTAACTCCTTTATTGCATGAAAACTTTAAACTTTGACAAGAATATACCCCATATTTCTCATTCAATAATACATATTCATTACTCAAATAATAATAGGAAACTAACAACGATAAAAAATAAACTAGATAACTAACTTGCTAGCTAGATTTTCTGCTCATAGTAGATCCCACTATATAAGGTTTGTGAGGAGTCTTATTCATCCTAGGACTAAAAATAGAACCATAATTGTATTTGTCCATTCTCCCTCAAGAACAGAGAGAGGACTTAGTCTTCACAATAGAAAACCATAATTGAAAAGTAGAAGAAGACAAATTAAAATAGATCTATTCCCTAATGGTTGACCATAATGACAGGGGCATGTTTCATGTCACATGACAGGTTACTCCTACTTGAAACAAACTTCTTATTTCTTCAATCACCTTATATGGTGTGTTTTTATTGATTCATGGTTGACCATTCAATGGTTTCCTCCATTCTTTTTTGGAGATATCATGCTTTAGTCATTCTGGATTTTCCCTTGTAGCTAGTTGTGGTCCTTATGTTGTGAGTTAGAAATCCTAGTTGTCAGGTTACAATTATTTTGGCTCCAAGAGGTTAGTTTCATTCTAAAGCACACACATCTAACCATAAATTAAGAATAGAATTATACTAAATTTCATGAACATTCATGCATTTAACCATACAAATGTCATCATATCATAATTTTATTACCACATACTAAAGTTTGATTTCACGTGCATAAAAGGTATAAAATATATGTCTTAGGATTGTCTGTGAACTTTGGCAGATTGAAATGATAAAAGACATAAACTTAATAAAGAAAAATAGTCATAAAATGAACCCATCACTCCCCCCAACTAATTTTTTTCTTGTCCTCAAGAAAGTTTAAGGTTGGAAGTTATACTGCATAGTTACCTCCCTAAAATCAACTATAATGTCAACTCCCTTATTCTGCTTTAGATAATAGCCTTTGTTATTTGAGAGCTTTGCCAATCTTGTATTTTCTGCTACTTCTTCCTCCCCATGTTTCTTCCCTATCTAGTGTGGAACTGGAAAGAGGAGAATAGGTGGATGGAAGATGAGGGGAAACCATGTAACTCCAATTTTCATTGCAATGTCTATGTACTTGTGAGATTTACGGATGATGGCTACATAATCATAAAGGGAGTGTGGCTCCTTTCTCTTCAGCTCTAGCGAAAGTTCTTCCCACTTTTTCTGGATAAATTGTAAGGCTTCATTAATAATCCTTGTATTAATCCCTTCATCCTTACATAAACATGTTCCTTGATACTTATTATTTTCTTTCTAACACCTATGTGATTTAAAAGATCTAATCATTGATCTATGACTGCATTGGGATCCATTGATTCTTTTATAAGTTGTAAGGCAATAGATTTTTCCTTTTCATGGTGTTCTTGTAAAAAATTTCCCCTTTGATGTTCATTTCTAATATAAGAGGCCAAAGCTCTAATTTTTAGATCTCATACAAAAATCAAGGGATTCTAGGTAGTATCATCTAAAAGGACATAATTGTGCAAGTAGAATTCACATAGCTAGCCCTGCATTTCTAGTGTGGAATCATGAAAAGTTTCTAAAAGCAAGAATTTCCTATTCATTGCAATAGGAAGATCACTAATCAATTGGATAAATTGAAAACACAAAAAAAATCTTGCAGAAATAAAGCATAAACTCTAGCAGGTGGCATGCACTTCAGTAATTGTGCAAGTTTTTCTGCTATTTCTTCAATTTTCACCTCAACCTTTCACTTCTATTTCTTTTTTCTCCAATGCCCTGGTGTTGTTGGAAATCATTTCATTTTTATCCCTTTCCCATTCTTTCTCTTTTTAGGAGAATTCTCGTGTTCTTTTCCAAAGCTCCACACCCAAGGACACTATAGTTGGTCCAGTGGGGGTTTTGATCTAAGGACTTGAGCCTTGGGATAGTGGTTCTTTTGATTTTTCTTTAACCATGGAAAGCTATGTCATTATCTCTTATTTTGACCCATTCTCAAAATTGTAGAACCTCTCCTCTAATTATTTAATCCTTACATCCCTCTCACTGTCCTTTTGTTGATATATCTTTAACAATTCTTCTAATTGCTTTATTCTTTGCATCGCTTCCTATAATTCCTTATTAACATTTCTTTCTTCAATAAAAAATTTCCTCATCCTTATCTAAAATGTGTTCTTCCATTTCACTTGTGTATTCATAACCCTCTAAAATGGGGCTTTTTAGGGATCTCCTTCTCATTTTCTTGGATACAAAAATATCTTTTGAATATGATTCAGAAGTGATAGTAAATTACAATGACTATACAACTGGTATATTCACATTTCCAAGGGAATTCCCCTCTAATCCTAAATTTGTCTCAATCATAACAATATCTTCTTTATTCTTTTTACCTCTACCTTTAATTGGCCCTTTTCTCCTAGAGACGATGTGACCACGTCTTAGATTGTGTGGGCCTCTTTTTCCCCTTTACAGGTGCAAAAGAAGAAGCTCCATGCTTTCCCTTCTTTCCTTCTTGTGGCCTTCTGGGAAAAGGGGTTTCTTGTTTTCCCTCGGTTGTAGGTTGCTCTATAGAGGTTGGAGGTTGTGTTTCCTACAAACCCTACTCCTCTGGTTCTCCAGTGTTGCGGGTAGGTGTCACAATAGGGGAGCTAGAGGGAATTTTCTCCTTTGGAGCAACAAAAGACTCTTCTCTTATTTTTTCTTGGTCCCTATTATCTTCATTAGACAATTCAAGGATAATATTGATATTGTTACAATTAAGAAAATTTTCCCAAGAAACATTTGGGAACTAAGCCCTAAGACTCCTCTTTACCAACAATGTAACTAAGCAAAAATGAGACAATGTTGAGTTTTTTCTTTTCCTTTTGTACTCAGAAGATTCTCTTTAACAAATTGTATAAAAATTTAGGAACATTTACATGCCTACCATGGCATAGATGACTTAACAGTTTGAAATGAATTATGTATAGTAATGATTGTCTCCCATCACATGTCAAGTATTTAACTTATGTAAGAAGCTACTGAAGTCCAAATCCAAGGCAAAGACAATCATTTAGTATCTTGTGAAGAATAATTTGGGTTTTATCCTGGAAAATAGAATTCATTTTGTTGCAATGGTGTCCACCCTAACTAAAAATCCCTCTTTTATTCTTGGAAAGTTGGATACTTCAGCTATAGCTCCCTCTGAGGCATCCATTCTTATACCCCTAACAATTGCCTCATCATTTTTCAATGTGATGGAAAATTGTTGGATTGTTACCTCATTTAATTATGTAAGCCTCAAAAAATAATCCAACCAGACAGCTTGCTAAAAGATATGAAAACATTGTATGCCTTCTATTAGCCGGTTATGTGTTGTTGGTTCCCTATGTATGATATCATCCCTCATTAATGCTTCAATAGTTTGCAATCACTCCTTAATTCTACTTGCTTCACAATTCTTGCTCTGCTTTGATCTTGTTTTGTCACCCCAATTACACCACTTTCACTATGTCTACTTGTTGAATTGCTCAAATACACCTCTCAATTCAACTGCTTAGAACCCTTTTTTCTCCTCTAAACTTTGTGTCTTTTAAAAATAGAGGAAAAAAAATGGAAAAAAGGTTTACAGAGATTTTCAGAGTTTTTGAAAATCAAGAAAACTAGGAATGGTCATGAATACCCCTCCCCCAACTAAAGATACTAAGTGTCCTCACTTAGTGGGTACGGTTTAGGCGGTGGCATAAATTAGAAGTAGTGGATAATTAAAACATGATATGTGATATGCATGAATGAACTATAAACACACACAAAATCAATAATCTTCTATGTTAATTATAATAAATTAATGCATAGTGTACTTGTAGGAATAACTTGAATTGAAGTTCAACTCATGTGAAGCAACTGGAAAGCGCTTGTAGCTTAATTTCAAGTAATATGCCTTGATTGTGATGAAGTTAACGATAGCATATGTGTGACATGTAAAAAATGATGAATGAAAAAATCCACAGAGTACAGAATGAGTGAGGTGAGATTAATTGCATGGTACGGTGGAATGGAAAAAGGTGGTAGAGTGGCTATGTGTGTATGAAAGAAGCGGGCGACATGTAATGAAGTTGAAATATGTATGGCTACATGTGCAAAATGATATGATATGAAGTGATGGAAATGTAATTAATGTGGGTATTTTTGAAATGACTAACAAATAAGTGTTGTGGGATCATGTAGTAACAGGGCCCTTTTGTAGTTTTGTCACCTAGCGGTGTGATGTTGCAGGTCCATGTTGCTTTGATGACTACTTCACAAAATGGAGATTGTTGAATGTCACTTGTTCAGTGTGTACATGTGAAATGTATTGGATAATTATACTTGTGTGATTTTAGTAAGTGATCTATGTTGCTCATCTACTGATACTTTAGAAGAACTACTTGTGGTTGTTAATGAACTTTGTATATGTAGCTCAAATTGATACTGCAGTATTAAAATAAATTAATCTTTTTAAAATGACCTTTTGTAAAGCTTCAACCTATGGCCATTAACCAATAATGAAAACCTTACATCATCAATTGTTTATAACTGAACTACCCTATTTGGAAAAAAAAATTGATCTCATATGGCCCAAGCCAACTAGTCTGTAATTTTCCTTTGTAATATTTGTTCCTTGAATCATATAGTAAATCCCAATCACCTGCACCCAATTTCTTAGTTTTAATAAATTGGTCATGCCAATGTATCCATTGTTATTGGATGATTTCAATATGGTGAATGGCTTCCATTTTGATTTCATCTAATGCATTGAGGTTGTGTAACCTTTCCTTCTGTGTTGTTGATAATTTCATGACCAAGTCGACCGTTATCCTCGGAGTCTTGTATTCAAATTCTATTGGAAGTACTACCTTTTTACCATATACTAGCTCATATGGGGTGAAACCAATTGTTGTCTTCCAGGTTGTCCTATAAGCCCAAATTGCTTCAAGTAACCTAGCTGCCCAGTCCTTCCTATGGAGTTGCACTATCTTTGTGAGGATGTTTTCAATTTCTCTATTTGTGACCTTCACTTGACCATTTTCTTGAGGGTGGTAGGGTGTGGACTTTTTATGTTTGATCTCATATTCTTGTACTAGTTTTGTGATCAAATCTAATGTAAATTGTGGACCTTGGTCTGTAATAATTTCTATAGGGACACCATATCTAGTGAATATATCCTCATAGATAATTTTTTCCACATTCCCATCTCTTGCAAACTGCAAAGCTTTAACTTCCACCCATTTGGTAAGGTAATTTGTACAAACTAGTATGTATTCTTTGTTATTTGATATTGGAGAGATGGGACCAATAAAATCTAGGCCCCATTTATCAAATGGTGTAATTACCAACTATGGTTGTAATGGCATCTCACATGTCCTTGTTGGTCTTCCCATTCTCTAACATATCATAGCTCCTAGTGTAATTGATTGCATCTTTATGAAGTGTTGGCCAATAATATCTAGTATTCAAAATCTTAAGAGTTGTCCTCTTTGTTGCAAATTATCCCCCATAGGGTTCATCATGGAATTCTCTAAGGATATAATACACTTCATCTTCTCTAATGCATCTTCTCGTAATGTTGTCAAGCCCTATGTAGAATAGATATCCTACTATCCATGAGCAAGGAAAAAAAAAATTAACTAATTAACTCTTCTCTCTTAGTGAGAGATGTGGTGGTGTTTTCCCTACTACTAGATAGTTGGCTATATCTGCATACCAAGGTGTATGCAGAGATAGAGAAAATAAATGTTCATTTGGGAATGAATCATCTACAACATATTATTCTAATTTGGTTGGAAATATAGAGAGGAAATCTACTACTACATTGGCTTTCCTTGGCTTTTCTACAATAGTTATGTCAAATTATTGAAGTAGCAGTAACCACCTCAAAAGCCTTCCACCCACTATTGGTTTGTTCATTAGATACCTTATTGCTATATGGTCAGTATGTATGAATATAGAATACCCTGTAATGTAGTGTTTGAACTTATTAATTCCATGAACCACTGCTAAAATTTCTTTTTCAGTCATTGCATAGTTGAGTTATGTCCCTTGAAGGTTTTTACTGATATAGTAAATGACATACTCAAGGTTTTCATCCTTTTATCCTAGCACATTACAAATTTAGAAGAATTTGTATGGATATGGAAGGATAAGTTCCCATTTGGTCCTCTCAAAATAGGGGTCTTGGTTAAAGTTTCCTTGAGAGATTCAAAGCAATGCTGACAAGAAATTGTCCATTCAAACTCTACATCCTTGGATAATAATAAAAATAGTGATGTTGCAATCTTGTATGAATCTTCTGTAATAGCCAGCATGCCCAAGGAAACTTCTAAGATCTTTTTGTCTATGAGGTGTAGGTAATATTAATATTATCTCAATTTTGTTGGGATCTACTTGGATTCCTTTATTGGACACAAATGTCCCAAAACAACTCCCTCTATCATCATCATAAAATATTTTTCATGACTCAAGGATAGATTATGATTTTTACATATTTATAATACCTTCTCCAGATTGGAAAGTGCTTCTTCATAGGTATTCCCATATGTTGTAAAATCATCCATGTAAACTTTCATGGAATCATTAGCTAAGTCTAAGAATATGCTCAAAACTGCCCTTTGAAAGGTGGCAGATGCATTACATAGCCCAAATGGAAAGATAGAGTTAGCATATGTACCCCAAGGTCATGCAAAGGTAGTCTTGTATTGCTTTTCTAGGGCTATCTTAATTTGCTTGTATCCACTAAAACCATCCAAAAAGGAGAAGTATTTCTTGCCTTCTAGGGAATCTAGTACTTGGTCAATGAAAGGAAGGGGAAAATGGTCTTTCCTAGTTGTTTCTTTCAACTCACAATAGTCTACACACACTCTCCATTCCCCCCTTTCTTAGGTACAATCACTAGTGGAGACACCCATTGATTATCAAATATTGGGTAGATGAATCATGCAGCCAACAACTTTTGTAATTCAACTTTAACTATATCACATATTGCAAGGTTCATTCTCCTTTTTGGTTGCCTAACTGGTTTAGTTTCCTAACTAGTTTATATCCTTCATTGATGTAAATCCAATGCATGCATAATTTTGGGTCTATACCCTTCATGTCATGGTAATCCCGTGCGAATGGTGTTTCATGTTCTTGCAACACATTCAATAGTGATGTTTGTTGTGCAACAATCAATTGGTTGTTTACATTGAATGTCTTGTTTGGCATAATCTCTAAGGTCAAGGATGATGTTTGAACATATGAAATATCAAGACCAACTATATTTGGGATATAGTAATGCGGAAATAAAGTGTGGAAAATTTGAGAAATAGACTCAAATGTATTGGTTGGAGTTATGTTTTGTAGGGGGTCCTACAAACATGTTAGACAGTCATGTTGTTGCGGGTCCTTTCCTTAATTATTTTGCATAATGTTTGCAATCAGTTCATCTTCATCTTGGTTTTCTAACAAGGGACTGTGTTCAATGGTCATCAAAGTTTGTAAGGAGTACTGGTCTTCCTCATCTAGGTCAAGCCATGCAATTTTCTCCAAATCTACATGTGGTTAGGTAGGTGGATAGAGGACTAGTTTCTTAGTGAAATTTCCATTGTAAATGATCATGTTATCAAATCTGTAACCAATAAAGGCATCTACAGTTGTCAACCAAGGTCTACCTAAGATGAGGGGATATCTTGCAAGATTAGCTTTAAGCTGCAACATAATAAATTCTACAAGGTACTCCCATGAGTCTAATGTTATTACCAAGTCTTCTATGACTCCCTCAAGCTTGACTATAGACCTATCTACTAACTATAGCACAATAGGTGTAGGTATAAGCTCCATTAGTTGTAATAATTTCATGGTTTCTTTGATTATTACATTAATGGCTTCCTTGAGGTTAATTAAGGTGTTCTTTATGAGAGTACCATTGATTTGACATCCACTACAGGTCTCCCAGGTTCTGTATACTTGGGGATAGTTATATTTGCCAACATAATGTATGCAAGTTGTCCCAATACATGTACAGTCTAAGGGTCCTTACGTTTCTTGCCTGGCTTTTTGGGGAACAACTCTCTCACTATTTTGGTATAAATAGGTACTTCCTTAATGACTTGGATCAGAGGTATTTTGATGCAAACATCCTTTAGCTATCCCAATAGATCATTTTTATCCTATGAATGATATTTTTGGACTATTAGTCTCTCAGCGAATGGAGGCTCTAGATCCATTATTGGTGGATTGACCTGATTTGACTCAAGTTCCTTAGATTGTTTATACATGGGCTCTACTGGGAGTTCCTCATCAATTAATTTAGTGATATGAGGAGATGAAGGCCCAGCTAACATCTTCCCTGATCTAAGGTATACATCACTCACCTCAACCCCATAGGTTGGGTATTGTATGGTGTCATTAGCATAAGCATTTTGTACAAGCTTATTATTTGGGTTAGGTGTAGTTTGTACTAGAAATTGAGGTGCTCTTGGTGGATTTGGTGCAATTATTGAAGGTTTTGGCATTATGGCTTGGTGTTGTGACTGTAAGGGATGTTGTGGCTATTGATATTTGGGATTTTGATTTTTCCATTGCTGACCTCTTTGCTACTAAGGTTTCCATTGATTTTTTTAGGGTGGCCTCTAAGAATTATAATTAGATCCTTGATAATTCTGATGTGTCCACATGTTTTGTTGTTGTTGATTCCAATTGGATTGAGGTATTACCCATTGTTGGTTTTGCATATTGGCACAAGATTGAGGGTTCCAACTAGGAAAATTTTCATTGTTACCAAGAAATGACATGATATAACTCAAAGGATCTTGAAGCATACCTTGTCTTGGCTGCCACGGTTTGTGTTGAGCTATGTAGAACACTTGACCATCTTCACCTTTCACTGCATGAAATTTTGATGTCCCTTGCTTATCTTTAGAAATACTTGCCACCTTATTATAGTTGCAATTGATCCTCTTTTGTCTACAATGTGGGCAGTATTATGTGAGGTTTGCTTTTGCTTCCTCTTGTTTTTTCTTGAATAGTTGATGGAAAATGATGGAAAATGTTCTATCTCCTCTAACCCTCTTGGTGAAAGATCTTGAATAGTTCCTACATGCTTCGTAGATTTCCTCATAATAGTTCCTATGAGATGTCTCTTTCCATAATGAGGTTAAGTGCATCCATACAATCTTCATTAAATCTTGTTAAGAATATCAATTTTAGGGATTGATTAGAGTCTATTTTGATGGGATTTCTTGAGGCGGAACTGAAACCTCTCTACATAGTCTTTCAAATGTTTCATCTTCCTTTTGTGACATCATAAAGATGTCATCCCTCTTTCTATTTGTGCCTCTACATTAGTCTCGATATTTCTCTGGGAATTTTCCTTCATTGTGTTCTAATTGGGAACATCATCTCTTCCCAACCGCATGAACCATCTTAGAGTAGCATCTTTCAATGTTGTTGGAAAAAAATTAAGTTTGTGAGCATCTTTTGTATAGTCATAACTTTGGCATAGCTTGCATCAAACTCAAAAAGTAAGGTGTATGGGTCCTCTATAACCAACCCATAGAAGACAAGTAGTTTTGAAGGAGGTATATTATTCCAAGCAGTAGCTCTCTCTTGGTTGGCTATAGGGAACTCAAATGTTATGTATGCTCTAGTGGATCCTCAACTATTGCATCATTCATGATGCTATTATCTATGTGGGAAGTCTCCTTTATTTATGGTGTAGGTACTCGTGTCAAGTATGATTCTTCTTGAGGAATACCCTCGCTTTGTTCACTATGTTCACCAGTATCCTATAATGCTTTATGTGTTGAAGGGATAAATCTTCCCAAAGTGTCTCTTTGCCTCCACATGCAATGTTTGTAGCTTTTTGGTTCAACGTTTCTTTCACATTGTTAGTAACTTGTGTTGTATCGATGGCCTAAAACCTATATACCATAATGCTAAAAATGGAATTGCTAAACTAGGGAAGCTTGAAAATAATTGGAAATAAATAGGAGAATCTTGAACTAGCACCATCCCTAGCAACAATGCTAAAAATGTAGGGCCTCTTTATTGTTTTATTAACTTGGTGCTACAAGTAGACACACAATTCAGAGGATGGCTTCCTAACTGAATAGTTCATCTTCTAAGAGAGACTTAATTTGATTATCTATCAGGACTTTGTAAGCATTTGTTAGTGTTAGCACTATATGTGCATTCCTAGATTCTACACATCCTATATCATTGAGTATAGGTGATTACACATATACAGGAAATGATAAAAATTGCAAAAGGAAATGAAATGTTAACTCGAAAAACATGGGACTAACATTAACTATTGCTTATGCTACAGGTACATATCACTTAAGACTATGACTACTAACTGCTAAGACTGGACTACAACTAATCATTCTAGGATTATGAAACATTCATTTAATCTACATAATCTTAATTCAATTATAGAATCATGAACTCTACATGTATGTAATTAGAAACTATTTTAATTCAACAATGCATGAACTAATCTAATAACAGAAAAATCATAATGTTGAATTAACTCCTTTATTGCATGGAAACTTTGAACTCTGAAAAGAATCTACTCCAAATTTCTCTTTTAGCAATACATATTCATTATTCAACTAATAATAGGAAACCAATAATGGTAAAAAACAAACTAGATAACTAACTTGCTAACTAGAATTGCTCCTCACAGTAGATCCCACTATATAGATTTTGTGAGGAGTCTTATTTATCCTAGGACTGAAAACAAAAGCATAGTTGTATCTATCCACTCTCCCTCAAGAATAGGGAGAGGACTTAGTCTTCACAACAAAAAACCATAATTGAAAAGTAGAAGAAGAAAAACTAAATTAGGTCTCTTCCCTAACAATTAACTATAATGATAAAGACATGTTTCATTTTATGTCACAGATTACTCCTACTCGAAATAGACTTCTTCTTTATTCAATCATCTTATTTGGTGTGCTTTTAGTGACTCATGGTTGACCATTCAATGGTCACCTCCATTCTTCTATGGAGCTATCGTGGTTTAGTCATTCTAGATTTTCCCTTGCAACTACTTGCAGTCCTTATGTTGCGGGTTATAAATCCTAGTTGTTGTGGGTTACAATTCTTCTAATTGAAAGAGGTTAGTTTCATTCTAAAGCACACACATCATTAATAATCATAAATTAAACATAGAATCAAATTGAATTTCATGAAAATTCATGCATTCAAACATACAAATTTTATCATATCATGATTGTATTACCACATACTAAAGTCTAGTTTAAAATGCATAAAAGGTATAAAAGATGTATAAGTCTTAGGATTGTCCATGAAATTTGGTAGATTGAAATGATAAAAGACATAAACTTAATAAAGAAAACTAGTCATAAACTAAACCCATCACCAACCCCAACCCGAGCCATTTTAGGAACACACCTTGGAATCCAATTTTGAAGATTTGTGAGCGTACATCAAAATCATCAAAGGGAACAACCATTTCATGCAACTAGATTATCTAACATGAAATTATTTATTTAATTTTGTGTTTATTTGATTTATTAATGCCCTAACTAAGTTTTTTTTGGTCTATGTAGTTCAATTTAAGTATTTCAATTGTTCATTTGTAACACAATTTCCTTGAACACAAATATAATTTACTTTTAAATTTAAACTAGGTTGAATTTCTCTGCAATATTTAGACCAATTTTTGGGGTGAGAGTTATGGCTGAAACACTTTCACTTGATACTATTTATGTGGTATCCTAACACCTCTTTTGGGTCAAATCTAACAAAAAAATAACTTCAACTCCATATTTATCTAACCAAGGGTACTTTCATGAAGATATGAAAGTGTCTTTTTATAGAGCTTAGAGTCTACAATATAGCTTTTTTGATATTTTGATTTAGTTTTATTATGGTTTTTAAGTTATTGCAAGTAGATTATTATAACCAAACATGGGGCTATATATGTGTGTGTGTGTGTGTGTATTTATAAACTAGAAATTTGACCCAAGGTCATAGAGATAATAGGAAACAATGCAAATAAACACAATATGCAATCCCAATTACTCAATAAGATCCAATCTATTCAATGGAAAACATGCAATAATAGGTAAAACCATATTTCAAGAAAATGACACCTTCACCTTCATGATATTACCATGGATGATTTCCATTGTTTCTTTTTTGAAAGCTTTGCTTGAAAAAATGGGTATGCTACTCTTTCACTATGAGCTTCAAGTATACGTGATGATTGCAATGATGCAAACACCAAAGTTTAAGAGTTTGTGGTTAGCCATCAACATGCTATGAAGGCTTGCTTTTCTAGAAATTATTTTTTTAGATGAATGATTTGGATTCAAAGATGAAAGATCAAGATCAACGGTCGAGGTTTGTTGAGAGGAAATAGAGGAAATAGATTGGAGAGTTAACTGGCTTGATTGATTCAATTAAGGAAATTGATTGGATAATTGGTGGAAATTGATTGATTAATCAATCGGATTGATTGATCAATTGGTGGGATTGAATAATCAATGGGATTTATTGTTTAGTCAATGTGTGAGAGGATAATTAATTAATTAATTAATCTTTGGAGGAACATGCAAGTAAAGATTGAATTAATAAATAAAAATTATTTATTAATGAATCATGTTGAGTGAATATTGGAGAATTAAATAATTAATTTAATTATTTAATCTAGAAGGGGGAAATTGGTTTAATTAAATAATTAGTGACAATTATTTAATATAAGAAGGGCATTTGATGTTAATTAAATAACTACATGATATTTTTTTAATTAAAATAGAAAAATAAGTGAAGTTAGCGACATAATTAAATAAATAAGGTTTATTTAATTAATCGGGAAGAATAATGTTAATTAAGACATTATTAAATAAATAGGATTTATTTAATTAGTTAGAAATGATGAATTAGAATGAATTAATTAAATAATGTAAAATCACTTAATTAATAGTAGAATATTAAAATTGATAATAATTAAATAATAAGGTATTATTTAATCATTAGGGAAAAGGAGTGAAAATTAGTAAAAAGGGTGTTGTTCACAGGTTAGGACAATTTAGGGTATCTATATTTTTTCTCTTTTTGATATAATGTGTTTTTATAGCGTTATGTCAAAGAAAATTCAAATATTTATTCTTAGCAGTTGCCCCAGTATGCCCTGATGATGGTGGGATAGGTTGATGCCCCCTCGGAAAAAAAATTCAAAAAAAATTGGGAAATTGTTCTGACAAGTTAATTTTATAGTGTTGAATGCTTTGGTAGAAAAACAATTTAGTTTTAGGGCCTTCAGGTGTTCATTTTTGTAATTGAAGTTCGAAGTTGATGCACCCAGTTATAAAGGGGGTCCAAAATCCCACCCTAAAAGTCTATAAATAGGCGCTAGGGGGTGCAAAAAAGGTCATTTGTGCATTTTGTGTTTAGAAGTTGAGAAATTTGAGTGGATATTTTGTGAAGGATCCCCTACGGAGATGTCACATGTTCCAATAGTTGTGCACTGCAGATATCAAGTTAGGTCCTTCCGACGGCTAGAGGGCTCAAGGGACGCAGTATGCACCCTTTCCTTTCCTCATTTTTCATGCAATTTTTGGTAGATTTTAGGGATCAAAGAAGAGAAAACAGGTGTGGTGTTGTTTTGGCTCTACATCTTCTATCAAATTCACTGCATGTGTGGTCATGTGCACCACATGTGCAATATGTGACACATCTATAAAATAGAGCCGCCATTCATAGGCTACTTGTAAGTGCTTTCTACACTGCATCCGTTGTGGTGTGATGCATATGTAGGATATAATGTCGCAATTGATTTCATGCAATCCAAATGCATGAGATTATGCTACAATTGATGATTCTACTCACAATTTCCATGTGAGCCGCATAGGTGATGTAGGAGCATCCGGGGAGTAGTGCAATCTTGCACACCCAAAAAAAATTGTTTTTTATTTCTTGATTTTTTGGATTATTTTTGTTGTGTTGCCTTGCAGACATTTTAGTTTTTAAATCCATCTCCTTACTCCAACAATTCATTTTGGACATGATTGGGCAAGATGAATCCAAGGTATCAACTATGCAACTTTAAAAGTTTCAATTTTTTTTTTTTTGCAAAGTTGCCTGGGAGCCAAAAACCCACGCCCCAACTTGGAATTAATATTTTATTGGTATTTTGTAACCTCTGAGAATTTGAATTTTTTGGTTTTAAAACTTGGAATCTTCCATATGCTAAAAAAATGGAGATAGTAGGGAAAAGGAGAACATGGCTGGAAAATTTTAGAAGATTGTCTTAATTATTGCAGGCAGGGAATCCCAAAGGGTAGAGCATGATTTCCATGCCTCATTTGGGAGTTATGTTTTCCTAGTAAAAAAAATATCCAACACTTGGGGTTGAGGATGAAAAACTAAGTTTTGATTGCACATTTTTTATGAAGATTGCAAGGCTTTTTCTAGAGTCTATTTCATGGCGCCATAGGGAGACTAGAGGATTTTTTTGGACTGTATTTCAGATGTCTGTAGCAGATTTTTGTATGATTGGAGCTATTTTGTAATGATTTGTGTCATTCATTCCTGTAGGAGTTGTTTTGTTGCGTTTTTCATGTAAGGAAAGCAGAGGTGCGGAAACACTTTCCTAATGTCAAATCCACAGGGAAGAATGCAATGCAAGGCTTTTAATTTTTCAAATTACAATCTAATTAAGACACACATGAAAGAATTACAAAAATAAAGCAAATACTCAAAGACAATGAACAACAGATTTACGTGGGAAAACCCTATCGAGAAAAAACCCACCACACCAAGTTGAATCTCTTTGTATTTCAGTAATAACAAATTACATACAATCAGAAAGACAACTCTCTGGTATTTCACAGTAGCTTCACTATTCAATCTCTTTTTCAGAAAATGCTCTCAACAACTCGAAAAAACTCATCATAGAATTCTTAACACATTCTAATTTTATTCTCTTGTTGATCCTTATCCGCCAATGCTCCATCGAAGAAAGTTTCCATGCCTTTTCAGATTTTTCCTTACATGCAGTTTTTCTCCAGCACTGCAACTGATGTAAAAACCAACCGTCATCCATTTGAAACCCACTTCCTCTGATTGTTCCACGATGCTCCACATAGGATGGTCAATCTGGTCAAGGGCGTTCAACTTTGTTGGCATATCGGTGAGACACTAACATTGTCTCCCTGATGCCACAAAGTAATCACTTCGATATCGGCTTAAGTCTCCAACAGTCGGCAAGAGTTTCTCTTATCGGCAAGACTCATATCGAATTCCATAAGTCATATCGAACTCAGAGAAACCATCAGCAAGACTTCCATATATCGCCAATACCTTCTGTCGAAACCTTCAAGTCATCCTGGTGAGATTTTTCATTCGGCATGACTTATCGCTCTTCGGTGAGACTCATATCGAAATCATAAGTCACACCGATGAGACATACTATCGGCAAGACTCATGTATTTCTCCGTGACATTTCATCGAGCTCCATCATGTCTTACCGAGTTGGCAAGACTTAAGTCTTTCGCTAAGATCTTACACCGGCCGAAGATGTCATACCGAAACACCCAGGAGTCGGCGAGACTTATCGCCTTCGCCAAGAGGTTACTCCGAGCACACCTTGTCATCCCGAGTTGGCGAGACTTATCCAAGTCACTGAGACCTCTCATCGAACATCACCAAGTCTTACCAAGTCGGCAAGACTTATGCCCCTTCGCCGTGACGTTTCTCCGAGTGCCCAAGGTTATCCCGAAGACTGTCTGTGGATACTCCCATCGGTGTGACCTAGCTTCATCGCTGAGACATCTCCCCATGATCTTTATGTTAGCCCGATGTCGGCGAGACTTACTTCGGTCACCAAGACTTCATTTCGAAATCTTTGAAATCACCGCGAAGATTCTATGTGGAGACCTATTCAACGAGACATTCTGCAGATTGCCAAGACTTTATCCCGAGATCCTTGTGTTTCTTCGATGACAAAATGTCGTCGGTGAGACTTTCACCATTCGCTGGGACTTCTCCCCGACACCCGTGAGTTAACCCGATAAGATCAAACTGTCACCCAAGGATCTTCATTCGCCAAAAGGTCACAACGAACACACAAGGTCATAGCGATAGACTTGTCGGCAAGACCTCGACCCTGTCACAACAACATGAACATTTCAAGAGCTTCAGAATAGTTAGTCGGCTAGACGTCCATGATGTCACACCGAATTTGCTTTCAAAGAGTTTCATGTCAGTAAGAATTGAGGCACAGATTCCAACAAGCTCCCACTTGACGAAGATCTTACTGACACCTCCAGAGCATAATAAAACTACTACAATTCATGGGCCAAGAGGCCCATCGAACTGGTACACCACCTGAACTTGTTTGTGCTCACAGGCTTCGTCAATGCATCTGCAACATTCTACAAAGTATCCACTTTCTCCAAAGAGACCTTCCCATCCTCGACCATATCTCGTACAAAGTGATACTGTACATCTATATGTTTCGTCCTGGCATGGAAAGTAGGATTCTTTTCCAAACATATAGCACTCTGACTGTCACAGTAAATAGTAATCTTTCCTGCATCAAAACCAATGTTAGAACACAAACATTTTAACCAGATTATTTCTTTACAGGCATGTGTTGCTGCCATGTATTCTGCCTCTTTTGTGGACAAAGCAACTATAGCTTGCCGCTTGCTCATCCAACTCACTGCACAACCATTCATCGTGAAAATATATCCACTGGTGGATCTTCTGTTGTCAATGTCCCCTGTCCAATCAAAGTCCACATAACCTCGAATACTGAGAATCCTCTGTGATTCAACCAAGTTGCCATGGTAACACAAAGCATAGTCTGAAGTGCCCTTCAGATACCTAAACACTCTCTTCACAGCATCCCAATGTGTCCTTCCAGGATTTTGCCATAAACCTACTAAGAACTCCCACTGCTTGGGCAATGTCTGGCCTTGTACAGACCATTGCATACATGAGACTGCCAACTGCACTTGCATAAGGCACACTGGTCATGTCCTCCATCTCAGAAGGAGATTCTGGACAATCCTCAACAGATAGCTTCGCTCCCTGCCTAACCGGAACAACTAGCTATTTGCAATCAGTCATACAAAATCTCTCTAGAACCTTGACATACTTACTCACTAAGCCAAAGCTTTCTATTCTTCCTATCCCGGTTATTTCCATTCCCAATATACCCTGTTGCACCAAGATCTTTCATTTCAAACTTTGCAGACCTGAGACTTAAGATCAGAAATCATTAGCTTACTATTGCCTATGAACAAGCATATCATCAACATAGAGTGCAATAATAAGGACTTGATCACTTTCAGCTTTGTAATACACACAGTGATCACATTTTGATATTACAAATCCCAATGACAAAACAAAAGTGTCAAACTTCTTGGTACCACATTCTAGGAGACTACTTTAATCCATACAAAGATTTTTTTAACTTGCAAACCAATCTTTCTTTACCTTTCTCCACAAAGTGCTCGATTGGGACATATAAATTTCTTCTTCAAGATCACCATGAAGAAATGTTGTCTTACATCCATCTGCTCAATTTCTAAGTCATACACTGCTGCAAGTGACAAAATAAATCTAATAGATGTCAGCTTAGCTACAGGAGAAAAGATTTCTCCATAGTCAATTCCCTCTACCTGGGAATAACCTTTCACAACCAGCCTTGCTTTATATTTTTCCACACTATCATCCAGACCCATTTTCCTTTTAAACACCAATTTGTAGCCCACAGCTTTCCTGCCTTTAGGCAATGGCACCAAACTCCAGGTATCATTCTTGTCTAATGATGCCATTTCTTCATTCATGGCTTCTAACCAAGAGTTTGCATCAGACATTTTAAATGCCTCTTTCACAGTCCTAGGTTCATCAGTGCTAGAAATTAAAGCATAGGCACAAGTAGACTCAATTAAAGAAAACCCATACCTATCAGGTTTCTTTCTTTCACGAGTTGACCTCCTCACAGGCTGAGGCTGAGGTGGTTCTTCGTCTTCATCAAAACTTTCAGAACTACTTGAGCTCTCCTCAGTATCAGGTACATTTTGATTTTTCAATTCCTCTTTATCTGGTGTCAGAGGAATTGCTGCTACATCCTTTTCATTTTTTGATTTCTTCTCTGAGTACAGATCCAATGTTGAAGGCTTCAGCTCATGAAAGATAACACTTCTGTTGTACAAAACCTTCTTAGTCTCAAGGTTCCAAAGCTTGTATCCTTTTATACTAGCACTATAGCCAATAAAGATACACTTTACAGCTTTGTTTTCCAATTTAGATCTTTTTTCAAATGGCACATATGCATATGCCTCACAGCCAAAGACACAAATATGTCTCAAAGAGGGCTTATTTCCAGACCATGCCTCCAAAGGTGTCTTCTCAACAAGAGCAGAGTTAGGAGAGCGATTTACCAAGTAACATGCTATAGAGATTGCTTCAGCCCAAAACTTCTCTTCCAAGCTAGCACTGCTCAGCATACTTCGTGCTCTTTCCATTACTGTCCTGTTGAACCTTTCAACAACTCCATTTTTTTGTGGAGTGTAAGGTGTAGTCTTATGCCTTTTAATCCCATTGTCCTTACAATACCTTTCAAAATCATCTGAACAAAACTCACCGCCATTGTCAGTCCTTAAACATTTTATTTTTCTACCAGTCTGATTTTCTACAAGGTTTTTAAATTCCTTAAACCGATTGAATACTTCTGATTTTCTTTTCAGAAAATATACAAATGCTCTTCTTGAATAATCATCAATAAACGACACATAGTATCATGATTTAGACAAAGAAGAAACATTCACTGGACCAAACACATTAGAATGTATATAATCAAGCAAACCAGAAGATTTGTGAGGACTGGAATAAAATGAAACACGGTGTTGCTTTCCATATATGTAATGTTCGCAAAAATTGAACTCAAGGTTACAATCTTCAAGCCCTTCTACCAGGATTTTATTTTTCAAGGTTTTTAAACCTTTCTCACCAATGTGGCCTAGCCTATGATGCCAGAGCATGGTCTTCTTTGCTGGAAGTTTAACCTCCATTGAGTTTACTCCATCAGGAACGTCTTCCTTCTTTTCTCCATGAGTAGCCTTAAGTGACTTTTCAGAGACACTGTTGCATTGGACAGCCAGTGCATCCAGCTTGTATAGAGTACCGATTCTAGCACCCCTAGCCAGCACCATAGAGCCTCTAGTCATCTTGCAGCCATTTCCAGAGAACATGACCTGCACTCCAATATCATTCAGCTTACTTATAGAAAGTAAATTATGAGCCAGACCTGGTATGTGCATTACATCATTGATTCCTTTCACTCTTCCATCAGGGAATTGAATTTTGACTCTTCCACGACCAACAATTTCCAAAGATGAATCACTTGCTAGGTACATCTTTCCACCATTGTATTCTTCATACTTCGTGAACCATTCTCTATGAGATGTCATGTGGAAAGATGCTCCAGAATCAATCAACCAGACATCATCTGATGCCCGTGTAGCCAAAGCTGCAATGAAGGCGATGCATCACTATGAGAAGAATCATTGCCGAAGAATTCTTCTTCTTTTTTTCTCCTCCTTGCAATCCTTTCGAACATGACCAGGTTGCCCACAATTCCAGCACTTCACCTTGGACTTCTTGCCAGGAGACTTTGATCTCCCTTCTGATTTCGATCTGGACTTCTTGTCCTTCTTCTTGTCTTTCTCTTTTGGTCTACCTCTGACAGCCAGAGCCTCCTTAGCCATCTCAGAAGACTTTCTTCTCATTTCTTCTGATAACAGAGAAGCAACAACATCTTCCATTTTGAATGTGGATGTTGTACTCCCTATAGCCATCACCAAATGATCCCAAGAATCAGGCAGAGAACATAGCAACAGCATGCAATGATCTTCATCTTCAATCTTTACACCAACAGATGTCAACTGAGCAATCAGCATGTTGCAAGCATTTAAGTGATCAGCAACAGACCCTCCTTCCTGCATTCTTAATGAGTATAGCTTCTTCCTCAAGAACAGCTTGTTCACCAAGGACTTGCCCTGATAAATGGATGCTAATATTTTCCACAAGGAAGATGCAGTCTTTTCTTCATGCACATTCAAAAGAACAGAGTCTTCCAAATAGAGCCTTATCAGCCCTTTAGACTTTCTATCTGCTAGGTCCCAATCCTCTTGCTTCATGCCTTGAGGCATTGTTCTAGACATAGCAGTCCAAAGATCACGATTAACTAACATATCTTCCATTTTGAGTTTCCACAACTCAAAATTGCTACCATTGAATTTCTCTATTTCCATCCTTCCGGATGTGCTCGCCATTTTAATTTGTAATTAAATTATCAGACCTCTACAAAACTCCCACTGAAAAGGATTGACACAAAAAACCCAACCCACTCACAAGGACAACACAACTGGCCAGGCTCTGATACCACTTGTAAGGAAAGTAGAGGTGCGGAAACACTTTCCTAATGTCAAATCCACAAGGAAGAATGCAATGCAGGGCTTTTAATTTTTCAAATTACAATCTAATTAAGACACACATGAAAGAATTACAGAAATAGAGCAAATACTCAAAGACAATGAACAATAGATTTACGTGGGAAAACCCTATCAGGAAAAAACCCACCACACCAAGCTGAATCTCTTTGTATTTTAGTAATAACAAATTACATACAATCAGAAAGACAACTCTCTAGTATTTCACAGTAGCTTCACTGTTCAATCTCTTTTTCAGAAAATGCTCTCAACAACTCAAAAAAACTCATCATAGAATTCTTAACACGTTATGATTTTATTCTCTTGTTGATCCTTATCCGCCAATGCTCCATCGAAGAAAGTTTCCATGCCTTTTCATATTTTTCCTTGCATGCAGTTTTTCTCCAGCACTACAACTGATGCAAAAACCAACCGTCATCCATTTGAAACCCGCTTCCTCTGATTTTTCCACGATGCTCCACATAGGATGGTCAATCTGGTCAAGGGCATTCAACCTTGTTGGCATATCAATGAGATACTAATAGTGTCTCCCCGATGCCACAAAGTAATCACTTCGATATCGGCTTAAGTCTCCAATAGTCAGCAAGAGTTTCTCTTATCAGCGAGACTCATATTGAATTCCATAAGTCATATCAAACTCAGAGAAACCATCAGCAAGACTTCCATATATCGCCAAGAACTTATGTCGAAATCTTCAAGTCATACTGGCAAGAGTTTTCATTCGGCGTGACTTATCGCTCTTCGGTGAGACTCATATCAAAGTCATAAGTCACACTGATGGTAAGACTCATGTCTTTCACTGTGACATTTCATCCAGCTCCATCATGTCTTACCAAGTCGGCAAGACTTAAGTCTTTCGCTAAGACCTTACACTGGCCGAAGATGTCATACCGAAACACCCAGGAGTCGGCGAGACTTATTACCTTCGCCAAGAGATTACTCTGAGCACACCTTGTCATCTCGAGTTGGTGAGACTTATCCAAGTTGTCGAGACCTCTCATCGAACATCACCAAGTCTTACTAAGTCGGCAATACTTATGCCCCTTCGCCATGATGTTTCTCCAAGCACTCAAGGTTATCCCGAAGACTGTCCGTGGATACTCCCGTCAGTGTGACCCAGCTTCATCGCTAAGACATCTCCCCACGATCTTTATGTTAGCCCGATGTCGGCGAGACTTACTTCGGTCGCCAAGACTTCATGCCGAAGTCTTTGAAGTCACCGCGAAGATTCTACATGGAGACCTATTCGGCGAGACATTCTACAGATCGCCAAGACTTTATCCCGAGGGCCTTGTGTTTCCCTGATGACCAAATGTCATCAATGAGACTTTCACCATTCGTTGGGACTTCTCCCTGACACCCATGAGTTAACCCAATAAGATCAAACTGTCGTCCAAGGATCTTCATTCGCCAAAAGGTCACAGCGAACACACAAGGTCACAGCGATAGACTTGTCAGCAAGACCTCGACCCTGTCACAGCGACATGAACATTTCAAGAGCTTCAGAATAGTTAGTCGGCCAGACATCCATGATGTCACACCAACTTTTCTTTCAAAGAGTTTCATGTTAGTAAGAATTGAGGCATAAATTCCAACATTTCAGGGCATTCATGCCTATAGGATAGAGATGGTGAATCGATGTTGCTTTTTATGTAGCTTTTTGCTTGTGGGGCTACATATTAATGTTTGAATCAAATTTATGGAGTTATTTGCAATATTATTTAAATGATATAATCTTTGGTTTTTCAATTCCAAATGCATAGTTGTTAGTTTGTGATTTTTTCTTAAAGGTGTTGTTCAGGGGCGGCAACAATTGACAATCCCACAGGATTCTCAATTGTTGACTACATCATTTGGTATCAGAGTAGGATTTGTGAAAATTTGGAGATGTGGCACATAAAGGACAGGGTAGAGGAAGACCTCCATGGGGAGAAGAAAACCAAGCACTTATGGAAGCCATAAGATGAATAGCAACAAGGTTGAAAGCTATAGAGACCTCTCAGTGAAGAGGAATCCCAATTGTGGATGTTAGTGAAGATGAAGAAGAAACTCTGGAAGTTGCAAAAGTGTGAGGAGATTCCCAAGAGGAAAGATTTATTCAAGTACTGGAAAAAATTTGAAGTAAACCAAGAATGTATCTGCCAAGCTATAGTGGAAGTTTAAATCCAGAGGGGCTCATAGATTGGATTGCAGAGATGGATAAGTATTTTGATTTGGAGAGCATTGAAGAAAATAAGAAAGTAAAATATGCTTGCATGATATTGAAGGGGCATGCATCCCTATGGTGGGAACAAGTGAAAATTGATAGATAGAGGAAGGGTAAAGAAAAAATAAAATCTTGGGAGAAGATGGTTGCAAAATTGAAAATGAAGTTCTTGTCTATGTACTATCATATTGGTTTAATTAAAAAGCTACAAAATCTAAAACATAAGTATTTAAGTGTCATGGAGTATATAGAAGAATTTTACAAATTAAGCGTATGTGCTAGACATGTTGAGGATGATGAGGAACAAGTAGCAAGATATGTAAATGGGTTGAGAATCAATATCCAAGATGGGATTAGCATGGTCATGATAAGGATTGTAGAGGAATCTTATCAATATGCATTGAGACTAGAAGAGAAACTAGCAAGAAGGCAGCAAGGGAGCTTTAAAGGAAGAGAAAAACCTCTACAAGGTAGAGGAAAAGTAAATAGTGGAAGAGGGAATCCCATAAAAGAAGAAGAAACAACTTGGTCACAAAATAATTATGGCATCAATGCAAGGGGAAGAGGATATTTTACAAGAGGAAGAGGTGAGACTTCTAGAGGAAGAGTAGAATATGGAAGAGGAAGGGGATTTTTTGGGGGTTTTTTTCAATTGTGGAGAAATGGGTCATAGAGCCTTTGAGTGCCCTCAAATACAAGAGATTGGCAAGGCAAATACTGGAAGGGCATACACCACAGAAGCTGAACATGAAACAAAATTGGTAGATCTAGAAGATGGAGAGGTTCTCATGCTAAAAAGAGCACTTTTAAAACATGAAAAGGAGCCACCAGAGCCAGTACAAAGAAGAATCTTGTTCAAGACAATTTGCAAGTCACAAGGAAAATGTTGCACTAAGATTGTGGACAGTGGAAGTGCAGATAATTTGGTATCTCAAGATATGGTAGAAAAGTTGAAATTGGAAAGAACGAAACACCCAAATCCGTACTAGGTCACTTGGTTACAAAAAGGGCATCAACTTGTGGTAAGTGAACAATGTTTGGCTAGTTTTCAGATTGGTAATTATAAAGATGAGATAATATGTGATGTGATGCCAATGGATGAATGTCATATTCTTTTGGGAGGGCCATGGAAATATGACTAAAAATCAATGCATGATGGTGAAGAAAATACATACACAATCATGAAAGACAAGAAAGAGTATGTCATGAACCCACTCAAAGAGAAGACAAAAGAAGTGAACAGCAATGTTAAAGTATGCATGATCACTAGGAAACAATTTTTAAATGAAATAAAGGAATAGGATCTATGTTATTCTTTGGTTTCCAAACCACAAGAAGTTGGGACAATGGATGAAGAACAAGAAATACCCGAGGAAATCAAAGAAATATTATAAGAATATGATGAAATTCTAATGAAAGATCTTCCAGATGGATTGCCTCCCATGAGAAGCGTGAGCCACTACATGGATTTGATACTGGGAGCAAGCTTACCAAACAAGGCAGCATATAGAATGAGCCCCAAAGAGAATGAGGAGATAAACAAACAAGTGCAAGTTTTGTTAGATAAAGGCTTGATCCGACAATGTTTAAGTCCATGCGCAATACTAGCAGTTTTGGCACCCAAGAAGGATGGAGAATGGTGTATGTGCACCGACTATAGAGCTATTAATAATATTACCATTAAATATGGATTTCCCTTACAACACATGGATGACTTGATGGATTGCTTGAGTGGAGCACAATATTTCACCAAAATTGATTTGAAGAGTGGATATCACCAAATAAGCTTTAGAGAAGGGGATGAGTGGAAAACCGCATTCAAAACAAAGGATGGGTTATATGAGTGGCTAGCTATTCCATTTTTTCTTACAAATTCTCCAAGTACATTCATGAGATTGATGAACAAGGTGCTCAAACCATTTCTTGGTAAGTTTGTAATAGTTTATTTAGATGATATTTTGGTTTTTAGCAAAGAAAAGGAAGAGCATTTAAAACATGTGAGGGTTGTTTTCCAAATATTAAGAGAGGAAAAGTTGTTGGTTAACCTCAAAAAAAATTTCTTCATGAAAGAAGAGTTGGTTTATTTGGGTTTTGTAATCTCAAAAGAAGGCTTACGAATGGACCCAGAAAAAGTTAAGGCAATCCTAGAATGACCATCACCAAAAAGCATGTTTGAAGCAAGAAGTTTTCATGGTTTGGAAAGCTTCTATAGTAATTTTATCAGAAATTTTAGTAGTATTTGTACTCCTATCATGGATACATTGAAGGGAGAAAGAAGAGAGTTCAATTGGACAACTATAGCAAAGTGAAGTTTTAACACTTTGAAAGAAAAGGTGATGAAACAACCCATACTAGCTTTAATGGATTTCAACAAAGTGTTCCAAGTTGATTGTGATGCAAGTGGTACAACCATAGGAGGTTTTTTGAGTCAAGAGGGCAGACCTATAGCCTACATCAGTGAGAAGCTAAATGAAGTCAAGAGGAAATATTCAGTGTATGATCAAGAGTTCTACGCCATTGTCCAAGCACTCAAGAAATGGAGACACTATTTGTTACCCAAGGAGTTTTTCTTCTACATGGATCATCATGCCTTACAATATATTAATATCCAAGGTAAGTTAAACCAAAATCATATGAATTTGGTAGAGTTTTTACAAAGCTATTCATTTGTTATTAAACATAGAAGTGGAAAATCAAATTGGGTAGAGGATGCTTTGAGTAGAAGATGTTTATTGTTGAATAGAATGCAAGTGGATGTCATGGGTTTTGAATTAATGAAGGAAATGTATGAGAATGACATTGATTTTTTGGAAGCATGGGAAGCATGTAAGTAACCAATTGAATGTAATAGAATTAAGTGGTTGGAGTATTTCATCCAAGAAGGGTTGTTGTTTAAGGGGCAATGATTGTGCATACCAAGGGGATAATTGAGAGAATTTAATTCGAGAAAAGTATGGTGGAGGACTTGGTGGGCACTTTGGATTGGATAAACTTTGGGGCAGCTAAGTGAAACTTATTATTGGCCAAGTATGGGCAAGGATGTGAAGAATATAGTTCAAAAATGTCTAGTGTATCAACATGCTAAAGGGACTAGTCAAAACATGGGATTATATCAGCCTTCGCCAATCCCAAACAAACCATGGGAAGAAGTGAGCATGGATTTTATTCTTGGGCTGCCAAGGACTCAAAAAGGTAATGACTATTTTTGTTGTAGTTGATATATTTTCAAAAATGGCTCATTTTATTCCATGCAAGAAATCAAATTATGCATCACAAGTTGCCAATTTATTTTTCAAGTTGTAAGGTTGCATGGTTTGCCAAGAAGTATTGTTTCGGATAGAGACATTAAGTTTCTTAGTCATTTTTGGAGGACATTATGGAAGAGATTACTTATATCTTAGCATACCATCTTCTAATGGATGGAAAAAAAAAGGTAGTTAATAGGAGTCTTGGGAATTTATTGATATTTTTGATTGATAGAAAGCCAAAACAATGGGATGTAATCATTGCACAAGCTGAATTTGCTTACAACAACTCTATTAATAGAAGCACTAGAAAGATTCATTTCATGTGGTATATGGATTCAGCCCAAGGGGAGTTCATGAATTAAGAGATAGTGCAGATTTGAAGAGGAAGAGTGTTGTAGTTGAAGACTATACAGAGTACTTGCATGAGTTGCACAAAGAAGTGAAAGAAAATTTGGAAACAAGCACCAAAAAATACAAAGAGTATGCAGATACAAAGAGAAGAGAGCAATAATTTGAAGTTGAGGATTTGTTTTGGCTCATCTTAGGAAGGAAAGATTTCCTCAAGGCACTTACAACAAGCTAAAATGGAAAAATATTGGGTCATATAGAATACTCAGGAAGTTTTCACCCAATGCATATGAGATTGAGTTGCCACCAGAACTAGATATTTCACCAATTTTTAATGTTGTTGAATTATATCAGTTTCATGGAGAGTGTTAGAACTGTAAAATTTTGAAATTTTTACAGTCTATTGCATTTAAGAGTTCCAGCATTGAGTCCTCATCATAAGCATAAAATTCCCTCTTTGTATTGTCTTACTTATTTTCTGTCATAAAATCCATTGAATCCATCAAGTCCTTCATTTTTCATTAAAAGACCCGAATCGGCAAGACATAGTAAAAGTCTCCCTGACCTGAATTTTCACTAATGTATGTTTGTTGCAGACTATCAGCAGGACAATTTTCTTGTTTCGGTGACAAAAGGAGTCATTTCGGCAAAGGGAATCATTGTCGGAGTGAAGTCATAGCAAATACATTGTGTTTCGCCGACCGGTGCATGTGGAAGTATATCAGTCAAGCTAAAGGTATTCGAGAGAATGTCTTGGCGAAGTATTTTTTCTTGCCGATAGGCATATATAAAAAATATATCAGCATATGTTGGGGCATCGATGTAATGTCAAGGTGAATACAATATGTCATACTGACTAATGCACAAAGGGGTTCTTTCAGCCAGACTGAATTGGTATCGGCATGAACTCATAACGAAATCATTTTGTCTTACCGACTGACTTGCAAACAAATGTCTCGGTAAGACTTATGTGCATCAGGGGAGGTCTTAGTGAAATGGCTATTGTTTGGTTGAACCAAGTTCAAGGGTATTCAAAAGCTATTGGTGAGAAGTTATAGAGTCTTGTCGATTCAAAAGTTATGCCGATAGAGATGTGCATCGCCAGGAGAAGAAGTTTTCGGTATGAGCTTCACCGAGGTTTAAGAGATATACCAACAGAATACTTTGGGGTGAGTCTTGCCAAATGGAGTAATCTAGAGGAATGGATTCGGCCAGACATTTGGTGTCGGTATGAGTCTTTCCGAGTTCTCAAAGTCTTGCCGATGGAATTTATTTCATCGGTAGGATTATTTTCATCAGCGAAGGGTTGATCTTGTCATAGCGACTGGAAAATATATTGAAGAGTACATTTCGGTAAGACGCAAAGATATCTATGAGACATTTCCTCGACTTGGAATTATCACAGCGACATAAAAAATAGAAGCAGTAGTCATCAAATTGATTCCAAGTGTCGGTATGACTGCAAAATGTCTTGGCGAATGGTGAAATAAACGTTGAAAGGGATTTCGCCCCATATTTGAAATTTTCTCATCGATAGGACATTTGATGCAACAGTGCCAATTTCAAAGGAGGCTTCATTCGTGCTTCATTAATGGCGTGATGGGATAAAACAGTAATATTTTAATCAATTCCTCATTTCTGAATTGATTGTAGAAGAGTTGGCATGCTGAACAGAGAACCGAGACATTTTTTTAGTCTGAGGAGCTCGAGCAGAATACTGTAAGTAATTGCTTCTTTGTTTTTCATATTTTGATTCTGTAAGCTTGAAAATGGAGTCTTTTGGTTCTAGAAAGGGTAAGGGTAGAAAGCTTGGTGAGAGTAGTCAGTCGAAGGGAAAGAAACAAAATATTGATATAGAGCATGAAGGCACTGAAAGGAGATTGAACCAAGACCTTATTGATCAACTACCTGGCTCGAGGCCTAAAGCTAGAAGGTCCGCACAGCTTAGAGCAGAAGTTGATAAGCTGGATGATAAATGCAAGTTCATAGGTGATGTCTAGACCACTGTAAGAGGGTATGAGCTTTTCAATTTCCACTACCATAGGAGAAACCGTTTTGAGCCAGTCTATAATCCATGGAAGTTGAATGTAGGGAAATTGGTGTGCCATAATGTATTCGTAAATGCAGAATTGGTAAAATTGTTTGCTGATCATTATGATCCAAAACATAAAGCTATATGTGATCCTTCTGGAAAACCACAGATACATGTGTCAAAAGAAGCAATAGGTGAGGTTTTCAAATTGGAAGGGTTTTGCAACGAGGAAATCAATTGTGAGGAGTTGCAGAAGGAATTTTCAAGAATGGATACAATTTACAAGGGTTGGAGGTTACCAATTCATAGGGTCAAACAAGGTAACAAGCCAAAACCTCTAGAGGATAGTGAGGGGCCTCCTTATCATGTAGATTTGTTTGAACCCTATATGAAATACACATATTTTTTAGTGTGTCAGGTGTTAGGGATGGATGCCCCATAATTCATGTCAATGGTGCCAATGGTTATCATAACAGATATTCAATATCACAATTCCAGGCCATTTGATTATGCTTCATATATTTCTAAGGAGCTTGATTCAGGATTGATGGCTATAAAGGGTGGAGCTTCTATTGTTCATCTCAGAAACTATTCATTGTTGATGCATTTAGGGCTATATTTCGGACAGGAGTTAGGGGTATGGCCTCCAGAAATGAGAGTTTCTCAAATTGGCAAGGAGGGTGAAGCATTGCCTGTTTAGTTGTGGACTGCTATTTGGGACAGTAGGTTTGTTGGTTCTAGTTTCATTCATTTTGAAGAGCATTTTGTAAAGACATTGTATAAATTGTATCATTATCCTTGTAATTATTCATTGACTGGTGAGATCAAAAGATTCCTTCGGCCGAAAGACTTCAATGAGCCAATTGATCATAACTGGGGAGACTGGTATTGTTTGGAGGGAGCTACAGTAATCAGAGTATATGGATTTGAAGATGCTCCTCTCATTCTACCAAGGACAGTTCCAAACAGGGTTGCATATTTGGAAATTTTCAGACAGATGGATTACTGTAGTGTGATGCATTTCAGTTCTTTTGGGAAGCAGGCTTTTATGCCTAGTACTTTGTGTTTTGGTGATTTCACTGTATTGGCTAAAGAGGGATATAATTCAATCCTTGATAGATTGTTGCATTATAATATGAAAAGAGGACCAACCAGGAAAAACTTTGACCATGAAGGATATATCAATTCAGCCAAAGAAAGGATTAACTTTGGAGGGTATCAGCATATACCCTATCCTTTTGATGATGTGATTAGGAATCTGGATGAAGATGAAGCAGAAATGGTAGTTGAAAGATATAACCAGGGGCTACAGGATATTGAGCTATTGTATTCTGGAGATGAGGAAACACCAAGAGCTAATGTGCCATAGGGTAAAATAGAAAAGGCATCCAGGATGAGGACTTAGCAGTATGTCTTCCCAGTTAGAGAACAGAGTATTGAAAGTGGTGATGTTGATGCTAGGCACATGGAATACAGATCATTTGTCTTTGATGATGAGTTTATACATTCCCCAGAGTTCAAGGCATTCTTGTACAAGCAGAAGGGGAAGGAAATAAGAGAGAATGTTGATGATGTTACTTCAGGAAATGAGGAATGATTGCTGGCTCAATTGCAAAGATGTGTGGATGATGAAATGACAAATATGACTCCTGAAAAGGGGAGGAAAATGTTGGAGAGTGCTAGTGTCATGATCTTTCCTGGCCTTGATTTGAACTCTGCATTGGTCTTTGATAGTTTCTTGAAGGGCAGTAATGCTACACATAAGCTTGATAAGGAAAAGGTGACAGAAGTATATGCAGGATCCAAGTATAATACTGATGAGGGATCATTGATGATATGGGCTTTGTACCCACCCCACAGGAAATCAGTGGTAATTGACACAGAGAAGGAATTTGGCCATGTCATGACTCTAAAGGCTGGAGAAGCTGATCCTATAGCTACTGCAGATATTTGGGTAAATATTGCAAAGTTGAATAAAGCACAAATTCAGCTATTGATAAAAGAAAGAGAAATGTATAAAGCAAATAATGAAAAATTGCTAAGAGAAAATGATAGACTCAAAGACTTGGTTGGTGTTTCAATGGGTACAACCAAAATGATTACTCAAGGAGAAAGATCTCAGGTGAAAGACCACTAGGTAGGATCAAGTGCTTATTCTAAGGGAAAGCATGATGCAATTGGTGCAATTGTCAAGAAGAGGCAGGATCATTTGACATCCTGGTTGAATAAATTGTGGGGAAGATACTCTCATACTCTTGCTGCATTGAAGGAGCACACAAGGATGGATGGACGAATCATGGAGAAGTTTCATGAGTTGGCTCAAAGTGATGAGGCTAGCAGTTTTGCACTTGAATCTACAAATCATATAATCAATCGCCATCAAAATTTCTATGATGAATTGCAAGGGGATGAACAGGGGTTAATTGCAGCTACCAAGAAAAATGTGATTACATTCTCTGATGATAAAGGTGAATTGAAAGTAGCCACCAGGTGGAAAAATGAATGTGAGTCAATGCTGAATGAAATCATGAAAACAGCTTCTGCAGAGGATACAGCATTGGAAGAAGTGAGCGAGCAAAATGAGGAAATGGTCAAGATGGAAATCACGATCTAGAATGTTGTTGGAGATGCGGACACATATGAGCGTCGGGATTATTTGGACCACCTCAATAAGACTCACTTATGGCTAAATAGAGCCTAATTATTCTCTATCTTTTGTTTTGTAATTTGTATTTTCTATTTCTGAAAGGATGCGTCCTTTCGTATTCTCAATGTATAAATGTCCATTTTGAAAACAATATGTGGATATAGGTAGAATAGGATAGAGAATAGAAAATGCGGTGGAACACCATGTTTCACAGGGCTGAGACTCTGATGTATGTTTTGAAGCCATGGAGATATCAATGAAAATCATCTGATTTGCTGGCATATTCTTGTGTCAATTGTTGTGTTGTGCCTATTGAAAGAATTATTTAAGTTGTCTCTAAGATTGATGTTGCTTGGTTATCTAAATTAACATAACATGTTTATGTCTGGTTTATCAGTACGTATTTGTCGTATCTGTGTGATTGGTTGATAGGTTCTTTCAAGGAAGGATTAAATCCTTTTAATTAATCACAGTAATCAGGGAATTTCATTTAGATCAGTAAGAAGAACTTAATAATCACGATTTAGATATTTAAATGATATAATATCTAGTTTTTCAATTCCAAATGCATTTTGTTGGTTTGTGAATTTTTCTTAAAGGTGTTGTTCAAGGGCTACAACAATTGACAATCCCACAAGATTCTCAATTGTTGACAGCATCAATAGGTGAGTCGCATTTGTATGATAGTGTGGCACATTTAATTGTTAGAAAATTTGAGTTAGTTTTTGATAAATTTTTCTCTATATAAAAATTCTAATAGGTTCAGATAGGCATCTTGATTGACGTAATGTGCTTTTGTGAGTGCAGGTGCGATTACCACTGATATATACCCGAGAGAGCCATCCTGCTTCTTTTCGATTAAGAGACCATCTAGGAGATGAGGAGAGGGATGTACATTGCATGCCATAGGATTATACCATGTTACTATCATGCCCATTATTTGGGCTAACTGAGGACTTTTGATAGCTTTAGCAAAGCGATGGCACTTTAAGACTAGTTATTTCCGCTTACCCATAGGAGAGGCCACTGTGACATTGGAGGATGTCTTGCATATTATTTGTCTTCCCATTCATGGTGAGCCTATTGTCTATGATCCTAATTGTGGGTTGGATACCTTACGAAGAGTTTTTGTTGCTAATGACCTAGCTCTTGGGGTTGAGGATTATGAGATCCAATGGGATACCCTTGTTGACATATATGACCGACTTATAGTTGTGATTTGTATTGTGATCGATAGTATCATTCTTGACCGTTGATGCCATGGATTCCCTATTGGATGGGGTTAGATTCCTACGGGTATGATATAGTAGGCCACAATTTAAGCTTGGGGTCCTTGTTTACTAGCCATGCTTTATTTCCAACTTCATGATGTGGCTTACAGAGATGCTCAGTCTAACATTTGTGGTATCACATTGCTTATGGTTTGAGCTTGGGAGGACATAGTTGTCTTCAAGCCACTAGTAGATAGATACCTAGCACCAGGGCTATCATATGTATACATCTATTGAGGTGTCATGACACAAATCTAGGTTGGTGACATAGGGTATTGGCATCATGGTATTGATACCCTTGATGCTTTTACATGGAGACCGTATAGAGAATGCCTAGTCTTGGATGATGATGTGGAGCATTTGCCTTATTGTCAAAAAACTTGATATTTGATTGGTCGCATTGTTCAAACCCAACGCATTACAAAGAGAAATCTTCCAGAGTGTTTGGTGAGACAATTTGGAGAGTAGTAGGGAGTCCTTGTTGGTATTGCAGATTTTGCACATTCTTCTTGAGAGATTCATGTGTGGGGACCCGTGATTAATGTCCAAGTTGTGGTTGTAGAGATAGATGGACTACAAATAGTTGAGTTGGGTTCCCCTGCTGAGTTAGTTGATGTGAGGACTACAAAATATTATGACACGTGGTGGGCCTAGCATAGGCCCACACCTTTTATAGATCCAGATCAACTTGCTCTTGTAGAGAGGTTGGGAAAATATCCTTAGGGGAGATTTTGGGGGAGAGGTGATGATGGTGGTCGTGGTGATGATAGGGGATGGTGGAGATCAAGGTGGAGATGGTGGGAGGGGAGGTCGCGTCAAGGGTGGAGATAGAGGCCAGAGGGACAAAATTGGGCTTCCACCTCGGGCACTAAGGTGAAATTGATAGAGGGATGATGCTCCTCGCCAAGAGAAGAGGGTTAGAGATGTACAAGTGGAGGTAGATTCTCCTCCTCACCAAGAGGATGGTGTAATAGCATGCCAGGTATAGGTAGAGGTTTCTCCTCATTAGGAGGAGGTGAAAAGGGAGCAGCAAATGGGTGTCGATGTTGATATTGACATGGATATTGAGGTGGAGGAGGTGAGAAGGGAGGAAAAGGAGGAGAAGGTTGGCTATGAGGTAGACATTGAGGAGGGATTGGAGGATGTTCCCATCCTCAATCTTATGGATGAGGATGTGGATGAGAGACCTCAAGATCCCTAAGTAGTAGTGTTGCACGTGTAGCTTCAGGCTGCTTTAGATCAGATACAAGGTTTGCAAGGGTAGGTTTCGCAATTGACTACTGAGCGAGATATGGTAGTCATCAGAGTGCAGTGGGCTAAGCAAAGAGCCATTGATTATATTGATACAATTAGAGGTGGCACCATAGACTTAGCTCAGACATTGAGTATGTCTAATAGGGTTGAGCAGTACTATAGAGATCTATATGAGAGGGAAATGTCACCAAAGGAGAGAGCACCCAATTTTGTAGAGAACCAAGGTAGATCCCATTCACAGAGATCACAGAGCAGTGCAGGGGTGTCCCAACCTAGGCCATCTCTATATTACTCAGCTCAGCATTCACACAGGGATTGTCATGGGTATTGGGATCAGGGCATAGAGAGGATAGGCCTCCATCTAGTGACCGGAGTAGCATAGGCTAGGCCTTTTTATATATAGACATATATTTTTTATCAAGCCTATGAGCTCAACATTTTTGATAGTCATTCAATATTATACTGTGACTTATTTTTTATTTGTATATGAGATACATCATTTTTTAGAGGCGATTATATGATGAATTATTTGTTATTCATATTTCTATGTGATGGATGTTTATAAATGCATAGGATGTTTATGTATGATTTTATCTATGGATGGATGCATATGGTATATGATTTATGCTTAAATGTATGACATGATGTATGGATATTTATTGCTTATGATCTATGATATGGTGTATGGATAGTTAATGCTTATGATTTATATGATAATGGAATTATATGTTTAAAATATGCTTATGCCATTTATGATGTATAATATATTGATGATGATGATTCTAAAATGTGATCTAATATTATCTATCTTTTTTTATTTTTCTTCTGCAGTATTTATGACCTATATGCACATGATTATTTATGATATACTAACATGATTATGGATGAAAGATGATGCAGCTCATTTTTTTTTGTATGTCATAGCACGCCACTCTGATGACTGTGGGACTATCAAAAGAATTATTAGTGTGAAGAAAATAGTTAGTAAGGAGTAAAAAAACCTTTAGATAGATCGTTCATCCAAATTAATATTAATGATTGATATTACTTGAGCTTTTAACAGTGCATGTTTTATCATAATAGAGCATTTTTTGTGTTATGGAATAAGTGGATGCATGCACACCTAAGCATGAATCACGAAGGTAGATTTTGTTTCCATTTGCTTAAAGATATGATGTATGGACAAGTGGATAGTGTACACCAAGTTGTGACAGATATTGGTGACATTTAGTATCTATTTTTTCAAAGATTAAGACATGTTAGACAAGGAGTGTCCTAATTCGGATTAGAGATAGTAGAACCTTGTAGGAACATGTGATGAAATTACCATAAAGCATGTTAATCCCACTAAAAGAAAGTGTTAGTTAGCCTTTGACTTGCATAGGATGTTTTGATTATGCTAGATAGAATCCCAATCAAACACGAGGACCTTAGTTGCCCCAGTCATGTTACCAAGACAAATCATAGACAAAAATCAACAAAAAGAAATGTCATAATCCGTCATTTTCACTCTAATCACTTGTGGATATCCTTGAGAATCTTAGGAGTATGACATAAGATAAATTAAATTAAAATATAAAACTAAACTAAACCAAACAAGTCAACAACTATTTACCCTTTTAATCCATGGATAGGTGTTTGATATATTTTCAAAAGATTGTGCTTGTTTGAAGGAGTGAAACATTTCATGTAAGATGCCCAATTTTATTTCAATAAGGCAACATATTAGAATACAAATTATTTTTAATAGGATAGGTAACATTTATAGATAATTGGATTAGCCTAGTTGAGAACTAGTTTGGGTAGAGTCATCTTTTATTTCATGATTTGTTAAGGTCAGTTCCTATGTAAGATATTATGTTTGTGTCAAACATGTTCATTCCCTACAATGAATAGTTCTATTATGGAATTTGGATTGTGATGCAAGACTTATTATAATGGACCCTAAGGGAACTGACCTAATTT
This sequence comes from Sequoia sempervirens, assembly GCA_007258455.2. NCBI lineage: Eukaryota > Viridiplantae > Streptophyta > Pinopsida > Cupressales > Cupressaceae > Sequoia > Sequoia sempervirens. The sequence goes on from VDFB02270651.1 coordinate 330,697,204, forward strand.
ATTAAGGGCTTGTCAATGATGGCCTTTCCTGCGTGACAACGCAAAGACAACATAGTTTGACTAACCATGACAAGTGATGGTTTATTATGAGATATGGACTATGATGAAGATGTGACTACGATGGACCCTAAAGGAAAGACCTAATTCCTTGAGGGCTCATCAATGATTTTCCTTGACTATGTACACACACAGACAATGTAATTTAATACCATAAACTTACATCATTTTTTATTTTTTGATTGTTTTATGATTATTTTGGATTTTATCTTGATTTTCTATGTTTTTGTGTTTTTTTATAATGTCCTCAAATACCATGTGTAACCCATAGGTCAAGGATTTCCCCTAGTCCAGAAAATGACTAGCTATTATGAAGGGGTGGATATGATAAGCAGTTTGATGCTAAATGTTTAGTCAGCCTCAGACCATGAACAAGGTGAGAAAGCATTTATTATGAAAGAGAACATACTTGAGTTATTATGGACGAAATCAAATAGAGTAATGATAGATGGTAGAGTGGAAGCCGACTACATATGTTGCCTGTTTGCTAAGTTTTCACCATGGTACTTATCCGAAGTGCCACTGAAATGGTTTTCACTATAGGACGAATTATTTTTCTCTCTTTTCTTTTTTATTTTTCCATTTTTTTTTCATATAATGGGATCTCTAGAGATCATGTATAGTACTTCCAAAATTGCATGCTATTGATAAGGTTAGATAGCGGTTCACCCTCATGAGTAGCCAGTTAATAGGCACCAGACCTGTATGCTACATTGATGATATAAGGACCCAACCAGTTAGGCTCAAACTTGTCTATTTTTTCTCTTTCTTGTTGGTTCTTAGGATTCTCTTTCAAGACTAGATCACCAACATCGAAGTTTCAGACTATGAGTCTCTTGTTGTAGCTACATCAAAGGCAATTTCAATATGCCTACAAGTGGACCAATGTAGTTTTTCTTCTTTCATCTAATAGTTCTAGCTCATGTAACCTAAAGATTCGGTAATCTTCATCATCAATGAAATTTTGCATGGAAACTCTCAAGGATGGGATATCAACCTCAAACAGTAGGATGGTTTTAGAACCGAAGACCAAGGAATAACATGTGGCACCAGTGGGAGTATGAATGCTCGTACGATAAGCCCATAAGGTTGTATTTAGCTATATATGTCAGTCTCGGTCAACATCATTGATAGTATTTTTTAAGATTTTCATAATGGTTTTATTAGATGACTCTGCTTGACCATTACCCTAGGGATAATTGGTGCAAGAGCACCCTCATGCTCAAATTTGGGTTTTTGTCTTGTTTTGTGTTGTTTGACATAAATAAGTTCATTTTGGACCATTAATGATCATTTGGAGTCATTCTAGACAATTTTAGAATGTTTTGGAGTCATAATATAAATGGTGTCAAAAAAATTGTCAAAATTGTAAAATTTGTCATTGTGAAAGTTGTCAAAAGTGCATTAAGGTTACAAATTTGATTAGGAAGTTAGTTGTGGGTGGTTGGCAGTTGAAAAATGATTTGGAAATCATAAATACATGTTGTAAACATGAATCCCAAGGTTGGAAAGGTTGGAAAAAAATGCCCGAATGAAAATTGGAATCAATTTGGAGTAAATTTTCTATGTATTTTTCCAATAACAATCTTGTTCTTTCATGTGGTACGGATCTATACGAAGTTTTTATGACCTACACATGGTATGGTTGGAAAGATAATGGAGTTAGCTTTCATTTGGTTTTGGTTTGGTTAAATTTCATTAAGTTTAGAGAAAGTAATAACATTTTTTATAACAACAGGTCTAAATCTGCCCTAGGGTTTCCAATGAATAAGAAAATTCCATATATTTTCTTCCCTCCATCAAAAATCTCTAAAAATTGGTGAAATGTTCTATTTTGAGGGTATCTAAAAACTCTTTATAGTATATTTCATAGTTTTCCATTTTGATGAAGTTACTAATGAAAGTTTTCTTGCATTTAGGTGTAAACAGTCCAAAAATAACTATCTTAGAAGTAGAACAGTCATTTTTTGAGGAATTTCGTACAAAACCCTACCTTATTTTTGGATATGTGTAAGAATGGCCAAATGGGTATCCTTTTTTGTAGATCAGGTCTGAGTCAAAATATATGTCCAATTTTCTTTTTTGAAAGATTACAAGTAAGAATGAGGGTTTCTGAAGGAAAACCCATTTTTTGATGAACAAAGACACTTGTTTAAGGTTGTTTTGGGTTTTATTACCCCTAATCTACATCAAATTGGTATCAAAGCCCGAAGATATGGGCAAGATAATTTTTTGGAGTGTATGTGTTATTTTTTTGCAAGTTGAAGCAAAAACCTGGATGTCAAAAGACTAGGTAGTGAAGAAAGGAGAAACCTAAGTGAGGTATCACGAAGACAAGAAGAAGCAAGGTGAAAGAAACTTGCTTGAAAAAGGATAATGGAAATGTTGAGAATATTTTTCTGTGAGATTTACAGAGTAAGGAGGTACAAGCAAGAAATGAGAGAAAAAAAAGAAGAGAAAAGTGAGATGAAGAAGAAAAATGAAAAAGAATAGATAAAAGTGCAGCAAGAGATAATGGAGTTGATGCACACCTTGGAAGAAATGGAAGAAAGAATGGAACTTGAGATGCAACAGTTGATTGAGAGAGAAAACCAAGAAATTGGTTGGAATTTATCAATAAGAAAGAGGATGAAATGGTCTATCAAGAAGAACATTCAGAGGAGAAGAAGGAAAAAGAGGACAACAACATGAATGGATGAGTTGCAAGATATGTTGAAAGGAAGGGTGCTAGAAGAATCTGAAGAGACAAGTAAATCTTGTGCTTTTGAAACTAAGTCTTTGTGTGAGTATGTGTTTATAGGTGCAACAGATGAAAATGAAGATGGAAAAGAGTCTAAAGAAGGAGAAGTGCACATAGTGTATGAAGATTGTTATACAAATGTAGCACACATGGAGGATCTCTTGGGTGTTGAAGTGGAGTTTCTAGTGCAAGGAGACAAAGAGGAGACCTCAAGGTCTCAATATTTTATTTCTATTTTTTCATTGGACTATGTATGTGTAGGTTTGTTAGACAAGGTGATACAACTCATTGAGAAGCAGTCTCTTGAAAGAGATCAAGTTCAGAGGAGAATTCCAAAAGAGGAATACCTTGTAAGGAAGAAAGAAGAGGAGTTGAGAAGACAATCTGGAGAAAACAAGTGGAAGACACAAAGACAAATCCAAGAATAAATCAAGACAATAGTGCAAAATAATTGGAAGACCAGGAAGAAAAAGAAGCCCTGCACTCAAGTGGACTTGAGTTTTTCTTTCCCTTAGGAGTATGGTGCAGGAGCACCTTCATGCTCAAAAATTTGGGTTTTTGTCTTGTTTTGTGTTGTTTGATGTAAATAAGGTCATTTTGGACCATTAATGATTATTTCGCATCATTCTAGACAATTTTAGAATGTTTTGGAGTCATAATGCAAATGGTGTCAAAAAAATTGTCAAAATTGTAAAAGTTGCCATTGTGAAAGTTGTCAAAAGTGCATTAAGGTTACAACTTTGATTAGGAAGTTAGTTGTGGGTGGTTGGTAGTTGGAAAATGCTTGAGAAATCATAAATACATGTTGTAAACATGAATCCCAAGGTTGGGAAGGTTGGAAAAGATGAGAATGAAAATTAGAATCAAATTGGAGCAAATTTTTTGTGCATTTTTCTTGTAACAGTCATTTTCTTTCATGTGGTACAGATTTGTATGGCCTTTGTATGACCTGCATGTGGTATGGTTGGAAAGATAATGGAGTTAGCTTTCATTTGGTTTTTTGTTCTTTCATGTGGTACGGATTTGTACGACCTTTGTATGACCTGCACGTGGCATGGTTGGAAAGATAATGGAGTTAACTTTCATTTGGTTTTGGTTTGGCTAAATTACATTAAGTTTAGAGAAATTTATAGCATTTTTTGTAACAGCAAGTCTAAATTTGCCTAAGGGTTTCCAATGAATAAGAAAATTCCATATCTTTTCTTCCCTTCATCAACAATCTCTAAAAATTGGTGAAAATTTCTATTTTGAGGGTATCTAAAAACCTTTTAGAGGATATTTCATAGTTTTCCATTTTTATGAAGTTACTAATAAAATTTTGCTTGCATTTGGGTGTAGACAGTCCAAAAAAATAACCATCTTAGAAGTAGGACAGTCATTTTTTGAGGTCTTTCGTACAAAACAACCCTACCTTATTTTTGGATATGTGTAAGAATGGTCAAATGGGTATCCTAAATGGGTTTTTTTTTTTTGTAGATTAAGTTTGAGTCAAAAGATATGTCCAATTTTCCTTTTTGAAAGGTTACAAGCAAGAATGAGGGTTTGTGAAGGAAAACCCACTTTTGATGAACAAAGGCACTTGTTTAAGGTTGTTTTGGGTTTGATTACCCCTACTTTGCATCAATAACATGGAGTGGAAAAGTGGTGTTGGATGTGATATCTTTCACATAATTCACTGACGTCTTGATTTTTGAAGGGATGCTCGTTATCTATTACTATGGATAAAGGAGCACCATATCGACATATGATATAGTTGAGTATGAACTTTGAAATTTGTTTACTAGTGATATACATCACCAGTATGGATTCAATCCATTTAGTGAAATGTTTTATATTGCATTGATAATGAACTTGTGTCTATTGGAAAATGTAGGTTGAATCTTCCCAATGAGGTCAAGTCCCCATTGAGAGAAAGGCCAAGGTGAGGTAACTGGATGGAGTCCCTATGTCGGTGCATGTACCAGGTTACCATGGATTTGACACTATTGACATTTCTTCATGAAGTGATATGAATCACCTTCCATTATAGGCCAATAGTACCATGTTCTTAGAAGCTTCTTGGCTAGGGTAGGACCACTAGAGTGAGCCCCACATATACCCTCATGTATTTCTTGTAAAGTCATCTTTGATTCCTCTATGTCAAGACATCTAAGAAGGGTAGTATCTAGGCTATGAAGGTAAAGGGTATTTACAATGATAACATACTTAGCAGCTCATCGGATAAAGGTTTTTCATTAGTTTTTGGACAAGTCAAGAGGTAGGATTTGGGTATGAAGGTAGTCGTATATATCCTTATATCAGGGTGAATTGGAACCAAAAATCTCATAGACGAGCTTGGATTCGAGGATGTTGAACGCAAGGATCAACAGTTGTTCCACCAAAAACTCACACTGATGTACATTATTAGGAATGTCCAAGAGAGATAAAATGGTTTCCATTGCATCTATTGCCTAATTTTGTACTCTTAGGATCTGTGTAAATAGAATGGTGTCAAAGTATTCTTTGAGGATGTCCACCATTTTCTTATATGGTACCATTTTTTCGTCCTTAGTCTCATATTCATCATTGACTTTTTAGACCACTAATTTTGAGTCACCATATACTGTAGGTCTTTGATTTTCCATCTGATTGCTTCCATCAGACTTGTGAGTAGGGATTCATATTCCACTATGTTGTTCATGCATGTAAATGCAATCCTGTATGATCTAGGGATGGTATCCCCCTACAGTGTAATAAGCAAGACACCAAATCCTGAATTATGATTTGTGTATGATCCATCAAAGTACAGTTTTCACTTTGTGGATGTATCTAGCTTGAAGATTGCCTCATTCAGGAATTCAGATATGAGAGGTGTGAATGCCTATGTAGGGGCATCTACTAACTAATCAATAATGAATTTCCCTTTAATCACTTTCCTTTCCAGATATTCTATGTCGAACTTGTTGAGGAGCATTACCCATTTCACCAGTCTACCTGTTAATTTGGCCTTGCTAAGTAAGTACTTCAGTGGATCAATTTTCACTATCAACTTTGTCTATAGATTTAACATGTAGTGTTGTAGTTTCTATGTAGCAAATACTACATCAAGACATGCCTGCTCTATGGGAGTATAATTGAGTTCATACCCTACAAGGGTATGACTAATGTAATATATTGCACGTTCTTTCCCATCCTCATCATTTTGTGCTAGGAGAGCTCCTAGTGCAGATGATGATGTTGATATATATAAAATAAGTGGTTTCTTATTGATAAGCGGCTTTAATACCAGTGGCGATAGTAGATAGTCCTTAATCTATTGAAATGCATGTTGACAAGAATCATTCCATGCCTCTGTGTGAAACAATGTATCCAAGGAGCTTCACAGAATGTGTTCACCAAAATGTAAACTAGAAATTCAACCCAAGGTAATAGAGATAATAGGAAACAATGTAAATAACCACAATATGCAATCTTAATTACTCAATAAGATCCAATCTATTCAATGGAAAACATGTAGTAATAGGTAAAACCATATTTCAAGCAAATGACACCTTCACCTTCATCATTTTTCCATGGATGACTTCCATTGTTCCTTATTTTTAAGCTTTCCTCTCAAAAATGGGTATGCTACTCTTTTTCTATGAGATTCAAGCATACGTGATGATTGCAATGGTACAAACGTCAAAGTTTAAGAGTTCGCAGTTCGCCATCAACGTGCTATGAAGACTTTCTTTTAAAGAAATGCTTGTTTTAGATGAACGATATAGATTCAAAGATGAAAGATTAGGATCAACGGTCGAGGTCCATTGAGAGGAAATAGATTAAAGAGTTAACTGGATTGATTGATTCAATCAAGGGCATTGATTGGATAATTGGTGGAAATTGATTCATTAATCTATGGGATTGATTGATCAATTAGTAGGATTGACTAATCAATGGGATTGATTGATTAGTCAATTGATTTGATTGCATAATAAATGGGATTGATTGATTAGTCAATATGTGAGAGGATAATTAGTTAATTAAATAATTAATTATTCTTTAGAGGAATGTGCAAGTAAAGATTGAATTAATAAATAAAATTTTATTTATTAATGGATCATGTTAAGTGAATATTGAAGAATTAAATAATTAATTTAATTTTTTAATCTAGAAGGGGAAAGTGGTTTAATTAAATAATTAGTAACAATTATTTAATATAAGAATGGTGTTAGATGTTAATTAAATAATTACACGATAACTATTTGATTAAAATAGAAGAATAAGTGAAGTTAGCGACATAATTAAATAAATAAGGTTTATTTAATTAATCAGGAAGAATAATGTTTTGATTGGAGGTAAAAAATGGGTTTTGAAGGATCCCAGAACCCTTTACAAAATAAAGCAGCTGATAAAAAAAGATAACAACATTATGCAGCAATCAGCCCAATGGCAGCGAACCAATAGCCAAAAAGAAGGCAGCTAGCCAACAGCACTACATATTGCTCAGTATCTCTATAGCCTCCACTTTACTAGCAGCCACCTTCTGCACATCATCCATAGTATCAGACACCTCTATACCAAAGGCCCCGCCCTAAGCTTTCATTATGTTTCTAGTTCTGACCCCCGAAAGAATAATGTTAATTAGGGCATTATTAAATATATAGAATTTATTTAAATAGTCAAGGAGAATAAGGATATCAAGACATTATTAAATAAATAAGATTTATTGAATTAATCAGAAATTATGAATTAGAATTAATTAATTAAATAATGTAAAATTACATAATTAATAGTAGAATATGAAATTTGATAACAATTAAATAATAAGGTATTATTTAATCATTAGGGAAAAGGAGTGAAAATTAGTAAAAAGGGTGTTGCTCGTAGGTGAGGACGATTTAGTGTATCTACAATATGTATATATGTATATATGTATATACATATATATATGTATATGTATATATGTGTATATATGTATTCATATATATTTTTAGCTTGGTAAGTGTTGTCATGGGGACAAATCCTCTCTATTAAACAAGAACAAAAAGATTGCATAGGTGTTGCAATAGGCCATACTATTGGCCACACAGTTGCATTACATGCACAAGGCCTTCTGAGAAGGCGATGATCCTCTCAATCTAAGAGGTAGAAAACAAGTTGACATTCTAGTTGACAAAGAAGTTGAACATCTCCATGTTCTTCCTCAACAATCCTTCTCTGAACAAAGTGAGATATTGGGATGAAACTTTCTTCTTTTTGACCATAGTGGCATTGGAAATCCTTGCTATCATGCCTACCCTAGGCTTCTTGTCAACTGTAGAAACCCGTTCCTACACCACATCCTTGTTTTCATCCATGATCAAGTTGTTTGCAGTCACCTCGCCCCATGTTTTTTCCCCCATCACCTATAAAAAATTCCTGATGAGTTCTTCGTAAATCTTCCCATCATGGATATGGCCAACATTCCACCTCTTTTCCCCCACAATCTTCACCAAGTCTTGCATTTTTTCCTCTCTTTTCCTTGAACAACCACTTGATCTATGATTCTTTTGCTTTTGTGCTATAATGACAGGCCATCCCCCAGATCATATTGGAAGCCATTTGGAAATCCTAGACAAGATTTCCTCCTCTTATAGAAGAGTTGTTAGGCTCAATTCAACCAAATCTAACCAGAGGATCCCCATGCAAATTTCCTTTCCTCCTAAAGATCTTCATTCTGCACCTACTCAGGATCCAATGGGGATTCAAATCCTATCATAGATCCAATCTCCCAGATCATCCTCCCTGCCTTTACTACCACGAACTCCTACTAGTACACACCTTACAGGTAGTCTCAACCAAGAGGCCATGTGGTGAAGCCATGACCCAAGAGTCATTCCATCCAATAAAATTAGCTAGTAAGAAAAATCTTTAAAAAATCAACCATCAATCAGTTTGTGATGCAAATCATTTTTCATCTAGAGGCACCCGTGATTCTTCTGTCACAATTATGGCCAATCTCGGCCACATATTCAAATTTGACTCTAGCTTATCGAGTACCTCATCATTCGCTCCTACATTTGCGAGAAGGTCCACATCAAATTGCATTCTTTGTAGACATGACTTATCGTGAAGTCCCCAATTTTCTACAATCTGACAAACATCTTTCAACCCAGGCCTAAGTTTCCAATTGGGTGTACCTTTCCTGATGATTGCATTAATACATATCATGGAATCACCCTCAATGTAAATATGATTATAGCCCCTAAGAATGCACTCTCGAATTCCTCTTGCTAATGCCTCTATCTCTACTTCATTATTCGTGACAACCCTAATGTTATCGGATGCAACTCACACATTACACCCTTCTCATTCCTCAAGATGCACCCTATTCTTACTTGAGTAAGCTGCCTTTCACTGCCCCATCAAAGTTAAGTTTTAATCTTCCACTCGGGTGGGGGGAATGTATATATATATATATGGGCAAACATGGGCTAATGAGTCAACATAGATGTAGTATAATTTTTTAATTATACAAAAATTAGAAAAAAATTAACATCTCATCAAAACTATGATATTTAAGTTTGACTTTAAAAAATTATTAAAAAATCATCAAAAATTGATTTTTTACTCCGTGCACTAGATATTCAAGTTATTTATGTGGGAAAAAAATAAAATAAAAATATTTAAATTTGTTATACTTTTTTTAAAACTGAGGTCAATGGAACATTGAAAAAAGTATAACAAATTTAAATATAGCTTTTCAGGTTGAACCACATAAATAACTTGAATATTTGTGTTGGTCATTTCCTTTATAAAAAGGTTACACAATTATGAACTTTTACCCATAAATGACTACTTAATTTGATCATAAGCTTTGGAAAAATTAATCTTAACAAGCACAACTTGTTGTTGAGAATGTAAATCCCATTCCATTCGTTCATAGATCATAATGATATTATCAAGAAATAAACCTATATTTTATGAATCTTGTTTGCTTAGGCTGAGAAATTTGAGGAAGAAAATGGTGACACTTTAGAGCAAGCACCTTGAAAATTATTTTATAAGATACACTGAGCAAAGTGATCATTCTCTATTTGTATATCTCATTGGGGTCACTAGATTTAGGAATGAACTTTATATTCCCTTTGTTATAAGATTTCTTAAGGAATTAGAATTACAAGCTTCAAGATAAACTTTATGAATATCTTCACTAATCAACTGTTAGAGATATTTATAGAATTCAATGGGAAAACCATCACAACAAGGGGCCTTATCATCTGTCATACAAAGGACAACTTCCCTTAGTTTGTCTTTGGTGAGAATTTTATCATAAAAGACCCAATAAGATTGATAGACCTAGTGGGGAACAACACTCAACAAAGAGAAGTGTCTTGTTTAGGACTCCCTTCCTAAGATTTGAAGACATGTTCATAGTGATAAAAGAAATTATGAAAAACATGAGTCAATTTATTCAAAATATTTTATCCTTCTCTATTTTTATGTCTTGAAAAATATTATAGGAATGCAAGGCTTGAAAAAAATCCTTGGAAAATCTAACTCCATTCTTAAGCCAATGAATCATGACTTTAATTTTTTCTCCCATGGTATTATGGTTTTCAAAAAAAATTATTTATTGTTTAAGCTTAGTAACTCTCAACTACAAGGAAAGAGCAAATAGCTAACCCTCCAAAGAAATAATTGCTTGGTGGAGCTTCGTAATGGTGGCATTTATGAGTGATGATGAAATATGGCTAGTTGGAGGCTATAAATGTAGAGGAAACGAGATGTGTGTTAAAGGGAACCGTTCCACCAATTGATCTCAACCTATATTATATGAAAAATGTGACTCCATATTCTACACACATCAAATATGGGCCAACATGAAATAATAATTTAGTAAAGATGTGTTAAGGAAGAACTATGAATATTTAACCTTGGGAGTAGCAATCTACCATTCAACACAAAAATATACAAGAAAGTGATTTTAAAGGATAATGTATATTAAAGGATCCACTAGTAGATGGGAACTAGAAAATGAAAAGATATTATGTTGACATCATGGATTTTTTAATCTATTTGTATAATTTGTTAGAGACAACCCTCAAATTGTTCCACATAAATTATAGCATTTAATTATGGTAGCATCTAAGATTGGGATAAAAAGCCCCAATTTATTGTGCATATAATAATATACCTCTCTTTTGCTAGTTTTCCAACACATAGGCAAAGCCCAAATTTTATTACAAGCCATTTTAACCATATTAAAATCACCACACACAATAAAAGTGGTGGTAGAAATTATATTAGTGATCTACTACTAGAGAGAAGATGTTTCAATATCATCATTTGAAGCATAAACATCAATAACTCCAAATGAATTATTATCAATGTTGAAAGGGCCCATAAAACTTTGTTTGTGGGGACAAATCCTTGGTCAACTAAATGTGAATGAAATTTGATAGAGAAAATGTAACAACATCAACACAACCTACATAATTATTGCTCTACAAAAAATGACTTGCTGGCCAGATTATAGGCTAGGCCATAGAAAGCAAAAATATTTAAATTTTTGCTTCTTGTAAATAGAGAATATCTAAACTTGGAAACCTTTGATAAGTGTTTTTGCACATAATGTTTTCTTACGAGGCCTATTGGACCTTGAAAATTTTAGGAGATAAAATTAATTGGTGAATGTGAAGAGTCATATCCTTTCTATCCAACTCATCAAAAGCATCATAACTATTTTTCAAGAATTCATTATGCAAAGAGGCATTGAAACTACCTTTTGATTTACTAGTGGTCCATATATTTTTTTATATGGAATGTACTCACCTTCCAAATGTGAAAATGGACTGAAAGAATGACATTAGACCACTAGGGTGAGAGGTTAAAGACCAAATAATAGTTTATGTTTGAGAAGATAACATAGATGTTAGAAGGGGAATTTGGAGAACTTAAAATTATTCACCTAATTGATTGATTCATCATATGTGGGAACAACAATTTTCCCTATCTTAAGGTTTTGAAGCAATACCACCTTGAGATTTAGGTGGCTAGATACCATTATAGACTAGGGTTATGGGTAGTACACCACCATTCCTATTATTTCTATTATTTTTATGACTCATGATTGTTGACAAGCCTTTTTCTTTTCTAGGAGGAGAATCATTAACAAGATGAGGAGTGGACTTATTGTGAGGAGTGATGAGGGGGGGAATATCTAATCTTATGATCATAATATTGATACTTGAAATAGTTGTTAGGAAATTTAAAGTAAATAACAAGTTGGTTGTGTGTCATTTGGGCAATATATATATCAATAGTCTCCTTTAAGTCATTTGAGAGATCAATCTTGACAAAAACAGATGAGCCAAGAAAAATTATCCAACTCAACACAAATGATATTTGCTCGCAAGTCCAATATGTGAAAACAAGCTAAGATGCATGGAAAAACCAAGGGCCATGTTTGAGAATGGCCTTTGTTTGACTAGCTTTAGAAAAATGAATATTTGGATAAAATCATGAAAAAATATGTGCGAGACCCAAGCCTTGGTTACCAATTCTTTAAGTGTGCTTTCAAGGGGAACACTCCAAATAAAGTAAATAATTAAGGTAAAATTTTCAAGTCAATGAGAAGCACTATCAAACTTTGAAATAGGAAAAACCAAATCAAAATACATTTCAAAAGACATACCTTGTGAAAGACTTTGGGAATGAACTTCCTGAGTCACTTTGGTGGTGGATCCAACCTCATGAAATGGAAAATCTTCAACACCAACAAAAAGTATCGAATTAATAAATATTAAGACCATTTAAAGAGAAACAATACTACTCATAGAAATGACAAGTAGAGATTCCCCACTATAAATATAGAAAAAAATCCTTGAAAATAATATGACATCAAAAAAACAAAATAAACCTTAACAAAGCTCTCTACCATTCCCTTCTTGTATATCTAAAATTTTATCATATAGGTCATTGCTATTTAGTTGTTACTTTATAATTGATTTAAGAGAGTCCTTTTGAGTTGTTGATATAATGATGAGAAACTAAATTCTTAGGATATTGCTATTAGGATTCAACTGTGTAGTTTTTTTAATCAAATTCCATGTGTTGTGTTAGTGGTGGAATTTTAATGGGAGGAGGTCATTCCATTGTACTTGGGAAAATACAAAAGACATGGAATTGACATTATATTTTAGGAAGCTACCATCCATGCACCTACCTTGATTACCAATACTAATACAAGATTTATAGACATTGTTAAGGACATAACACAACTTTTATTGGAAAAGGAAAATTCATATCTAAATCACACACTTAAATGGGCACTAAATCAATGCCACAAAGAAAAGTACAAATGCTTATGTTGCTCTCTCATAATCAATGCGATCTGAAAACACATATCCCCATAAAATATGATTAAGAACCATGAATTCGCAAGCCATGTGTAATTCTAGAATCATGGATTTTAATACCATAGTTGTTCCCACATACTAGGAAGACCAAAAGAGCAATTCTCTACTATTTGGATATATAAAGAGATTTACACCCTATATAGGATATGGATAGATTAAATTCTTCAACTCAACATAAGAATGTTTCATATGAAGACAATTACAAACAATATTTTAGGTTTGAAATTACCATAGATAAAATATAATATGAAACATATCAAAAAATTCATTATGCTTGTCAAGTGGATTTTTGTTCATTAACATATTTGTTTTGTAGGTTGAGTCTAGGGGTATAATTAGTTCACTTGAAGAACCCTCTACACCCTCTACATTATCCATTTTTGTGTTTTATGATGATATTTACTTTCAACATTTAATTTCTATAATTGAGCATAACATACGACTTAGTGTCATAAGCTTGCTAAGCTAGGGGCATAATGTAACATAAAAAATCTAGTAATTTCACATCATATTTTGGACCCACTTTGGTGTCCATCTCCACTAACATATTTTTAGACTTGTTCGACCATTTTCTTGGGATTTTCTACCCATGGTCCAAGGTGGTACCTCCCATGGTCTCTTTTGTATAAATTCATATTCCATATGTGTTAGCCTTGCCATACCTCGCCACCCACTACCTACTTAGGTCAGTTTTAATTGCTCTATAGTGGATCTGAACAACTCTCCAACCCCTAGAATCACTCATTTTTCTCTCCTATATTCTCATTTTTGAAATATATCACTCTCATTCATTCAATCTAGAAAAATTTCATACTATCAATATCTTTACAAAAATATTCTAGCAATTTTATAATATTATTTAGCATTGTGGTCTTCTTTTGAACACTCCAACATTCAATAGAATTCTCCTTGAAGGTTATTGTAGCACTCTACAATAACTTTGGACCATTCTTAGCTTCTCCAAGAATTTGAGGTGACATATATCTTTTTTTTTTCTCTCTTTCTCATTTTATTTCCATTCTTGTTGAATCCTTTTGTTGTGCACTTGGAACCTTGGGATCTCCATTTCCTTTATGATATACACTCACATTTACACACACTATTTTATCATTCTGGGTAGACCTAGGATTGGAATTCATATATTTGTCATTAATTTTACCTTCCTAGACACACTTTGTATAAAAGCATACACTTTATTTTCTTGGTTTCCTATGGAGGTCAAAATACCAAAATAAGGGCTTGACTATTCATGGAAAGACTCGAAGATTCCACAACATTTCTTCTCTTCTTAACTATAGGTTTTCATTTGGAAATCTTCATCATACAAAGTTTTATATTCTCTTTTTCTCTTCTTGACATTTTTTCATTAAATCTATATATTAAATTAGTTTCTTTTGATTTCCTACCATACTTGGAGTCGATACTATGTCTTTTATTTGTTCTATGTGTAGTTGGGCATGATTTTTGAGGTTATGAATGATTTTACTAGCATCCAACATCACGATAATTATGCAGATGATAGCACATTGCATAGACATTCACGTGTCACACAAACATCCTCAACAAAGAGCTTTAGTATTTGGCTCCAAGTTCATTTTCATTTGTTGTTTTCTATTCTAGAATCAATTTTTTAAATTCCTATTCGAGTTAGCAATTTCATACAATTTTCTATTCAACTCCAAATTTTTTAGCTTAGTGATTTTTTTTCCTAGTTTAAAACATTTCTAAGATAGTCTGGTTGATTTTGTTTTTTTTAAATAACAAAAAAAAATCTTTAAATGTTGGATTAAACTAAAACACTATATATTCATCTTAGAATAGTGTAGGAAAATCATTCTTTTAGATAATAATAAGCTTTTTAGACTAATCATTTTCCCTACAATACAATGGCCATGACTCCTTGCTACCAACATAAAGGTTTGAATATGTAGCTAATCACTATAGGGGACCCACTATGCTTAGATTGTGGGATGATATGTGAATTCATTAGGCCCAAAATATTACAACCATGTGGGAACCCAAGGATAAACTTATGATTGGTGGAAAATCCAAGCTCCTACATCATGTTAAAACCAAACACAAACTTTCCAACCTGTCATTATATGTGTTAGCTAATTATAGTGAGAATCAAAAGTGTGGGATTAAGAACTTGAGATAAATAACGAATGATAAAATGATGGGGGTAAATATGTATAGAGTTGGTAGGTTTATTTCACCATTTACACTAGACAACTAACACATAGGCTCCCTTTCACAAGAACTTATATGAGAAAATGATAAAAAGGAAATGTGACCAACCCGAGTGATAGAAACAAGACCATTTACTGATGAATTAAACATTATATGTGGGATCCCTTAAGTGGTATGAGGATAAGCAAGAATTGGTCAACTTGTAAATAAAATATGAAGTGTAGTGAAGGCTAGGCATAGTGTTGATGCACAACATAAAGGCTTAAGCATAAAAATGAAGGCGATTAACAATATAAAAAATGAATCAAATATGGCTTGAAACAAAAGATATAGATATCATACATATGGTTAAATGCTCTTCTTAAATGATGGATAATTTATCTTGGGTTTCAAACCCTTTGCTAGTTAGATCGCAGGGACTTTTATTGGGCTATAGATCAATGATGGGTGATATTGTTATCTTCATATTGAACATGTTTGTATTAGTTTTAGTTAGAAAAAATAAAACAATGTATGTTGTGGTTCTATTGGTCAAGATAGGTCAAAATGAGAATTTGCGATGCAAAATTATATAATAAATATCCAATTAAAGGATGCCATGAAGAATCAAAGAAAACTGAGAAGGGAAAATTAGTGAAGAAAGGGGTGCACTTGATTATTAATTATAAGTGGACTATAATTAATGAAATTCTATATGCTTTATGTTATTTATAATCTTAAACTTAATATTTATGTTGTAAATAGTGAACTTTGATATTAATGAGGTTGACTAGTAAAATTGCCATATAATGGAAATAAATATTTTTTCTTTCTAAAACATTTTGGGGAAGCAATCAAAGCCTTAATAACCCTTACTCTTGTTAAACTTTGGAAACTACTTGAAGTATGGTCTTACCTTAAAACCCATGCACACTTTTGAATGTTGGTGGGAGAGACACTTGACATGTTGGGGTGAAACATTATTGTTAAAACCCTTGCTTTGTTTTGTTCATTAAATCCTTTCTCATTGATCGTAGGGAAATTTTTCCTTGCCATTAGATTATTTCACAATTTATCTAGCCTTAATCATGTGCACTTTTCATTATATTTGTATAGTTTGGTGAGTAATCATGGATCACTAGGAACTTAAGTAATCTCTTTGCAATAAAAATGTTATTGACTACTTATTGGTGATATTGATGGCACTGATTTAGCCCATCCCCTATGTCTTGACTAATGACCCAATGGCCTCATTTTCATAGTGTTTAGTGAGCTAGCTACATATTATTATGTTCATTACAACCCTACAAGTGAGAGACCATTGTACAAACTTTATCTCTTGCTTAATGGATCAATGTTTAATAAAGCATTATGGATATAATATAAACCTAGGACTTATCTCATACTTGTAGGATAGTAAGAGGTTTAGGTTGAGTCATTAGTAATATAAACATTAAACAAAGTGAAACATATATGATTTTTATAAAAAGGTGCCTAAGTGTTAGATTTTTATCCTAAACAATGAAATAACTCTACTAATTTTGTACACCTTTTCCCCCACCATTTGAGTGTCCACCATTGATCTCATGTTCTTTATTCCATGTCATTGATTCTCATTGTCACTTAAACTATGTAGTGGAAAATTAGTAGGTTGGCATAACAAAGATCAAAGATTTGGATTTTATTCAAATTTGTAATGTTTATAATATGGGTTCCCAGATTTTTTATTATCTAGATTGCACAAAGCACACTATAAGAGCATACATCTAATAACTTCTTAAGACTCTAGACTTGGATCTCCAAATTTTGAATGTCTCACATTGAGGCAAGTCCTTACTCTTATAGATTTGGACCCGAGATTTTGCCTCATTGTTATATATTTAGCTTTAAAATATGACCATACAAAAATGGCACATAACAAGCACTAAGTGAGGAGATAACTATAAAGATAGTCTATCATGAGCACTAAACTTAGTGGTGAAAAAAAAATCACTTTTTAAAAACCACACAGTGAGAATGACCCACTTAATACCTATAACTGGATATAGGGATCTTTCTTTTTATGACAAGGTTGCATCTTGTTGTCAAATTATAACATGTTTGACATCACAATACTGATAGACCCATGTACTAGTATAAATAAGGTTTCAGCTAGAAAAGGTTTGAAAATATTATCGCAATCACGGGGCTAAGCATTAAAGGCATAAACATTTTTTAATTATTCTTCTCCTTGTACTGAGTTAACTTTTGTTTAGACAACAAGTTTGGTAGGAAATAAAACTGGTGACATGTCTTAAACTAATACTTCATGAAACCATGGATAAGATAGTGGATAAACTTCCACCCTGGGGATCCCATATGTGCATGGTCCTACAAGATATTCACACATTCCTTCAAATATAGTAGAAAATAAGTTATCATGAATTGAGTTGAAGAATTCTCTCATGTCTAGAGGGAAGTTGTTGAACAAAGGTTGTCATTGGTGTCAAAGGTTTTCATTGATATAGTAAGAGGATTGATGTCAAAGGTGTTTCAAATAATTTATGATTAGAGGTGGCACTATCTTTTTAGGAGTTTGGCTAGCATACCTTTTTGTGTTGGTAATTTTACTATGATTTATCTCTCATGTCTAGAGGGAAGTTGTTGAACAAAGGTTGTCATTGGTGTCAAAGGTTTTCATTGATATAGTAAGAGGATTGATGTCAAAGGTGTTTCAAATAATTTATGATTAGAGGTGGCACTATCTTTTTAGGAGTTTGGCTAGCATACCTTTTTGTGTTGGTAATTTTACTATCATATCACTAAATCAAGAAACATGCATTACTAGCTATTTAGGAGTGTTTATATTTTGGAAGTACGTGTGACCATTGTATGCTTGCAATATCATGTTGCATCTATTTACTATGATAGAGGTAAATTGGAAGGTTGTACTAGAATGGTTCAATTTAGTGTTTCTTAGGTCTTCTTTCTGGAGGCATTGTTGGCTCTACAGTTTGAGAGGAGAGTATGCCAATACTTGTTCTATCATATTCCAAAGTTTCTGGGAGATATGTTTAGCATGGAAATTTTTTGGAGTGACAGAAGGTTCTTTGTGTATGTCTATCAATTAGGTTGTGTTTTAGAATAGTGTAATAACGTCTACTAGCATGCGACATTCAAAGTAAGTGTGTGATGTTAAGATAGAACATGGTTAAGAGTCCTATGGAAGTGCATGACATCAAGTTATTCTAGCGGCAACAAAATTGAATTAAGAATTGACCTATTATATGTTTCATGAAAATTGAATTTAGGTCCACCTTATGTTATCCTAGTTACTTGTGGATCCCTAGCCAACATGGAAGAGTGTTAATGCAATGTTGTGTATATATTACTCAAATGCACAGATGCAGAATATGAAGTATAATTTGGTATGAGACATAAATTGAAGAGAAGGTGGTGATTATACAAGGATATTATCTTGTGAAGGTAGAGGGTTGCATCTCAAAGTGTGTGCCATTATCATAAGCTCATATGAAGAGTGTCTGAGGTAACTTTGGCATGTGTATGAGGTGTGTTCAACTATGCATTGAATATCCACAAACTTCATCTATGTAATCTAGTAGAACTGATGTTCTACTTGTTGTATTAATATAATTAGGAATTTGTGTCTTCAGTAGGTTGGTGCCTACAGATACATTAGGGGATTGGTGTCTCTAGTAGGTTGGTGCCTACTTCATATTGTAAAATTCACTTGTTCTATTCTTGTTTTGTGAGACTAGATTTCGACAGTAGATCCAAGAAGCTATTCTCACTATGGTTTTTCCCATCTTGGGTTTCCACGTATATCCGATGTTCAATTGTGTGAATGTGTGTTCATCGATTGATTAGTAGTAGTGAAGATTCAAGTTATATGATCATATATTTATGTTGAAGTTAAGAGTTTTAAATTGATTAGATCTATTGATTCACCCCCCTCTCAGTAGATTATGTTCCCTTCAATTGGTATCAAACCCAAGTTCCTTTGAATAATCCTAACAACTTAAGGTTGTTCCAAGATGGCACACTTAGTTTTTTAGGAAGGGTTCTTTGCAAATAAAGAACCACTCTTTGTTGGATCCAATTATGCATTCTAGAAATTTAGGATGGAATCCTAGTTGATGGCTCTAAGAATTGGTATTTATATGTTAGTTATAGAGGGATATGAGATTCCTGAAAACCCTCCTACGGATTAGTCCATAAAGAAGGCTTTTGAATTAATGCTAACGTAAGGAATGCTATTTTATGTGGATTGACTAACTCTGAATTTGTGAAAGTGATGTAGTACAAAACAATGAAGGAAGTATGGAAAAAATTGCATGTCATCTATGAAGGTGATGACAAAGTCAAGGAAGCAAAGCTTAAAACTCATAGATCTTAGTTTGAAAGTCTGAAAATGAAGCAAGATGAAAATATTGCCACATTCCTGCTCTAGGTTGATGAATTTGTCAACTCTATTAGAGGTCTTGGTGAGGAATTGAAAGAAAGCATGGTTATGAAAAGGTACTCAAATATCTTCCTAGAAGGTTTGATTCTAAAGTCTCTACTATTGAAGAAGCTAAAATTTTGAATATTTTAAAGATGATTAAATTACATGTAATCCTAACTACATTTGAAATGATATTTGAAAGTGGGAATTCTATAAGGAAAGAGGCAACATTTAGAGTATCCAAGAAGTAAGAAGATTCTGATTCTGATGTTGGATAAGATTCAAAGGAAGAATTTTTTTTCAAAAAACTATAGAGAGGTTGCGGTAAGTATAAAGGAAAGTTACCTTTCCAATGCTTTAATTGTGGTGAAGTAGGAAATTTGTGCTCTCACAAGGATTCTAACAATGCTAAACAAAAGTATGGAAAGAAACCTTTAGTAAAGAGATAAATTTCAGAGAAATCAAAAGATTTTCTACAGTACTGAAGAAGGTTACTCAAATGATGAAGAAGATCAAGACATCTTCAGAGATGAAAGAGAAAAGGTTGTGTTCATGGCTATGGAAACTACCAAAGAAGATGCAAAAATGGATTATGAAAACAATGAAGATGAAATAGATCTTATGGAAGAATTTCTCTGTGTTGGAAAAGAGATTAAGAGTTCGAAGAAGAAAATTATGGAGGAAGTTAAGGCTAAAGAAAATGAATCTTTGAATCTAAATAAAGTAGAAAAGATAATTATTGACTTGAAGACTCAGGTAGAAGAAGCAAAAAGAGTTGAGGAAGTTCTGATTAAAATATTGCTATCAAGGGATAAGGACTGTGAGAAGCTTGAGGCAAAGATTATGTCACTAAGGAAAGATCTTGACAAAGTAAATCATCAACTTCAGATGAAGTTTGGGAAGAGCACTAAAATCTTGGATCAAATCATTGATAGCCAGAGGGATCCGCATATCAAAACCGACATTAGATTTGCAAATGAACAGAAGAACAAGGTGACAAAACATCATGTGAAGCCTAATAAGAAGAATTTGGAAGAAGTTGGTTCCAGAAGTGAAAAGTTTGAACAATTTTTTGCAACCAATGATAGAAAATTTCCAAATGATGGTTTCACCCAAGTAGAAAGAAAGAGAAGATCTGAAAGACAAGCCTCAAGAGGACAATGGAACAATACCATGTTCAACCATTCTTTTTCTGGTTATTGTTTTAATTGTAATCATTTTGGTCATAAGGATTGTAGAAGAGATCCGGTAAGAAGAAATAACTTTGTCAGTAATAATGCATTTGCACCTTTGTATAATTTTAATATTATTTGTGATAAGTGTAACAACTTTGGACACATTGCTAGAAATTGTAGAAGTAATTTTGTGAGTTCTCCTCTATTAAAAAAAAGGAATGGATTAGAAAGTTAGAGTTCAAAATCTAGTAAATTTTGGAAGAAGAAACCATAAGATAAAAAGACAAAGAAATCTATGATTTCTCATAATTCTCTACAGACTCAAAAGGAGAAGAATCTAAGGATCATAGATAGCGGATGTTCAAGACGCATGACCAGAGACAAAAGAAAGTTTATGCATTTCAAGAAATTTGATGGAGGATTTGTAACTCTTGGAAACAACTCTATTTCCAAGATTACCAATAAGCGTACTTTGGGTCTTGATGGTGGTAGGACAAAAACTCATGATGTTTTGTATGTTGAAAGACTAAAGCATAAACTTTTAAGTCTAAGCCATATGTGTGATAAAGGTTACAAGCTCTCTTTCAGTGCTAAGGGTTGTGAAATCAGGAAATTCAATACCAATGAATTGATTGTTGAAAGAAGCAGGATTAATAGTGACATAAATCATCTCAATGAGTTGAATGGAAAAAACTATTTGGCTATATAGAGAGAATAAAGTTGGATTTGGAACATAAGGTTGGGACACAACAATTTTGATGATATTATGAAGGTTAGCTCAAGAGGAATGGTCTGGGACATATCAAAGATTAAGAAGCCTCAATCTACCAACTGTAAACCATGCCATGGAGGGAAACAAACAAAGAGAAAATTTCTCACTAAAGAGTATTCTACAACAAAGCCATAGGATTTGACCCATACAAATCTGTGTAGACCTATGAGGACAAATAGTCTATAAGGAGGCAGGTATTGTATGATACTTATTGATGATTATACTAGAATGACTTGGATTACTTTTCTAAAAGAGAATTCAGAAGCATTTGAGAAGTTTAAAGCATTCAAGGCATTAGTAGAGAATGAAACTGAAAGAACAACCAAGGTTTTGAGATCAAACAGAGGTGGAGAATTCACTTCCGGTCAGTATAGTAAATTTTATGAAGAGTATGGGATCCAGAGGAAATTTTTTTTCTCCTAGGACTCCATAAAAAAATGGAGTTGTTGAAAGAAAGAATCAGACTGTACAAGAGATGACCAAAACAATGTTAAGTCAAGAAAGCTTGTCAAATAAATATTAGAGAGAAGTGATTCATACTACAATATACATTTTGAATAGAGCCCAAATCAAACTGAAGACTAACAAAACACCTTATGAGTTGTGGAGACGAAGACAAAATTTAGTTAGACATCTTAGGATATTTGGAATCAAGTGCTACATCAAAAAGGATGAAGAATATTTGGGCAAGTTTGATTCCAGATCTAATGAAGGTATTTTTCTTATGTACTCTATGACTAGAAAATCATATAGATGTTACAACAAAAGGATGAAGAGGAATGTGGAAAGTGTAAATGTAAGAATTGATGAAACAATACAATCTACTAGTGTTCTGGAAGCAGAAGATGATAAAGAACCAATCTGTAGCAATGATGAAGATTTAGAAGTTGACTCTAGGAAGGTTGCTACAAAGACTCTTGCTTCGAAGAATCACTCTAAAGATCGGATTATAGGAGATAAGGACAGTGGGTTTCAAACCCAAAGGAGAATTGAGAAGGAAAATGAGCAAGTACATTTTTTATTGCTATCAAAGATAGAACCAAAATCTTATAAGGAAGCAAGCAAAGAAATTTTTTGGATAGAAGCTATGGAGTAAGAAGTGAATCAGATCAAGATAAATGAAACTTGGGAATTCGTCCCAAGACCTAAAGGCAAGAATTTCATTGGAACCAAGTGGGTTTTAGAAATAAGCTAAATTAAGATGGTGAAGTGATTTGGAACAAGGCTATACTTGTGTGTAAAGGATATGCTCAAGTTGAAAGTGTAGACTTTGAAGAGACATTTTCTTCGGTAGCAAGACTGGAAGCAATTAGGATTTTTTTGGCTCTTTCAACATTCAATAATTTCAATGTATACCAAATGGATGTTAAGTCAACATTTTTGAATGGTCGGTTAGAAGAATTTTACATTAAAAAAACTAAAATGGTTTCAATGTTCAGAAAATCCAAATTATGTGTGCAGATTGAAGAAGGCTCTCTATGGAATCAAACAAGCTCCTAGAGCTTGGTATTCTAGGTTGGATAAGTACTTGCAGTAGCAAGGGTTCTAGAGAGGAAGTTCAGACAGTAATCTATACATAAAAATACAAGGTGACCAACTGTTGATTGGTGTGCTCTATGTAGATGATATTATCTTTGGTGGAAGCAGTGATGACATGTGCAAGGTGTTTCAAAATGCAATGCGTAGCAATTTTGAAATGTCAATGCTTAGTGAATTGTCTTTCTTTCTTAGGTTGTAGATTGCACAATCTAACAAAGGCATATTCATTTCACAATAAAAGTACATAAAGGTGAAACATAGAAAAATGGGGTAGGGTTCAAACACATATGGTTTTATACTAAATTTATGATATTTCACCAAACTTACTATAAATAGAAAGGGAAAAATGGGGTGAATGAACCTACCTATTCTTCTATTTCATTTAGGAAATAAGATCCCTCAAGTCAAAATCCACTTTCAACCCTTAGGTGAGTGAATTCTTTGAAGGATCTTGTAATTTCCCTTTTTGTATTAGGACGGGGGTCTAGGTCAAACAACACTTTGGGAGACACACTAAAACTATTAAATCAACTCAAAACTGAAATGTAAGGCCAGATATGAGTAGATTAAACAGTGAATAGACACAATTTATTTCACACAAATTGGATGAGTGGAGGATACCTAAAAATAATCTAAAAAATAGTCGTAAAGTGTCTTGTTCTAGTGCAAAGTGTCATGACAGAAATGACTGAACAAGGGTTTTGGGAGAAGGATTAAAAATACCAAATACACTCATTTAAGACATGCAAATAGTGGGTTTTTTAGATGAAACATAATACTATTGGAAACAATAAATCTTTTGGAAGATACGAGAATGGAAAATGCTATGTACCTCTTAGAAAATGGTTTTTTTCAGAAGTTGTCTGAGGACTCATTCACCCTATGGCGAATGGGTCCTGTGTAGGGATTTTCAAAAATGGCTTATGGGTCCTCTGCTCCTGTGTCTACTTTTCCAAATTCTCGATTTTCATAGTTGGACATTCAAAAATAAATTCAGGATTTGAGTTTCCGTGAGATGACAACAAAGGTGACAACAAATGCAACTTTGCAATTTTGCAACTTTGAGATCTTCAACTTTTCTTCAACCTATAAATCTACAACACATAGAGAGAGGGGGAAAATGTTTGCTTTTGGGTGAATGGGGATTTTCCTTGTTCAAACCCCATTTTGGTAATTAAACCTTGAAATGAATAAAAACATGAAAGATGGAATGAAGAATGAACAAATAAATGTTACCACTCAAAAAAGCCTTGCATAGACCTTGGAATGTAAATCTGCAACTTGCATGAAATGGCTTCAATGTATGTGGATCTTGATAATTGAATCTAGCTTTGAATCTTTGACTTGAATGCTTGGATTAGATCTTGAAACCTACATCATAATGTTAGCTCCAAAAACATGCATGAATGAACATAGCTTTGACATGATACTTGACATCTTGAATGTTGCAACAAATGATGAAGAAATATTCTCTTGAATGCTCCTGACAATAATCTTTGCTCTTGTAAAGTTCACCTCTTGCTATATTTTTCCTTAGACTTGAATTGATAAAATAACCTTGTATTTATAGACATTTATCCTTAATTTCTCAAAATTCAAACATTACAAGTTGACCTTTGAAATTTGAATTCAGGATCATAAAAATATCACAAAAAACAAATTTAAAAATGGGTTTCAAGTCTTAGGGAGGACCCATTTTCCCATGGGTGAATGGGTCCCAGGCCCTAATTCCTGGAACACACATTACCCAATGTGAAGTATTATGTATTGGCATTAATTAATTTCGGGTTTCCCCTTCAAAAAATATGATTTATTAGGCTTGTAAATGAAATATAGGGCTTATTAAGGCTTAATTAAGCTCAATTAATTAAGGGGGCCCTAAATAAGTGTGAAAGTGTAAAGGGATACACTTTACAACACTAAATTAAGGCACAATTAAGTCCAATTTAATTAAGAGGGCCCAAATAAGTGTTAAAATGTAAAAGGATACATTTTACAACATTAAATTAAGGAATTATTAAGTTTATTTTAAATAGGAGGGCCCAAACAAGTGAGAAAATTTAAAGGGATACATTTTTCTACACTACAAAAGGAAAGGCTAAGAAAGTTTAGGATGGAAGACTTCAAACTAGTGGGTAAACTTATGGTTACGATGTAGGTTGAGTAAAGACGATGAATCTACTTTGGAAGACCAAACCTTGTATAGATCTATGATTGGTAGTTTGTTGTATGTGACAACATCTAAATCAAATATAATGCAAGCAGTTGGGATGGTAACTAGATTTTAGGCTACACCTAAGGAAACTCATGTCAAAGTAGTAAATAAGATATTTAGATAACTGAAGGATACAATGGAATTTGGCCTGTGGTATCCAAAGAATGAAAATTTCACTCTAGCTGCATACATTGATGCAAACTGGGCAAGAAGCATAGATGACCGAAAGAGTACAAGTGGTGGAGCTTTCTTTCTTGGTGATATTATGGTGTCCCAATTGAGCAAGAAACAAAACTTAGTCTCATTATCTACAACATAAGTGAAATACATTGTTGTAGCCTCATGTTGCACTCAAGTATTGTGGATGAAACAAATCTTGAAGGAGATGAAGCTTGAGTTTGATGAACCTATTTATATTCTTTATGATAATACCAACGTCATAAACATCTCAAATAATCCAATAATACATTCGAGGACAAAACATATTGCAATTAAGTATCATTTTTCTAAGGGAGAAGGTTGTAGAAAAGGAGGTGAAGTTGGAGTATGTTGAGACCAAAGAAGCAAGTAGCTAAAATTTTCACAAAACCACTTCCAAAGGAGACCTTTAAATTTCTCCAACAAAATTTGGGAGTTGTTTCTCCCTCCTCTTGAATTAAGAGAAAGTACTGATTAAGGGGGAGCTTTATATCCTTACCATAAGAAGGTTGGGTGATCCTGCAGAATGTTCTCAGTAGCAGTATAGTATGGACTCAAGGGGAGTCTATTCGGGGAACAAGTTTTTGGATTGTGTAGAGTGTTGGAAATGCAAAGGGATAGTGTTGGCTTTTTCCATTGATGTCAAAGGGGGAGAAATGGAACTCAAAATGCAATATCTACTAAGGGGAGAGAATGTGGAATTTGGTCCTAACACATTAGAATTGTCTTCATGTGTGATCGGTTGGCTTTATGGGTGGCCGAGTATTTTTTTGTTTTCCATCAATGACAAAGGGGAAGATTGTTAAACAAAGGTTGTCATTGATGTAGTAAGAGGATTGATGTCAAAGGTTTGTCAAATAATATATGATTAGAGGTGGCACTATCTTTTCAGGAGTTGTACTAGCATACCTTTTTGTGTTGGTAATTTTACTGTCATATAACTAAATCAAGAAATATACATTACTAGATATTTAGGAGTGTATGATCCAGAAATATGTGTAACTATTTTATGTGTGCAATATCATGCATGCATCTATTGACTATGATAGAGGTGATCTGGAACTATCATAATGGTTTAGTTCTATGTAGTTTCAATGTTTCTCGTCTTATTTATGGAGGCATTATTGGCTCTACAGTTTAAGAGGAAAGTGTGCCTACACTTGTTCTATCATATTCCAGAGTTTATGGGAGATATTTTCAACATGCAAAAAGTTTAGAGTGACATGAGGTGCTTTGTGTTTGTCTATCAATCAGGTTGTGTTTCAGAATAGTGCAATAACATCTAGTAGCATGCGACATTCAATGTAAGTGTGTGATGTTAATATAGGACATGGTTAAGGGTCATATGGAAGTGCATAACATCATGCTATTTTGGTGGCAAAAAAATTGAATTAAGGATCAACCTATTATAAGTTTCATGAAAATTGAATTTAGGTCCACCTTATGTCATCTTGGTTACTTGCGGATCCCTGGTTGACATGGAAGATTTTTAATGCAATGTCATGTATATATTACTCATTTGCACATATGCAAAATGTGGAGTATAATTTGGTATGAGGAATAAATTGAAGAGAATGTGGTGATTATACAAGGAGATTATCTTGCAAAGCTAGAGGGTTGCATCCTAGAGTGTGCGCCATTATCAAAAGATCATATGAAGAGTGTCAAAGACAACTTTGACACATGTATGAGGTGTGTTCTACTTGTTGTGCTGAGAAAATTGGGGATTGGTGTCTCTAGTAGGCTAGTGCCTATAGATACAATAGGGGATTGGTGTCTTCGATAGGTTGGTGCCTACTTCATATTGTAAAATTCACTTGTTATATTTCTTCTTTGTGAGGTTGGATTTGGAAAGTAGATCTGGAAGCAACCATTCTCATTGTGGCTTTTTCCCATCTTGGGTTTCCACGTATATCTAGTGTTCAATTGTGTGAATGTGTGTTCATTGGTTGATTTGTAGTAGTGAAAATTCAAGCTATATGATCAAATATTTGTGTTGAAGCTAAGATTTTTAAATTGATTAGATCTATTGATTCATCCCCTCTTAGTAGATTGTGTACCCTTCAAAATTTTGGGGTGAATATGTTTTCATAATATTCAAACTCGCTTTGAAGAAGAGTGATAATATTAGAAATCCAAAACTTGCAACATTTTAAGATTTTTTTTTTAATAAGGACATACCAACACATTGAATAAAACCTTGTAATATGGATGTACATAACACAATGATTTCTACAATGGTAAGTTATGGGAGCTTCCTCCAAAAAATAATAATTTGAGAAAGTTTTCTTCTTCGTCAATAGTGTATATTCCTACTTATAATGCTTCACAATTTCTCTTCTCAAATTTTTAAGCCATCTATCTAGCGAGTATACTTCAAAAAACAAGTTTATAAATGATAAATGGATTTGCTTCACCTATATCATTATCTTTATAATACCTTTTTTTATCTTAGAGGAGCGTTACTGCAGCTACAAATTCCCTAGTTAAAGAATCAACTAATGGATTGTTTTCACCTTCAATCCATTCAATATTAAAATCATAACCAAGAAATTAAAAATACCATATGGAAATTATTCCTTAAGGAATGTCTTTGTTTGGTTTCTTTTAAAGAAAATTTCTCATTTCCTAGCTATCAGTCCTCACTACAAAATGTTCTAGTTTCATAAATATTTTGAATTTTTCAATCCCCTTTTTGACAACTAAGATTTATTTTTCATATATGTGGTATCTGCTTTCTATATTTGAGAAAGTTCCTAAACGATATCCACATATCTCCTCCTTTCCTTCTGGCATGTCCTATTTCAAAACAACAAACCAAACTTTATCAAAAGCATCTATATACCAAAAAAAAAAAGGTAGATCTTTCTTTGGAATATGATTGACTAGATAAATTTGACATTTTTCCTTTATATTTTGAACTACCTTAGTCACTTTATCATCCCATCATGAGCTCTTATCTTTCATTTGGTCTTAAATTATTTTTCTATCTTTTCCTAGACCATTGTAAAAGGTTGAGACATAATTTAAATAACCTAAAAATATTTGAATTTTCTTTTTATCATTCAATATGTTTGAGAATTCCTAATTTTTTTGTAAGATGCGAGGTTGTAATTTGATCTTACCCTGATGAAGATGGAGACCAAAAAGCATAATTTCGTTTTTACCAATTTTCATCTTTTTTGCATACAAACATATGTCGTGTTCTTTGATTGCTGCAAATATTTTTTCTAAATGCCTTAAGTGGTCAAATTATTTATCAAATAAAATGATTATGTCATCAATATAAACGACCAAAAATTATTTTAGATGGCTCAAAGCATAATCCATTCACATTTGAAAATAATCCAGGGTTGTACTTAGACCAAATGGTATAACATTTCATTCATATAGTCCCTGAGGAATTGAATTTTTTTGGTACTTATCTTCTTCTTTGATCTTGACCTGTCAAAAGCCTAACCACTTGGATGTGTTCTCCATTTATAGTGTATTCTTGAGGGATATCTTGTCTTGGTTTCCATAATTCTTTAAGAATAATATTAGTCTTTGCAAAGGATCTAGTAGATCCTAGGTCTAGAAATCCATCCAACTGTATCTTCTTGTAGCCCGCAAAAAACAAAGAGACTCTTATATATGCACAATTATTAGCCAAATAAATGGCTCCTACCTTTTCTCTAGTGGAAACAATAATATTTTCTAAGGAAGATTCATTTGATGTAGAACTTTGTTTTTTGCCTTAAAAAGAATGTCATGAATCTCCCCCACTGATTGATTGAGAATTTTATTTTTTTTGTTGGGATTTAACCATCCTAGTGAGCTCAAAAATCTCATAGACAATTATATCCATTTTTTTGAAAATAACAATAGTATCACTAGAAGTGCCTTCACTATCAGATTGTTTGGAAGTATGCTTTAAGTTTTGTCTTTGTTGCCACAGAGGAACTATATATCCTACTGATTGTTTCTTGGAGTGTTGCTTAAGTTCATTATGGATCTTGTCCTTTTCTTCTTGGAGATCCTTCATCTTTTGCATGTATTTTTTGATAGAAATTCTTCTTTCTTCTCTTGTATTGGTTTTACAATACATAGATCTTTGAGTTTCTTCATATTAATTTTAATTTGTACATCTTTCAAAGATTGTTTCTATGTGTGTGTGAAATGTGGGAGAGTTAACAAATCAATACTAAAGCACACAAACATCAATGAGACGTATTATATTAAAGATTTGAATCAAAGAACTACTCTAAATCGCAATTAAATAAATCTCTAAAAGCGTTCCATTGTTCTCTATTCTCAAGGATTCATTAAACCATTTGGCTCTCAAATTTATATGTGCACTATGATTGTTAGAATGGCAACTTAAGAAATGAGATGTTCAAAAATGCAAGAAATCTAAGTTCCTACATGAAACTATGTGATGAAAGCCATGATGCTATGATAATGGAGATATTGACAAATGGATAATGTTGCTAAACTATGTGATACAAATGTTGTGATAAGAAGCTAAAATGATTCTGCATATGCTCAAATAACCATTGATATGATAAAATAAAATGCAACTATAAGGCAAGACATGAGATAAAATGCAACTATAAAGCAAGACATGATTCTAATTTAACATGATACTACAATGCTAACTATGAACTCCAAAATCCTCCAATGCTCCAAAGTTATTCCTGCATAATAAGTTTGCTAAAAGATGGATGCAAAATACTATAGCAAATGGTTGTATTTATAGGATTTTCCGAGTATCTTGTGATATGGCAACAATCGACGGTCTAGATTCAAACATGAGGGATGAACGGTGGAGATGGAAAGAATCAAGAAGAATGTTCCCTTGACCAAAGACAACATGCCAAATGGATGAAGGAATAAAGTGAGTGAGGAAAAGACCATGTGTTCAAAGTTTTTTGAAGAAAATTCTAATTAAAAATTAGAATTATTTAATTTCATGTGACCTTGGTGAGGTGGCATGAAAATTTGTAGACATGTGCTTGAATTCCAAATTTGGGGTTAGCGAAAATTAATTAAATAAACAAACTATAGAAATTTGTTTATCTAATTAAATTAGAGGAATACGATTTTAGATTTGGAGAATTAGAAGATATGAACTATATAAATAAATTGAGAATTTATTTATAAGTAGATGAAATATTAATTAAATAACTAGTATTTAATTAATTAAATGTCTTGACCGATTTTAGGTGTATACAGTTTCAACAAAGAAGTAACAAAATCATCATCATTATCATCAGATGATCCATTGTCTGAATATGAAACCTTTTTATGTTTATGTTTCATCATCTGGTATGAATTTGGTAAGATTTCAATTGATTCATATAACTAGGTGTCATCTAAATAAGTACATGCTTTTAAAGATTATATAATCTCCCAATTCTAGTTTTGATCATATTCTTGAAACACTGCATAAACCTTGGTTCCAAGGTTTAATTTTTTAGGACAATTAGTGGCATAATGATGTCCCTTATAAATATTTAGCATTTTACTCATCTGGAAGTTTGACCTTTTACTTTATTTTTCCTAAGGAGATAAGGAGGAGGTTTGTATTTTTTTTCCTAATTTATTTCCTTTAGAAGGGAACAATCTTATATTTTGATCTTTTGAAGGCTCTTTCTCCTTCATAGTGGGTGTCTTTATTGTAACGACTACATCTCCTATTGCATCATTTACACTT
The DNA here is from genome assembly GCA_007258455.2 of Sequoia sempervirens. Classification (NCBI taxonomy): domain Eukaryota; kingdom Viridiplantae; phylum Streptophyta; class Pinopsida; order Cupressales; family Cupressaceae; genus Sequoia; species Sequoia sempervirens. Next base: position 330,728,569 of record VDFB02270651.1, read on the forward strand.
ACAATCTTTTCCACATGTTATTTGTTTAAATTGCCTATTATTGACAAATTATCTAAAACTATCTATTGGAGGATTGCACAAAAATTATTACAAATTACATGTAGAATTGAATTCTTCTACATTAGCATTTAATGCACCTAATAGACATTGTTTTTGTAGCTTATAACTGAGTAAATTTTTTATTTCAAAAAAAGTATAACTAGCAACAATAGTTTTCTTTTTATCTACAATATAATCTTTTTCCCAATGAACTAAGCCACAAGGAAATGAATTCTAATAATACTTATTTGTTGATAAATAAGTCTAAAGCTTTGTTGTTATCAAATATTTATCAAACACTAAATTATATTTATGGAAGAGGCCCAAATTTTTAAGTTTTAAACTAAACAATATTTTTTCTTCCTCTATAATTGCAATATTTTTCTATCTCCACAAAAATATTAAGCAATAGAAATTTTATTTGACTAAACCCTATAGAGGATATGCCATTCCTACCCATATCTAAATCTTTAACATATACTATGTTTTCATCAATTTGGGTAGAGGTTCATGCATTAGGTAATCAATTCCACCAATGTCTAAGTTTTTAAGACATTAGTCTAACTGCATACATGATCTTAGCTAGATCATTCCAACTTCCTCTAGTATCAAAGAAATTTTCAAGGGTGTCAACCCATGTACAAATAACATCGTAGGGAACTACATATATGACCTTAGTTGGATCATTCCAACTTCCTCTAGTATCAAAGATATTTTCAAGGTTGTTAGCCCATGTACAAATAACATCATAGGGATCTACTAGCCAGTCAATGTTTAAAATATAACCAAATGTTGCATGTGGTCTCAATTTTTTGAGATGAACATTCTAAGTAATTGGATTTTTATTCTCATATTTTGGTTCTATTTTAACCTTTGCACACTTTTCCCAATCTTCTATTTGTTGTTAAACATCTAAATCATTAGAAACAAAACTATTTATAGAAAATTCACCCAGAGAAGAAATTTTAGAGTCAAGATCTAAACTAATTGCATATTTAACTGAGTCCTCTTCTTCTTCTAGCTATTTTTCAACAAAAGCAAGTTCATCTATGTACACAGGTTCACTAATTTCTTCATAATACCTACTTTTGCTAACTAATCATTTTTTGTAACTACATGTGAATGTTCTTTTCCTTTAGAAGTAATGGTTTTGTAAGGTACAAAAAAGGTAATAAATTCTAAATCATCATCAAACAATCCTTTTCATCTTTGAACGATTACTCTTTTTTCTTTCTTCCAAGTGATTGTTACTTCTTTTTTATTCTTCTAAACTATCATGTTCAACTTGAGCCACGTTGATCTTTTTTACATAAGACCTCACCTTATCAAGTTTTCTAGATACCAAATCTATCAACACTTTAGTATTTATAGTCTTATTATCCGCTTTTCTTTCAAAATTGTGTTGATTATTGAATATATTTGATTATATGATTCAGTCTTTGTTTGGCTACTATAAAATGTATTCATTGTGGTATTTGTGCTTCTGAATTGATGTGAGAGTCTTGAATTATTTGTAGTGTAGAAAAATGTACACCTTTACATTTTCACACTATGTTTGCATCCCCTTAATTAATTGGACTTAATTAAGCCTCTAATTGACCCAATTATGCATTTAAAAGCCTAATTAATTTCATTTTCCAAAAGGGGAACCTACATTAAACAATTGCAAACATCAAATTAAACACCTTGAAAATTAAGTGTCCTAGATTTAGGGCCTAGGACCCATTTTCCCAAGGGTGAATGAGTCTTCATTAAGTTTTAGGTCCCAATTTAAAATATTTTTGTGGTGGTATTTTAATGATCCAAATTCAAATTGCAATTGTCGGCTTTTGATGTTTAATTGTCAGGAAATTAGAAAATAACCTATAAATACATAGTCTTTTTATCAATTCAAACTAAGAAACATTAAGACAACTTTCACAAGAGCAAGGATTGTTGTCAAGAGCATTGGAGAGCAGATTTATCAGTCAATTATTGCAGCATTCAAGATCCTATCATCATATCAAAGTTATTTACATTCATGCATGTTTTTGGAGCTAACATTGTGATGTAGGTTTCAAGTTTCAATAAATTATTCAAGCATCAAGATATATCAAGAAATCAAGCCATTTCATGCAAGATCAAGACCTTAGAGTGATGTGTTAGACTTCATTCCTCTAAGGGCAGCCATTAAAGGGTTTGGTGGGGTGTAACAAGCTTTGTTCATTCATCATTTCCTTCATTTTATTGCTATTTCATTATCAAGGTTTAATTACCAAACTAGGGTTTTACCAAGGAAAACCCCTATTCACCCAAAAAACAAACATTTTTCCCTCTCTTTGTGTATGTGTATATTTGCAGGAGAAGAAGGATTGAAGATTGATCAAAAGTGCAATTTTGCAAAGTTTTCAAAGTTGTCAACATTGTTGTCAAGCCACAAAAATTCTTATCCTGAATTTATTTCCAAATTTTGGGTAGTGAAACCTAGGGAAAACAACATCTCAAATCCATCTCTAGAGGACCCTCAAAGCTCAGAAAAATGTCTATATAAAAATCAATTCACCCTTGGGCGAATGAGTCCTAGAAAGATGCTTTACAACATTTTTGGTGACAGGTGCACATTATCTTAACCTTCTCAGATCTGCCGGTTGATTGCTATTTCTGATAGTGTTATCATAATACTTTGTGCTTCAATTGATAGATCTCATAAATTGGATTGTTAATACACTTTTATTCTTCTCCAAAAACTATTGTTTAGTCATATTTTGTTGTTTTTCTATCATAAGGAAGTTATGGCAGCAAAGTGTCCAAACTTGGGGTTGACTCACCTTAAAGGTTTTAGGTCAATTCTAATCATTTGTGAAATTATCCCTCTTCCTAATGAAATTGGAAAAGGTGTATATATGATTAGGTGGACACCCCCTTTGTGCTTTTTTTGACATAGGTCCCTCATTTTTTAGGTCTTCCTATTTCACCCCCTCCTTTTTCCAATGTTTCATTTTGGTGAACCTGAGTTTTCACATCTTAAATTCTAATTTAAAGACATTCAAAACCCTAGATCTAGGTTTGCATTAGTGTGCTTTGCATTGCATTTAGGGTTTACGTTTGCATGTTTGTATCACTTAAATTCATAAAAAAATTCAAAAAAATTGCATTCATTTTGCATATATATTGCATTGTGGTTACATTAAGAGTGTCTTTCAGTCATTTAGATTCAATTTTAGTTCAAACTTACATTCCAAAAGTTGTCACTTTGTTCACTATTTATCACTATTTGCACTTGCATTAAGACACCTAAAACAGGAAAATTTTGTCACAAAATTCACAGTCTGCAACCTGAAATAGAAAGTTCAAACATTAAACCAAAAACACAAACTTGAATTTTTCCAACCCCTAACCAAGTACTCATTCGACCTTGACCTATCCTTGTACAAGTGTTGTTTCAAATTTTTGGTCATCATTTTGTCTTTGTTTGCTTCATTGCATTTTGTTGTCAGATCTAAGTTTCAGTTTTAGGAAACAAAAAAAATTGTACTTTCTCACATTAAGTTCAATTGGTTAAATTAAGTGCATTTTTTGAAATCAAAATTGGCATTGAAAAGACATTATTTTTAGGTTCTTGAAACCTTAATCAACCATTTATCAGATCTAAAATCTTACATTTATATTTGTATTTTAACAACTTTGTCATGGATATGTGTTTTGGTAAAATATGGGTGTCCTTGAGATCTTTGGTAGATGTTTCAAGTTATGTGTTTGGTGACAAACCTAATTAAATTGAGCCTATTCATGAATCTTCACCTCCTAATGAATGTCCCCGTGAGGTGGACATCTTAGGTCAAGACGAAGATAGAATGCATCATACAAGACTCCCTACACAACCTTGAGAATAATGCATCCTTTTATCCATCCATGCAAACACCACCTACAATCCCATCACTTGATATGTTCAACCTTTTGCATCCCAAAATTGAAGAACAGAGCAAGCCTCAACCATCAATCATTAATGAACTTGTTAACAAGGACAATAATGATACTCTTCTTTCTTATTCTCATCAAGTTACTGATACCCCCATTAACTTAGAAGAGAGTTATGGTCAGGCTTTAATATCTTAAGCAAACAAGGATGTGACATAACAATGAGCATGAAATTCATAAAATGTTAGAACAAATACCCTCTTAGGATACCAAGGGGTTAGGATATCAAGATCTTCCCCCCTTGCACATCTCCTAAGGGAAAAGGTGTTCTCTTTCACAAGATCATTTCAAAAGACAAATTAATACCTCACAAGGATGATAGGGTTACCTTAGATCCTCCACCTCCACCTCAAAAATTCACCCAATCAAGCAAAAGAAAAAGGCCTTACAAACTCAAGAAGTTGCAATTTCCTTGTCCTGTGTCCGAGAATGAAAAATATTTACACACTTCTTTATCAAGGACTTATATCATTGCCACCTATCTGTGATCGACGGATTAGTATGGACCAACTACACTTGATCCATGAGGATATGAAGCGTAATTGTGCCACTAAACATCAATCCCAATAAGATCAATCAATAAAAACTAAACTAAGCATCCTTTAAAACTTAACATATTAAACTATGAAAGATTTAGAAACACCTATTCTAATTCATTGAAACTTATCCTATTGGGGGAGTAGTGTCGCATTGATGTGGAATGGCGACCCTTTCCCAATCCTGTGGATAAATGAGTTTGTCCCTATTTATTCTATTGAAGAGAATCAACAAAACTAATGAAAGATGTGTGATAAAACATGATTTAAATGCTAAATTAACATGATTCAAGATATTTTAACATGATGTAGATTAAGATGATTAATATGGGTGAGTGCAAAGCTAAACTAAATGGATTTTAAGCTAAAAAGATTGAAACCCTAATTACACAATACTAAATGGATGCATTTATGTTATCATAGAAGACATTAATGGAAGCTAAGATAATATGCAAGCAAATTAAGCTAAAATGATGTTAAATGTGAGTGCAAGTAAGAGTGATTTTAACAACATAAGTTTGATGTTAAAATATAGATCCCTTTGTCTCCAAATAGTGAGATATTTATAGGAGGACAAATGAGAAATGAAGGGTTGAGATCAAAAAAGTTAATCAATGGTCAAAAAGGAAGGAAGTTGGAGGCATGGATCATGGATTCTCATTAAGGGATGAGAATTGATGAGAATCAATGATGAGATTTAATCAAGGGTTCACCTTTATCCAAACAAACACACTTTCAAAAGCCTTGCCAAAATTTTGTTGAGAGTTTGTTTCAAAAAGGAATATTCCCCTTTTTCAAATGAGTGAGAAAGAGAATATTCTTTGAAATATTCTCATGGGTGAGGAAAATAGACATTTAGCAAATTAAAACAAAGTTTTAATGTGCAAAAGGGGAAGGGAATATTCCCTTGCAAGTGGGGGGAATTAGATTAGTTAGTAATTGATAATTAAACAAAGGCTTAAATATGCAATTAAGGGGAATTAGATGATATTCATTAAATAAAGTGATTTAATGAAAAGGGGGAAAGTGAAATGATATTTAATTAAATAACTTAGGGATTTAAATTAAATAATTTTATGTATTTAATTTAATAGGACAAAGTGTTAACATGGAAGGGGGTGAATTAACCTAATTAGATTAATTAAGTTAATAAATGAAAATGATGCAATTAATTAAATAGTTAGGATAATTTAATCAATTAAGCTAAAAGAGGATGGGTTTGAGGATGAAACGGTGTTAGTATACCTGATTCAAGTGCATGATATCATTTAGGAAATTTTCAAGTGTCTACATTTTTTCCCTCTTTGAAGCGAGGTACCTGTTCCATTGGTTCAAAGACTAACACCTTTCAAATTAAAAATTGTTGCTTAAATCAAAAAATAAAATTTTCTAATTTTTTGGATGCCCCATTGTTGCCCCAGTGGAAGGAATAAGTTGGTTCCCTACCCCCTTGAGAAATCGAGAATTTTTTTTGAATTTTGGGTTGATTTCTTGACAAAGGTTAAAATATTGCCTCAGGGGCCCAAAAAGGCTTCGGGATGCAAAAAAAACATGCCAAAAATGCAAAAAATGGTTCAAAATAAGATTTAGTTTGGCAAGATTGATGAAATTGGTGGAAAAACCCTAGCTTTTGGTTGACATTAGGGCAAAAAACCCTAATTTTTAGGCTTAAATAGGTGATGGAGGGTCACTTTCAATTCATTTGTGCATTCACACCTTTGAGATTTTTGCATTTTGAGCTCTAATACCCTAGCAAAATGGCTTTCCATGTGCTCCATCTTCATCTTTTGGATCGAGTTCAAGAGTACCAATGGCGTGCAAACACATGACCCTAGGTATGTGACTCGAAACTTCTCCCGATTTCCGGTTTTGAGTGCATTTAATAGAGCGTCAAAGTTAGGTCGATAGGCACATCGCTGTATAGTGACACTTTTGAAGTGTCAGAAGCATCGCTATTGATTTTTAGTGATGCACCCTCTGTTGAGGCATGCACCCCAATTTTTTGATTTAGCGACGCATTTGATTAGGGGGTCATTGGGGTAATATAGTGACACATGGGATTTTTAAGTTCAATTTCGCTCAAAAGCAGTGGGCGATGCATATAATAAATGGCAACGCACCCCATTTTTTAATAGAGTGATACACCCCAATACCGATTCGCTTTTGAACGTAGTGACACATGTCGCTAAATATGCGATGAAACCCTAAAATTGATATAGCGATGTACCCCAAAATCAACGATACTATTGATTTCAATGAAACTATTGATGTTTTGGGTGCAAAGTCTTAAATTTTGATCAGTTTTTTGACTTTTTTGATAAATTGACATTGTGTGTGTGATGCGTGAAAGAGGATCCTCCACCACTAATGTCCCAAGAGAACATATATGACATTTTTTCTACAACTAGACTTTGATGATTTGGATGTGGAGTGACTAGGAAGGCTAAGGTTAGGCTTCATCGCTTTCATGCTTGAGATTAGGACCCATCTTGCCTTGATGACAGCGCTGGTCGAGAGGTGGCATGACGAGACCTCTTCTTTTCACTTGCCCATTAGGGAGGTGATTGTCACACTAGAGGATGTGTGGCGCATACTGTAATTTATGATTCATGGTGAGCGCATCATATATGATCCAGGTTTCGGGAGAGACGCATGTCTCTCTCTTTTACACAAATGTTTAGTTGTTTTGGTCAACTCCCAGATTGATTTGAATTTTTACCGAGGTTGGGTGGACACATTCAGATTATTCGTTGTAGCTCTGATTTGTGGCGTCATTGCTCCAGACCTATGTGGCAAAGGTTTTAGTCCTGGATAGGGGTTAGCATGGGAGGGTATGATCTAGAGAGACACTATGTATGCATGGGGTTCAGTTCTCCTTGCCTCATTGTACCATGATATGCACGAGGCCGTCTACCAAGAGGGGAAGAGCATTGAAGCAAGGGTGACTTTGCTACACATATCAGAATACGAGCACTTTGTAGTGTTGAGGCCCTTGATTGTTCTTGCCGATATTCATGTGGATGAGCCAATCATTTTCAAATATACAATGTCGATGACATTGTAGCACATGGGCCCCACAGGTTTGGCATATTGGCATTGTGTCATTGATGACATGACAATATTTAGATGGAGGTCGTGGCTACAACATCCACGGTGGTACGATGATCAACAACAGTTGGATTTTTCTAGATAGACTCTATACATACAGGGCTGAGAGCACACTATTATTGAGCGATACCTCCCAGACCACATTACTTGACAGTTTGGGGAGGTACAAGATGTTCCAGCAGATGATTATACCGCTATGTTTGTCAGGTCATAGAGAGAAGTTCAGTGGGGGGCCAGATTGATCTCGTTGTGGCGATCAATGATTTAAGGTAGTTCATCCCACAATTGTGGGCATATGATCAGGGTCTCCCAGATACAAGGACCACTCTAGCCTATCATACATGGTTCAGGCCACCCATGTGCCTGACAAATCTAGTGGGGGCATGCCTCGGTAGAGGCAAAGGTAGAGGCCAAGGCCGAGATGGAGGTAGGGATGGTGGACAAGGCTGGGGACAAGATCAGGTTCCAGGTGATGGGCACCAGCAACATCAATAGGATCAGGGTCATTAGGACCTAGGGCATTAGCAACACAATGGACAGGTTCTAGGGGCATTGCTGCCTCCTCCACATGTACAGCCAGATGCACAGGCTCAGACACAAATTTAGTCTCTCACTATAGAGAGAGATTAGCTGCGTCAGCAGCTGTAGGATATGATTGCGTAGCAAGATCACGAGGTTCAGTTGCAACAGCAAGAAGACCTACAGCTAGCCCAGGAGATTGAGTGGAGACAATAGTTAGAGGCAGTGACAGTTGCATCACAAGGCAAGATTGTATCGACTAGGCTATACAAAGAGGCAGTCACAAAGGCTGCATACTACTGCATGCATTATCATCGCGATGTTCCTCAGGCGATGCGACAACCTTATTTTTCACAACAGAGTGAAGCACCACCCAGAGCTGAGGATCAACCATTAGTTAGGGGTGAGTCTAGCAGCCATGAGGGTTAGCCATTTGTAGACACTTTTTGGGTATTTTCCTTGATTATTTATACAAATATACATTCACGGGCTCCTTTTTTATAGCCTCATGGATATTGTATTTTTGATTGATATACATACATTGATTCATATATTGTATCATGATAATCACCATTTTTTGATAATATATATGAGATGATTCAGATTCGTTATGATGTGTTGTGCTCTTTATTTCATTCTCATGAATGTATGGATGCATGTGATGTGATATGATATGCTTATGTATGGATGTACTTCTTTTATTTATGTGATATGTGATATGCGATGATGTAATGATATGCAATGAAATGGATGGATGCACTTCTGTTTTAGTATCTTTTTATGACATGTTATGGTATGGATGTTATGATATGCAGATGTTATGCTTATGCAAATGATATGAATGTATTTCTTTTTGTGTACTTTTCTATGCAATTTATGAGATGACGATGTATGCATATGGATGTATGGAAAATACATATGTTCATGCTTATGATATGATAATGTGATGTATGTTTATGATATGTGATATGTTGATGATATGTGGATGTAGGATGGATGCATTGATGATGTTTTTGTTGGCTGCCATGATATTAGGTTAGGTGCGGAGAGAAGATAGAAGAAATAAGATGAGTGATTTGACCATTGATTTTGATGATAAATTCCAACAAGTCCTTGATCCAACGAGACTTTATTAAATGGTGATGAGAGATGAATGAGGATTTGCTCATATCTTGGGATTGATATTTTTCGTCATTCCTTATTTTTGATATAACACATAGATATGATGCATCAAGGTATTAATAACCAGGATGGCATTGTATGTAGTGTAATGGACTTTGACTCTACAAACATATAGGATAGTTCTTGTTCACACCTTGACATACAAAAATTTCGTTGGAATGTACCTAAGAAGTTTAGAATATCTCAGACCAAAACATACACAAAAGTCAACAATCTACTCCAAACAACCTCGCTCCACACAACTAAGCAAGTATGCTCAAGATTATTGTACAAGAATACCCACATGCATAGAAAATGAAAGATAATGATCGATGCCCCATTCCTTTCCCTCTAAAGCATTTAGATAGACATCATCGAAAGGTCCTGGGAATGGGTTATTGAGATAAATCAAAAGAAAAGATTAAAGACAAACAGTGAGCGTTATCTATATCTCTTGCCAATTTATTTTAGCTAAGGTGATGTTTGATGTTGATGATTATTGCAGGAAGGATGCATCCTAGGACATGCTATCAAATGGTTTGATTAGGATGAGGTGTGTGATAAGTTATTGATATGAACTTCACTAACTTGTTCGCCTATGATCTAGACTTTAGATTTTGACACTTAGGTGCTCACTTTATGAATTGCAATACTTTTTTTCTATTTGTTTTTGTCAAAGGTTGAAGATGATGGTTGATTTATTATGGATGGAGGTCTATTGCAGGTGAAAGCAAAATGGGATGGGTGGTTTTGGATTTTTTGGAATATTTCAATGTTTTTGGTAGTTTGAAAATGTTTTGAGGCTATTTTTGGTCTTTTTTTTGGAGTTTATATGAATGTTTATTTTTTCGATTATTTGAGGTTGTTTAGGGTTTTCTCTTAAGATATTTGATGTTTTTTAGGTCTTTTGAATTTTTTTATTTTTTTTTGTGTTTTCTATTATCTAAATGTTTTGGGATTTTCCAATATTTTGATGTTTTATGGGTTTTCCGAGATTTTACAAGTGTTTAAGGTTTTTTTGATATTTGAATGTTTTTGTGTTTTTTAGATATTTCAATGTTTAGGGGTTTTTTGAGGTTTTCCGATCAATAACCTAACCTAACAGGCCTATCTTAGGGGCCTTAGGAGCTTATTGATGATGAGCCTTGCCTACATTATACACACAAAGACCATGTAGTTCGACCGACGCAACTTATTGACAATGATATATTAACAATTGATAGATTGTCAGTTTATTATGACAAACTCCTAAAGGACTGACCTAGGTTGTCTGGGGGGAACATCAATGATGGCCTTGCCTATGTTCAAGTTCAAAGACTCATAGTTTGACATTGTACTATTTTTGGATTTTTGATGTTTGACCTTTTTAGGGATTTTGATGTTTTCTAGATGTTTTGTATTTTGATTTTACAATTTTTGAATATTTTTGGATTTTAGCTGTATAGGATTTTGGATGTTTTTGGATTTTTCTAATGAACGTTTTATAATTTTTTTGGGGATTTTTGATGAGATTTCTAATAACTTTAATATATACAAGAACCTGGTCTGATCCATAACGAATTTCCCCCGGTGTGACACAATAGATTACTTTGATATAGGCAGGACAAGCTGACCTTTGGAATATGCCAAGTAGTACTAAGGGGATACGATACTTCTCAATATCAAGCCATGATGTAGAAATGGATGGGTGATGGAATAAATAAGATGAATGATGAGATGGATGGATGTAATGCAAAAAATGATAGGATAAAGAGCCAAAGATGGACAAAGGTGCTTTATTTACACAAGGTACCTGTTTGCCAAGTTTTCACCAAGGTACTTGCCCAAAGCACCACCGAAGTGGTTTTCACTAGAGGACGATTATTTTTCTTTACTTCTTTCAATCCTTTTTCCCATTTTTTTGGATTTTGATCCTTTTTTTTTTGTATTTTTAAATTTACACCCTTCAAGACTAGGCATAATTTTTTTCAAGATGCAAGTTGTTGGTTGGCTCTTGCAAGGGTTCACCTTTAGGCATTGATCATCGGTATGCTTCTGATCCATAGCTTTTTGTGATGAAAAAGGGACCCAACCAGTTAGGCTCAAACTTTCCTTTACTGTCCTAATTTGGAAGATTTTTTTGATTCTGCTTTAGAACAAGATCCCCTACTTAGAAAGACTGATTCTTGATCTTCTTGTTATAGCTGCATTTCAATCGGTTTTGATATACTTTCAAGTGATTAAGGGCATCAAGACGAAACTCATCCAAGTATTCTAGCTCATTTAGTTGAGATAATCCATACTCTTCATCAATGATTAGGTTTTGTAGTGACACTTGCAATGATGGAAGCTCAACCTCAATAGGAAAGATGGCTTCTGATCCGTAGACCAAGGAGAACAGGGTTGCACTTGTAGGTGTGCAGATACTAGTTCGATAGGACCATAGGGTGGGATTCAACTGCAGATGTTAGTCACGACCAACTTTATTGATCATTTTCTTTAGGATCTTTAGCATAGTCTTGTTTGTAGCCTCAACTTGACCATTGCCCTAGGGGTAATACAGAGTAGAGAATCAATGTTGGATGTTGAATCTTTGACATAGCTCTTTCACATCTTGATTCTTGAAGGGTGTTTCATTGTCTGAGATAAGGGTTTTTGGAACATCATAACGATAGATTAGATAATTTAGGATAAACTTAGCAATTTGCTTCCCCGTTATGTAGGTCATAGGAATGGCTTTGAACCACTTGGTAAAGTACTCAATGGTCATTATGATGAACTTGTGGCCATTAGATGAGGTTGGGGTAATCTTTCCCATGAGGTCAAGCCCCCATTGTGAGAAAGGCCAAGGTGTGACCATTGGTTGCAACTCCTGAACTGGAGCATGAATCGGATCTCCATGTTGTTGACACTAGACACACTTCTGCACATATTGATGGGCTTCTCTTTCCATGGTTGGCCAGTAGTACCGCGTCCTCAACAATTTCTTAGCTAAAGTCATACCACTAGAATGGGAACCACATATGCCATCGTGGAATTTTGTTAAAGTGATTGACGCTTCCTCTTGGTTAAGACATCATAGTAATGTTCCCTCGATGCTTCAGCGGTATAGGGTATCACCTAGGATCATGAATCAGGATGCCTTCTTAACAAAGGTCTTTTTAAGGTTGGAGGTGATATTGGATGGGAGGGTTCCTCTGCTCAAGTAGGTAAATATGTCATGATACCATGAGGATTGAGGACCAAAAATGACACACACGAATTCAGATTCCAAGATTTTGAAAGTTGGTATGAGAAGTTGTTCTACCAAGAATTCACATTACAAGACATTTTGCAGTATTTCTAACAAAGATCCAATTGTTTCCATAGCATTTGTTGCTTGGTTGTTCATGCGAGGAATCTACTTAAAAGTTATATAAATGAAAAGTTCCTTGAGATTCTCCACCATCTTCTTATAAGGAGTAAGCTTGTCATCCTTAGTTTGGTAGTTATCATTGACTTGGTTGATAACCAGCTGTGAGTCTCCATAGACTTTCATCTCTTATAGTTGTCATTGAAATACTATCCTTAGACCTGTGATTAGGGCTTCATACCAAGCAATGCTATTAGTACACGAAGATGATAACCTATATGACTTTGGAATGCAATCACCTTAAGGGGTGATAAAGAGAATACCCGCCCCTAATCCATGTTGGGTGAATGATCCATCAAAGTACATCTTCCACTAATTTGTTGTATTGACAAGGAACATTGATTCATCAAGGAATTTGGATATCAATGGATTCTTTGTGTAGATAGGTGCCTCTTCCAGTTGGTCTATGATCTCTTGTCCTTTGATTGCCTTGCGCTCCACGTACTCTATGCCAAATTCAATCAAGATCATTACTCATTTGGCCATTCGCCCAGTGAGAGTTGCTTTGGATAATAGGTATTTCAATGGGTCAATCTTTGTAATAAGTTTGATTTGATGCAACAACATGTAGTGTCTAAAATTTTGTGAAGCAAAAACAACTACTAAGCATGTTTTCTCATTGGATGAATACTTTGTTTCATAGCCCACCAAGGTCTTGTTGATATAGTAGATAGCTCTTTCCTTTTTGTTTTCATCGTGTTGTGCTAAAAGAGCACCTAGTGTTGTTGATGTGGCTGAGATATATAGGATCAAGGGTTTGTTTGGTATTGGTGGCATGAGCACTGGAGGTTTCAATATATATTCCTTGATCTATTGGAAAGATTTATCACACTTCTCATCCCACTTATAAGTTATTTCTTTATGGAGAAGATGCGAGAAAGGGTGGATTTTATCTGATAGTTGTGCTATGAACCTTCGAACGGATTGCAATATTCCTTGTAACCCTCTCATTTGCTTCAATGTTTGTAGCAGTTCCATGTCTAGGATATATTTTACCTTTGTTGGATCAATTTCTATCCCTCTTTGTGATACGATGTAGCCAAGAAGCTTTCTTGATGTCACCCCAAAGACACAGTTTTTTGGATTCAGTCGTACCTTATACTCTTTGAGCCTGTCAAAGATGGGTCCCAAGACTTATATGTGCTCACTCTTTTTCTTTGAATTTTCCAAAATATCATCCACATAGTCTTCAACTATTTTTTGGATCATGTCATGAAAGATGAGGGTCATTTCTCTCTAATAAGTTTCTCCTACGTTCTTTAGCCCAAATGGCATCATGTTCCAGTATATATCCCCCATGAACAAGTGAATGCAATTTTATGTTGATCCTCCTTGGCGATCATGATTTGATTATAGCCTGAAAAACCATCGATAAGTGATAGCACTTCATGCCCTGTTATTAAATCCACTATGATGTCAATGTTAGGGAGAGGGAAATAATCCTTCGAGCATGCCTTGTTTAAGTCTCTGAAAGCAGTGCAAATTCTTATGCCCACAGTGGGTTTAGAGACTGGTACCAGGTTTGAAACCCACTCAGGATAATCTATGGGTCAGATAAATCCAACGTCAAGAAGCTTTTGTAACTCAAGTTTGATCAAGAGTGTTATTTGAGGGCGCATCTTCCTTAACTTTTGCTTTACTAGTTTGGCTTCAGGATAGACTGCTAGATGATGCACAACCACTTTTGGATCAAACCCTGGCATATCTGTGTATGACCATGCAATTCTTCACTCTTTTAGGAATGCTGCTAGGTTCTTCTGTTCTTCATCCAACAAGGATTCGACATAGAAAGTGATCTTGGGTGCTTCTTCTATTCCCACGTTGACTGGAGTGGCATTTTCTCCTAAGACTGTTGAATTCTCTAGATACATTGCACTAAGGGGAAGATTAAATCCCTCATCCTTGGGCACCTCAGAGAGGTTTTCACCCTCAGATGTGTCCTTTCTTTTTACTATTTTAGGATCAGAGAGTGCCATAGTGTGGTTTTCACTCAAAGATTTGCAAGTTAGTTGCATGTCATCAATTTTGTGACTGAAGGATTCAATCGTCTCCTCATAGTACGCCCTTGTGTTGAGCTCTATGTCAAAACCTACTTTGTGATCTGCCCACGTTAAGTTGTCACGAAGTCCCATGAATTCTAAGATCGCTTCATCATTTTCGAATAAATCTAGATTCAGTGGTCCTTGTTGGTCCAAGTTAATGAGTTGTTGGTATACTAGGTGTATTTCATTTGGTTGGTCGCTTGGGGTGAAGGATGATGTAGATATCATGAAGAGGGAGTTATTCTCAAATAGGTTAACAACATCGAGGGGGAAGTCATCTAGGGTAGTATCACGTGATGTTGGTAACCAAGAGGAAGCCTCAACCCTTTTAGCGGATGTACCCTTACCAATAAGAGTAACCTTTCTAGTAGTACGACCTAGGCTAGGATTTTTTGGACATTTCTTAGGAACGGTAGGTTCTAGCAAGCCATTGTCATTTTGTCCCAATTTTTTGTTTTTGGTATACCCCATTCCTTTCATTAGTTGCAAGCCTTTGTTGTCATCTTCCACGAGAAGAACAAGGACAAATCGTTCATCTTGATAGAGTAGTTTAGAGATATCCTCCTCATTGACATCTTCTTTGTTCAAGTCCCCCCACTTGGTGAAGGTAGTAGCTGCCATCTTGATAGTTTTAGGGACGTTGTTGCTAGGTGTGGGTTTCCCATGAGATTTGGGAGAAAGAGGTAGCTCTCCCAACACAAAAGATCCTTCATTAGCTTATAGTTTCCACAACCATCATCCTGGATCACTGCTTTGATGTTAGGTATGTTCTGCATAATGGGTGTTTTCATTTATGAGGTAGATGCAAGGGATGATGGGTCAAAAAATGAGGTAGAAGGTGTAGGCCCTTCATCATTTTTGGGTATTTGGGGGAGTTTATAGAACTTGGCCTCAAGATTCTTGCAGTAGTAAAAATGCTCGGGATCTCCATGGATGGTAACTTTGCTACCCTCAAAAGGAAAATTTACACATTGATGGTAGGTTGAAGCTACAAATTTTAGGGCATGGATCCAGGGTTGGCCAAGCAAGATGTTGTAGGGAAGATCAAGGTCTAACACTTGGCATGTAGTTTATGCGATGATAGGTCCCACTTGGATGGGTAGTGAGATGATGTCTTGTGATACCCTCTCTTGCTCATCATATGCTCTAATGGTGGTACTCTTTGTTTTCTCAATAGTATCCTTTGAATAGCCTAGATTTTTGATCAATTGAAGGGTGCAAATGTTCAGACCAACACCTTCATCTACCAAGACTCTTTTAACCTTGTTCTTATGAATGATGACCTCAAGGTGTAAAGCACAATTATGAGATGGCTACTATGGTAGGTATTGTTCTGAGAAGGTGAGAAGATGATTAGTGATATGCCTTACCATAAATTGAAACTACTATGTATCTATATCCTCAAGGATGGATGATGCAGACAAATCTTTCTCTAAGATTTCCCTATACGCGGGGGATAGCCTCAATAGTTATGAGATAGAAATTCTTTTGGGGATCTTCTTAAGTTGATCTAAGAGATTGTAATTTCTAGTGCTTGATGTTGATTGAGTAAGGTGTGACCTAGATTGAGATGGGACTCCTTGGATGGTGACTTTACCACATCGTGTGGTGACTCCACATTTCGCACTAGGCCCTTTAATGGTGATGACGGTAATGATGCTATCATAGGAAGCAACCACATTGGAATAGGTATGCTACATGTTTGTGTAATTCTTAGCTTTCCTAGTGTTGTTTCCTTTGCTATGATCTGACATAGGGGTCTTGTATATCTTAAGATCTTGATTATCGGTTGGTACCTCGACATATATGGTGTTACTCTTTATAAGATCTTGGATAACATTTTTGAGTCGCATGCAGTTTGTTGTCTTATGTTCTTTGATTTTGTGAAAGTCACAAAGATCATTTTCGTTATAGCAAGGTGGTTTATCTTGTGGTTCTTGGTAGTTTTCAAAATTTGGAAGTGTTATTAAGTTTGACTCTACCAATTTCTTCATGATAGTCTAAATAGTTTATGATAATTGTGTATACTTGCATTTCAGATAGTTGTTCTTATTAAGTGTTTGTCTCTGTTGTGTTTCGGTGTTGTTGACCTGATTATTTTTTGGTGGTGTTGTTTATTGCATAGTTGGTTGAATGTTAGATATTTGATTGTGGTTTGGCCTAAGAGAACTTAGGACCACCTTAGCATCTACCACACCATCATTTGTCATGTTATTGTTCTTAGCCCAGACACAAGGCTTGTCATTTGAACTGGTTGATGGACGATTGTCTTTGTAGGCTCGAGTATTTCCCTATGAGATTAGAGCTCTCTCGATGTTAAGGGCTCTAGGGACAAGCTCGTCATAAGATGTGATGCACTACATCTTCAAGTGGAAGGATAAATCTGGATCTAGATTTTCTATGATAATGCCAACTTGTTGTTCATCGAGAATTGGCCACTTGCTTTTACTCGCTCTTTGTCTCCATCGTTGCAAGAAATTGGTGAAAGATTCTCCCTTGTTTTGTTTGAGAGTATATCTCTTCTAAGCTTATGTCCATATCAAGATTGAAGGATAAGTGATCTATGAATTTGTCAATGATTTCTTGGAAAGTTTTGATACTTGGAGGGAATTGAGAAAACCAATCCATGGTAGGACCTGTTAAACTTTGTGGGAAGAGGTGCATCAAATAGGACTCATTATAGGCTACCTCCATACACATGACATTAAACTCTTTGATATGGTCCACAAGACTTCCTCTCCCTTTGTATTTGTCAAATTTGGGGATTCCAAAACTAGGAGGGAACGATACCATTGTGATGTGTTCAATCAAATGGATATGGGCATAGGTTTTGTGTATGGGGTTTTTTCATTTTTCCCATCCAAATATCTTGCATTTCTTGTGTTAATGCCTTGAGTTGCGATGCCATCTCGTCTTGTGGACTTGGTAGGAACATATGTTGCATATTATGGGATGGTGGATGAAGCGTACATGGGATTCTAATATGATGAGGTGTGTATGGTGGTGTAGGATAAGGTGATGAGGGTGTAGGCGTATATGTTCCTAATGTGTTCAGGTTGACGATGTTTTGTTGAGGGTTATAGTATAAGATTTTTTGTTGTTGTTGTTGTTGTGCAAGCAATTGTTTTTGTTGAGCATATTGTTGAGCTTGTTGCTATTCTTGGGCTTGTTGTTGTTGGACTTTCACTACTAGGGTTGCTTGTTGTGCTGCTAAGGTTGCTTGATGTTGTTGTTTTTGTTGTGCTACTAAGGCTACTTGTTGTTTTTGTTGTTGTTGTTGTTTTGCTGCTAAGGCTGCTTGCTATTGTTGTTGTTGTTGTGCTACTAGGGTTGCTTGTTGTTGCTACTATTGTTGTGCGACTAAGGTTGCTTGTTGTTATTGTGCTACTACTAAGGTTGATTGTTGTTGTTGTTGTTGGAATGCTACTAGGGCTGCTTGTTGTTGTTTTTGTTGTATGATTAAGGCTACTTGATATTGTTGTTGTGCTGCTAAGGTTGTTTGTTGTTGTTGTTGGACTGCTTGCTGATAAGCTTGTTGTGCTTGCTATAAAGCTAGGGCATGTGCTTGCAATGTGGGTTCAGTTGGTTGTTGGGACATTTGCAATGGGTTTTGGGTGTTGATGTTTTGTGCAAGTTGTGTATTGTTGATGAGAGGTTGGGGATTCCCTTGGTTTAATATTCCTTGTAGGATAGTGGATCGAGGCGGAGGAATGTAAGTTTGAGGTCTTATTTGATTTTGTATGACTTGGGGGATGAATGGTAAAGAGGATGATGGTGCCTTTAAGTATTACGATGTTAAGGGCACATTAAGACCTTGGGTCCACTGATTGAAAGGATTCGCTTGAGTGATGTTTTAGAGATTCCTTTGTGTTTGAGATGTGGTCAAGGTATTACCTTGGTTGATGGGCTTTGTGATCAAGGGATTGTTTTGATGTGGGTTGATGATGGATGGAATAGATGTGTTTTGGGAAACTGCTGGGTTTGATGTATCAACGAGAGGATTAGATGAAGATGTTCCCTGTTGTGTTAAAGGATGATTTTGTGTGAGGGTATTCCCTTGCTATTTTGGGTCTACTTGTGATACTTGGTCCACACCACTTTGTGTGATATTGGCCATACTTGTGGTACTCATGGGTATAGATGAAGATGGGTGTCCTTGATATGTTGATTTTGTTATGGAGTAATGAAGTGTAAGTGGTTTATATGGATGTTGGGGATCCTTGGGAACGGGAGGAGCACCAAATGTTGGTTTCCAAGTGGTTGTTTGGGATGGAGTGTTGAGAGTACCCACAATTGTGTTGCTTTCAAATGGAAGAGTGTGACTAAAATCCTTAGCAAGACTAGTTGCAAGAATAGGGATAGATGTTTTGTTTAGCCCTAGTGATGGAGTTGTTTGAATAGTGGATGAAGTACTCATGGGTACAGATGAAGATGGGTGTCCTCCATATGTTGATTTTGTTGTGGAGTAATGAAGTGTAAGTGGTTTATATGGATGTTGGGGATCCTTGGGAACGAGAGGAGCACCAAATGTTGGTTTCCAAGTGGTTGTTTGGGATGGAGTGGTGTCGAGAGTACCCATGATTGTGTTGATTTCAAATGGAAGAGTGTGACTAAAATCCTTGACAAGACTAGTTGTAAGACTAGGAATAGATGTTTTATTTAGCCCTAGTGATGGAGTTGTTTGAATAGTGGATGAAGTCAAGCCTTGTGTTAATGATTGTGCAACAAAAGATGGGGAATTGGGAACTATGTTTTCTAAGGCTTGATGCTCCATGATTTCTTCCCTAGTAAGTCCAAATGGATTGTTCGTGATGTCTTCTATATCATATGGCCCTAACAGAGATGAGGGTTATTGTGATGGGGTAAGATGACTTCTCGGATCAAATTCTAGAGGATTGGGATCACTTGAGGTAAATGTGACTTTGGTTTTCTCCATGACTCTCTTGTGTTGTGATCTTGTTTTTACCATAAATTTTGGGTCACCTATGGGAGAGTTGTGTTGAGATTTGTAATGTTTAAACTCTCTAGTTGTGTTATGTTGGGACAATAGTTTTGACTTAAGTTTGATGTTTTCATGTTGGATAAAGGATATTTACGAACTTGTAAATCATTAGGGTAGACTTGTGACCTTCAAGATAAACTAGTTCAAAGATGATAACTAACTTAGCCAAATGCATGGAAAATGATTCATTTCACATACAAAGTAACTAAGTTAGGTTTTGGGTTGATAGATGTTCAAGTCCAAAAGTGATGGTGTGTTTGAAAATTTTGCAAAGTTTGGTGAAGTGAAATTTGGATTTTGATGAAGGGGTGGATGAAGGTGTTTGACCCAATGTTGACTTAGAGTGAACCTTTGTTTTCAAAGACCAAGGTGGTGAGAAACATGTTATACCTCTAAAGTGTTCAAACCTTAGAAACTTAATGATCAAGGAGAAGTTCTTATGAAATGTGTAGATCTGGTTCATTCGTGAAATAGTGTAGAAAATGTTTCCTTAGGGGTTTATCTCGGTTGTGGTATTGTCTTAGGATATGTCTTCCAATATACTTTGAACTATGATGTCTAAGAGTATGTAGACATTATCTTAGGGATTGTGATTTTGCATGAGATCATTTAGAGAAGTTCAAGATCATGGAAAAGACCAACGTTTTGACTTTCAAAAAAGGCATACAATTATGGATTATTCCTTGAAACACGTCTATAAATGTTCCTTGTCAATCTAGTCCTAATTTGATAGAGTGCCTCAAGGTGTTGTTTGATAGCTTTTTGACTATGATGCCTAAGTTTGAAGTGATGGAAAGTAGACCTTCTCTTGAGGATTTTGATTTTGTGTGAGATCATTTAGAAAAGTTCAAGTTTATGGAAGAAAAGAGGATATTTATTACCATGAGGGTGGTGGTAATATGGGCCTTCCAGCCACAATATCAACTTGTTCCTCTTCTTCGTCTATGATATATGTTGTGTTTCTCCACTGGGTTGGTGCTTCATTTGTTTCAAAGTGAAGCTTCTCAAACTACTAATTATATCAGTTTGTTCTCCTTCAACGAGTTCAAAATTTGGTTGAATGATAGTGGGCGTAAGGTCGGGTTGTTCAACTAGAGTGATCAAACGTTAAATGGTCATGTGGGGTTCAATTTTTCAAGTTATCTTGCTTAAATGGGTTTATTTTTACCAAAAACACTTGTCTTTCTTAAGTTCAAACTAAATGTCTCTGTCAAAAACATCATCAATTCCACAAAGTCCATTTTTGTGAAAAAGATGAAGTTAGGGGCATAGTTACCTGAGTTAACTTTGGAAAGTATGGATTGAGATGTAAACTGAAATATTTAGAAGTCTCTAAGAATAAATTCTTAAGACAAGCATCAATATCAAGGTTTTGTCAAAGGGTATCCATACTTAGACCAAAGGGTTTGAAATTTTGAAAAGACTTGTCAATGTTTGTTTTTAATTGTTTTGGAATCAAGCAAGTGTTAAACTAACTTTCAAACATTTACAATCCTAGATAGATCAAGTACGTATTTTTTAGAAGGCTTACCATCATCAAAAGAGATGATTAATCCGTGAAGATGAAGTGGAAAAATAGGCTATGTCAAGGAAATGTAATGTCTTGAAACGCCAAGCAAAGGATTCCATTCCCCATTTTATTTATGCCTCAATAAAAAATTAGACATGTAAGTAACTTTTGGGCGTGGTGCTACTCCCATGCACTACCTTGAAATACATTTCAGAATTGGGCTCGGTTAGCCACTACAAACAAGGATTTTAATGACCATATCCAGGATAGACTGGTGCCATACATGTGGTGATTCTACTCAATTCAAATGCCTCCCAGTACTTAGAAACATATAAGGGTTTTAATGCATCACAAGGATGCTAGGGGAAACATTTGTCTGTATGGGACAACCACAACCAGCTAGTTAGTGACTTTCGTCACTCCAAATTATTTATATAGTGAGCTAGATAGAAAACACCACTTGGGTCACTCCCTCTCACAAGTTGGGAGGTAGGCCCTCTAAAGGTTACACATGTTTGAAGCATAAAAATCTTTTCATCACCCAAGATTTCCAATAGGCGCAAGGGGAGAGGATAAGTGCTCCCAAGCGGAAAAGTAGACTTGTGCGTTTCTCTTCACCCAAGATCGTATGAAGCACAAGGGAATTGGATACGCACAAAAAGAATATGTAGACAAATCAAACACATGTTCATTTTAATCCATCATAGCAAAATGAATTCATTTTAAACACGAAACAAAATATGGAAGTTGTGTTATTCAATTTTAATCTGACAAACATAGTGATGTGAGGGTTCAATTTTAATCAATTTAAACATTCATTTTAATGCCCAAAATAATTTTAGTGTGGTCCTAAAGCATGAAATAAAAAAGCATCATAAATGGGTTATAATTTCCCCAAAAGTGTCGAAACACTTGTTACAATTATACAATTAATGATAAAATGCTCCTTCACTTTGAATGTTATCATCCAACCTGCAAAACTCAATTAGCCTAAAAACTAGAACAAGAAGTTAGAGACATGTTAGAGGTCAGATAAAGCAAAAAAATTCAAAAACATGTCAAAAATCAAGTTTTGTCTTGTTTACCAGTAATTCTCAATGCTGAAATCAATTGCGTCGTTGAAATTCATCAATAGTATCATTGTATAGGATATGCGTTGCCATATTGAAAAATTGATAGCGACCTTTCTATAGAAAATAGTGAGGTCAAATGTGTTGACATATCAATTATGTTGCTAAAAATAAATTCATTTTGCGCCAAAAAATAAAATTGGTGTCGCTATATTTAAATACAATGACAAAATTAATTAAGCGTCGCTAGATTAATTATGCATCGATAAACTAAAATCCAGGTGCGTCGTTGTATATCGACGCATCATCAAATATGTCGATTGATAATCAATAGCATTGTTATACTTGAAAACACAAGGAAAACATAGATTTAACAAGAAAATCGTCAGATTAGTTAGTTTGTGCCCTCCTTCTAGCACCAAAATGTGACCGATGGATTAGTGTGGGCCAACTACACTTGATCCATGAGAATACAAAGCATAATTATGCCACTAAACGTCAATCCCAATAAGATCAATCAATAAAATCTAAACTAAGCATCCATTAAAACTTAACATAGTAAACTACAAAAGCTTTAGAAACACCTATTCTAATCCATTGAAACTTATCCTATTAAGGGAGTGGTGTCACATTGATGTGGAGTGGCGACCCTTTCCCAATCCCATGGATAAATGAGCCTCTCCCTATCGATTCTATTGAAGAGAATCAACGAAAGTGATGAAAGATGTGTGATGAAACATGCTTTAAATGCTAAATTAACATGATGCAAGCTATTTTAACATGACATAGATTAAGATGATTGATATGGGTGAGTGCAAAGCTAAAATAAATGGATTTTAAGCTAAAAATATTGAAACCATAATTACACAATACTAAATGGATGCATTTATGTTATCATGGAAGCCATTAATGGAAGCTAAGCTAATATGCAAGTAAATTAAGCTAAAATGATATTAAATGTGAATGCAAGTGAGAGTGATTTTAACAACATAAGTTTGATGTTAAGAGATGGATCCCTTTGTCTCCAAATAGTGACCTATTTATAAGAGGACAAATGAGAAATGAAGGGTTGAGATCAAAAAGGTTAATCAATGGTCAAAAAGGAAGGATGTTGGAGGCATGGATCATGGATTCTCATCAAGGGATGGGATTTAATCAAGGGTTCACCTTTATCCAAACAAACACACTTTCAAAATCCTTCCCAAAAGTTTGTTGAGAGTTTGTTTCAAAAATGAATATTCCCCTTTTTCAAATGAGTGAAGAAAGAGAAAATTCTTTGGAATATTCTCATGGGTGAGGAAAATAGACATTTAGCAAATTAAAACAAAGTTTTAATGTGCAAAAGGGGAAGGAAATATTCCTTCTGGAGGAATGTACAAAGGAGGAATATTCCCTTGCAAGTGGGGGGAATTAGATTAGTTAGTAATTGATAATTAAACAAAGGTTTAACTATGCAATTAAGGGGAATTAGATGATATTCATTGAATAAAGTGATTTAATGAAAAGAGGGAAAGTGAAATGATATTTAATTAAATAACTTAGGGTTATTTAATTAAATAAGAAGACTTAAGGATTTAAATTAAATAACTTGATGTATTTAATTTAATAGGACAGAATGTTAGCATGGAAGGGGGTGAATTAACCTAATTAGATTACTTAAGTTAATAGATGAAAACGATGCAATTAATTAAATAGCTAGGCTAATTTAATCGATTAAGCAAAAAGAGGATGGGTTTGAGGATGAAACAATGTTAGTATACTTGATTCAAGTGCATGATATCATTCAAGACATTTTTAAGTGTCTACATTATAAAAAAATCAAAAAGGAAAAAGTACAAACATGTCTCATTGTCAATATCATAGAACTCTTGGACATAGTATTGATGAGTGTCATGCCTTAAAGAGAATCATTAGCAAATTTGAACCATTTTCACATGAATATGATCTTATAATCCTTTAGCAATTGATCACTTTTCTCCTTGTCATGTGATAGTTGTATGATCATTTCATGCTCACTATTACATGTTTACATTTAAATGCAAAATCATTTTCTATATTTCAAGAAGCACATTCTCATCACCTACCTTGGCTCATCCTTGTCCTGCACTTAGTGAGGACAAGTGGTTAGATAGCCTTGTCCTAGTATGCCACTTGTAATTGTCCGTTTGGCTAGTTGTTCACCTTCCACATATGATGAACAATATTGGGATGCAGATGACCTGCTATAGGTTGACTTGCATGTGCCATAATAGTATTTTATTTATTTTCTTTTCATGTTTTGTGTGATTGCATGCATGTAATGTGATCCCCCATATCGTGCTTCTTGGCGTGTCCATATATGTTTGTGAGCCTACTTTGGATGACCCTTGTCACTCAGTCGGTGCAAGAATACAAAGGAAGCGAATCTATCGTGACATTCTTCTATATGTCGTAAACCTTTATTTTTCACTTGTCTCGTGTTTTCCTTTTGGGGATGATGCAAGGCATTGATACATTTAGGTCTCTTCCATGTTGACCCAAAAGTTTTCTTAGTTTTCGCTCTCTATTTGTCATTCTTCCTTTGTGCTCATTGTTCCATGAGTTATTTGAGGAATGATGACGATTCTGAGCTCGATCAATATAGCAAAGACATATGCTAACCCCAAATCCATGGATCCCTTATGTGTTATCTTAGGATTGCATATGGGGGCCAAACTCCTTTCCACGTTGTATCTCTATTTTGGAAACATATGTTTTAAATAGGGCTTTTCAAATAAAGCTTTCATATATTGACATTTATTATGTTCTAGTTTAAAGTAATTGCTCACAACATGGTGTTTAGCAATTTCTTTAAAGTGGGGGCATACGCATCCCCACTCATAGTCTATTCAAAGTGTGGTCTTCTTATTTCACGTGATGTGTCTTCTTGGTGGTGACATTGGGTTTTATGTCACTCAAGAGTGTGACCTCAAATGGCATATGACATTAATCTTAGTGGCAATGCTATGATCAATGTTCCCTAAGGCGTGAATCTTTTTATCCCTCTACTAGTCCTCTCTTGGTGACATTAAGCATGATGTTCCCTAAGGTGAGACCTTTCATGTATCAAGTGAAACCCCTTTTATTATCCTAAACCAAAACTAATTCATGACCACTAAGCATAACACAACTTGCTTTGTGGTGCCTTTATGTCATGAGTGTCTAGAATAACATAGCTTGCTAGCCTTGTGAAAACCTTTGATAATTTAGTGTGGCACCTTATCAAATTTATCAAGGAGTATAATTTTTGGTATGGTTGATGTATGAGAGCCTATAGACCTGGCATGACTTTCCCATCGCCACTTTTTTTGTGGTTTCACACCTTGTAGACCTAGTGTGTGTTTCTCGAATTTATCTTGGGGGCTCACCTAGTGTATATCGGACTGCACTAGCCCTTGTGAGCATATTTTTCATGACCATCGAGCATAAGACAACTTGCTTTCATGTGGATCCATGTGTTTCATAAGTGATTTTACATCCTTATGAGTGTATTTGATGGACATAACATAATACAACTTGCTAGTCCATCTTTCTTAATTTTGACATTGTATGTTTGTGTATCTTATCTTGCTACTTCATATCATACATATGTCTGTGTCCCTTTGTACTTATGTTGGTTTTCCATGGGATCTTAGATCATGGGGGCTTGGGAAACCTCATCGATCTTTGTCATCCTATCCCTTCAACATTTGTGCACTTGGAACGCTCTTGACATATATTTATCGACTTTAGTGTGAGTTTGAGCGTAGGGCTCATCCTCTCACTAAAGTGGGGGCTAAATGTAGTGTAGAAAAATGTACACCTTTACATTTTCACACTAAATGTTTGCATCACCTTAATTAATTGGATTTAATTAAGCCTCTAATTGACCCAATTATGCATTTAAAAGCCTAATTAATTTCATTTTTCGAAAGGGGAACCTACATTAAACAATTGCAAACATCAAATTAAACACCTTGGAAATTGAGTGTCCTAGATTTAGGGCCTAGGACCCATTCGCGCAAGGGCAAACGAGTCCTCCTTAAGTCTTAGGTCCCAATTTAAAATATGTTTTTGGTGGTATTTTAATGATCCAAATTCAAATTGCAATTGTTGGCTTTTGATGTTTAATTGTCAAGAAATTAGAAAATCACTTATAAATACATAGTCTTTTTATCAATTCAAACTAAGCAACATTAAGGCAACTTTCACAAGAGAAAATATTATTGTCAAGTGCATTGGAGAGCAAATTTATCAATAAATTATTGCAACATGCAAGATCCTATCATCATGTCAAAGTTATTTGCATTCATGCATGTTTTTGGAGCTAACATTGTGATGTAGGTTTCAAGATTCAAGCAAATATTCAAGCATTAAGATCTATCAAACAATCAAGCCATTTCATGCAAGATCAGGATCTTAGAGCGATGTGTTAAACTTCATTCCTCTAAGGGCAGCCATTAAAGGGTTTGGTGAGGTGTAACAAGCTTTGTTCATTCATCATTTCCTTCATTTTATTGCTGTTTCATTATCAAGGTTTAATTACCAAACTAGGGTTTGACCAAGGAAAACCCTTATTCACCCAAAAAATGTTTTCCCCTCTCTTTGTGTATGTGTAGATTTGTAGGTGAAGAAGGATTGAAGATTGATCAAAAGTGCAAATTTGCAAAGTTGTGAAAGTTGTCAACATTTTCGTCAAGCCATAGAAACTCAGATCTTGAATTTATTTATGACTTTTTGGCAGTGAAACCTGGGGCAAACAACATCTCAAATCGATCTCCAAAGGACCCCTGAAGCTTAGAAAAATTCTTGTACAAAGACCCATTCACCCTTGGGCGAATGAGTCCTAGCAAGATGCTTTACGACATTTTTAGTGACAAGTATACAATATCTTAACCTTCTTAGATTTGCTAGTTGATTACTATTTTTGATAGTACTATCATAATACTTTGTGTTTCAAGTGATAAATATCATAAATTAGATTGTTAATACACTTTTATTCTTCTCCCAAAACTGTTGTTTGGTCATATTTTGCTATTTTTCTGTCATAAGGAAGTTAGGGCAGCAAAGTTTCCAAACTTGGGGTTGACTCACCTTAAGGGTTGTAGGTCAATTCTAATAATTTGTGACACTCTCCCTCTTCCTAATGAAATTGGAAAAGGTGGATTTGTGATTAGGTGGACACCCCATTTGTGCTTCTTTTTTTGGCATAGGTCCCTCATTTCTAGGTCTTGTTATTTCACCCCCTCCTTTTTCTACATTTCAGTATCATACAAAATTGTAGAAGGAATTTGTTCAATTTTCCTAGTCCTATTATTTACAACATTACTAATATATAAATTGTTTTTTCATCCACCACCAAATCATCAATGTTTTCTTGTGCAAAAAATTGCCACTAAGCAATCAAATTTCTCCGAACTTCAAAGATTTTTGTTTCTTTCCAATCCTTGTGTGTAGCTTGGATTCATATCTTCCCCATAGCGTATTACCCTTATTGATGACGATAAATGATTCAGGTGTAGGCCATCTTCCAAGTTCATAGCTAGCCATTTCTTCTTTTTTACCTTCTAACTCTAATTGGAATTTGTTTTCTTTAGCCCTAAGGATATTTCTTTTAGCATACAAGCCTTTTCATGCATTTTTGTGATCTTAATTCCTTTTCCTTTTCTGTGCAAAAGGTTTAGGTTGAGTCATTAGTAATATAAACATTAAACAAAGTGAAACACATAGGGTTCTTATAAAAAGGTGCCTAAGTGTTAGCTTTCTATCCCAAATAGTGAAACAAGTCTACTAATTTTGTACACCTTTGTCCCCACCATTTGAGCATCCATCGTTGATCTCACGTTCTTTATTTCATGCCATTGATTCTCACTACCACTTAAAATGTGTAGTAAGAAATCAATAGGTTGGCATTTAGCTTAATATGATGTGGGAACTTGTGTGCCAAGTTCTCATTAGTCATAAGTCTATCCATAGGTACCTAATATCCCTTAAAGTGCCTTGAGGGGTATCCATATGTGATGTTTTATTGAACTCAGGTGAAATAAATATTAAATCTAGAAATATCATGAGATTACTAATTATTGTATATGAAACAATTATTGTCTTGCATGGATAGTTTTAAAATGCAAATATAACAAATGTTTAGAATAAGAACTTGAAAAGTATTAAGCATAATAGAAAAACAAAAAATTAAACCTAGAACTTTACAAAATACTAAAGTAATTTATAAAATATTTGAACACAAATTACTAGCAAATAATTTATTGATTGCCATAATTAAACCATGCTAAAAACCCTTGCAAATATCAATTTCTATAGTTCTTCCATGACTGAGACTAATAAGACATTCACTAATAAATGAATAAAATATTTAATAATGTCCATTAGACCAAGTAGTCTATGGGCCTAAAAGCCACACCAAAAGTACAACATGCCAACATCCACAAGACATAAAGGCTAGCCAATCGATCTTATGAAATTCTAAATCTTTTTTTGATGTTAGATCTTTTATTATGAATCTTGATAAAAAAAATCTTCTTGTTTTCTTTAGCTTTGCCCCCCCTTGAACCAAACAATTAGATTGTTCATTCATAAATTATCTTTATACTTGATACAAATGTTAACATAAGCTACATACTATATGAATGTTATTTTGTTGCAACGTAGACATGTTTTCATTTCCCTCCTTAAATATTGTCCAAATGCATACTCTTTCTTAAGTCAACAATATTTTTACCTTACCTTAAATTCTACTTCTATGTAAACTTTTTTTTCATGATTCTAAACATACTGAAATTCTTGGAAGTTTGAAGTGCATTCTAGAGAGCTTGGAATGTATGTGCTCCGTTCCCTACAAAAGAACTGCAAGGAAATTTGAGTCTCTTTGGGCAATTTTATTTACTTTCAGCCCATATTATCCATTCCTCGGGACGCTAAAAATTGAATTGTCACGTCATACAACTTGTTCAACTAATTGTAATTGGAGAAGCGGGGATTTCAGCGCGGCGATGGGGAAGCAACACAAGTCATTAACAGGTATACGAATCAACTCGTTTTTGTATTCCATTTTGAGTGATTAATGAAAGACAGAAATTGGCAATAGCAACATCAATGATTTTAAGATTTTGGAGCAGAGAGTTTGGTAGAACAAGTCAGAAATGGCAGTGCGTCATTTGAGATTGTGTCTGCCAGTTCTTTCTCTAATCAGCTTCCTCCTGCATTTGCGCCATTCGCTTGCATTTCAGCCGGTTCAAATGCAAATTTAAGAGACTCTCTCTTCTTTGCTCGAGTCGAGTTGCCAAGGTCAGTCGAGCTTCTTCACCTCTATTCCCTTCTCTCTCAGCTGTAGGTGGGTTTACGGTTTTGAGTTTAACATTGAGTTTGATCACAAGGTCAAAGTTTAAGAGTGTAAAATTTTATTTCTTTTTGAAGTTAATTTTAAGGGAGTGTCATTTGGATTCGGATTATCTGCCAATGGCCTTGGACTCTTCGGAAAGTAGGAAAAGGAGAGCACTCATCTGGGCTGATTTCTTTTATCAGCTTCTACAAAGTGATAATTGGTGTCTCTTCTGGTAGTCGTCTAAGGAACTACCTTGTATTTACAACTGTAGGTGGATATGGAAGCTCAGTTTTACTATATTTCGGTATACAATCTAGGGCACTATTATCATAAATGAAAATAATCTATTTATTGGCTTGTATAATGAAGGTCTTATACACTAAATATAGAGTCCGTTTAGGAAACTTAACACGAAAATTTAATACCCTAAACTAACAATTTCCAGTCTTATCATGTTTTGTTCCTGCCTACGAGTGAAAATGAGCCAAATTTTAAAAATCTGGGGAAAGAACACGGCAAATTGATGAGTCACAAATGCTAGAACTAATTACAATTTTTTGAGTGTAATGGATACAGACTTAAGTTCCTTTGTTCCATAGGCCAGTGTTTAAATAACATATACGTCCATTTAAAGTCTCGGTTCCCTATATAAGAGTCACATTGCTATTTGGCTGGGCCATAAAATCAAAGAATTATGAAATAGCTGGAACAGCAGTATCTACAATATGCGAGCTGTTAACATTGCTGCTGTTTACAGACGAGGAACACCTCCAGCCATGAAGAAAGTTGAACATTATACAGTACAAAAAGTTCGTGGAGATGGTCGTTGTATGTTCCGAAGCTTGGTAAGCAACTTTATTGCTTTGTCTAAGTTACAATTGTTTTTTTTAAGAATAGTATTTCAAGGTAACATATGTATTGTTTTGCATATCATGGAAGGAATTCTATTCATTTTGTGTTTACAGTTTGTTACCTTTGTCCAGTATACTTCCTAGTACAAATTTTCGAGTGATTCAGAAAACGGTTGTGATTTCCTGCAAGCCAATGTGAGCAGAACAGATATTGGCAAAGGAAAATTGAAATATTAGAAGACAATCTAAATTCAAAAATTCTCAAGAAGATTTCATTGTTATGTTAAATACTTTCAAAATTTATCCAAACTCTTTTTCTCCAAGCCCCAAAAGCTTTTTGCAAAGCTTTTTGCCTTCTACCACTCCACTTGTCCTCCGAACTCTACCAAGATTATTATTGTTAATTATTTTTGAGGCTCCATGTTCAAAGCTAATTCACACTTGTTATGCCCTTCGAGTTCAAAATTTGGCTGATGAGAGTTTTCTTATTGGGAAGTACAATCTTCATAGACCGAGCAATTTCAACCTCCTGTGGATTACATCTAATCATAGGAGAAAGAAACTTAGTGTTGCAAATGGTAAGAGCCCAACAGTTTCCTTCTGTATTCACAACAGTAGGACTTAGCCTACCTGATTTCTCTAATTTCTTACTAAAGTATTTTATTTTGTTAAACTCTTACATGTTCCTCCAAACCTTAAGACAAAAATGTCCTTACATTGGAAGATAGATGTCATGTGGTTCTGGCAAGCATTGCATTAGTTTTTCCATTTCTGAAAGATCTCGGAACCTACTGATTCAGATTCAGGGTTCAGAATGCTATGGTTGAGTACTACTGTATTTTATTATTTCCTCTCCTGTTATCCAAGCATTTTCTGAATCTTACAGCCCATTCCACTTGACAAAATAAAGCTTATGCTTGCCATAAAAGATATTTTAAATCTTTGTGTCACAATTTGTATTCTCTAATTTGCTATGGAAACCAACTTTATCAATCCACCTCCAAAATCTCAGCTTGAAATTTATTTGCACTTATGTGCAGACCTATAACAGCATTGCTTTATGATTCTAGGCTGTATTTAGGGAAAAATCTTAAAAGTGAAGTTATTGTTTATTTATACTAAGAGAACTATTTTCAAATATGTGGGTCACGGTTCGGGAAATTTCTGTCTCAAGACAATATCATAGCAGTAATGAGCAAGTTACAACTGTCATAAAATATGTAGTGATTAAAATGAAACTTTCAGACCAGCTTTCACACCACTATCACCATGCAATAACAGGTCCAATACTGAATTTCTCCCAAAGCAACATACCAAACAGCATTCAGACCATGACTGACCAGCAATAAATCCCCATATACCTCCACAAATTTCCATCCAAGAAATCAAGAGTGATTACAAAAGTTCAACAGTTTGCCTCTTCCAAAACAGGGTTTGCCTCACAACAAAGGCCATGCACTCAACTAACGTCTTTCTGAAATTTTATTTCTTTACTACATACAGACCCTCATTAACCTTAGGATTTCAAAAGCATATGATTTAGGTCAGTGCACATAGATAGAAAACCTTTTAAAATCTTCTTGGAGTGGCAATAATGCTCTCAATGTGCATCAGATGGGTTTCCGATCCATATATTTTTTCTTTTGTGCCTTTCATGACATTGTCTGGCTGCATCAGATCCATCTCATTTTTGTGCCTTAGCTTCTACAAGGGCCCTAATAAATGGGCCATCACCTTCCTCCAATTTCTGAAAGCTCTCCATCATCATAAGTGAGCTAATATCGAAGCTCAGTTATTTTCATAACGTAACTGGTCATTGTGCCTATATTGCTCATGTGTGTGGCACTGGACTTGTTCTTTAGTAGCATCCTGCCGGAAATGTTCACACTTTGGTTCAAGTGATCAAGGCATCATACATCTCCTTTGCTGTCACTTTCTTGCAATGTTAGAGATCAAATGGTTCTTCATTGAATCTAGAATGATTCGCTTCACCTTGGTGGATTTTTTGTTATGATCAACCAACTGAACAGGAGGTTGGTAGGAGCTGCAACCTTTGTCTTCACAAAATTCCAATATTCAACCTCCTCCAATAGCAGCTGCAATTTGCACTTCCATGATGTAAAGATGGAAGTGCCCTCTAGATTATCACACTTTTTTGGACCGAGACTAGTCATAACTGCAACTCCTAGAACACAGTGAAAACTATACAGATAGCCAGAAGTAACTCAAATCAGCAGCCTATCATAGGTGTGGATCTATAAGATCTCAAACAATTTCTATGCCAAGATTGTGGAATTTTATCATATGTCTAATAATTATGCATTTCATCAAACAACTGGATGTCTGCTGATCTGGTTTTAATTCATACTTGCATTGAAGATTTTTTTTTAAATATTTATGGACACATCATTTACACCCAAGCTTAGCATAAAATACTTAACAGAGAAATTTATAATTTTTCCTATGTATTTCTGTTTCATACAATATTACAGTAATTTTTCAAATAGCAATGGCATCATTGAATAACCTTTAATATTTTAATACAATGTGTTGACCTGTCAAGAAATGCCAGAAAATTCCTTTTAATTTTTTAAATACTTTTGAACCCCTTCACTAAGTAGCTCAGCTCCTAGAAAATGGTATGACGCCCAGGTTTGGAGGTATGACAGCCATGTATGGGAGTACGACGGCCCTTGGTAGATGTACGGCAGCACTAAGGAGTAGCAATTCCTCTTAGACTTCAACAACGGCTTCTCCTTTGACCATTCTCACTCTCCATGTTACCCAATGCTTGTCCAATATGATTCGAGACTTTATATGGTGGTGTGGCTGGTCTTAAGGGTTGCACAAACATTTAAAGAGGCCTCTAATCTTCCCATAAAAATACGACGACTCCTCCTTTGAAACTTATATTATACGTCATAAGTAATTCTGTGTGTCTGAAACTGAATTAATATATATTCACTGTAATTTCCTTCCTCCACATATAACCAGTTTACAAATTTCACTTATTTGCAATGTCGGAAAATAATTTGACTTGTTGGCAAAACTTCGCAAATTATCCAATCATTATTCCAAGTGTGAAACTTATGTGATTTCACCTGCAATCAGCTAGGGAAGATATTGCACCACCAAAATTGGTTTCCCTTAGGGTTTGCGTGCTAGGGTTCTGCTCCAACAAGAAGCTCCAATTTCATGTAATGTCCCCTTTTTTTCGGGATTTGTATCTTTGCAGTGGTTAGCCTACTATTTGGTCCCCGTAGGCTAATGGGATGTTAAGGAGACCCTTTTGAGGGTGTTCAGTGGTTCCTCAATTGACTTTTTGATGTTAATCTCAGTTTTCTCTTGCTCAGCGACTCAGTGTTTGGGTGGTGGACCTTCTAGAGGTCGTTCTGGTTGATTTCTCCCACACTTACTATTTATAGTAAGTCATTTTGTGCATATTGCCTATACTTACTATTTATAGTAAGTCATGCCTGGATCAGTCGTCATCATGCCTACATCTGGAAAATATGGTTGGATCTCTCTTTTGAGCCAGTGTTGAGTAATTATTGAGGATTTGGAAATTAATAAAGCATCATTAAATATTAATATTATTAAAGTCAATTAACTAATAATATAAATAAAGCATCATTAAATATTAATATTGTTAAAGTCAATTAACTAAAATAATATAAATAAATCATTAATCCTCAATAATTACCCAACACTAGCTCAAAAGAGAGATCCAACCATATTTTTCAGATGTAGGCATGATGACGATTGATCCTGGCATGAATTACTATAAATAGTAAGTATAGGCAATATAGACAAAGTGACTTACTATAAATAGTAAGTGTGGGAGAAATTGACCAGAACGACCTCTAAAAGGTCCACCACCCAAACACTGAGTCACTGAGCAAGAGAAAATTGAGATAAACATCAGAAAGCCAGTTGAGGAACCACTGAACACCCTCAAAAGGGTACCTTGAACATCCCATTAGCCTACGAGGACCAAATAGTAGGTTAACCACTGCAAAGATACAAATCCCCAAAAAAGGGAACATTACAGCTTGATTCTATTTTCTTTGTGGAGACTTGAAGCTTTTAGTGAGAGCAAACCGTAGGACAAAATCCCTAAGAGAATTGGTTTCGGTGGTGAGACATCTATCCTAGTCAATTTGTAGGTGGAATCACATAGGTTTCACAATTGTGCTTAAGCGGAGATTTTTCTTTACAGTTGTTGGCATTAGATTATCAGGTACAAATTAATTGAGGATTGCAGACAAACAGTTATTTTTTTTCTGGTGGTGTGCGCAAGTAGTGAAAAGAAAGAGATACTATGTTGTGTCTGTAAAGTAGAGAACAAAAATATGAAAAAATTCATAGTATGTGCCATGGTGGAATGATAAAAAATTCATATATATTATTTATATTGCCTGAGTCCATCCTAGCCGTACACCTTTTACTTCATCCCAAGCAGCAAAGAAAGGATCGGTTCATAGTAAGGAAGGTTTAAAGGCCAAGTTTGGTGACAATGTGGCATTGGAGGGTCCTACCAAACCTAGTGCAGCCTTGTGAAGACCCATAAATTCCTATTGCTGCATACTTTAAGGAAGTTGCAGCCCTCTTTGGAAGTGCCATACATGTCTATGGGAGCCGTAGTATGCCAAGAAGCAGCCGTACAACCTTGAGGAAAGACAAAGGAAGAATTTGTTGGTTTGTTGACTATTCTTTGGTCCAAGCCAGCAAATTAATATTAAAATATTAAGTTTTAACACTGTTACTGTTGCTGTATGAAATTTTGTGTACATGTTATTTTGTAACATCGATATAGAGAAATATAAAATAATTCTCTGCTGAAGTTCCTATGCAAAAATCTTGTATGAATGAAAGGAATTATTACTAGAAAAGTGATGCTACATTAACTGTTCATGATATTTCTCCAAAAACAAGTTGAAATAAACACATAACAGCTGGTATGCAAACTGTTTGACGAAATACCTGTTTATCATGAACTGTGAAGATTGCAAAAATTTGGTTTAAAAAGTTATGTCTGGGTTTTTACACTGTGTATGCAAGGAATTTTTCCTTGATGGCTCACCCACTTCACCTTTTGTCTCCTTATATGCTGCCACATTCATTTCCCATTCGATTGCCTCCCTCTCCAAATTAGTTGTCATTATTAGTTAACAATGGATTCACATCAACATTCTTAGACTGAACAATCCAATTTGAATATGGATCAATGTCATTAAGGTTAAGTGTGTGATGTGTATCTTGCTCTTGTACCTTCTTTTCATGCAACCAAAGTTTGTATCACACATAGATAAGGTCATTCAAGAACTTTTGAGTCAAAATATTACTCTTTTTTGTGTGAATGGCCTCAAAAACACTTTAGTTGCGCTCACAACTAAAAGCACTATAAGGCTGGGATAAAATGTGGATGACAACTTTTCAAAGATTAGGCATTGTGGCACCATAATCTTCCCACCACAAATTTGCAAGAAAAACATTTATAACTTTGTAAGGATTTTAGTAAACTTAAAAGTTAAAATAAATTGGAAATTAAAATTAAACATATATATATTTTTTGCCTGGTTGCACAGTGGCTCTCAAAAAGTTGAAGAAAATGATACCCCTTCATCCTCTTATAACTTTGTATCTCATCAAGTATGAGGCCTTGAAGGTTGTCATCAACAACCAATTTCTCAATATATTTGTTGAGGTTAAGCATAACCTTTACATCTGCTTTGAATGAATGGGGGAAGAAAAACTTGGGGTTCAAATAGTAGGTAGCAACATAAATATGTTGGTGGAGTTGTCTGTTCCACGTTTGATCAATAGTGCGCCATATGGGTTCATGTTTGGTTTTATTTGACCCATACAAATGTTGAATTGCCTGTTTGGCCTTATCCATGGCCTCATATAGATACCACATGGGGTTTTGATCCCCATCCACCAATCATAGAACCCTAACAAATGTTCTAACACCTAAATATAAAAAATTTACAAAGTCAACAAGTTATAACATTAGAAAAAAGAAGAAGAAATTGGTGTTTGAAAATTTACCTTGATGATCTCTTCCATGACTTTGGCAAAGCTATCATAAAAAATGGTCTTCACAACCCTCTTTACTTCAACCTTCTTGCAATAAGACTCTCCAACCACCTTTTTCTCACAAAAATGCATTTAAAGTTGGGTAATGAAGCTACTATACTGTGCAAGGTGAAAAAATTAGTGGCAAAACGTGACTCTCAACTGCATAAGCTCCTTGCCATTAGTGTGGTCTCTCATAAGATTTAGGATCCATGTGTGGTTGTAGATGTGCTTTGTAATATCCCTTGCATCTTCAACCACATTTTTCACTCAGCTTAGTTTCCCTGTGGCCTCAAGGAGTAGGTCAAGACAATGGGTAGTGCAAGGCCTCCAAAACAATGTTACGTGCCTTGCCTCTAAAAGTCTATTGGCTGCCACATATGTAGTTGCATTGTTGGTCACTATTTGAATGACATTTTTCACCCTTATCTCCATCACCACTACCTCATCCAACATGTTACACAAGGTCTTTACATCTTTTATTTCATTGGAGGCATCAATTGATTTATCCAAATTACAATAAACTGTGAAAATTCAAGCTTGTAGGTTGTTTATATTTATATTGAATACAATCATAAATATAAACAACTTGTAGGCTTGAATTTTCATAGTTTATTATATTAACATTTTCACCATAGAAATGATTTATCCAAATTATAATAAACTATGAAAATTCAAGCTTGTAGGTCATTTATATTTATATTGAATATAGTCATAAATATAAATGACTTGCTGGCTGTAATGTCCCCTACTTGGCGTATGCCTGAATTTGCCTTAAAGGGACCATTTCACAACATAAAATTGTTTAACAAAGAATATTCCATAGCAAATTATATAATAGATAT
This sequence comes from Sequoia sempervirens, assembly GCA_007258455.2. Lineage (NCBI taxonomy): Eukaryota > Viridiplantae > Streptophyta > Pinopsida > Cupressales > Cupressaceae > Sequoia > Sequoia sempervirens. Next base: position 330,766,017 of record VDFB02270651.1, read on the forward strand.
TGAACTTTAAGAATATATGAACTATTAACATTATGAAATAATGAACAACTTAAATCTGAATCTAATTATAAACTCTTTCCCAATAACGAATCATGGTAGGGATGAAAGAGAAATGCATGATAGGGCGCCAAAACAAGGAACATCCAACCAAGACAATTCTTTTAGAGACATCCACCAAGACAATTCTTTTAGGAACATCCAAGCAAGACAATTCCTTTAGGAACATCCACCAAGACAATCCCTCTAGCATCCCTCTCAATCATGTTTCCTTCCCAATCTTACACATGATTGCTTAAAGTTAAAGAGAAGGATGTAGATCATAAGAATATAAATAAGTTCACTATTTCCCTTATTTAGCAATAATATATCTCTCCTTATTGTATGTTAGTCATTATGAAATTAAATATGTATATATACTTATATGACTAGCAAATAATATATATTAAATGCATATGCAACCATTGCACACCAATCACTTATGGGATCAATAGCTGCTGCTTTTCTGAATGCAGGTTTTATTATATTTTCTGATCTTCTTCCATATCAGATTTTATTCATTTCATTCCTTCAATAATATTCCTTGCAAATGATGTGACTCCCCTCATATAACCCCATCGTATGCCTTAGGAACGGAGGTGACTCTTCCTTATACTTTAACTGCTGTCCCTTCAAACTGATTGCAGCCTTTCATAATGTAGCTGCTGCCTTTTAGTAGTAATCGCTGCCCTATAACTTTGCATATTAGTTAAACATTCCTTACTTTAACTTGGTCGATTAATATGTATTTATATCTGCCTTTTGAATTAACATAAATAATCACTATCTTCCATCAATCATTGTACTACATAACATATTCGTTGCTCTTTAATAAACTAAATTACTGCCATTATTAGAATCGTTGCATTTAGACTTTGCTTCCTAATTAATAATCGCTGCTCCTTCATTAGTCATTGACTATACCTTAAACTTGGGCGATTAATAATTTATTTATATGCTTTTGAACATATATCAAGCTGTGGTCAGCCAGCATTAACTTTATTTATATGCAAGGTTGGCCCATGTTTTAATTAATTTCATATAAAGAATGGTGATAGAAGTCGGCCAGCATTAAGATGCAATTGAGATTGTAAAGAGATTTGGGAGGAGGGGTCATTACACTGGCTTGAATTTTCATAGTTTATTATATTATAATAAATTGTGAAAATTCAAGGCTGTAGGTTGTTTATATTCATATAGAGTATCGTTCATACTCAATATAAATATAAATGACCTGCAAAGACTTTCACTCTATCGATTTACAAGGAAATACAAAAATTAGAAGGATGTAAAAGCATATTACACTTCTTTTTTACTTCGAAATGAAAAAAAAATGAAAGTAGAAAAAAAAAAAAACCTGTGTATATCACATCGCCAATCCCATGTCCTAAATTGTTGTGTGTCGCTCGATCACTCACCCACAAAATGTGAAAATTGTATAAAGTTTTTAAGATTAGGTTAAAAAAACTAATATTCATTTGACTGACATTTTTTTATGAAAATCACGAGGTTTTGGTGATTTAATGGCTAGTTTTTATGAAAAATCACTGAGTTTTTATGAAAAATTGGCAACAAGTTTTTCTGCAAGTAACATACCGTTAGTTTTGACTTGTGAGTTTTGTGAGTTTTTCATCTATGGCTGCTTTTGCCTTGACCCTCTCTAATTTCTTTTCATCTAGTAATGCAAGAAGTTCTATCATCTCCCATTTCACCTCTTTTGGCACCTCTGCACATGGCTTGGAATCACAATTAGGAATTCTTGGAAGATGGCATTTGAGGCAATTGATGCCTCCACTAAGCTTCTTCGTGCGCCTAGAACAAATCACACTTTTTGCTATCAATCCCATTATGGCATGTTCCAAAGTAGGGTCATGGCTTTTAAGGGGTTTAGTTCCAAGGGGGCAACTTCCAATTGTTGAGTCTAAACTTGATGCAGAGCTAGATGCCATTGTATGTTAACTTGTATCATTAATGAAAACAAAAAGATAGAGTTTTAAAAAAATACAACAATTTGAAATGAATTTGTAAAAATAACCATTTAAAATTTAAATGCATTTGAAAAATTGACATGTAATACACTATATAGTAATATGGTAATTGAATTAATGAATTTGACAAAAATAATATCTTTCAACTCTAAAACATAAACCCTATATTTAGAAAAAACAAAAAAATAAAAAAAAATTGATTGAAATAAATTTGTGTAATTGTAAATCTTTTAAACAAATTTATATAAACTGAATCAATTCAATGCATTAAAATTTGTAAATTTTACATGCTTAAAAAATTAGAAATTATTTATAAATTTATATGCTTGAAAGGAAAGGAAAAAGGAAAAATGAACTAACCTGGTTCAAACTTCAAATTCCAGAAAATTGTTCTTTAAATCCCCTTTAAAATCCTTCCAATTTTCTCTAGAATGCTCTAATTTTGATGTTTGTGTTCAATATGGTCAAAAAGGGCTTATAAAAGCAAAAATCTGAGTTTTAAAGTGTTTTTTCTGCACTTTCAATGCGTTTCAACCATAGTGTGAGTTAACCTATTGGACTCCTCGAGTACTCACCAAAAACTTGCTGATTATTGTCAAAAACTTGGCACAAAAAATCGTCGAGTTAAACTTGCAAAAAATGGGCTGCAAAATTTTGGCAAGTACTTGGTGACTCGTTGAGTCTGCGAACTATTATCCACGCCATTGCTTCTTCAACATAAGCTCTTGTTTGCCAATTAGGATTAACTTTGAACAAAAGCTTTATCACTACTTGAGAGTTGCCTTAAATTTCTAATTGTTAATGCTCCTTAAAAGCTAAGATTATCGTTGTTACAAGAGCTTCCCATTCAGCTTTGTTATTGGTTCTTGTACCAAGATTATGAAAACCTCCATAGACAAAAACTCCCTTATTCTGTCAAAGCACATACCCAACATCTGCTGCAACTAGATTTCCCTTGGAGGTATCATCAAAGTTTGATTTAATACTTGTCCCTGGATCTATCCAATATTTTTGTCTTTCTAATTTCATACTCTCTAAATCCATTAATGGATGATTGATGATGGTGTTGTTGGCCCTTCTGGTTTGAGCCTTATTGCAGACCTATGATGGTGTTGGATTCCTTTCATGGTCTTCACTTAGATCTTTGTCAAATCCATGCTTTTTGGGTGGTCTTTCCCTCACAGGATTATTTATACTTGTACTATGTATAATGGATTTGGGTTTAACCACTTCAGGTTTACTCTACCTTGGTTTGTTTATTCTTTTGTACTTATTGCTTAGTTGCTTATAACAATCTACAGTCTTTTTGACCTACTGCTTCTCTTTTATAACTGCTTGTAGTTTTTGAGTCCTATTAATTTACTTTGGCTATTTGTGGACATTAATTCTTTCTTTCACTTTTTCTTTAAGAGAAATTTAGCTAGGAAGACAATGTTTTATTTTGGAAGGATTCTTATAGAGAATCGGTAAACCATAGGTTTGCTTGGAAAGTGTAAATTAACATTTTGGTTGAATTGCTTTCTATAAGAATTCCATTTATTGATGCCAGGTTGTGCAGCAACTAAAACATTCTTTTTCCCTTTAGCTGAAGGTACATGTTTCTCTAAATTGTAGTTCAGCAGAACTTTGGTTCATTATTAAAGTTGCCTAAGGTTGTATTCCCGCTGGAAAATAATAACCATCTAACGAGTTAAAATCTAATTTTTTGAATCAGATATTAATTATGGTCGCATATTTGTTTCCTTGTTATGTGCTGCCAGGTTTTGACAGCAATGTAACACGGACTCTGGGGGTCTGGAGAATTCTTTTTTGTTTTTTCATCTCTAGGATCTTTGAGCATTTGAATAATTGGAGGACCATATGAATGTCATGGTATTTGGTGCAGTTTTATATATTATTAAGAAGGAAGGAACCATTAACATCAACAAGAAAGAAATGCTCAAATGCAGGGTATTCTAGTTCTCTGATTTCTACTACTTTTTGGTTGATCTCTTGCAGGTAAAGGGGATGGCTGCAAACAAAGGGATTTCTTTAAGCCCAAGAGAAGAAGTGGAGGATGCAGGTGAGATGTAAAAGTAGTTAGGAAAATGTAGAAATTTCTATCTCATTAAATGGTGATTTCTTGAGGGACCTTATTTCCATGATGAGTAATGAGTGACAATTGGAAGAGCTTGGATCCTATAGCCTAACTCGTTTCTATTGAAGCTTTTTGCTTTGTCAGTAATTTGATATGTAAGATCTCTAAGGTATGGTCCATTAGGTGAAGAAATGACCCTCTCTTCATGGGTTAGCAAGAGATAAAATATTGTGTGGTGCATATTTTGTGTATCCTATAAGCATTTTTAAGTAGTTTTGAATAATTTTTTTTTGTTGAATCTGATTTTCCAAGATATCATGTTTTATTCCTAGTTTTGTTTTATATGGATATGGTGTTTGCATAGTGCATCATTTGTAATATCTTTTTTTGGGAATCAGGTGAGTGTTAATAATGAGCCAATCTACATAACCCATCTTTCATGAGTAGTGTTTCACAAGAATTCATCTATAACGAGCTTGATTGGTCCATTTGGCACTCATTCTCACAATGGTGAACCATTGGGACTTGCCAGGGGGTCACCATATTGGCACCATTTGGCCAAAGTGTGCTTAACCACAGGGTTTTCCCAACAATGAGGTATGCTTAGATTGCTAACCCATTTCTAAAATCTTCAGCAAATATTGTGTTTTTATAGTTTTATGGAAATTTGGAACAGCCACCATGTGGATCCTTTGGACAGAAGCAAACTAGTTGGAAATAAGGGCTAAAATTCACTATTAGCATCTTACATCATGTAATGTATCATTCTCATGTAGTCTTGAAGAGCTATCATCCCTATGGCAGAGTATGGAAAAAATAACTCCTCATGCATATCAGTATAGCAGCATGACATCGATGCAACCCTTAGAAAGAGAGGCTTGCATAAGTAGGCTTTGAACTGAGATTTGAATTGCTTAAAGATTCTCTTGAATCTCCTTGTGGATAGGAGGGCAGCCCAAACACTTATTTTCCCAACCTTTGGATTTTTTTTTCTTACGCCCCTTGGGTTGCTGCATGTGGTATGCCCTCCTTACTGTTCCTATTAGGCCTTAGGAAGCATTTGCTTGTCTTATTAGGACAAATGGAGTTGTTGTCTTAGGAAGCATTTGCTTGTCTTATTAGGACAAGGGAGTTGTTGTCTTAGGAAGCATTTGCTTGTCATAATAACAGATATCCACCTTTCCTATGATTGCATGTGTTTGTGCATTTTGTTCCTACTTTTTTTCTCAACATTACACATCACCTTTTGTTCCACTAATGTTCAAGGATGAGAAGAAATGTAAAGACGAGAATACAAATTGAAATATCATAGAGAGCAGATTTATGGCGTTCTGAAGGAAGAATTTAAGAATGGTTACCATTGATAGCAGTTAAGAGAAGCAAAAGATAAACAATTAGTCCCCAAAAACTATGACATTAGCATAACCTGCAGTGTCAAGTGGATTGACAGCACCGCCATTTCAAAACAATACTAAATTCAGCTTCACTACAGATGCAGTTACATTAAAAAAAACCAGATCATCTTTTCTTTAACAAGTTTATTACAATTCAATTTTTACAGTTATGGTATATAAACAAGAATTCCAACAATTGGCATATTTACTTGCTCTCTAAACTGCTCTTCCTTCTCTTCATAATTGGACAAAGCTGTAACTTCTACCTATGTTATCAGAAGAGACATGCAGGCATCCAAAGTAAAGCAAAATCAATCATATAAAAGCGAAACAAACAATAAAACTAAGAATGTTGTACCCTTATTCACAAATAGCAGCCAACTATCTAATCAAGTTTACCATGCATTGCATAGTGCAAACTGTGAACTCAATAAAAAAGAATATAGAATTTATATTAATAGTGTTTTAGCTTTGAAAAGTGTTTCTAATATGTCTTTTTGCAGGTAAATAGGGAGCAAAATATGATTTTTGGAAAGTGCTCACTATAGTTGTTCAGAATAAAAACATATAAAAGAATTGAAGAAAGGGTAAGGTAATCAATGTGGTACATGCAATAATTAAAGAAGAAAATGCCAAGATGATCACCATAGACAAAGCAATAAGTATGGATATTCATGGAGCAATACAAGTCTGTTAAAGTTCTTAACAGAGGTTCTCCATGACAACTGCTGTGAGGGGAATATAAGTGGCATAAAGCTCACAGGGAGCTATGTGTCCTCACCACAACATTTTATAAATCATTCCCAATATTGTTTATGGCATGTGTAGAACAGATGGATGCCAAGTGATTTTGGGACCAGTATTTTGATGTACAAAATTTGTGGAACAATTAATTTCTATCAGGTAACATGTCCAGTGAAATGGTCTTATCATAAACTTCCGTAGTCTGACAAACCCAGAATTCCCTTGATTCATGTAATGTTGCAAATAAGAGATCAATTTTTTTAGCCGATGGAAATCAGATCAGATGTTATAAACAGAGAATTTTGGTGTAAGAAAATTCGAAAGATACGATTGGTCAAAAAGTTCTTAAAGTTCTAGATACCGAATGCTATATTATCTCTGCTATGGTCAGGGACTGATCATGACACAAAAGCATATCTTATAGATCAACTAGTATATTCTCTTATTATCAACAGCAAACATGGCAGATTCAACAGAATAGATAACATATTCACATAATATGAACTTCATAGCTTAGCGGAAATGATAGGACAGATTTTCCAATAACAGTGATATAGATGAAAAGTTTTGATTTTATCAGTGTTACCAGACTCGGACTTGCCTCGGACTCGGCAAGCTGATTTTTGACTCAGACTTGGACTTAGAGCCCAAACTTGGCACATACTTGACAAATAGAAAAACCCAAGAAATTCAGAGATTTTTAAGGATTAAAAACTTGTTTCATGCACCCTTTAATAAATAAACCTTAAAGACACAATAACATCATCAAATAGAAACAACTATGATCCCATACACAAACATACATCGATCACATAAGTATAAACACAAATTTTAGCTGAAGGAAATAACAGTAGTAAGAGTCAACACAATTAGATATATAAATGTTGTCAAATATGTATACAATACTCATGGAATATGAAATCTATGGCATCAAAAGTTCTAAACATATATCAAAACAAAAGCTATAAGTCTATGGCTCAAAGGGCTTGCATCACTCGGCGTCAGTCCTCCTGCGTAGGCGTCTAAGATAGGTCCTGGATGATGATGCAGCCAACATCTTTGCTTGTGTCTCAGACTCAGTGGCACCCAAACCAGCATCCTCAGCCTTAGTGATCCAATCTGATTGTGGATCAACCTCCTCCAATGTGATGGGTGACAAGTCACTGCCCAATATCTGTCTATGGCGAAGGCGCAGGTTGTAATGAACATAAACAAGATCATTCAATCTCTGCATTGACAATTTGTTGCACTTCTTGGAGTGTATGTGCTCAAACATACTCCAATTGTGCTCACAACCCGAGGCACTGCATGGTTGGCTCAATACTTGAACCGCAATCCTCTAAGGATTTGGTACTTTAGCACCAAATCTCTCCCACCATGCATCTGAGATGAGAAAAAGAAAAAAAATCAATCTCATTGTCCAACTTTAAGTTCGAATATTTAATAGTAATATAAAAAATGGAAAAGTCTTAATTTTTAAACTACTATTATGCCCTTAATAAATTTTTACCTGGATGCAATGCTGATCGAGTAGCCTTGCATATGTCTCTTGCAAAGAGATCTCCTTGTGCACGTCTGAAAACCTCTATCTTGGTGACAATTTGGGATCCAACATGAGAATCAAACATCCGCTCAATTGTGTAGAGCCCACTCAAAACCTCCTCATCCGCCTTCAATTCTTTGCGGAATTGGAATGCCGGATTGAGAAAATATGTTGCTGCGTGTAGGGGCTTGTGAAGCCAAAGGTGCCATTGTCTATCAATGATCTCCCAAATGGGGCGATACTTATCATAAACTCTCCCATAAATGGATCTAATGGCCTCTTTGGCCCTATCCATGCCCTCATATGTGTAGCCCATTCCGGGCTTCTCCCCATTAGCAACTCGTAATAGAACCACTAAAGGCTTTGTGAACTGCAATTATTATGAAACATTGACATAAGTAAAAGTCAACAAAAATAAGTAAATAAAATAAAAATAAGAATGAAAATATAATGTAGAATTACTAAACTAATTACTAATTACATTTACCTTGACGATCTTTGTAGTAGGTACCCAAAAGCCCCACTCATAAAAAATCCAACTTGACACTTCATCCCCTGCATTTGGGTTAGCATATGTTGAGGAAGTCCACTCCTCACTAACAAACATCCGCCTCAAAGCTCCCTTTGACTACAACAAGGATTATAGAGTGATGAAATTGGTAGCAAAGTGGGTTATCCCAAGGCAAGCCAACTCGTTCTGCCCTGTGCATTGCCTCATAAGATTGAGGACCCATGTGTGATTGATTATATATGAACTTACAAATATTCTTTGTGGTCTCCACACATGCTTTGATCCAAGCAATCTTGCCAAGATCCTCCAATATGAGGTCAAGGCAATGAGTGGCACAAGGTATCCAAAATAATGATGGGTGCCTATCCATCAATAGTCTACCTGCAACAACATAATTTGCTGCATTATCCGTGACTATTTGCACCACATTCTCCTCCCCTACCTCAGCCAAGACAACCTCCAAAGCCTCACAAAGGAATTCAACATTTTTGGTGTTGCCAGATGCATCAATAGATTTGATGAACATGGTACCACTTGAAAAAGAAACAAAATAAATGATTCAATAAAACATAAATTTAAAATCTTGATTGTTAATCACTAAATCAATGCATTTTAGGAAGTAAAATATTTACCTGAGTAAGAAACAAGAAAATTGAGCAATGTCCTATTTTTTCTATTGGTCCAACCATCAGTCATGATGGTGCAACCCTTCTTCCTCCAAATGTCTTGCTGCTCCTCTATTGTGGCTTTCACATCATTCACCTTTTGGGACAAAATGGGGCCTTTTATCTCCTCATCTTTAGGGGCTTTGAGCCTTGCCCCACAATGTAATGTCCCCTTTTGGGTTTGCCCTAAATCTTGCCCTAGAATCACAAGTTTCAATGTAGTTAGGCTTACAACTTACCAATTAAATGTTTTAAGTAAGGTAAATCTCGGTTTAGATCCCGCAATCATGTTAGATAGTATTGGAATATAATTCATATGATCAAACATATATAAATATCTGAACCATGTAAATACATAACTATTAAACTACACCATATTCATAATGCATAATGAAAGTTTAATCATAATAGGAATTGGATGGGAAACATGATAAGTCCGCCTGAAGCTATTCATATAAGCCCAAGAGCGCGTAGTGTCTAACCAAGACAACCTACCTCTTGGCCCCAAGCGGCAGGAATGTCCAAATGAAGACAATTCCACCCTTGAGGTGGCCTACTTAGTGGATACACTTGTATCTGCTTTCCCTATCCATGCTACCTTGTCCATCCCTCTTATGATTGAGACTCCTTGAATCCATCCCAACAACTAGTCATAGTTTGGCCTGATAGGATAGCCTTGAAAGGGTGCCTGCAAACTACTTGTTGTGACCTTTTTCACACGTCGCCCCATTGCAAATGGGGACCCCCTAATTTTGGCTTTGCTTTTGGTTTGATGTTGGTTTGTTTTTGCTGTTGTCTCTCTCTCGTTCTGTCTACCGTTCGAGGATCGTGTCATCATTGAGCTTTAAAGTAAAATTCAGTAAGTCTGAAAATTAGGGTTTCATCTTTCCTAATGGGTCAGGGTCGAGCGAAGTGAATAAATTGAAAGCGAGCTTAACATTGTTGTCGGTGTGTGCTCAGCGGGCTCTCGGCAAATTTTCATCCGATTAGGGGTAATTACAGTCTTAATCGTGGCATTTTTTTTGAAATTCCGGCAGATCTGCGCATTCGGAACACATCAAGTTGCTCATTGGCAAAATTTAGCAGAGCTGAAGCGGACAACTTTCTATTTTTGCTTGATCCGGCTTAGGGACAAATTTGAGAATTTCCGGGCGAAGATTTTTTCTTTGCATGTTTGGATATTCGCCACGGGTTTAAGGACTAGCCAGCGATGGTATAACATGCAAAGCGAGGCGACAACTTTCAGAGTCCAGCCTTTCGAGGCTATTTTTAGGGTTTGCATGTCAGGGTTTTCTTTGCATGTCGGATGATTCCTTGTGGGTTTTTCGAGACCTTCGCGATGATGTGACATGCAAATGGAGATAATCACTCAGTAAGGAACTTACTATTTTAGCGAGTGCATCTGGTAAGCTTCCCATGATTGAGAATCATGGTTGTCCATAGCGCCGCGAAGCGAAAGCGAGATCATTTGATCGCGCTCGCGAGGCAAATTAGGGTTTCCGGCTTGGGGCTGAAAAGGAGGAGTAAAAAGTGGGAATTTTGAGAAAACCGATTATGGAAAAATACACCTTGTCCGAATCATTCGGGCTATGCTGCTGGTAAAATTTGAAATTAGGCAGACACTATTTATAGTAAGTCAATTTGAAGCTTGAGGCTAAAAATAGCAAGTCAGGTGCATGCGTTGATGCCGACAGGCAGGTCACGTGGTGAGGAACGCCTCATTCAAATTTCAAGTTAATCGGAGCAGTGGAGCTATCAGAAGCAAGCAATTACTATTTATAGTAAATCACCTTCAGAAATGGGCTAAAAATAGCAGACCGACTAAGAATGGCAGTGTCGACAGATTGTTGAAGTCGTAAGGATCCGGTGTTCAAAATTCCAAATCAATCTGAGCTTTAGAGATGCAGGAATCAAGAGACTTACTATTTATAGTAAGAAGCTGGCGAAGACGAGAAAAATAGCTAAGTCTGGAACTTTATCCTTCACCACCTCAAAATGCGCCCAGCTTGCCTTCAGATGTTCAAAATATTCTAAGTACAAGTTTCATCCACCTCCTGTGTTGAAATGCGCCTTCAAGGCAATGCCAAGCACAAAAAAATTCTAAGTATGAAGTTTATCCTTCATCAGGGGCTAAATGCGCCCAAAGGAGAAGAAAGTCAAAGGAAAGTCAACACGTTTATCCCGTAGGCATAGTGAAATGCGCCCAACTTGAGGAAGGAAAGTTGAAAATTTTCTAAGTGTGAATATCCTCCTCACTCCTCTAAATGCGCCCATCCTCTTCAAGGGGTGAAATGCGCCCAAAAGACAAACAAGTCAAAGGAGTCAACATATTCATCCTCCTCCATAGCAAAATGCGCCCAAATGAGGGCATGTCAAGACAAAACAAGGAGGGAATATTCCAAAAGGTGGCGTTGCAGATTTTCATCCTCTTAGACATGTAAAAGACAAATTTAAAAAATCCCTCTCACCCTCTCACATGCGCCAAGAACAAGAAGAGGTTAAGGGTGGCGTTGAATATTCCACCCTCTTCAAGTGTGAAATGCGCCAAAGGATAAAGTAAAAGGGAGGATGGATATTAGGCGTTGAAGTTTGAAATTTCTATATGGCAAGTGAAATGTGCCCTAGGAGAAGATAGGTGAATATTGTTAAGAAGTTGAAAACAAAGAATGATACCTAGGCGTTGAAGGTGGTGAAAACAAAGTTATTGCTAGGCGTGGTGATGAATATCCTTCAGATGTGTCATTTGCGCCCAAGGTGTTGGGTGAAGATGAATAATAATATTGCTAAGGCGTTGGAGTTTCAAATGAAATATCCTTCAAGTGTGAAGTAAAACATGCCAGGCGTTGGATGTTAAGTGTGATGTACTTGCAAGAAGACTTTCTGAGGCAAAATGGATAAAGTTGAATAGGAAATCTTCTAAGGCAAAAATAAATTTAAAACGCTAAGTGATAAAAAATTTTCTAAGGCAAAAAAATGTTCTTCCTTAGGAAAAACGCCTGAGTTTGGCGAAGTGATGAAATTTCTTAAGCACGAATGAGGTTGCCAGTGAAAAGTTAGCAGTGCCAGCTGCACAAGGTCGGCAAAAATATTTTCAAGACAGAGCAACAGGATGTCCACTGAGAAGAAGAACGGGATTAAATTTCATGATGAATTATTTTCCTAGGTTCAAAATCTTAAAAATTTAAATGAACCCGTTCGTTGCGCACCCATGAGTTCGATGCGTTCTGAAGGAAATTTTCTTCTGGGTATTGAAGATTATCGATGAGGAATGGATTTTAAGGTCTTCCACAGCTTGTCGAGGATTCTGTGATAAAGATTTCAAATGGGCACCAGGTTGATGAATTTTCCTAAGGGAAATTTTAAAATTTTCTAAGGAAAATGTGAAGAAAATGTGTTTTCAAGGTGAAATCCTCCAGACGATGAATTTGAAAGGAACTGCCTAGGTGAATTTGCTCAAATTCTTCATGAGGATAATCTTCTTAAGCCAGAGATGAATAAAATCAAAATCGTCAATAACGCAGCTAATGAAATGAGTTTCTCAAAGATGATACGCCCTTGGCAAGATGGATTGAAAATTTGGCTAAGGCATGAAGAATTTGAAAGCAAAGATGGCTAGTGAAGACAATGAACGCTTGGGAGTTAGAGCGTGAAAATCAGGTAAGTAAGTTAAGATTATATTATGAAATGTTCTAATTCTCTTCTCCTTGCTTGTTTTGCAGGAGAAATGTTGAGGCCAGAGCACGATGATATTACAACCTTCGGAGGAAGATAAAATTATGAGTTTCACATGGAGGAAGAAAAGTTGCAAGAAAATGACTAAGTGTTGAGACTCAGTGACAAAGAAGAAGTTGAAGAACAACGTCAAGAAGAAGATCGAGAATAGTGTGAACGCGTCTACAAACGGGAATCTTCTAGAAGATGGTGGCCATTAATTGCTCATTTATTGCCCCACTCTCCATTATGGCGGTTTTTAGGGCGAATCTTGTTTAGGGCTGAGGTGGCACAATCTGGGCCATCCAATCGATTGTAATCTGAGCCGTCCGTTGGACTTGGCCATCTATAAAAGGGGGAGTCCCCCTCATTTGTACCTCAGTAGACAGTAGAGAAGATTAGAATAGATATAGAGTAGAGGGACAACTTAGAAGTAACTTAGTATAGATTGATAGTGTAGTTTGAAGAAGAGGGAAAGTTTTCCCTTTGAAAACTTTGTAAGAAATTGTTGTGAACACTCTCTCAATAAAAGAGTTTTTCATTGATGGTGAATTTCGTCTTTGTTGTGAGTAGCTAGCAAGGTTTCTTCGTCCTTCCGATTCAAATGGTAGCATAAAATAGTTCAAAGTAGTATAATTTTTATTCCATGCAAGTAGATGTTAGCTGCGGAATGTGGTGTTTGATCTAAGCAAGCTTCGCTTATCCATACCACTAGCGGGCTCACTGATGGTGTGTTCGCCTTGTGTGGTCAACTGAATATCATGTACTTAACGATCATGATTTGTATGTCTATATCGTCGTTGTGATGGTATTTTCATGCTAAGTTGTGATCTGAACACCTTGATCTACTCCTCCGATTGCACCGACTCCGTGGAAGCTGTCCGATCGAGGCAAAGCGAAGTCCGGTTGAAAGTTTGCTGAAGTTGAGCTCCACATCCCACATTTAGAATAGATTTAGACTCTCTAAACCCTACCCCATTTCAATTCAGTACTTTCTGATTAAAATAGGAAACCCGAACTTCATAGATAAATCTTTCGAGCATTTGAATTCTTTTCTCCGCTGCCGAACAATTCCGTAAGTCCCCTTGAAATACCAGCAAATCACATTGAGCCAACGAGCCTATTCGCACTGAAAGAACTTTGGAGTTGAGCATGAACTTTCTTGCAATCTTAGCATCTTGGATACTTTGATCAAGAGAGAATAGGGTAGCCGTTGGCAACTTTATTCTGCGTTGAATGCGGTCCGAAAAACACATCAACAATGTCCCACACTTTAGAGTAGAAATATAGCATCTCTTATCCCTGCACTCATTCAAATTCAGTTCATTTCTGGTTAGTGTTAGGAAACTTGCACTTACCTGCCAAATCATTCGAACGACATGAAACCCTTTAATGTACTGTCTGTTGTCCGCTGCTGAACAATTGCGTAAGTCCCCTTAAAATACCAACAAATCACATCAAGCCAACTGAGACTATCCACCGCCTAGAAGGAACCTTGGAGTTGAACGCACAAACTCTCTCGCAATCTTAGCATGCTAGATACTTTGATCAAGAGAGAATAGGGTAGTCGTTGGCAACTTTATTCTGTGTTGGTGTGGTCACAAAAAACACATCAACAATTAGCAAGGTGGAGCTTTTGGCAAATATGACAAGACTCGCACAAATTCTGAGTTAGGCAGAATTTTGTTTCATTTCGGCCACTCTCCTTTAGGCAGAACATTCAGTTATGTTTGCTACATTTCCACTTGCCATTAGCTGCTGAAGTTGGTTTGTTATTCTGCTAATCATCTCTTTTGCTAAGTCAAACAAATGCCTACTTCTACTTCTTGAATGCCAAATCTGCTGTTCACTGCCTTATTTCAGTTGAAAAGGGTGAATGAATGTGTTCAAAAAACGTTTTTACTGCTTATACATATGCTACTCATAACCCTAATAGGTCAGACCTATTTCAGCTCCAATACGGCTAGGTTGGATCAGATTTAAAAAAACTTGTTTTCTAGGAAAAATTTCAGGGGTGTAATAGAGTACTTTTATATAACTATTGAAATTAAGATGATCTCTAGAATTAAATTCTGACAAATATTTGTATAGGAACCTTGGTGTAGATGGTACTTTTTACACTTTCTAGAATATTCTCCATATAAGTAATGTTATGTTGAACATTTTCTGGTTCTAGAGAGGGTGAGTGTTTAGTGGCTATTGAACAATGGAGGAGCGTTGAAGTCAATTGAATATAGATTTAATTTTGCAGGACACTTTGGATAATGTAATGCTACTTGTAATGGAAGATCCGTTTATTGATTTCTCTATGTGAATGATTGCCTAATTTTAATTCATAATGATTTCAGGGGGAATTTAATGATATTTGGGTTGCATTGCTTTCTAGATCACAAGACCTGAATCATGTCATTTTTTTAATTTCTTAGCTCCATATGATTTTTCATGTGCTGTTTGGGTTGGACTGTTACTGATATATCCTCTCAAACCTTTGATATTTTTAGGTTTTGCCCATTCTTTTACTGTTGCAATCTTCTTGGGTTCTCCCTTAATACATTTATGTGATACCACACGTCCCAAGTATTCTACTTCCTTCACCCCAAAGACACATTTGGATTGCTTGGCATAGAGTTGATTATCTTCCAAAGCTTGTAATATCTTCTCAACATGTTGCAATGTACTTCCAATGATTTACTATAGATAAGGATGTCATCAAGAATACCAACACAAATTTGCGAAGAAATGGGCGGAACATTGAATTCATGAGGCTTTGAAAAGTTGATGGGGCATTATTGAGACCAAATGGTATTATTAAGAATTCATAGTGTCCCTCATGTGTTCTAAAGGAAGTTTTATGTATATCTTGTTCCTTTATGAGAATTTGATGATAACTTGAATGTAAATCTAATTTAGTAAAGTAATTGCACCATTTAATTCATCTAATAATTCATCAATAATGGGAATAGGAAACTTATCCTTAAGAGCGAGCTTATTGAGTTCCCTATAATTAGGAGACATTCTCCATGAATCATCCTTCTTTTTAACCATAACCACTGGAGATGATAGGAACTTTTAGTAGGACAAATAATTCCTGAATTCAACATTTCCTTGAATAATTTTTCAATTTTTTCCATCTATTCATAAGGATAGCTTTAAGGTCTAATGTTAGGAGGAATACTTCTTGGTATTAATTCAATGGAATGATCACGGTCTCTGATTGAAGGTAAACTCTTGGGTTCTTGAAAAATTTGTTGGTGGTTTTGAATGATCTCTTGAAATTCTAGTGGATGTTGAGTTTTCATATCTTGTGCTTCTATAAAATGTAGTTGTGCCATTAAACCATAAGAACCTTGTTTAAGTAATTTTTTGATCCTTCAGGAACTAATAATTTGACTTGGTGGTGATTTTACTTGTTGTACCCCAAAATTAAAATTTTAGTTACACTTGGACATTTTGAAGAAATGAGTAAAAGTCTTGTTAAATTTGTCAAAAAGGTCAAAATTTGGGTGTGCATGTCTTGCATGAGGGGTTAAAATGTGAAATTCCCAAAATCTGAGGATCTGGGTCTGCTCAGAGCAGCTTAATCTACAAAACCCAGATCTCAGTTTTTCATCCCTACTTTTTAGGAAAATTACTATTTTTAGAAATTTCCTAAAGAATAGTAACTTTTTCTGGGTTTTTTTGGGTTTCTTTTGAAACGGATACTAGAATTTTTTTCTAAAAATAGAAAATTTCTAAAAATAGAAAGTTTCTCCGCCAGGGCGCAAATTGGTTTTGATTGGCTCAAAATATGTCCACATCAGGTTGGTGCAGTCAAAATCTCAAAAAGATCAGTTTTGCCCTAGTGGGTCTATTTTGCTTTTTCAAAAGCATATTAGGAGCTTTGAGGTCATCAATCGAGGTTAGTCAGCTGCCAGGCGTTAGATTCAACACTCAAGCGCTAAACAAAAGGTGAGTTAACAAACATGCACGAAGAAGGAAGAAGGAAGTTAAAATCCGTAAAATTTTTGGCTAACACTGCTTGACATGGGCGCCCCAAGAGGAGATAGGTGCCCATCTTTTTAGGGCATCAAATGGTGAAATTAGGGTTTGAGCTCCTATACAAAGTTGTTTAGAATCCTCCTAGCTCCGCAGGGAGTCTGACAGCGCAGTCATCGGATCATTTAGTCACCTGAAATTCAAGGTCGAACAGAGGAGTCTTAAACAGAAGATGGAAAGAAAAATCATGAAAATGTTTGAAAAATTTCTAAGTCTGGGAATTTTTAGTGCCCCTGGTGCCCAGGGGCGCCCAAATTTTTAAGGGGCTTAATTCAGAAGTAAGGGTTTGCAAATGTGCTCAATCTCTTGTTGATGTGATTTTTGTGACCACACCAATCAACAGAACAAAGTTGTCCGAAAGCTACTCCATTCTCTCTTGATCAAAGTATTCCGTGCGCTAAGATTCCGAGATAGATCGCACGTTCAACTCCAAGGTTCCGAAAGCTTTGGAATACCCTCAGTTGGTTAGTTGTGAATTGCTGTTTTTACGAGGGGACTTACATAATTGTTCAAAAGGTTTTGCAGTTGACAACAGATTGATGATTTGAAGGGGATTTTGCGCGTATGAATTGGCAATTGGGTAGGCTTTCTAAAACTAACCGGAAATAAGCGGAATGTAAATGAGTATAAGGGCCTAAGAAGTTTATGTTCTATTCTAAAGGCGGGATGTGGGATCAATCTCGACAGCTTCAACCAAACTCTGCTCAGCCTCACGCTGGACAGTTTACACAAAGTTGGTGCAATCTTCAAGGGGATAGCAAGAAATTTTCAAGCTACAATCCAACACCAAGATACCGTCAAGACGATGCATATCAAAATATGAATTGCAACTGAAGTCAGGCTCATAAAATTCTCCAGTAGACCACGCAAGGCAAACTTGCCATCAACAAGCTGCTAGTGGTATGGAATAAAATGAAGTTGCCTTGATCGACACCACAAATCCACAACTAATATCTACTTGCATGAAACAAAAATGCTATTCTTAAACTACTTTACGCTACTTTACGCTACTTGGAATTGAAGGGATGAAGAAACATTGCTAGCTATCCATAACAAAGACAAATTTCACCATCAATGAAAAGATCTTCTATTATGAAAGTTTTACACAACAATCTCTTACAAAAGTTTTCAAAGGAAAACTTTCCTTCTCCTCCAAACTATGCTAAGCTATCAAACTATCTCTCTAAAAAAATGTTCTACTCTCTGATGTCTCCTCTAATCTGATCTCTATTCTAATTTCTAATGCATTACAAATGAGGGGGACTCCCCCTTTTATAGATAGCCCAGTCCAATGGACGACTCAGATTACAATCAAAAGAATGGTTCAGATTGAGCCACCTCAGCCCTAACCCTAAAAACTGCCAGAATAGGGAGTGGTAAATTAAATGAATCAAAGATTCCCACTCACTCCCAAAATAGTAAAGGCAATTAATGCCCACAATTAGTCTTCTAGAAGATCATCATCCAGAAGTGCATTCCCATTCTCCTTTTCCTTGGTTGCAAACTCAATGAACCTGGTAAGCACGGCCTGGATCTCCTGAACTGAAATCGGTGGAATGCAATCAAGCTGGAATTCTAACACTGTGACTGACTGCTCGTGTTGTGTGCAAGATTTTCTCCAAGCAACTAAGGCATCCTGCGTACTTTGAATCAAGCTGGAGAAAGTGGAAGTGTTCTCAAAGTCGTCCCGCACAAAGGTCTTCGCCTCCGAGAAGAAAGGTGCCAGCCTACTCAAATTATCAGTAGTCACCTCATCGAGATTCAGCCGTCTAGCAAAGATTGCCTCCAAGGTGTTTTGAACTCCATCAACGATGTTCGTCATTGCCTTCCTGACTCTAGCTGAATCCGCCTGTGCTGCGTCAAAGAAACCACGCCTTGTGATTACTGAAGAGTACCATCTAGAAAAATCATACCTATCATTCTCCTGAATGACTCCTCCATCAATCAGTATCCGCAAAGGAGCATGCCTCAATGCCTCTAGACGCTGAATAACTTTGCTCTGATAAACAAAAGCATCACCCCAGGCCTGATCAACTGCCTCCATACGTGCCATGATGCTGGAAGCTTGCTGGTAAGCATGAGCAAGGTCTTCCATGAACTTTTTTGTCTCGGCACGAACTCCTGTAACCCATTTATCTGCCTCCTTTGCCATCTTCCTTAAACTCTTCCAAGCCATTAACTGATTCTCTGGATAACTCGGTTGGAAGCTCAGGTGCTGGATTCTCTTGCCCACAAGGACGAGACAAATGCTGCATATATCCTATCAATGTCTTATGTTCTTGCTTCAATTTCTTATACTTTCCTTCTTTCCTGAACAATCTATCCTTAAGCGCCTAATAGGAGTTATCACACTCCTCAACAATTTGTGCACCTGTGGGACGTCCTAACTCCATTGTTGTGATCACATAGTTTTTCGGCACTGCTTCGTCCCGATCACAATCAACTTGTGGCACTACAATATGAAGGGAGTGAGAACCACCCTCGTCGGTTGATATCTTTGAAAAATTTTGTGCTCTCTTCTTTTGTGGAGGCGCGCTGATCCTATTCAAAAACTCTTCCATCTCAACTGCTGGATGAACTTCTTCATTGGGGCTCCTTCTCATTCTATCTCTGAGCCAATCAGGTACAACATGCTGAATAACAAAGGGTTGCTGTTCTAGTGCCTCTACTTCACAGACTTGCTCAACTTCAATATCATTCTGGCGAGGCTCATCGGCCTCAAGTGGCTGAGTATCTCCTGAAACTATATCATCATCCTCTAAAGCCGTCTCCAACTCACGCTGAAACTGAGTGTCAGTAGCAGTCCCCTCATCATCCTGTTGATCATCTCTAGCAGGTGCGTTGACACTCTGGCCAACCGACTCTCTCCGTGGTGGCTGATTTTCTTCATGTACCTCCTGCACCTGATTCAATGCATTCCTTTGATCAGCGAAAAGAGAAACTTCCTGTATGTTTGGAGAGCGTGTCTCCAATGGCGTGGGTGATTCAACTACAACTCTTGGAGGCTCTGGCTGAATAGGCTCCTTCCTTCGAGATTCTGGACCTCGAGTAATTTGTTTCTTCCTGCTGGTGGTGTGTGTCCTGTGATCTCCCTTCAAATTGTAGGTCAAGGAAATTGACCTACCCTTTAGTCTGCTCACATGCTTGTCAACCCATGCCCTAGTGAATGTCAGGACCGGACTGCAAAGTGTGTCCAAATCAGCTATCTCTGGTTCTGACCAATCTAGAAGTGGAAGCGAAGTATCTCTCACTGCCTCATAATCTGGATGGAGAACATTCATGTCCTCGCTCACCTGGTCTGGTATTGGAATGACTTCACACTCCTTGATCATACTCAACGGCAACCTAGAGAACATTCTCTTCCTGACTTCAGCTTCGTCTAATGCACCAGCCCAATAATCTTCACTATTTTCCTTATGTTTGAATTCTTCTGACAGTATCCACCTGATGTTGCTATGTGGATCATAATGTTGTCTGCCGGTGTGATAGGAAAAATGAAAGAATTGGAGCTCACTTTCAGCTTCTCTAGCTGCCTGAAGTGAAGGACACACTTCGTTTGAATTGCCCATGACAATCGGGAACTCAACTCCTCCCTTCTTCTTTCTTTTCTGAATCTTATCGTAGGCAACCAGTTGCCTAGATATCTCTAACATTAAAATTCTATTGGTTGGGTACTTAGGCAGCCTATATGGATATGAAGAAAAACCTTGCAGCCTGATGTAAGAAAACTTCGGAAATTGTATAAACCAGCACCCATACCTTTCAATCAATTCTTGAGCTTCCCTCGAGATCATGTGATGTGTACGCTCCTGAAGTGATCTTGTGATGTGCATGGTGAAGGCGTCATTGACACGCTTGTAATAAGTAGTGCTCGTCAGGTGCAACTGCGGGCAAGCCTCATGGATTTTGAATTGATGAGAACCACAACCCACTGGTTCCTTGTATGAAATCCCTCTATACCTCGTCATATGAGCCAACATGTAAATAAGGTAGGAGCCCACGTAGAATGTCTTCATTCTTCTCAAACTCTGGAGCTGCTCGTGCAAATTGTCACTGATCATCGCAACCCAGTCGATGTGCTCTTTTCCTTCCAGCACGAGGTTGATGTAATAAAACATCCATGGCTCAAAAATAAACACCTGTGGGCAGCCTCCAACTCTACTCAGCATCATAATCAAGTCACAGTACTCCTGCTTTAAGTCATCTGATATAATGTACGAGAGGGCTTGGGGTTGCTCATCCAGCGAGTATTGATCGTCTCTCTACATCTCTCGAATGTAGAAGCATACATTCGTTCAGCTCGTTCTCTTGATTTGTAAATCATCTTCTTGTGTGCTGGAATCTCAAAAGCTTCGCCAATAGCTGCAGGAGTGAGGTTGGCTAACACTTGGCCATCTGGTGACATAATTGATCTGTGGTCAGTCTCATAATAATTGGCACACTCCATCATTAGCTCCGAGCACTGAATAGCTGGTGGGCATCCAGCAGCTGCATACAAGCCACTTCGCACAACATACAAGCCACTTCGAACAATGTTGTGCGAAGTGATTGAAGGTTGGTGACTGCCAATTCCCATCATCCGGTTCTTGAAAGTCTCCAAGTTGAAAGAGCCCAAATTCGTGTCAGCAAGCTTGGCCAACTTCGAGGTAAACTTTGACTCCGGTAGGAAGGACTTGCTCAACTTCTTGATCACAGCTTGCCTGGATGCGCCATTGCTATCTTTGCCAGTTGCTCTTACTTCAGCCATCCTACAAAATAATAAACAGCCATCAGCAAATTAACTTAGAAAATAAATAAAATACCATGCAGGGGCTGCCAGTCGATTTTTAAAACTTTGAGAAGTTGCAACACCATATTCATTTGCAAACCTCATTTCTCCTTCAACAAATTTCGAACTGTCAACACTTAGAAAATTTCTAAGCAAGCTTCAGCAACTTCAACTTCACACTCAACAACTTCAAACCTTGATAAAATCGTCCACTTTACTTCAGCAACTTAGATTCTTTTAAATTCGAACTTCAACAATCTTCTAATGACTTAGCAAATTTCAGCCTCAACCACTTACTTCTACTTCAAGTCGTACACTTTCAGCTTCAGCAACAAACTCAGATTGCAGCCTCCAGCAACTCACTGCAACACTAAACTCAGAGGAAATTCAAATTTCTTCAACTGGTGAAGAGAAATGAAAAACCTTCAGCTCTTATAGCAAAATTGAATTCTAGAAAGAGGCTAAGTTTAGCCAGTACATTAAATCTCCACTACTTCATTTCAAGAATTCAAATTTCCCTCTCTTGCCAATTTTAACACTTGTCACCCGATGCCTGGAATCTTGGCCTTCTAGAAGTTCAACTTTGACTGGAGCATTTTAATTCACTTTTGAAAATATTTACTTTAAATTCACCTTTTAACAAATTTTACTCACCAGCCAGAGCTCTGTCATTCAACTTTAAATTTCATTCACCTCTGACTCTGGAAAATTCATCCGTGAAGAATTCAATTGAAATTATCTAGGCAATTCACTTCAAATTCATCATTTGGAAAATTTTTATTTTGAAAACACCTCTTATTCAATTTGCCTTAGAAAATTTTAAGTTTTCCCTTTAGGAAAATTCATAATTCGAGCACCGATTAGATTCTTCATCCTGAAGGCCTTGGCGAAGTGCAGAAGACTTGGAAATCAACTTCTCATCGAAGATCTTCAATACCCAGAAGAAAATTTTCTTCAGAATTTGTTGAACTCATGGGTATACAACGAACGGGTTCATTTAATTTTTCTTGAATTTTGAACCTTAGAAAAAATAATTTTCAACAATTTTAATCTCGTTCTTCACATCTGTGAACATTTCTTGTTGCTCCGACTTGGAAATTTTTTATCAATACTGCAATGCCAGCATTCTCTGACTTCATCCGTTAACAATTTATTCATGCTTCAGGAAAATTTTGTCATCCTTCAAGTCTAGGCGTGATTTTCTTAAGGAAGAAATTTTTCTTTTGCCTTAGAAAATTTTAAATCACTTTGCATAGGCACATTTGCCTTCGAAAATTTTTATTCAACTCCAATTATTTGCCAGTGGTGGGAAATTTTGTTTCAACTCACTTAGAAAAATTCTAATGTCTGGAGTGCGTATGTCATGAAGAATATATTTTCTCCCAACGCCTTAGTATATTTTTATCTCCCCCCTTGGGCGCATTTCACTTGTCATGAAGGATATACTTCTTTAAATTCCCACGCCTAGCATTATTCACCATTTTCCACTTTCAACGCCTAGGTAATATTTATCTTCCCCTTGCCTTGGGCGCATTTCACTTGGGCAAGAGGATTAACATCTTTGACCTCCTTTGACTTCTCCTTGCACATGGGCGCATTTGAGACATAGAGGAGGATGGTCGCATTTGCTATGTGAGGAAGGATAAAGCCTTTTCAAACGCCTTTGACTTGTGACTCTTGAGCTCCTTCGTTTTTGTCTTTACATGCCCCCATTTGGGTGCATTTTACACTTGATGAAGGATTAACATTTCCAACACCTTTGACTTTCTTTCTCATGCTTGTAGTGGGCGCATTCTAGCATGTCAAGTGGATGGGCGCATTTTCAAGGTGGTGGAGGATGAAGTTTCTTTGATTTTTTGATTTTCTTCCTAGACATGGGCGCATTTTGCTATAGGAGGAGGATGAACATCTTTGACTTAGCCATTTTTAAGGCCTCAAGGTAGATTGGGTGCATTTAGAGGCATGAGGAGAATGAATCTCTCAGACTTAGAAATTTTTATCAACCTTTCCAGCTTGAGGGCGCAGTTTAGATAGGCAGGAGGATGAAGCTTGATACTTAGTGTTTTTCCTAACTCTCCAGCTAAAGATGGGCGCATTTGGAGGTGGCAAGAGGATGAAACACAACACTGAGAAAATTTTCATGACTTCCAGCTGAGATGGGTGCATTTGACCTAGGGAGCAGGATGAACTTAGATTTAGCCATTTTTCCTTTCTTCTGCCAGAATCTCCATGTCCTGCTATTTATAGTAAGTCCTCTGATTTCTACACTTCTGAAGCTCAGAACGATTTGAAATTTTGAACACTGGATCTTCATGACCTTGTCAGCCTGTTGACACTGCTCTCCTGAGTTGGCCTACTAAAAATAGAATATTTCTGAAGGTGACTTACTATTTATAGTAATTGCTCAGTTTCATGATTTCCACAACTCTGTTTGACTTGAAATTCGAATGATGTGCTCCTCATCGGGTGACCTGCCTATTGGCACTGGTGCCTGCTGTTGACTTTCTATTTTAAGCTAGTTTCTGGAACGCCTTACTATAAATATTAAGTCCTCTGTTTGCCTTCAAATTTTACCAGCGGATAGCTTGAAAGATGCTGATCGCGGTGGTATACATCGGTTTTTGAAAATTCTGACTTTTTACCCCTCTTTTTGGGTCCTGAAGTTGGAAACCCTAATCTGACTTGCATGTGTATCAAACGACTTCCGTTTGTCCTCGTTTCTGTTGCATTGCGATCAGTTTGTGATTCTGAAGTGCTGGGAGACGACTGCCGAAATGAATCTGCTAAAAATAGTAAGTTCCTGAATAAGTGATTATCTTGCTTTGCATGTCACATCATCGCGAAGCTCTCGAAAAACCCACAAGGAATCACCAGACATGCAAAGAAAACCTTGACATGCAAACCCTAAAAATAACCTCTGAAGGCTGAACTCTGAAAATCACTATCTCATTTTGCATGTTATATCGTTGCGTAGGTTTCTAAAAACCCAGAAGGAATCTCCAAACATGCGTCGGAAAACTTCACATATAAACCCTAAAATTTGCTCTGGAAGCTTAACTGCTAATAATAGCAAGTTGTTCGTTTCAGCCCAAAATTTGCAGATGAGCAGTTTGACATGTTCTGGATGCAATGTGACTGTTGAAACTTCAAAATGCTGAGGAAATACCTGTATTGTACACTTACTAAAAATAGTAAGTTGCTAGAATCTGATGAAATTTCAGTGGAGACTTGCTGAAAGCACACTGACAACAATATCAATCTCTGTTTTCAATTTATTCACTTCATTTGACTTCAAATTGACCAGGAAAGTACAAACCCTAATTCTCAGACTTGGCCAAAAGTTCCTGTTTAAGCTCACAGACGGGCACCTCCTCTGAAAGGCAGATTGCAGAAAAGAGACAGAAAGAGAGAGAGACAAAACCAAAACCCAAAAGACCAGAATGGGGCAAAAATTAAGGGTCCCCATCTTGAATGGGGCGATGTGTCAAAAGGTCACAACATCTCTCCAGAATTCAGTTAGCTTTGTAGCGGATATCTTCATCAGATCATCAAACTCGTCAATCTCTGACAAATTCAGATCGAAGCTAAAGGTATAGAATGAAGGTTCAAATTTAAAAATAAAAGTCGAATGAAAATGGTTAAGTTTGGAGCAAATGGGCGCCCCTAGAAGAGAAAGGAACTAATGATTTCGAGAGCCCAAACGAATGATTTTGCCAGTGAAGCCTCCAAGACCACTTCCTCAGAATTGGTCAGGCTTTCCAACAAAATCTCCAGCATGTCAATCCGAGATGGCAGTCATCTGATACAGGAGGCAAAACATAGGGTGAAACAAGAGTGAAATTTCAGAATTCAAAAGCAAAGGTAATATTTATGAAAAATATTCTAAGTATGGTAGAGTTGGGCGCTCCCAGCCAAGAAGGGCGCCCAAGCTTTTGAAGGCCCAAATCTAACTTTTTGGCGAAGTAACTCCCAGAGAACCCCCTCCAAAATCTTCCCAGCTTTGCGACAAGCCCAACCATCAATCAATCCGAGCTTTGGAGCACTAGATTGGGCAGGATCATCTGTAGAAGAGAAAGTGGTGAAGATATCATAAAAATGGCTAAGTCTGGTCAAGTTGAGTGCCCCTGGAGAGAAAGGGCGCCCACGATTTTGAGCTTTGAGATAATGGAATTCGTCAATGAAGCGTCTAAGATCATCTTGTCGGTTTCGGTTTCAGCCAAGCTATCCAGTGAACTTGTCAGCTAGTCAATCAGATCAGCGTAGCTCCTGGAATCAAGATTTCATCAGAAGATCAAAGGGAAATGAACATGAAAATCATGCAAAAATGGCTAACACTGTGAAAGTTCGGAGCCCCTGGAGGAAATAGGCTCCCATGAATTTGAAGATCAAAACGAAGTTTTTCGCCAGAGGTGCCTCCAGAACAATCTTCTCAGAATCAGTCAGGCTACGCGATGAATCATCCAGCTCGTTCATCGGATCAATCTAGAAGCCGGAGATCAAGGTCAAACCAGGGGTCAAAATGGAAGAAAAGTTGAAAATTCTCAAAAAATGGCCAACTCTGAAGCAAATGGGCGCCCCTAGCCAAGAAGGGCCCCAACTTACAATGCCTTAGTGAAATTTTCAAAGTTTTCAAAAGATTCAAAATGGCAAGGGAAAGATGAATGTCTAAATTCATTGAACAAGCTGTGTTTAGGGTTTGAAGATTAAAGCAAAAGAAAGCAAATCTATTTCAAGCCCTAAATCTATTTAAGACATCTTTTCCTTTCAATTTTCATCATTTTTGTAGGTGGCTTCCAAAGAAGAAAAGTGGAGCAGCAACTTTGAGGTTTTATTTCAAGATTCAAGAGCTCAAGGTTGCTGATTTTCATGAATAATTTTCAGACCAGCAACATAAGACCTTGCTTTTTCATGCTTTTTCATCCAGAAGATCAAATTTTTGAAGGTGGTCAAAGATTTTTAATTTTCAGCCATCTGGGTTTCTTCATCTCATTCTTTTGAAGAATTTTTGGAGAAATTCATCAACCTCAGCAGCTGCTTTTTCCTTGCATGTCAGTGAAATCTTCAGAGTTTGCAAATTTTGATCATTTGGGTCCTCTCAAAAACAGTCTTTTGAAGAAAACCCATATCACAGCTTTTTCAAGAAAATTTCAAATTCTAGGGTTGGCTGCTTTTTTGATCAGCCTTCAGTGTTTTTCAAATCTGATCAACTGGGTCTATTTCTAATTGTATTTTGAACAAAACCCATGTGCTAGCTTTTTTGATGAAAAATTGAAGAAATTAGGGTTTGCTGCTTTTTCCAAAATTCTCTAAAACGGATGATCTGGGTTGGCTTGCAATGAAATTCTGAAGAAAACCCATATCTCAAAAAAATTTCCAAAAATTTGTCCGTTTGAGGCCGAAAAACCAACATTCTAAAAATAGAAAGTTGCTCAAAACTTGTCAGAATATAGTCAAGTTTACAGGCAATCTTCAAGGTTTTCAGTATGGAATACACTCCCATCAAATTCAGAGCCACACAAGTGTTGTATCATGATTATCTGAACGAATGAGGTTGAGAAGTACATTTTCAATACCACCATGGACTGAAAACTTCATCATCTCAGCTGCAGAGTGTGAAAAGGTGTGATACGAGTAAAAGGACAAGTGTTGGAAAAGAATTGTACAAAATTCTTCCATTGGAAAATGAAGAGAGGTGTCAGAAGCATAAAGTTGCAAAAGATATGTTGAAGCAAGATGGTATAATTGTAAAAAGGTCATCACTCCAATTGCAGAGCCGCCGAAATTAGCAAGATTTGATAAAGAAGTTGAAGATATCAAAAATTTTCTAAGATCAATCGCACAAGGTGAAGAAATCTCGGAAAAGTGCAACTTTTCTATTGACGGAATAGATGCACCTGACCAGGACCCAGTTTCCTGCTTTTTAGCGGATATGAGTGAGATTTAAAGCAAATTTTCATCTAGAAGCTTTCTTTCCGCTTTCTTTCTATTCTGGGAACAATTCTTATCCATTCTTTGAAGAAGAGAAAGAAGATAAATATAATAGTTGGCGTTTCCCGCTTTTCCTGCTTTCTTAGGTGTTAGATGTTATCTTCTTTCTAGATTTAGAAATAAAGCTTACTTGCTGAGCAAGCCCTAGATTGTGAAAGCAAGGAGATTTTAGGGTTCCCTACTCCTCTGCTTGTCTATAAATAAGAGCCTTTGCTCATTAGTTTCTTGAACCATGCTAGTGATAACAAAATACTGAGCCTATTGTGCCTTCTATTTGTTATGCAAGTGTTGTTCAATTGTTGTGTGATAGCAAATTGTTGAGTCTCTTTTAGCCAACAAGGAGTTATTGTGAGTGCTGTTTCTATTGTGTAAGAGCAAGATTGCAAGCCTCTTTAGCTGCAATTTCTTGTTCCAGGCATGGTAGAAGTGAGTTTTGTTCCAGAAATTTGAGTAATAAAATCATGAGCCTCCTTTGCCTTAATATAACATCTCAGATTTCCGTTATTTATGTTCTACTTTTATGATCTTGATTTCAACTTACAGTGAAGTGTGTAGGTGTTTGTTGGGAGAGAGTTTATTGAAGCATTTTGTTAGAAAATCTACCTTGTTCATTTCTAGTTTCTCTTGCTCTGCTTATTACTTGAGAAGTTAGAAACGTCTTTAGTTTAAGTTAGTCGTAGTTGAAGTTCAAAAAATCAGAAAATCTCAGTTGCGGCGTTTGTGTTTGATAAACCTTGTGCTCTAAGCTGATCAAAAAGATAGGAAACTTAGTTCTTAGTTTACTTTCTTTCAACACCATCAGCAAGAGGGAGCTTCCCCTCCTAATTTGAAGAGCAGTTTTACTGTGCATAGCTGTCCGTTTCAAATACGCATTCCAGAGGTGCGAATTTAAACGCCAACATTACTCCTATTAGTTTATAATTTTGTCCATTAGAACTAAAATTCATAAATAGTTCTTGAAAATTGAAAGACACTGTTCCCAATTGTTTAAGCCATTGTACTCCTAAAACTACATCTGCTCTTCCAATTGAAATAGCAAACATTTCTAGATCTAGGAGGTAATCTCTCATGGAAATTTTTATATGATTGCATTTACCACCACTTGAGAGTTGTTTTCCATCAACTATCATGACTTGGAAGTTAGAGAATGGATACACAAAAAAATTGATCTCATGAGCTAACCTTCTATCAATAAAGTTATGTGTACTACCTATATCTATCAACACTGTCACCTTTGTCTTTTTTATATAACCAAACACTTTAAGTGTTTATGGTGTTCTTGTCCCATTTAATGCATGTAAGGAGATAGAAGCACTATCTTCTTCCTCTTAATTTTCATGCTTTAGTTCTTGTTGTCACATAAAATTGTACCCTACTGAACTAGAGTTCAGTTTTCTAATGACACAATGGAAACAACGTTGAGGTTGTGGGACTCTATGCGAATGAGGTTAAATCTCGGAAGAAGGCTGGCTTCCTCTTCTAGACTAAGTGCAAATGTGTTGGTCTAACCTAGCACACGAAACCTATCACTACTCTAATCTAACAACTTGCAAAGGAAAAGGGATAGAAAGATAACATAAAATGGAAAAAAGGTGATGCACCAAGATAGAAATGTGTTTCTTCTTTGCTTCAAATTGCACAAAATATCAACAAATCAACTAAAACAAGCATTTAGACATGAAGGTAAGAGATTTTTACTCAAACATGAAAGAAATACTTATGACAATAGTTAGATTTTATTGTTATTAGGCATAAAAGCTAGACTTTACAATGGAAAAATGTAAGATATAGTATCTGCAAAAGAAAATTACGAGAGCCCAAAAGAAGAAACCCTCAAAAAGATACAAACATTGCCTTTATAGTTCAGGCATAACTGAGGATTGAATTTAAAACCCTAACCCTAACCTACTTAGGGTTAGCAGGAAGATGAATTCGATCAAATTAAAAATGATCCGAATTGCTCCCATTACAGAACAATTGCCAAGCCATAAGGGCTCTGACATCTCGAATGAGCCCCAGATAATGAATATTGCGAATGTAGGGATGGAGTTCCAGTGAATTCTACAACAAAATCCAGACAACCATGCCCTGACAAGAGAATAAGGCGTTTGCAACACATCAAGGAGTAATGGTGCCATCCAAAAATGAAATGTAGTGTTGAAAAGGCATAATTAATCGATCCAAGTCGATTAGATTTAATACGGTAGTTGAGGATGTCGTTGAACAATAACTTCTGCAAATCTACTGCGAACAGGATCAAATAGTCGTTGAAGTTTGAATGTGGACCATCAGATTGGAGATGCAGGGCCGAGATCAGATTCCTAATGAAACTTTAAAATGCGGCCATTGATTGCATGAGAATTATGATCAACGGCTATTGCGTAGCCTTAATACATCACCAAGGAAAGAGGTCCATTATATCATCAACCGAAAGATCGTGGCAAGGAAAAATGAATAATGCGGTATAGTGGGAACAACCCGCCACCCCACGAGGAAGATCATGAAGAGCGTTAATGTGGTAATAATCCCACTATATCGCAACAAAGAAGGTTTGGACGAGCGGCAGTGGTAACAACTTTCCATACTGTGACGAAGGTCAAGAAGAGCAATAGAGCAGTAATAACCCTGCTATACCATGATGAAGAAGATCAAGAAGAGCGGTAGAGCGGTAACAACCCACCATATTGGAACGAAGAAGGTCAAGAAGAGCAGTAGAGCAGTAATAACCCCGCTATATCACAATGAAGAAGACAAGAATATCGATAGAGCAGTAATAACCAAAAGAGATTGCTAAGAGTAAGTCCACAGTATTGCAAGTTGAACGTTTAAAGCTTGCGGTGTACCGGTAAGAATCTCGCTACCCCACAACGAAGCATGAAGGAGCTTGCGATATAGTGGTAAGCCAAGAGAGATTGGCCAAAACCTAAAAATCTGGGACTTAGCCAAATTTAGGAAACCTTCAAGGAAGAAACATGCAAGATGGCCCATATAGGATCTCTCAGATCGGATATTAGTGATTGGTAATCTATGGGGGGCATGAAATGTCAACATTTTGGCGATTTCTATGGGGTGATTGCCTGCTAATCATGGAAGATAGAGGCCTTATCAGTCCGTTGGGCACAGAGGCATAAGGGTAAAACTTAACAGCTAGGCCTCCTCAAAGCAAAACAAAACATATACAACTGCACTTGGAGGAAAGCATACAAACTAGGAACATACATTCCCTTAAGGAGAATGCAGGGTGTGCAAACGCACTTCATGGAAAGCAAAAAATATTTACAATATGTACATGAATACAGAGGCCTTATTAGTTCGTTGGGCATAGAGGCATGAGGGTAAAACTTAACAGTTGGGCCTCCTCAAGGAAAAACAAAACATGTATAGCTGCACTTGGAGGAAAGCATACAAAATAGGAATATACATTCCCTTAAGGAGAATGCAGGGTGTGCAAGCCCACTTCATGGAAAGCAAAAAATATTTACAATATGTACATGAAACTAACAGGAAGCAAAAGAAGGGAATTTTCCTCTATCAAAGATGAACCTTTTGAAGGAGCTGGTCTCTCCCAAACCATAGTTATAGACCTCACCCAACTGCAACCACTGAAAAATGTTGCCAACATGCATTTAACTGCACAAAATACCTGCTAGGTGAAGGATCACTTCACTGTAAACTTTTCCATTGCAGGGGAACCATATGTAAACTTGCCCTTGCTTTCTATTTTTAGTAAATTGTTGATTCTCGAAATTCTACAACTCCTCTTGACCTGAAATTCATTCGACATGATCCTCATGACCTGTTTGACCTGTTCACACTTGCCTTTCGTCCTCACCCACTATTTTTAGCCTTGTTCTGGAGATGACTTACTATAAATAGTAAGTATGCAGACTGTGCTCAAATTTTACCAGTGGATTCCTTGAAAGATGCTGATCATGATGGGATACATTAGTTTTTCACTTTTCTCGAGTTTTACCCCTCATTTTAGGTACCAAAGTTGGAAACCCTAAATTGACTTGCATGTGCCTCAAATGATCTCCGTTTGACTCCATTTTTGTTTTGGACTGCTTTGCTCGTGAAATTGAAGATCTGGGGGCTACTGGAGTGAACTTGCTAAAAATAGTAAGTGCCTGAAAAAGTGATCAACTGACTGCCGGATGTGTTTGCATGTCATACTGCTCGAGAGATTTCAAATAACCTAGAAAAACCCAAAAAATTTGGTCTGGATGTGAGTACCTGCTAAAAATAGTAAGT
Source organism: Sequoia sempervirens (assembly GCA_007258455.2). Taxonomy (NCBI): domain Eukaryota; kingdom Viridiplantae; phylum Streptophyta; class Pinopsida; order Cupressales; family Cupressaceae; genus Sequoia; species Sequoia sempervirens. The sequence goes on from VDFB02270651.1 coordinate 330,797,728, forward strand.
CATCAACTTTACTTGCATGTTATATTATCGTGAAGCTCTCAAAAAACCTCATAAAGACTATCCTGACGTGCATTGAAAAATCATACATAGAAACCCTAAAAATTGCTCCCAAAGGCAAAACTTTGCTAAAAATAGAAAGTTGTCAGAATTCGCTCAAATTTTGCAGGCAAGTACTTTGAAGTGCCCTGAATCCATTGCAACAATCAATTTCTGAAAAACCCTAGCAGAAAGGTCTCAAATAGGGGACTTACTAAAAATAGCAAGTTGTCCGATTTGACTCAAAATTTGCAGGTAAGCAGCTCAATGTGTTCTAAACATGGGGTAGTAGTCAGAATTTTAAAAGTCCTGAGGAAAAGGTCCCAAATTGAGTACTTACTAAAAATAGTAAGTTGTCAGAATTCAGTGAAAATTTAATGGGAACCTTTGTAAAGCCTTCCAAACGCAGTGCCGTGCTCAAATTTCAATTTGCTCACTTAAATTAACCCCAAACTAGCCTGAAGAATGAAAACTCTAATTTCACAGACTTAGCCAAAATTTCAACTTAGGCCCAAAGGCGGGCACATCCCTGGAAAGACGAACGAAACATAGAGAGACAACCGGAAAACCAAAGCCAAAAGACCGAAATGGAGCAAAAATTAGGGGGATCCCCGTTTTGAATGGGGTGATTTGTGAAAAGGTCACAACAGAGTTCTCGCGAATTTTGCAACAAAATCCGAACCAACATACCCTAACGAGAGAATAAGGTGTTTGCAACACATCGAGGAGTAATGGCACTGTCTAGAAATGAAAAGTAGTGTTGAAAAGGCGTAATTAATCAATCCAACTCGATCAGATCCAACTTCTGCAAATATGCTGTGAATAGGATTAAATAGCTATTGAAGTTTGAATGTGGACTATCAGATTGGAGATGCAGGGCTGAGATTAGATTCTTAATGAAACTTTAAAATGTGGTTGTTGATCACATGAGAATCATGATCAATGGCTATCGCGTAGCCTTAATAGATCACCAAGGAAAGAGCTCCATTATATCATAAACTGAAATACCGCGGCAAGGAAAAATGAATAGTGCGGTATTGCGGGGAACAGCTCACCACCTCGTGAGGAAGAAGATCATGAAGAGCGATAGTGCTGTAATAATCCCTCTATATTGCGACGAAGAATGTCAAGAAGAGCAGTAGAGCGGTAACAATCCACCATACTATGACGAAGAATGTCAAGAAGAGCGGTAGAGCGCTAATAACCTCGCTATACCGCAACGAAGTAGATCAAGAAGAGTGGTAGAGCGGTAACAACCTGCCATACCGTGATGAAGAAGGTCAAGAAGAGTGGTAGAGTGGTAATAATCCCGCTATATCGTGACGAAGAAGATCAAGAGGAGCGGTAGACTGGTAATAACTAGAAGAGATTGCTAAGAGTAAGCCCGCAGTACCGCGGGATGAACGTTTAAAGCTTGTGGTGTAGCGGTAAGAATCCTGGTACCCTATGACGAAGCATGAAGGAGCCTATGGTAGAAACCCTAGTTTCCCCGTTTTCTCTGTATCTGACTGTTTTTGTGTTTTTCTGAAGGTTTTTGGTTTTTTGAGTGTTTTTGAGGTTTTTGCATGAAATAAATAACAATGCGATTTTGCAAATAATTGAAGATAAATTCAATTAAAATTATCTAGCTCTCAAATAGTCAAAATATGGATGCCGGTACATTTATTACTCTTCCGGAATGATTACAAAAATACCCAGTTACATGCAATATTAAAAAGCAATGATTTATTTGAGAACCTGATTTCTGTTGCTGCAATAAATGATCAGCTTGTGATGGTACGGCTGAGTTGAATATTCGCTTCTCCTCCAGTCTGATGATCTCAGAAGACTCCAACTACTCCAGCGCCCAAGGTGATGAAGATTAGAAGCCCAAAAGAGAGACGTTTTGACCCAGATGAAAAAACACGTCTTTTTATGCAAGTACGGCCTGACAGAATGGTACGGCCTGCAGCAGCAATTAATGCAGATTTGTACGGCTCCCTTGAAATCAATGTCTGAACTCTGTATGAGGTACGCCCTGATAGATATGGGTTCTCTGGATGAAAACTCTGATAAAACTCTGAAGATAATATAATCTATGAAGTCCAATGATTTCCTCTGGATGAAGAAACCTCTGCTGGCAATAAATCAGGTGTTATTTCACACCCTCTGAACTGCTTCCGATGGAGATGGCTCGTTCCCCAAGGAATTCGAACTTGAAACCCTAAAGCTTCTTGCTCAGATCAAAGTTGATCAATTTCAATTCTCAATAATCACATAATGGCTCAAAACCCAATGCAAATGCTATATTCTCTTGAAAAGTGCGATTTCCACCAAAATAGGGAATCATTAAAATATTTCGAACTTTTCCTTTTAATTATTCAATAGTCTCAGCTCAAATATTTTATATTAAATTTAATCGTCAATTTGGCCCCCTCAGATGATGGCGACCCCCTCAATTAAGAATCACTTAAGTTATAATATAATATTATAACTTTATATTATAATCATCAAATAATTAATATTTAATTAATACAATTAAATATTAATATCTCTCTCGTTATTCATCCGATGACTGATCCGTCTGAAGCTGACGAACACTGAAGTGATTCTGAACACTGCCAAATCCATACTGCTAAAAATAGCAGGGGTCCCACGCTGACTGCCAAGAACTGCTAAAAATAGCAACTTCTGCAAGAAGTCTCCGAATGAGCCCAAACGAAAGCCAACTGATCAAGAACTGCCAACTGAAGCTGAGCCAAGCTCCAGCGTGACCCTCTATCCAGGTCTATTAGCCTACGAGGGTCGTGTGATAGGCTAATCGTGCGAGAGATGTCAGAAGGGGACATGACACCTATGGTATAGTGGTAAGCCAGAAGAGATTGGCTGAAAACTCGAAAATCTGGGATCTATCCAAATTTAGGAAACCTTCAAGGAAGAAACATGCAAGATGGCCCATGTAGGATCTCTCAGATCGGATATCAGTAATGGGTCATCTAAGGGGGGCATGAAATGTCAATAGTTCCATATTTGTTTCTTCTATAGATACTTCTTCCTCTTCTTCAACGTCATTCTCAATAATCATTAGTCTCTTCTCATTATTACCACATTTATGGCCCCTAGACCATTTTCTATCACAATTCTCACACAAACCTTTTTCTCTTTTCTCTGCTTCTTGTTGACAAGAGAGTTTAGATATTTGTCTTAGGTTGAATAAGTTAGCTCCATTTTTGTTAATAGGATTAATGACATTTTTATCTTTCCATCTCATGGTTTGGCCTAGTATTGATCTTTTTGTGGTAAGGTTAGGTTGCTCAATATGTAATGCTTGTTGCATAGATTTTCTAATTGTACAAAATTCTATTAAGTGGACATCATGTTTAATTTGATTATTAAGTCCATTGATGTAGAGTTGTAGCCTATGATAAGGTGTCACATCGTGAGTATGAATTGTCAATGTCATATGCTTAGCATTATATTCCACTACAAACCCTATTGTTTTTAAGGTTTTTAGTTAGATAAAATAGCTCCCCTTCCATGGTTGCTCATAGTGAGCTACTAGATCATTAGTAAATTCTTTCCAACTAAGCAATTCCCTATTTTTCACTCATCATCCATTGGAACCATTGATAAGGTTCAAATTCTAAATTTATTGAAGCTATGTCAACCATTACATCATCAAATATATTAGAGTTTAAAATATTGTTTCATGAGACTTGTCCATGAAGTTACATTTGTACCATCAAAGTTGCGTATTTCTATTTTGGGTAGGTTCAATTTTGGACCTTGAAGAGATTGTCCTATTCCTTGATTTTTCCTATTAGGATTGCACCCACCTTGGTGGTTTTGTGGGGCCCTCAGTTCTAATAATATTTATGTTTTAAACCTATATAAACCCTCATTTAGAGATGTTGCAAATGGGTCAAATAATTTATCCTTAATAATATATACTACCTTACATTTTGGTGGAATTATTCCTTCAATTTTGCCCGGTGGACAATAAATAGGGTCATTGTGTTATGTATTAATAAGAAAGTCCTTTGGTCCTAAAGATGACATGGTGTCGATTGTGTTTTTTATTTTGAACTCTAGATTCCTTTTTATTAATTAATGGAGGATAGTATCTAGTGTGAGTTGTAACCATAAAATTTTAGAACATAGGGTATGACAAGTTCTGATGTTTGTGTTTTGACTAAACTTTGACCACTATATTAAAGGAGTTATTTTATGTCTAACAATAAACTACAAAGAACTAACCCCACCTAATATTTGGCAATCTTTCCAAAAATGCAAATTTAAAAAAACAATTCTGAAATTTGCAGCCTGTAGAGCAAATTAATGGAAAAACATAAAATCTGAATAATGCACAAAAAACTTACAGTAAGAGTTTGAATTTTTCCTTGTGACTTTCTCTAATGAATACCTATAAACCTATGAAAAATGAGGACAAAATTCACAATGGTTTATAAGTCAAAGTGGAAACAAAAATATTGGCCAAAATCGTAGCTCTAATACGACTTGTTATAATATTTCTTGAAAATAAATGCAAAATTTTGTAAAATAGCAAACCACTTCGAGGGGGTGATGTCCAATAATCAGATAATATTATATGAATTCAATATTTGATGATATGATGCTTTGGGAGAAACATCTCCTACTTATTTATAGGCTTGACTATGTAGGAACACATCCTCTAATCTTAATTGAGAGGGATTAGTGTATTAACTAAAATTAACGTTAAGGTTAGGCATTGGAACGTACTAACCCTTGCGTGAAATAAAAATTTCTTAATTTTACATCAGATAGATAAATATAATGAGTAAATAGCCATTGTAAAAAAAAAATTCTTTTCTTTTAACTAAAAACATTTCAACATAATACATTTCATTACAATAAAATAACATTCTTTTCAAGTAAACATTAGAGTGAGAGGACATACAAGTACAAACATAGCTCAATGAGCTTTTGAACAAATAGTAGTAAGACGGTCCAGGATCTTCCCTTTGAAATCTTGGTTCTTCAGTAGCTTGTTGTGGAGGAGAAACATCACTTGGGCGCTTTTCCGCCAACCACAAACTTATAATGCGGTCCCCTGCACATCTATTATTTAATAGATGGCCCTCCCTTCAATGAAGACATTGGTAGAGTAACCGATACTGTTGACCAACTGAGCATAGTGGTGTGTCCTACATAACTAGATCCTTGTAATCCCACAATCCTGAACTAATATGTACTATTGGATCACGGTGAACTGACAGTGTAATCATTGCCCAATCTAAGAGGATGTAGGTACATTACGCTACTTTGGCCAAAGTGTTCCATATAGTATTTCTACTGAGGGTCATCTATCACATACACCATTCAGGGTCGATTCGACTTAGAGCTATCTTACACTACACATAGGTTATGTCTTCAATGGATAATCAGTCACCCCAGACTAACCTACAACATACTAATTGCTAGAAATGAATCAGCATAACAAGTAATTCACATAATCCATCCTATTCGGGAAATCTTTATCCTAGGAGTAACTCAAGCTTATCTCAGTTAACCTAATAACTTAAGCTGATAGAATTTACTTGACTCCTACCCTCATTTTGGTCCTAGTATATAGTAACTATTACAGCCATATTCTCCTTAAATGGAGATCATACAATTAATGCAAAACATAACAAGTATGCATCTTTTATCCTTTAAACAATTTACTCCCTATGTGTAAACAAATATGCAGTTCACAAAACAACTTGCTTTCAACACAAAACAACAGTACAATTCATGTAGCAATTCCCTATCTATACACAGATAGTAAACACAATTTCTAGAAATATTTTAAGATTTACTTTCGAAATTGATAGTAGAAGAATATCTCATTCTAGGTATTTAGCTTTTCTCCAAATGATGATGTCTCAGTGTATTCTCACAACACTTCTAGCAATTCCAGCAATTCCCTCACAAATTACTAACTTTCTCACTCAGGATTAAACACTCAGGAATGAATAATAAGACTGATAATGGTTCTAGTTGATTAAAGATATGAATCTCTGGTAATTCAATACTGAAGAATTGGTAATTTCACACTAAACTCAAGTCATAGGATAATACGTTTCTCAAAAAAATAGAGTGATTGCTCCACATAAATAAGTTCTCAAAAGATAAGTTCTCCAGAAACAAATAAGTGATGAATGAAGGATTGGGCGGCTATTTATAGAGTCTCAACCCCCATCGAATTCCACTTCCAAAGGCATGTTAATTGCTAGCACAAAAATTTGAATAATTAACTTAATAAGTGGCATGAGTTTAATCCCATACTCAGCTTCAAAGAGGTGAGTCGACCTTCATTGATTGATAGCAAAATGGAGACTTTTTCCATTTACACATGGTAATATATTCAAAATCGACACCTATAAGTTTCATTCCAGATATGGCACCAATTTCATAATCTAGCGGGTAGAAAATGCATAGTGAAAAAGTCCATTGCTATTTACCATCCACATAGCCTATTAATTTGGCTTAATCGACAGGCTACAGGCTGTGTTTGCAATCTTCACTGACTTGGTCATTGCCCTGCACGTATAACAGGCGCACGTGTTTTCCTTAGCCGCTAAATTTCATTTTGTTTCCGAAGTTCAAAAGATAGTGAATGAAATATTTCGATTTCCACCATATTGGAGAATGACATATTTTTATTTTTTATTGCCTAAGACAATATTTCGATTCATTTCATTTCCAAGTTTGATGATTAATAATCAGCTAGGTATATTTGAACCCGATTTCCATAGTTGAAGTTTAATATTAAATCAATGTAGAAAATGATTTGATTTCCAACAATGAGATTCAAATATTAAATATATATATATATTAAAGTGATAAATAATATTGCCGGTATTGGCATGGTGTGATGGTTTATAGTTGGCATTGTTGTTCTTGCCACTAAGGTTCAAACCCCGTTGGGGTGGTATTGTTGAATGGTTGTATTTTGGTTCATAGCTCCGGTCAAAAAGCGTTTACCCCTTGAATAAAAAAAAGGTAATAAATAATAAATATATATTTAATTACTTCATGTAATATATATATATATATTATTCCATAAGAATATCGTAAGCCAGTTAGCATATCCGATATATATGTAAATTTTCAGACAATAATGATATAATATTATTAATATCTACATATAATAGGTTGTGTGCATATATACATGTATATACCTGTATATACTTCAATGTACACGTATCTGTGGGTATACCATATTGATGCATCGGTATGAGCATATCCATCTACCAATCATATGCTTGTATTGATATGTATATACATATGGATATGTGTATATACTATATATGTCCATTCCCTATTCACTTACATTCATTCACGTTACCATCATAATGATCGTAATACACCAAGACATATATATACAGATAAACATCACTCATAAAAGCGTAAAGAAGTAGACAAGACTCCTAATACCAATATACGAGCTATGGATGACTTATCTAGAACCAACATAACGGACTCAGTTCACTCAAACTATAGTGACGTGTGTGTATGCTCAGATAGTTTGCTTTACTAGTTAAACGACCAAGCTCCTCTCTCAAGTGATATTTCCTCTCCACTTGGAAGAATGGTTCACATACTTGCATCCACTGACATAAACTCACGACAGTCACATGTTCATAACATTAGTAGTATACATAAACATCTCAAGTTAGAATAACATGATTCATTAACCTCCTTATGCAAAATTTCACCATGAATAACTTCAATTGAAGCAACATTAAATGAGACACTCATTCAATGTAAAAACACTCATATTGATAACAAGGAACAACATATTTAATTCATTCACAAAATTCTCTTTTAGAATCATTTATCCCTATGCAGTACTAATATGTAGTAGCTATCCAATCGGGGTGTAACATACTCCCCCCCTTATGAATCATCATCCTCGATGACCTAAGGTATTATTTCAAACATAAAAGTCTAATTCTATATTTATTCACCATTCTCAAAAGTTTTGAGAATGTCTGGAAACTTCTGCCAAATTTCCTTGTAATCTTCCCAAGTTGTCGAGTCCTCTGTGTACTGATCCCAATGGACTTTGCATTGAGAGACATCCTTGTTACGTAAGTGAAGCTTACGTATTTCCAGCACCTTTACGGGTTTGAGAGTTACTATTCCGGGATCCTTTACCTATAAAGCAGTCCAATCAATTACATGACTATGTCCTGTATATACTTTTTAAGATAGGTCACATGGAAGACATTATCCATTTTGGCAAGAGCTGGTGGGAAAGTGATTTGATAAGCTATAGGGTTTACTTCCTCAAGAACTTCAAAGGGTTGAACATAACGTGGAGCTAACTTAGAAGATTTTCCAAACTTGATGGAACTCTTATGATGTTTAAGTCTCAAAAGTACTTTGTCACCTATAACAAAATTACGGGGCACTCTCTTGGCATCTACATAGCTTTTCTGTCGACTGTTAGCTTTTGCTAACCTTTGCTTAATAACCTTCACTTGTTCATCCATTTCTGCTAACATCTTTGGTCCAAGACTTATTCGATCCTCAAGTTTATCCCAACTTATCGGAGTTCGACACTTTCAACCATACAAAGCGAGCCATTTTTATAGTAGAATGATATGAGTTATTGTAAGCAAATTCAATCAAGGGTAAGTAATCTTCCCACTTATATTATTGATCCATGCAATACACTCTAAGTAGGTCCTCTCATACTTGATTCACCCTTTCCGTTTTCCCATCCGTTTCCGGATGATATGCTAAGCTAGTATTTAACTGAGTCCCAAGTGCAAAAAACAAGGTTTGCCAAAACCTAGAAGTGATTCTTGCATCCCTATCAGAAATAATCTTTTTAGGAATACCATGCAACCTAAGCACTTGTACAAACTTTCTTGCTGTGATTGACACTCCATTATTTAAATTCCCCGGTATAAAGTGTGCAACCTTTGTGAAGTTATCTACTACCACCAGTACGGCATTGTGCTTGTTCCTAGACATAGAAAGTTCTTTTACAAAATCCATACTAATAACTTGCCACTTCCATTCTGGTATGTCATGTGGGTATAATAGACTTGTAGGATGATGATGTTTGGCTTTCACCCTTTGACACTTAAGACAACTAGCCACAAAACTAGCAATGCCTCCTTTCATTCCTTTCCAAAAATATAATGGTTTCACATCAACCATCATTTTTGTTACTCCTAGATGACCGGAATAGGGTGCTTTGTGAATTTACTTCCACACAAGATTCCTTAACTCCTTGACATCAGGTACATACATTCTGCCTTTGTAACTAAGTAATCCACTAGGTTCAAACTGAAAACCTTCATCTCTAGGATCTTGTGGATTTTCTTTTAGTGCTTGCTTAGCTTGCAAGTAGTACTCATCATCTTTGCATTTTTGGAGTACTTGCTCTTTGAAATCGGTATGAATTGCTACTATTGAAGCAATGTGACATTTCCCACTTAGTGCATCAGCAACCCGAATTTCTTTTCCATTGATATAACTGATATTAAAATCATAGTCAGCTATCAACTCCAACCATCTTCTCTGTTTGGCATTCAGATTTGGTTGAGTAAAAAGATATTTCAACCCATTATGGTTAGTTTTTAGCTCAAAGGGCTTTCCCAGCAAATAATGTCTCCACATTTGCAAATCATGAACTACAACTACCAACTCTAAATCATGTGAAGCATAATTCATTTCATCATGAAAAGTACCTTCAATGATGCTGGTTGCAAACTGATTTTTGGCATACTCAGCAAGCAACATCTTCCAATCAGTAGTAAGCTCACACAATGAGCTCAAATGAGGCCTTCTAGAGAGAGCATCCGCCACAATGTTGTTTTTCCCCTCAACATACTCAATGTCAAAATCGTAAGCTTGAAGCTTACTCAACCACTTTTGTTGTCTTTCGTTCAAATCCTTCTGATTCATGAAGTGCTTGAGACTATTGTTATCAGTCTTGACCACAAACTTACTCCCTACCAGATATTGTCTGAACTTAGCTAATGCATGCATAATTGCAAGCATTTCCTTGTCATAGATGGAGTAGGTCCTTTCAACACCCCTTAATTTTCGACTTTTAAACACAATGGGATGCTTATCTTGCATCAAAACAGCCCCAACACCTTCTCCGGATGCATGACACTGTAACTCGAAGGGCTTGGAGAAATCCGGTATGGCCAAAACCGGACAAGAACTCATGATCTTCTTGAACTTATCAAAAACACTTTGAGCGTTTTTTGACCAAAAGAAAGCCCCCTTTTTAGTGAGGTCAGTAAGAGGAGCAGCACTTTGAGAGTAGCCCTTCACAAATCTTCTGTAAAAGCCACAAAGACCCAAGAACCCTTTCAAATGAGTCAAGTTTTCTGGAGGCGGCCAATCAACTATCGCTTTGATCTTTTCGGGATCAAATTTCACCCCATCAGCATTGATCATGTGACCAAGGTAGAGCAACTCTTTCATTCCAAATTCACATTTGGATTCTTTGACAAACAAGCTCTTTGATTCCAAGATACTAAGCACTTCCTCCAAGTGCTTGAGATGTTCTTCCCACGTCTTGCTGAAGATGAGGATATCATAAAAAAAGATCAACACAAACTTCCTCAACTGCTTCTGAAAGACTCTGTTCATACAGGACTGGAAAGTGGCAGGAGAATTAGTCAACCCAAATGGCATGACTAAAAACTCGAAATAACCATAATGGCATCTGAATGCCATCTTCTCAACATCTGACTCCCTCATCCGAATTTGATAGTAGCCTGACCTCAAATGAATTTTTGAAAAGAACTTGGCACCATGTAGCTCGCCAATGAGCTCATCTATCCGGGGGACGGGGTACCGATTTTTGATTGTGCTTTGATTTAAGCCACGATAATCCACACACATGCAGATGGTGCCATCCTTCTTCTTCACAAGAACTACTGCTGAAGCGAAGGGACTCTTGCTTGGACGAAAGAAGCCCATTTCCAAGAGTTCTTTTATGTTTTTCTTAATTTCGTCCTTCTGCTTCTTAGGATACCGATATGGTGTTGTGATGACTGGCTTGGCCCCTTCCTTGAGTTCAATGACATGCTCAGCTCCCCTTTCAGGAGGCGGCCCAGGAGGTAGATCAACAAACACCTTACTCCTCTTGGTGAGTATAGATTGGATATCTGGAGGATAGTTCCTCTTTGTTTCAACTGGGCTAGCTGGAAGAACCATGCATTCCGCAGCCCACTCAACTTGCTCATGTCAAATCAGTCTCTCCATTCTTTTGAATGACACAATCCGAGGACCTCCATTGGACATTCCCCTTAGCACTACCTTCTTCCCATCGGATTGAAACTTGAGCTCCATTGTTTGTAGATTGAGAGAGATTTCCCCAAGTGAACGTAGCCATTGAATACGAAGCATGACATCCGTGTCACCAATAGTAACTACATAGAAGTCATCTTTGACTTCATAGTTGCTCAACTGCATAGACATGTTAGGAACCCTTCGGTTGTAAGAAATATGAAACCCATCAGCCACCATGACTTTGAAGTCTTCAAATTCTTCAATTTTGAGACCTCTCTTTGCAACCACTCCTTCGTCAATGAAATTATGTGTTGCCCCAGTATCAATTAAGGCAACAATATGGTGACCACCAATCCCATCACGAACCTTGAAAGATTTGTTTTTTTGGAAACTAGAGAGTTGGGCAATAGGGCCACCAACTCCTTGCTCATGATCGGACTCTTCTGGGGCTCTTTCCTCCTCGCTGTCCCCAAAATAAGACTGCTGATCAGACATATCAGATTCTGATTCATAATCATAATAGGCCCCCATATGGTTAGAATGCCCTTTTCCATAGCATCTATGGCCCTTAATCCAAGGTTCCTTATAAGTATAACACTTGCCATCCTTTCTAAGCTGCTGATGCTCCACATCAGTCAACTTAGGTGGAAACTTCTTATGCTGATTTGAAACATGCTTCTTGTCCCTCTTATGAGAAAAGGGCTTAGACTGAAATTTTGGCCTAGGGGCAGCCAATTCCATGCTTCTAGCTTTTTTGATGGCCTCTTCAAGACTTGGTGGGTCAAATGCCTTAACCCATCCCTTCAATGGTTCCATCAAACCTTCTGAGAATAGAACAAGTAGTCTTCTTTCAATGATGTTGGGCACCATCACAGAAAGTCTTTGGAAATCTCCAATGTAAGCTTCCAACGCACCATGTTGTTTCAGCTGTGCAAGCTCCCTAAACTTCACTTTAGGATCCTTTGTGTCGAACCTCTCAATCAGCTTGTTGGTGAACTCATCATAGGTTCGAATGAGGTTGTGGCCAAGAGTGACCAAACCATGGTACCACCATTCATGGGAAGCTCCTTCCAAATGCAATGTTGCAAACTTTATGGAATCTTCCTCCGGCATGGGCCTTAGCGATAGGTAGTTGTCCAGCTTGTAACCCACGACCTTGCTAAACACTTATCACTTCCATTGAAGTGAGCCAATGACACCTTCCCAAGGGCTTGTTGAAAGTCAGTCCTAGGAGCCATAGGAGCTCGGTTATCAACTCTTCCTTCGTTTCTTCTGTTTCTATGGTTCAAGAATTGATCAAAGGACCATTGGTCTCTAAGATCAGGGGGTAAGGTGGTATACTCCATGTAGGCTTGTTTGACATTATCAGCAAAAGGAATGGCAACTTCAACTTGTGGTTCCTCCCTCTGAGTGAATGTAGGCAAGAGTGGCCTAGAAGCTGATCCTCTAGAGGTGGCCTCGTGTTGGCCAATAGTCCTGTTTGTCTGTCATGTTCCCTTCCAGTTGACATCTCTCAGAGCTGATGATTAGCCTATTATGCGACCCTCGTAGGCTGATAGGATGGATAGAGGGTCTTGATGGAGATTGGCTTGGCTTCGGTTGTCAGAGTTTTTATCAGTTGGCTTTCGTTCGGGTTCATTCTGACACTATTTGCCTGGATTGCTATTTTTAGCAGTATTCTGGCACTCAGCGAGGCACCCCTGCTATTTTTAGCAGTATGGTTTGGACATGTGCAGAATCATTCACTCACTCGCCAGCTTTAGACGGTTCGCGAATCGGACATAGCTTGAGGGAGATATTAATATTTAATTGATTAATTAAATATTAATTATTTGGAGCTTATATTATAAAGTTATAATATTTTAAATATTATAACTTAAGTGATTTTGCTGAAGGGGTCGACCAACATCAAAGGGGCCATTTTTAATTATAATTTATAATTAAAAATGTGATTGAGAACTATTGAAAAATTAAAAGAAGTTCGAATTTATTTTAATGAAACCTAATTGAGAGAAATCGCACTTTTGAAGAATATAAGGGTTTTGCATTGAAGTTCGAGCCATTATGATTAAAGTCGACTTTTGCTGAGTATTTTCTTTTGAAGACAGAGCCAAGGGTTCCAGTTTTCAACTTGCATTGGAGAACGTGCAATCTTCAGTGTGTGCGATTCAGAGGCTGTGAAATACTAGCTGATCTATTGCCAGTTAGAGAGATAACATCATCCAGAAGTTATCACAGAGCTTCACAGAGATTTATATTCTCAGGGTTTTAATCAGGAAATCATCCGGGAAGGAGTCTACAGTGTTGGCGTCCATTTTCCAAGCATCAGATAACATTCTCAAGAGCTGTACAAATCTTTATTTGCTGTTTCAAGGCCGTACTATTTCTGTACCAGGCCGTACCATCTCAAAGGGCCGTACTTTTTTGTTCTGGACAAATCGCCTTCCATTCTGATCATCTGGCTTCTACCCACTTGGCGCATTTACCTCTGGATCATTCTTCTGGCATTTGACGGAGGGGCAAGTGGATATTTATTGCAGCCGTACCAGTTCTAGATCATTCTCAGCTTGCTGCAAATCAGGTTCTTTTGATCAATATTTGTCTTATCTTGCCTGTATATCTGAGATACCTTATTGTAATGGATATGGCAAAAATAATGCAAGCAATAGTTATTGGTTTCTGAGTTTATTTATGTTAGATCTGAGCTTCTTGTATCTATTAGCAATTTTATATCAATTTCTTTTCCAAAATCGCATTATCTCTTTATTGCACAAAAACCCAAAAAAATCAAAATACACCAAAACCAACAAAAATTACACAGTTTCGGAGATTGGAGGAAACAGGGGTTTCTACACTGTCCCATTGCTATTGTTTCCATTAACACCACTATTTTCACCTGTGGCATTGTTTTGACTAGGAGTATGATTCTGAGCAGCCTGCTGATCCATTCTTGCAAGCAAACGGGACATCATTTCAATCATCCCATCAAACATCTTCTCCATCCTATCCTCTCTCTCATCCATGGTTTGCTTATGACTATCTGACATGTTCTCAACTGCTTTACCAGAATCTACTGCTTTCCCTGTTTCTCTCAAGGCCTCTAAAAGGGTATCTACTTCTGGCACTGGCGGAAACTGTGACTGCTGTTTTTTGGCTTGACTTCTGGTGTAGTATCTGCAATCATTGTCACTCATCTGACAATTGAATCACTGTAGGGCACAGGTTGGCAGGATCATGGCTCTGATACCACTGTAATGAGCCGGACTAATTTTTTTTAATTTTTCAATTGTAATTACAAAAAACACGCACCCGTTAAAGTTAGATTCAAAACCAAAACGATGCGAAGTAACTCTAACCAAGAATGTGCCTGAGACGGGCGAGCATGTGGTTAGAGGATCTGATGCAAAGCTGAACTGAAGGAACTCTAACCAAGAATGTGCCTAGGAGAGATGAGCATATGGTAAGAGGATCTTATGCATGCTGAGTTGAAAGTAAATCTAACCAAGAAATGCGCCAAGGAGTGGCGAGCATATGGTCTGAGGTTCCCTATGAGCTATTTGATTGGAAAGTAACTCTAACCAAGGAATGTGCCAAGAGATGGCAAGCATATGGTCAGAGGATCCTGTTGATGTGTTTTTCGTGACCACACCAACGCAGAATAAAGTTGCCAACGGCTACCCTATTCTCTCTTGATCAAAGTATCCAGCACGCTAAGATTGCGAGAGAGTTCGTGCGTTCAACTCCAAGGTTCCTTCAATGCGAATAGTCTCAGTTGGCTCAATGTGATTTGCTGGTATTTCAAAGAGACTTATGGAATTGTTCAACAACAGAGGAAGGGGTTTTCACAATTCGACAGATTTATCAATGAAGCACGGGTTTCCTATTCTAACAAGAAAGTACTGAATGCAAATGGTGCAGGGTTTAGAGAGTCTAAATCTATTCTAAGTGTGGGATATGGAGCTCAACTTCAGCAAACTTCAACCAAACTTCGCTTTGCCTCGCCTCGGACAACTTCTACGGAGTCGGTGCAATCTTCAGGGGAGATGACTAAAGATGTTCAAACCACCAGTTTGAGAAGAAGATACCATCACAACGACGCATACCATCATTCAAACTGTGATTGAAGTTAGGCCCACAACGTTTCCAGTTGACCACACAAGGCGAACACACCATCAGTGAGTCCGCTAGTGGTATGGACAAGCGAAGCTTACTTAGATCAAACACCACTTTCCACAGCTAACATCTAATTGCATAAAAATGAAATTACGCTACTCTACGCTACTTGAAGTAGAAGGGATGAAGAAACCTCGCTAGCTATCCATAACAAAGATGAATTTCACCATCAATGAAAAGATCTTTTATTATGAAAGTTTTACACAACAATCTCTTGCAAAAGTTTTCAAAGGAAAACTTTCCTTCTTCTTCAACTACACTACCAATCTATACTAAGCTACTTCTAAGTTGTCCCTCTACCCTATGTCTACTGTCTAACTTAATGTCTATTCTAACGAGGTACAAATGATGGTGGATGCCCCTTTATATAGCTGGCCAAGTCCAACGGACGACTCAGATTACAATCGGTTGGATGGCCTAGATTGTGCCACCTCACCCCTAAACAAGATCCACCCTAAAAACCGCCACCAAGAGGAGTGGGGTAATAAATGAGCAATTACTGGCCACCATCTTCTAGAAGATTCTAGTCCAGAGACACGTTCCCACTGTTCTTTCTTCGAGTGGAGACTTGATAAAACAACTTCAACTTCTGGCATGGCAGGTACGTTCTTATTCCAAGATTGCAACCTCATTCTTCTGCTTGACGATGATTTTCCCTTGTCGCTTTTTCAAACCCGAAGTGCTTGAGGACGACCCTCTCTGCATCTTGAGCCTTGAAAACATTTCTTCTTTGTCACTTGAGCTGGGCACATGCTAAGTCTCAACACTTAGCCATTTTCTCCAAGTATTCGCTTCATCTCCCCAAGTCATCACCGCCTGGTCTCGACGTTCCTCCTGCAAAACAAGCAAGGAGAAGAGCATCAAAACACTTCATGATATAAACTCACCTTACTTACCCGATTTTCATGTTTTGATCTCCAAGGGTTCATCGTTTTTCTAGCACAACCATTTCCTTCAAATTCCTCATGCCTTAGAATATTTCCATATTATCACTCATCCCCCTTAAGGCGCATCTGGAGACTTGAGCTTCCATTTTCATTCCCTAGAGAATTTCACCCATCTTGTACTCCTTGGGCGTATTTCACTCTAGTACCCTGAGATCACCTTGTGAATTAATTTAATTGCTCCCTTGTCACTCCACTGGCTGAGGCGTTCACTCTGACATTCCATCCAACTCTGACTCAAGAAAATTGTTTTCATCAGGAATTTGATAAAAAATCATCTAGGCGATCAAATTCATCGGCCAAAGCACTTTATTTCAACAACATACTTGTTCCTTGCCTTAGAAATTTTTAAAATTTTCCCCTTAGAAAATTCATCATTTAGGTGCCCATCAAAAATCTTCACCTCAGAATCCTTGGCAAGCTGTGGAAGACCTCAAAATCCATTCATCGCAGACGTCCTATACCCAGAAGAAAATTCCCTTCAGAAAACGTCGAATCCATGTGTCTCCAAACGAAGGGGTACATTTGATTTTTTAATTTTAAACCTTAGAAAAAATATTTTCTTATCAAATTTATTTCCATTCATCATCTCTGGGCCTATTTTCCTGCTTCGACTTGAAAATTCTTTATCAACCTTGTGATGCTGGCATCCTCTGACTTCCTCAGCAATTTCTTATCCATGCCTCTGAAAATTTTAAATCTCCTCATCACTTAGTCTGGGCGCCATCAAGGGTCCCAAAATAATTTTAACATATCTTCCTTCTTGGTCCAGGTGCATTTGAGAGGTGTCACTTCAAATTTCAAAGAAACACTTCCAAGCTATTTTCCAATGAAGGCGCATTTTTTCCTTTTAAGCTTTGAGCTTGCATGCCTTAAAATATTCTTCAATTTTCCCCTTTCCTTAGGCACACATGGGGAATCTAGCTTCAAATTTTAAACAATTAGAATATCACTCAAGTCAAGGCGCAAATAGAGGGTCACACTTCAAGTTTCACATACTTATAATATTTTTTATCTCTCCACAAGTCAAAGGCGCAGTCAAGGGGTTGAGGTTCAAATTTTCCATACTTAGCATATTTTCTAGCTCAACGCCTTGGAATCTTTCACTTTGCGTGCATCACGCCTTGGAATCTCCACTTGTCTTCACCCTCATTTGGGCGCATTTCACATAGGGAGGTGGACTTATCTTTATTCCAACGCCTTTTGTCTTTTCCTTGACTTAGAAACTTTTTACATGTCTTCATGAAGAGTGGGCGCATTTTATATGTTGAGGAGGATGTTTGCCTAACATATTTTACCATCTTGGGCGCATTTCACACATGGTGAAGTATTAACCTCTCAACATCTTTGACCTCCTTTGATTAGCTTGAGTATGGGCGCATTTAGCATGGTGAAGTGGATAAGAGTCTTCAACGCCTTAACTCCTTTGACTCCCTCTCAATCATGGGCGCATTTCCTGCCTTGAGGAGGATGGAACTTTTACTTAGAATTTCTAACACCTTGACTTGTTGAAGGGGGCGCATTTTGTATAGGCAGGAGGATTTAAAATTTGTCTTTTCCTAGTTAAGGTGAGGCCGCATTTTGAGGGTGGTGAAGGATGAAACCTTTACTTAGAAATTTTTTCCATGCTTGACTTGAGGTGGGCGCATATGGAGGGTCAAGGTGGATATTGTTCAAACCTCAGATAATTTTCAACACCTTCATTCTTCTTTGGGCGCATATGGGGGTACCTGCAGGACGAGACTTATGCCTTAGAAAAAATTCTATCTCATGCTTGTGAAGAGGGCGCATTTGGAGGTACTTGCAGGATATCTTCAACACTCGGAATTTTCATAACCACCACAAGATAAGTTGGGCACATTTGACATAGGCAGGAGGACAAAGTTCCAGACTTAGGCGTTTTTCCTTCCCTCTGCCAGCCAGCTCAATACTTACTAAAAATAGTAAGTCCTTTGATTTTCACATCTCTGGAGCTCGGATTGATATGAAATTTTAAGCATAGGGTCCTCATGACCTAGTTAGCCCGTTCACACTGCCATCTTGAGCTGACCTGCTATTTTTAGCACGTTTCTGAAGGTGGTTTACTATTTATAGCAATTGCCTGTTTCTGAGACTTCCACAACTCCGTTTGACTTGAAATTCGAATGACATGCTCCTCATCGGGTGACATGCCCGTTCACACAGGTGCCTGCTGCCGATTTACTATTTTTAGCCAGTTTTTGGAACGCCTTACTATAAATAGTAAGTGCTCTGATTGCCTTCAAATTTTACCGGTGGATAGCTTGAAGGATGCTGATCGCAGTGGGATACACCATTTTTCAAAAATTCTGACATTTTACCCCTCATTTTGGGTCCCGAAGCTAGAAACCCTAATTTGACTTTGTTCAACCCCATTTCTGTTGCATTTTGCTCTGTTCATGTTCCTGATGTGCTGGGAGGGAGCTGCTAGAGTGGATATGCTAAAAATAGTAAGTTGCTAAAAAAGTGATCATCTCACCTCGCATGTCACATCATTGCGTAGCTCTTGAAAAACCCATAAGGAATCACTCGACATGCATTGAAAAGCCCTGCATGCAAACCCTAAAAATAGCCTCCGAAGATGGCTCCTGAAAAATGTTCTGATCCTGGTTTGCATGTTATACCGTTGCGAAGCCTTCGAAAAACCCACAAGGAATATGTTGACATGCGCTGAAAACTTCAACATGCAAACCCTAAAAATAGCCTCTGAAGGCTGAATACTGAAAGTCATCATCTCATTTTGCATGTTATATCGTCGCGAAGGTTTCTGAAAACGCAGAAAGAATCTCCAGACATGCATTAAAGAATTCTGCATACAAACCCTAAAATCTGCTCTGGAAGCTGAATTTGCTAAAAATAGACAGTTGTCCGTTTCAGCTCAAAATTTGCTGACGAGTAGCTTGACGTGTCCTAGATGCAGTGTAATGATCAAAACTCCAAAAGTGTTGAGAGAACGCCTCGAATTGAACACTTACTGAAAATAGTAAGCTGACAAAATCCGCTGAAATCTTGTTGGGAGCTTGCTGGAAGCATGCTGACAACAACATTAGTCTCAGATTTCAATTTATTCACTCCATTTGACTTCAAATTGATCAGAAAATTCAAAACCCTAATTCTATAGACTTGGCCACAATTTCACGTTCAAGCTAAAAGGCGGGCACATCCCAAAAGCAGATAGCGAGAGAGACGATGTCATGTCCCCGTTTTTGTGGCGTTTAGAAGCATAATTAAAATAGTTAACCATATGATATTACACAATTGTAACTGTCCGGAAAATATTATAATAATGATTGTTATAAATAACATCATAAATATTATATCGATGTAATAAATATAAAATATAAAAATAAAATAATATTATAATTAAATTATCATTATTGAAGAATTATAAATACAAAATACATATTTAAGACATGAAAGAAATACTAGTAATATCATTATAATTATAATTACCATAAGGTAATATTATAATTATATAATCAATTACCCATATTATAATAACGAAGCAGATTACAAAAAATATATATTACTAATATGATTAATTACATTAAAGAAATCATAGAAAATGAATAAATATTATAATCGTAAATTCATAGAACATTGAGTTTTAACAAATGCTAAATAAAGCAAAGGCAGCGATCATAAAATACGAGTGAAGGGGCGCGATTCTTGGAAGGGGTGAGTAATGCTTGTGACGTGAGAAGATTTAAGGAGAATCGCTGGAGAAGAGGAGTATGGGAATTACCTACAAGATATTCTCTTTAATCCAACGGAGAGGCATTAAGAGGAATTGTGAGTTCTACAAAATATTCATTGTTTAAGATTACTGCTTTTCAAATGGGGGACAAGGTCTGAAACGTGGGTCCCAGCAGTAGCCTAAAATTGTGTTAAGTATAAAGAGAAGGAAAAAGGACATCGAATAAAAAAGAGAAATCTATTTCTGACAAGGAATGGACAAGGAAGGAAGGCCAGCAGATAGAACAAAAGAATATTCACGTGGCTGAAGGTAGAAGTCACTGCTGGAAGGTTAAAGGGCAGACTGGTCTACATTGGCAAATCGGTTCAGACAAGTAAGTGATACCTGATGTCAGCGCTTGGCCTTAATGCAGTAAGAGGTAATTTAATAGGAATAAACAAGAGTTAAGGATTAGTCAATAAGTAGGACTGACATGTGTCTTTAGCAGGCATGTGTGATAATTATTTATATAGACAAGTTCTAAGATAAATAATATGGAGGGGTGTATATATATATATGATAAGGAAAGAATAAATGTATATACAAGTATCAATAAGTGAGAATAATTAATGTAAATCAATACAAATAAATAATTATATATAAATAAATAAATATCAATTGACATAAATAAAAGAGTGATTATATATATATATATATATATATATATATATATTATTTACAAATATTCAATGATAATGATTGTAGCAACTATTGAGTCTTGCAAGTAGAAATGACTCTATTCATTTATTATGATAGAAGAGAATTCCATTTATAGGAGTTTGAAAAGATATCTAATGTCTGATGTACTTATGTAGCATCTTATAGAAGAATCATGCATGGTAGGTGCAAGTGGGAAATGAATAATCCTTTGACAAGAATCAAATAGTTATACCATCTTTGACCTTCTCAGATGTTCTTATTGAAATTTAATGATCTCTAACATTTATAATGCCTCTTTGAGAAACACTTTGAATGCAAGGTTCGGGTTCATGTGCTTTCACCAAAAAGGGGTCATTACAGTGGTATCAGAGCATCGGTCCTGCCATCCTGTGAAAATGGTGTATGCAAACTTACCAAGACAAAGGTATATTCTATAAACATAAAGAAACAATCTGAGTCATGCAGATCAGGTATGGTTGTGACCATTGAATATAATTTCTCTTCTAGTAAGATATATGCAAATTACGAGATTTAAATAAGAACAATAATATTGTTTTGACAATAAATAAATAAATAGGGAGAATAAATTGGTGATGAATAGGCATATCTAAATATCATTGACAAATATACCTAAATATATAATGATTGATGAGTACATAATAGGCGATTAATAAATACAATTTATAATATTTATCTAATTGATGTAATTTATTATAGTCATCTTGGGAATGCATTGCTAATATGTTATCTTGAATTGGACAACTAATGATGTCATGATGATCTATCATTCTAGTAAAACATAGTATAAGAAGGCGACATTATTGGTTGGAGGTTTCGGAAAATCGAAGTGGTAAGTATTAGGTGCGTATTTTCGTAGCCCTAAATCAACAATCCTAAATACCTTTATATAGTTGGAGAATAATATTTGTTAAACATGTTTTAATGATTGATATATTTATAGCATAACGGACTAGTGCATATACATTCATCTGATAAATAAATTATTAATATCTTAATGAATTCATGAATCCTCATAGCATGTTGTAATTGTAACTTGTTAATATGATAATCATTAGATACAATTGTTTGTTGAGGGATGGACCTAATAGGTTGAGCAGACACTAGAGTCCCTTCACAGTAGACCACCCTCGTTGATGACTGCAGGTCTGCCAATGAGGGCCGAGGGGGTCATTTCCACGGGTGTTGGTTGGCTGCTCTCGGGCTAAGAAAGGAGTACTCTAAGGGCCTCCTATGGGAATCCTTCCTCCAAACTATCGCATGGACTGTGTGTCTACCCATTACCAAATTATCATTTTGTTTCAATCCAATCACAAGGGAGGAGGTTTGGGCGCCCATGAAGGAGAGCAGGTACTAGGATCTCTTCGAGGTACGCTACCCACTTGGATGACTGCGGTCTGCCCATGTGGGCTGAGGGGGTCAGTACAACGGTTGTTGTTGACTACCTTCGGGCTGAGAAGAGAGGCGCTAAGGGCATCCTTGTGCGTGGTCCACTCTTACCTCTTTTGAATTGGATGAGCGAAGATAACTTGGGGTGTTTTAATATCTATTTAGAAATTTACAAATTGAATGCTTCGTAACATATGTTCATGTGAATGCTTGTGCATTATATGTATTCGCGTGTCTGCTTCATGTTTATGTGTATACTCGATGACCTTGGGAAGGAGGATGGGTCCACGGTGTAGTATGGGATACACCAAGTCCACCTTCTCGATTGTCTGACAACATACTTCATTCAAGTGTATTTGTAATTGATTGTACACCCTATAACCATGATTGAATTTGTATTTGAGTGTATACTTTATGACTTATGGTTGAATTTGCAATTGGGTGTATACCCTATGACTGCATTTGTATTTGAGTGTATATTCTATGATTGAGTTGACTTATGACTATATTTGAGTGTATATGATCTTGTATTCATATTTGGATGCACATTTGAAATGTATTTGTATGCAAGTGTATACTGTCTGCCTTTGTATACTCCGTGACTTTGAATTCAAGTGTGCTCTTCATGACTGATGTACACGACTATTCTTAAGTGTGTGTTGTATGTAATTGTTTTTAGTTGTTGAGTGCATCGATATTGCTTAGTATTTACGCATTGCATACCTTGACTGAGTTTATGTGCTCTACGTATAGTTACATGATTTATATGCCTTCTGCGTAATTTATTGCTCGTTGCTTCTGTGTGAATTTGACTCATATTGAGTGTCTTATTCCATGTATTTATTTCTTGTATTTCATGTGTAATTTGTGATTATGCTCTTACATGTGTTCATGTTTGCTCCATGCTTGTACCTTGTATGCATATTTGACATGACTGCTCAGTGGATAACTTTCTAATGTGTCTTTCATGACTAGTGTGTTTTCAACATGTCTACTTGTGATTGACAAGCATACCTCATGCTTGATATATTCAAGTGTATACTTCATGCCTTATGTATTCAAGTCTATGTTCCATGTTTGTGTACACTCCATGTATTTACTACTTATATGTATTTGAATGCTTGATGCATATCTTATAAGTGTACCTCATGTCTTACATACCTACTTTATGCTTGTTGTGCTTTAGTATGTTTCATGGATGTGTATATTCCTGTCATGCATATTCCATTTCTTGGGTGTATACTTCTTATTCAACATGTATACTTTTCCGAGTATATTTGCACTCCTTGAGAGTATTAACATGCCTTACTTGTATTTATCATATTTTAAGTGATTATGTGTTTGCTATATAGTTTATGTTCCTTTCAATGTTCTCTCATGCTTCATATGTTATTGGCTTCATTTTTTATGTGATTGTGGTTTACAATATATCATGTGCCTACCTTGTGACCATCTCATGTATGATAATTTGCTCCATGTATGGTATGTATTCAACGTGAGTGATTATATGTGTACCTATTGTATGTCGTTGATTGCTACATGTCTATTTTGCGAATGCTTTACACATATATAATTCTTGTCTTGTATAAGTGTACGACTGTATATTCATGTGTGCACTCTATGTTATATGTATATTCATATGTATGCGTCTTACATATATGCTTTATGCCTTACATATGTCTTGCAAAGTGCTTTAATCTTGTTTGCTTTATGTCTTGCATATACTTGTATGAACCATGCACTTTTAGCATGAGTGTCTCCTCATATGATTTGCATATAACCTTTGTGTATTTATAATCGCTTATGCTTAAACATGAAATTCTTAGCAGAGAAGTTATAATTTATACTTGAGATTGCTTGAGGACAAGCAATCTTGGGCGGGGAGGACTGTCATGTCCCCGTTTTTGTGGCGTTTAGAAGCATAATTAAAATAGTTAACCATATGATATTACACAATTGTAACTGTCCGGAAAATATTATAATAATGATTGTTATAAATAACATCATAAATATTATATCGATGTAATAAATATAAAATATAAAAATAAAATAATATTATAATTAAATTATCATTATTGAAGAATTATAAATACAAAAATACATATTTACATTACGAAAGAAATATCATTAGTAATATCATTATAATTTATAAATGTACTCATACAATATACCATATATAATCACCACCAGCTATTATAATAACGTGCTGCATTACAAAAATGAGCCATTTTAATATGTGATTAATTACACTCTAAAGAAATCATAGATAATGAATAAATATTATAATCGTAAATTCATAGAACATTGAGTTTTAACAAATGCTAAATAAAGCAAAGGCAGCGATCATAAAATAGGAGTGAAGGGACGTGATTCTTGGAAGGGGTGAGTAATGCTTGTGACGTGAGAAGATTTAAGGAGAATCGCTGGAGAAGAGGAGTATGGGAATTACCTACAAGATATTCTTTAATCCAACGAGGCATTAAGAGGAATTGTGAGTTCTACAAAATATTCATTGTTTAAGTTCACTGTTTTTCAAATGGGGGACAAGGTCTGAAACGTGGGTCCCAGCAGCAGCTTAAAATTGTGTTAAGTATAAAGAGAAGGAAAAAGGACATCGAATAAAAAAAAGAGAAATCTATTTCTGACAAGGAATGGACAAGGAAGGAAGGCCAGCAGACAGAACCAAAGAATATTCACGTGGCTGAAGGTAGAAGTCACTGCTGGAAGGTTAAAGGGCAGACTGGTCTACATTGGCAAATCGGTTCAGACAAGTAAGTGATACCTGATGTCAGCGCTTGGCCTTAATGCAGTAAAAGGTAATTTAATAAGAATAAACAAGAGTTAAGGATTAGTCAATAAGTAGGACTGACATGTGTCTTTAGCAGGCATGTGTGATAATTATTTATATAGACAAGTTCTAAGATAAATAATATGGAGGGGTGTATATATATATAGGATAAGGAAAGAATAAATGTATATACAAGTATCAATAAGTGAGAATAATTAATGTAAATCAATACAAATAAATAATTATATATAAATAAATAAATATCAATTGACATAAATAAAAGAGTGATTATATATATATATATATATTATTTACAAATATTCAATGATAATGATTGTAGCAACTATTGAGTCTTGCAAGTAGAAATGACTCTATTCATTTATTATGATAGAAGAGAATTCCATTTATAGGAGTTTGAAAAGATATCTAATGTCTGATGTAATTTATGTAGCATCTATAGAAGAATCATGCAGCTGGTAGGTGCAAGTGGGAAATGAATAATCCGACAAGAATCAAATAGTCCCACCTGACCTTCTCTCGATGTTCTTATTGAAATTTAATGATCTCTAACATTTTATAATGCCTCTTTTGTGTTCACTTCGAATGTGGCGTTCGAAGTTCATGTGCGTTTTCACTCAAAAGGGTCATTACAGACGACAACAAAACAAACCAAAAACGAAGCCAAAAGACCCGAAGAAAGCAAAAAATAGGGGGTCCCCATTTGCAATGGGGCGATGTGTGAAAAAGGTCACAACAGATCCCTAAGTGTTTGCAACTAGAATGAATAATTCCTTAGCAAGATAATAACATTGATTGACAGTACTACTGAACAGCCTTACAATTAAGATAATATCCTGCAAGTAAACTGCATTAGAGAAGCAAAACAAGCTGCAATATTGTTAATCAACTCTCCCAAACTCACATGACAACTTGGACTCAGTTTCTCACTCAACTAATGAATTCCTAAAATCTGATATAACTGATTATTGACTGACATTACACAGACCAGCAACTTAGCAACTCCCTATTGTGCTCACAACTCACTCAAAACTCACCCAAAATGTATGAGATAAAGTGCGTAAGACTCCTAGTATGATGGCGCCCCTATTGCAATGATAAAAACCCCCACACAGCTCCCTTTTAATTTCTTTGCACAACTCGCAATGCTGCTACTGATGGTACGACCCTAGGAAGGGCGACTTTGCTTGGCATAAATTCATTTCTTGTTTAAAAAATCTGCAATTTGGAGCAAAGGGTCGCCCCTGTCCAAGAAACACAAAATTGCAACACCCAGAATGATAATATTTTTATTTTTGAGAATGTGATCAAAACTTACAATCAGCTATTATAATCAGCAACTCCAAAATAAGACTGAAATGCAAGACTCTGAACTCCAAAATGCTAGAAACTCAACTACAATGCTAGACAACCCAACTACAATCTATCTCTCAACTAGTTGCTATCTTTCAAGCAAGAAGATAAGCCAATGCTAGGAGGTATGCTTGCCTTGAAGCGTGTGCCTGAAAAAAATCCAACAGCATAACGATATGGTAGACAAGAGATACCAACTGAAGAGAGAAGGCCTCCTTTTATAAACTCAGCAAGAGCATCTCAAGAAGCTTCTAGAGAGTGCGCCCTTTTTCAATTTTGAATTGACTTCATTTCCCTCCAAAGATAGGCGTCCCATTTCATGAGGTAATATTTTCCTTTAGTAAAAATAATAAACTCCTTGAAGATGGCGTCCCCCTTAGACTCCCTCATAAAATTGTCCTTAGAAATATTTAATTACCTCTTGATGAGGCATTCAGCCTTGAAATCCCCCTTTTAAAACAACTTAAAGTGATAAAGCTAGGCCAAGGGGTCAACATTAAAACATAACACTAAAATATAATATTATTTAAATCAACTCAACTTATCTCTCCAGAAAATGCATCCAAAGGCCAAAAATCAAATTTCCAACTGAAATGGCTGAAGAAGAGGGCCAACTGCATCAAAGCCAACAGGAGCACTGCCAGAAATGGAATTTACTAAAAATAGCAAATTCCTAAAGTTGCTTGGATCACCATGCAAGCTATACCACTGCGAAGCTCTCTGAAAACCTAGAAAGAATCTGCAATCCAATCACCAAACTACAAGCAACAACCTCCTCAAAAACAAGAAACCCTAATTTCACCCTTCGAGTAGCCTACGGGTCTCCGGAATAGGTTAACGGTCAACTGAATTGATCACAATTGAGAAGGGGACATTACAATACACCACCTAATCCTTCTCCACATGCATCAGTGATAACCTTGAAATTTCCCTCAGGATCAGGAACTTTAAGGATATGTGTGGTAGTTAACTTCTTTTTGAGTAGGTCAAATGCTTCTTGACACTTCTCATTCCATTCAAACCTTTTTCCTTTCTTCTGCAAAGAAGTTTTAGGAAAAACAATCTTAGAAAAATTTGCCACAATTTTTCTGTAGTATCCTACCAATCCCATAAAACTTCTCACTTCTGACATGTTTTTGGGTATAGGCCATTTAACAACTGCCTTAATATTTGCTAGATCTACTAATATTCCTTTTGCTGAAATAACATGGCCCAAATAATGTACCTTTTCTTGGAAGAGCGTACACTTGGATAGTTTTCCATACAATTTATGCTCTCTTAACCGTTTTAGAACCATTTCAAGATGTTTGCAATGTTCTTCATTTCTAGAATATATCAGAATGTTGTCTAGAAATACTAATACAAACTTATCCAGAAAATCTCTAATGTTCTAAACACACTATTCATAAGATTCATGAATGCTGTTGGTGCATTTGTTAAACCAAATGGTAAAACAGTGAACTCATAGTGTCCATACCGAGTTCTGAAAGTAGTTTTAAAGATATCTTCATCCTTATCTCTTAGCTGATGATATCCAGATCTCAAATCTATCTTTGAAAATACAGCTGCACGTTTCGTCTGATCAAAAAGATCATCAATGCGTGGCAGTGGATACTTATTCTTAACCGTAGCTTTGTTAAACATATGATAATCAATGCACAATCTTAATGTTGCATCTTTCTTCTTGACAAAAATAACAGGCGCTCCCCAAGGTGAAACACTTGGTCTTATTAGTCCTTTTGACCATAGTTTTCATAATCGCAGGTTAATCGCCGGGTGGATGATTAATAGCCATAATTTTTTCAAAACGAGTAAATCCTGCCTTTAATTGCCAAATGCTACAGTAAAAATAATTGTCGATTATTTTAGAGCAATCGCCAAAAAAAAGGCGAATAATCGCCGTTTAGTCGTTGGAAAATTTGCCGCGCTTTTTACCTTGTTTTTTGAGCTGAAATCTCTTTCTTGTCACACGTTTTTAACCGCTCGCCTAGGCTTGTATAAATAGGAGAAGGTGTCTCGTCATCTAATCAATCAATCAAGCAATTCATTCACTCAAAAATTCGCACTTCAGCAGCAAGTCGAGTTTTTTCTAAGCAGCAAATCAGCATCAAGGAGAAGAGTCAATACTTAGTGTATTCATGAAATTGCACTAGATATAAGTGCAAATCCTTTGTATTGTATTCGGCCATTCTAGGGCTTGTTATTCTTCTGATATATAAGAGAATATTCTTTGTTGGGTTTTTCTCCCTTGTGTAGGAGGGTTTTCCCAGGGTAAAATACTGTGTTCATTGTCTATGTATTGTATTTTTTGCTTATTTACATTTTCGATCCTAAAACTAACAATTTGCATATTCAACATTCCATGACACTGCCATGTGCCCTGCCTTTCTAGTTAATTGATTTGCTATTCTAGGTGAAATAAAATTTTCAGTAGCACCTATATCAATTAAAATAGAAATAGGCAATCCAAACAAAGTACCTTGTGTCTCGATTGCTGTCACTTGGTAATCAGCTTGACGATCATCTACAACAACATGTATCCTCTGCTGAAACACAGCCTGCTAACTAGGTAATGAGTTGCCATGAGGTTGTGTTGATGTGGTTTTTCGTGACTGCACCAACACAGAATAAAGTCGCAAACAGCTACCCTATTCTCTCTTGATCAAAGTATCCAGCACGCTAAGATTTTGAGAGAGTTCGTGCGTTCAACTCCAAGGTTCCTTTAGTGCAATAGAATACCCTCAGTTGGCTCGATGTCTATTTGCTGGTATTTCAAGGGGACTTACGCAATTGTTCAACAGCGGACAACAGAAAGCAGATTAAGGGCTTCACGTGATTCGAGTGATTTGGCAGGTAAGTGCAAATTTCCTAATGCTAACCAGAAATGAACTGAATTTAAATGAGTATAGGGCCTAAGAAGTTTATGTTCTATCTAAGGACGAGACGTGGGATGAATCTCAACAGACTTCAACCAGACTCTGCTCCGCCTCACGTTGGACAACTTACACAAAGTCGGTGCAATCTTCAAGGGAGTGGCAATAGGTTTTCAAGTCACAGTTCAACATAAAGACACTATCAAGACGATGCATGCCAAGACGTGAACCACAACCAAAGTTAAGTTTGTAAAGTTTTCCAGTTGACCACACAAGGAAAACTTGCCGTCATCAAGCTGCTAGTGGTATGGATTAAAAAAAGTTGCCTTGATTGACTCCACAAGTCCACAGCTAACATCTACTTGCATGAAAATGAAACTACTCTACTTTACGCTACTTGAAGTCGAAGGGATGAAGAAATCTTGCTAGCTACTCATAACAAAGATGAATTCACCATTCAATGAAAGATCTTTCATTACAATAGTTTTTCGCAACAATCTCTTACAAAGTTTTCAAAGGACAACTTTCCTTCTCCTTCAAACTATGCTATGCTAACAAACTATGCTAAGCTATCCCTCTGCTCTATTGTCTAGTATGATGTCTAATCTCTACTTAGGTACAAATGAGGGGGGATGCCCCTTTATATAGCTGGCCAAGTCCAACGGATGGCTCAGATTACAATCGGCTGCATGGCTTAGATTGAGCCACCTCAGCCCTAAACAAGATTCACCCTAAAATCGGCCACAAAGAAGAGTGGGGTAATAAATGAGCAATTAATGGCCACCATCTTCTAGAAGATTCTTGTTTTGAGACGCGTTCACACTGCTTCGACTTTTTGGACGAGTATGGCAGGCACCTTCTTGATCTGACTTCAAGGTGGCAACCTCCTTTGCTTGACGACGATTTTCCTCCGTGATGTTGTTCTTCAACTTTGAAGTACTTGCTTGGGTTTCCATTTTTTTTTCCTCCATCCTGAGCTTTGAAAATATTTCCCCTTTGCCACTTGAGTTGGGCACATACTAGGTCTCAACACTTAGCCATTTCTTGCAAGTTTTTCTTCCTTCGAGTTTGAAATGTAGTCTTGGAGTACTTGCTTCATCACTTCAAGTCATCGTGCTCCGGTCTCGGCGTTCATCCTGCAAAACAAGCAAGGAGAAGAGCATCAAAACACTTAATAATATAAACTCACCTCACTTACCTGATTTTCATGCTTTAACTTCCAAGGTCTGGTTGATCTCCGGATCTGATAGGGTTCATCGTTTTTCTCTAGCCAACTTTGCTCTCTTCAATTCCTCTTGCCTTAGAATATTTCCACATTATCATACATCTCCCCCCTCAGAGCGCATCTGGAGACTTGAGCTTCTGTTTTCATTTCATCGGTTGAGGCATTTACTCTGACATTGTATCCAACTCTGGCTCGAAAAAAAAATGCTTTCATCAGGAACTTGATCAAAAATCATCTAGTCATTCAATTTCAAATTCATCACGTAAGGCATTTTATCTTCAAAACATCATTTATTCCTTGCCTAAGAATTTTTTTTTCAAATTTTTACTTAGGAAATTTCATTATTCAAGTGCCCATAAAAAATCTCCATCTCGAAGGCTTTGGCGAACTGTGGAAGACTTTAAAATCCATTCCTCATCGCAGACGTCCAATACCCAGAAGAAAATTCCCTTCAGAAAATGTCGAATCCATGGGTCTCCCAACGAAGGGGTACATTTAATTTTTCGAATTTCAAACTTCATTCTTCACCTTTGGGCAGATTTTTTTTTTTCTGCTTTGCCTTGAAAATCTTCATCAACTCTGTGAAGTCGGAGTATTCTGACTCATCCCTGCCAATTTTATCCATGCCTTAACAAATTTCATCACTTCTTCAAGCTTAGGTGTATTTTCCCCTAGAGGTTGAATTTTGTGCCTTAGAAAATTTTTAAATGATATCATCAACATGGGCGCATATGAGGCATGAAGGAGGAAATTTGAACATTTTGCCTTAGATATTTTCCTTCCATTCATCCCCAGTCATGACGCATTCGAGGGTGTGAGGAAGAATTCCTAACTCTCAGCATATATTTCCTCATCACTATCATTTTTATTTATTTATTTTACTTTGGGCGCATTTTGCTTAGGGTGGAGGAATTAACAATGCCTTAGCAACATTTAAAAAAAAACCACCCCCTTTAACAAGTTTGGGCGCATTTGAGTGGCCTAGGAGAAATTTATAGCACTTAACAACTTTTATCCATGCCTCTCCAAGTTGGGCGCATTTAAGGGAGTCAACAGGAATTTCAAACATTTAGAAAAGTCTCATATTGTCTTGTGGGCGTTTCTTTCTCCTCCTTCCTTGGGCGCATATGTGGTGGGGCCAAGGAAACTCAAAATTTTTGTCTTCTTCCTTGCTTGTTTGGGTGCATATGAGGTAGTGAGGAGGAATTCCAACATCCTTTGAATTTTTCCCATTCTAGTTGGGCGCATTTTACTAGTGTAGGAGGATTTAACTTTATTCCAACGCCTTTGCCACCATCTACTTTGCATGGGCGCATTTAGGAGTCAAGCTGGACTTATCTCATACTTAAACTTTTTTTACCACCCTCACCTTGCATGAGCACATTTCATGTATGAAGGAGGATGGGTGCATTTGGAGGGGGGAGATGGACAAACCCTCAACGCCTTTTACCCCTCTTTAACTAGCTTGAGTATGGGCGCATTTAGGAGTATGAGCAGGATATTCAACAGTTAGCATCTTTTTCAATTACCACCTTAGTATGAGGGCGCATTTTGCATGCTGAAGAGGTTATTTCAAACACTTAGAATTTTTTTCATATCATGCTTGTGAAGTGGGCGCATTTAGGGGTGGCACGTGGACATCTCCAACACTTAGAATTTTTTTTTTTTGGGCATCAAGGCAGGCTGGGCGCATTTGACATGTCATGGAGGATGAGATTCAATACTTAGAAATTTTTTTACTTTATCCTTGAGGTGGGCGCATTTAGGGTGTAGTGAAGGAACTTTTTGCCACTTGAAATTTTTTGTCCACCTCTCCTCTCTCTTGGGGGCATTTTGGGGGGGAAGGAGGATTTAGCAATGCCTTAGAGAATTTTGCATCAACCTCCTAACATGAGGGCACATTTGAGGGGGGGAGGAGGATATTTTTCAGACTTGGAAAATTTTATGAACTGCCAGCTGACCTTGGGCGCATTTAGCATGTGGAGGAGGATAAAGCTTAACACTTAGAAACTTTTTAATCATCTTGAAGGCAAGCTGGGCGCATTTGACATAGGCAGGAGGACAAAGTTCCAGACTTAGGCATCTCTCCTTTCCTCTGCCAGCTTCTCCATGTCCTGCTATTTATAGTAAGTCCTTCAATTTTAACACTTCTGAAGCTCGGATCAATTTGAAATTTTGAACACAGGACCCTCGTGACCTACTTAACCTGTTCACACTACCATCCTGAGCTGACCTGCTATTTATAGCACGTTTCTGAAGGTGGTTTACTATTTATAGCAACTGCTTGATTCTGAGACCTCCACAACTCCGTTTGACTTGAAATTCGAATGACGCGCTCCTCATCGGATGACCTACCCGTTCACACTGGTGCCTGACGCTGGTTTATTACTTTTAGCCAGTTTATGAAACGCCTTACTATAAATAGTAAGTGCTCCGATTGCCTTCAAGTTTTACCAGTAGATAGCTTGAAAGATGGTGATCGTGGTGAGATGCACCGGTTTTCGAAAATTCTGGCATTTTACCCCTTATTTTGGGTCCCGAAGCTGGAAACCCTAATTTGCCTTGCATGTGTATCAAATGACCTTCGTTTGACGTCGTTTGTATTGCACTTTGCCCTGTTTGAGGTTTTGATGCGCTGGGCAGCTGCTGGGGTGGACCTGCTAAAAATAGTAAGTCTGAAAACTGATCACCCTACTTTGCATGTCACACTACTGCGTAGCTCTCGAAAAACCCACAAAGAATCATCAGACATGCAAAGAAAACCCTGACATGCAAACCCTAAAAATAGCCTCCAAAGGCTGAACTCTGAAAGGCATTATCTCGCTTTGCATGTTATATCGTCGCGAAGGTCTCCAGAAACCCAGAAAGAATCTCCAGACATGCATTGAAGAACTTTGCATATAAACCCTAAAATCTGTTTCGGAAGCTGAACTTGCTAAAAATAGACAGTTGTCTGTTCTGGCTCGAAATTTGCAGACGAGCAACTTGACATGTTCTAGATGCAGTGTGACTGAGAGAACTTCAAAAATGTTGAAAGAACGTCCTGAATTGGACACTTAGTAAAAATAGTAATTCGCCTGAATTTGATGAAAGTTTAGTGGAAACTTGCTGAAAGCACACTAACATCAATGTTAGTCTCAAATTTCAATTTATTCACCTCATTCGACATCAAATTGACCAAAAAATATAAACCCTAATTTTTAGACTTAGCCAAAATCTCATGTTTAAGCTTAAAGGTGGGCACATACCCGGAAAGGCAGACAGTAGAAGGGATAGACAGAGAGAGAGAGAGAGACAAATCCAAAGCCAAAAGACGAGGAACGGAGCAAAATTAGGGGGTCCCCATTTTGAATGGGGTGATGTGTGAAAAGGTCACAACAGGTTGGTATCCAAAAGTTTTGTTGGGACATTCATTTGCATAATGATCCCCTTTGCAAATAAAACATCTCGACCTTGGTCCTCTTTTTGCGGTGACCTCCAGATTTACTAGTACTTTCATAGCTCTTCTAGTATTACCGTAATTTGGATTACTCCTCTTGCGATCTCTTCTGAATTCTTTTCCATTATAATAATATCTCTTTCCTTTTTTCTTGACAGTATTCTGAACGGGTTCCTCCTTCTTAGGAATTGTCTGATTAGAAACTTCAGTATCTTTCTTGTGTTCCTTCCTTTCCTGCCGCATAGAATCTGTCTTCAACATTTTTTCTTGTTTGATAGCCTTCTCGTATACAAGGTCCATTGTGGTTGGACCATGCATATCCACTTCACCACTAATTTTGCTATTAAGTCCCAAAATGAATTTCCTGATACGGAAAGGCTCATCCTTGTGATATATAGGAACATAGCGAATAAGTCGGGTGAACTACCAGTATTCATGCACTGATATGTTTCCTTGCTTTAATTCTTGAAAATCTGTTAACTTTTGATCATAAAAGAGCTGGGGTAACCACCTATTGTGAAAAATTTCCACAAACTCATTCCAACTTAGTTTCCATGAACTTATGTCTAACTCTAGCTTTTTGGTCATCCACTAGTTAGAGGCTTCACCTGCTAACTGATATACACCCTATGCTGCCTTGGTTACTTCATCATAATTTCTTATTTTGAAGTATTTTTCCATTTGTACAAGCCAGACTTTGGCTTGATCTCCTCCAATGCTTCCATCAAACTTTGGTGGGAATATATTCTTCATATCCCTCGACAATTCGGTAGACATTCTTCTTTTGCTTCTCGATGGATGGTGTGGGTGATTTGTATTTATCATGGTTGTGGTTTTCACCTTGCCCATGTGATGAACTTTCTCCTTCTAAATTAGTGACAGGTATTTCAATTTTAGGTCCATCCACAACTTTCACTCTTTCTAGATTAGTTAGCCTTGCTAAAATATGATCAGGCCTTGCTTCCACTCCTATAACTCCTTGTCCACCATCTTGACTAGTTCTAGGAATAGTTCTTGTTCTTTCATACGTTCTCACCATGATTATATAATTGTTTAACTTGGATGTTCTATTCATGTTAATTTTTTCTATCAATTAACTCCTATGTAAAGTATATTTATAAAGATAAACACATTCACATGAACACAAATTTTTCATAATGGATCAAGTATATATATCTTTTGGTAAATACATAGTTTTATTCTTATTATGAGGATTCAATATCCTATCAATTACATTGATTGACTATTAAGATAGTCAAGGGGAGAGTATCCTTTTGATTCACTCTTAGACACGTAACTTAAGGGAGTGTGACATAAAATTGAGAAAATTGTTGTTCTCTTTCTTTCTATTAATCTCTCATCTGTTCATATCTATCCCAAAAAGGGTAATATCCTTCAGATTCATTGTCTGATACATAATTGCGCGAAGCAATGTCAATATGGTGTTCATCAACAAAGTTGTCTACATTTTTCACAGACATTTGTTCATGAGACCATTTCTCGACCATTGGTGTCCTTGGTGTATAACCTTCATACTCCTTACACGAAGAAATTGTTATCACTTCAGCCAATGGTTGAACCCTAGGATACCTAAAGATAAATGCAGGACTTGAACTTTCTTCCGACGACATGCCCTTGGAAAGTGGTAATGATTCTGACTTTTCAGGTGAGATAGCTGGTAGGTAATTGTAAATTGCCTCCATTCTCATCTTTCTCTTCTCAATGCTAATTCGAGAAAGTGCATGACTAAAGGTTTTGGTATCACTCAACCAGATAGCATTATCATAGTTGGTTCCTTCAATGGTTCTAACGATGGCTTCCTTTTCCTTCTTGGCCTTCAGGAAACGTTCATTTTCGATTACTGACTTTCAATCCATTAATCTTATACGCACCATCCTGACACAAGAATTTTTCACAACATTGGATAATGTTGGAAAAGAAAATTGATGAGCTCATAGGTTCTAGAGTTAAACTAGGTAGCTTTGAATCCACATGTAACGTACTAACCCTTGTATGAAATAAAAATTTCTTAATTTTATATTAGATAGATAAAGATAACGAGTAAATAGCCATTGCAATAAAAAATTTCTTTTCTTTTAAATGAAAACATTTCAACATAATACATTTCATTACAATAAACTAACTTTTCCTTTCGAAGTAAGCATCAGAGTAAGAAGACATACAAGTACAAACATAGCTCAATGAGCTTTTGAACAAATAGTAGTAAGATGGTCCAAGATCTTCCCTTTCAAATCTTGGTACTTTAGTAGCTTGTTGTGGAGGAGAAACATCACTCGGGCGCTTTTCCACCAACCACGGACTTATAATGCAGTCTCCCGCACATCTATTATTCAATAGATGGCCCTCCCTTCAACAAAGAGATTGGTAGAGTAACCGATACTGTTGAGCAACTGAGCATAGTGGTGTGTCCTACATAACTAGATCCTTGTAATCCCATAATCCCGAACTAGTATGTACTATTGGATCACGGTGAACTAACAGTGTAATCATTTCCCAATCTAAGAGGATGTAGGTACATTACACTACTTTGGGAAATAGTATTATCGATTACACGGTGAACTGACAGTGTAATCGATATAGTATTTCTATTGAGGGTCATCTATCACATACACCATTCAGGATCGATTTGACTTAGAGCTATCTTACACTATGCATAGGTTGTCCTTCAATGGATAATCAGTCACCCCAGACTAACCTACAGCATACTAACTGCTAGAAATGAATCACCATAACAAGTAATTCACATAATCCCTGTATTCTGGAAATCTTTATCCTAGGAGTAACTCAAGCTTATCTTAGTTAACCTAATAACTTAAGTTGATAGAATTTACTTCACTCCTATCCTCATTTCCGTCCTAGTATATAGTAACTATTACAACAATATTCTCCCTATATGGAGATCATATAGTTAATGCAAAACATAACAAGTGTGCATCTTTTATCCTTTAAACAATTTACTCCCTATGTGTAAACAAATATGCAGTTCACAAAACAACTCACTTTCAACACACAACAGCAGTACAACTCATGAAGGAATTTCCTATCTGTACACAGATAGAAAATACAATTTCCAAAAATATTTTAAGATTTACTTTTGAAATTGATAGTAGAAGAATATGTCATGCTTGGTATTTAGCTTTTCTCCAAATGATGATGTCTCAGCCTATTCTCACAACACTTCCAACAATTCCAACAATTTCGTCACAAATTACTACCTTTCTCACTTAGAATTAAACACTTAGGAATGAATAATCAGACTAACAATGGTTGCAGCTGATTAAAGATATGAATCTCTGGTAATTGAATACTGAAGAATTGGTAATTTCACACTAAACTCAACTCATAGGATAATATGTTTCTCAAAAAAACAGAGTGATTTCTGCAGAAAAATAAGTTCTCAAAAGATAAGTTCTCCAGAAACAAATAAGTAAGTGATGAATGAAGGATTGGGCGGCTATTTATAGAGTCTCAGCCCCCATTGAATTCCACTTCCAAAGGCATGTTAATTGCCAACACTGAAATTTGAATAATTCAACTTAATAAGTGGCATGATTTTAGTCCCATACTCAGCTTCAAAGATGTGAGTCGACTTCTATTGATTAACAACAGAATGGAGAGTTTTTCCATTTGTACATGGTAAAATATTTAGAATTGACACCTACAGGTTTCATTCCAGATATGGCGCCAATTTGATAATCTGGTGGGTAGAAAATGCATAGTGAAAAATTCCATTGCTATTTACTATCCACATAGCCTATTAATTTGTCTTAATCGACAGGCTACAAGTTGCGTTTGCAATCTTCAGCGACTTGGTCATTGCCCCGGGCGTATAACAGGTGCGCGTGTTTTCCTCATTTGCTAAATTTCATTTTGTTTCCAAAGTTCAAAAGATAGTGAATGGAATGTCTCGATTTCCACCATATTGGAGAATGACGTATTTTTATTTCCCATTGCCTAAGACAATATTTCGATTCATTCGATTTCCAAGTTTGATGATTAATAATCCACTGGGTATATTTGAACACGATTTCCATAGTTGAAGTTTAATATTAAATCAATGTGGAAAATGATTTGGTTTCCAACAATGAGATTCAAATATTAAATATATATATATATATATATATATATATATGAAAGTAATAAGTAATATATAAATATATATGTGTGTATGTGTGTGTGTATAACATATAATATATATATTTACATATATATATATATATATA
Organism: Sequoia sempervirens; assembly: GCA_007258455.2. Taxonomy (NCBI): domain Eukaryota; kingdom Viridiplantae; phylum Streptophyta; class Pinopsida; order Cupressales; family Cupressaceae; genus Sequoia; species Sequoia sempervirens. The sequence goes on from VDFB02270651.1 coordinate 330,835,913, forward strand.
TGTATGTATATATATATATATATATATATATATATATATATTATTCCGTAAACATATCGTAAGCCAGCCAACATATCCGATATGTATATGTAAATTGTCAGGCAATAATAATATAATATTATTAATATCCACATATAATATGTTGTGTGCATATATACGTGTATATACCTGTATATACCTCAATGTACACGTATGTGTGGGTATACCATATCGATGCATCCGTGTGAGCATATCCATCTGCTAATCATACGCCTGTATTGATATGTATATACATATGGATACATGTATATACTATATATATGTATAAATGTCCACTCTCTATTCATTTACATTCATTCATGTTACCATTATAATGATCACAATACAACAAGACAGATATATACAGGTAAACATCACTCATAAAAGCGTAAAGAAGTAGACAAGACTCCTAATACCAATATATGAGCTATGGATGACTTATCTAGAACCAACATAATAGACTTAGTTCACTCAAAATATAGCGACGTGTGTGTAGGCTCAGATAGTTTACTTTACTGATTAAACGATGAAGCTCCTCTCCTAAGTGATATTTCCCCTCCGACTGGAGGAATGGTTCACATACCTACATCCACTTACATACACTCACGACAGTCACATGTTCATAACATTAGTAGTATACATAAACATCTCAAGTTAGAATAACATGATTCATTAACCTCCTTATGCAATTGTTGCCCAATTTTCGCCTACGGGCTCAATCAGGCAGGATGAATTATGTTTCAGATGTTTATAAGGGCCAAATGGGACATTCACAACAAGGGCTAAATCATGCATCTGATGCTAAGTCACAGGGAGGTCTATTGGAAGGCATCCCTCTTTTTGATTTGGCATACAACTCCTGATGAAGAAGGTCGCTGAGACAAGTATGATGTCTTACCGACTAGCATTGTGTTATATTCATTTGAAATCCTCAGGTCGCCAAGACATCTCGGTCGCTCTGAAATCTTATATCTCTCTCCGCTTGAGATGTCTCGCCGACAGTTGTTCACAGGGCTGGCGTCAGGAAGAAGGGTTTACCTTCGGTGTGACCTCTGGCCGATAAATAGAGCTTTGGCCGAAGGGGAAAAGTCTCACTGACCGCTGGTGGTCTCGCCGAACGAAGTGACTTCGGGGTAATGTTTTAAGTTCGGAAGGAGGTCACACCGACACATGGGTGTCTCAACGACGGAGGAGCACAGTGGTGTACTGTTTTGCCTTCGGCAGGAGGTCTTCCTGACTTGCTAGAGTCTCACCGAAAGAATGGAACTGTCGGCGTAAGGTTGGGCTTGGGGAGATGTCTTCCCGAAAGGATAAGGTCTCGGCGAAAGCTGGTGCCTTCATTGTGATGTCTCCCCGATTGAGGGTGGTCTCACCGAAACAAAAGGCCTCGGTGTAATGTTTGGCGCTCGGTGTAAGGTCTTGCCGACCGCTAATCGTTTTTCCAAGAAAGAAAGGGCCATCGGTAAGAGTCTTATCGTCCGCTGTGAAGTCTTCCCGACCGGTGGGAGTCACGGCGACAGATTGTTCACAAGGCCATCGGCGGTGAGGAAAAATATTGCCTTTGGCAAGAGCTTTGGCTGAAGGGGAAAAGTCTCACCGATAGGGTGAATTTTTGCCAAAGTAAAGTGGCATCGGCGAAAGAATTTGAGCTCGCTGTGACGTCTCGCCGACTAGGTGAAGTCTTCTCGAAATGGTCTGAGCCCGCCAAAAGATTGTGACTTCGCTGAGAGGTCTCGCCGATTAATCGTAGTCTGGCCGAAAGGTTTTGGGGTCGCCAAGATGTCTCGCCGACAAGTGGTGGTCTCGCCAAAGCGGAGAGAATTCGCCGAGAGGTGTTCCCGACTGGAGGGGAGTCTTGCCGAAACGAAAAGATGCGAGCTCGGGGCAAAGGAAAGTAAAGTCGCCATGATGTCTCGGAAAAAGTATGAGGTCCTGCCGATAATGGAGGGGTCTCGATATGTGTTTTTCCTTCAGCAAGAGGTCTCATCGTTAACGAAGGGTCTCCCCGACATAGATGGCATCGATGTAGCGTTTGGCCGTCAGAGTAATGTCCTGCCAATTGCTTGAAGTCTCGGCGACAGTATGGGGGCTTCGTGTTAACGTATTACCGTTGGGGTGAGGTCTTGCCGAAGTGATGCGGTCTCGGCGAGGGAAAGGAGCTCGGCGAGAGGTCTTGCCGACCCGTGGGAGTCTCATCGAGAAGAATGATCAGAGCTCGGGGAGAGCGGAATGTGCTCGGTGAAAGGTCTCGCCGAAGGATGGAGGTCGCAGCGATGGAAAGGGATATCGGTATGACTCCTGATGGCTCGCCATGAGGTCTTCCCAAAAGTGATAAGTCTTGCCGATGGTCTGGGTGACAGCCACTGTGGATGTCGATATGACTAATGGAACCCGCTATGACCTCTTGCCAATGAATGCTTGTCTTGTCGATGGTGTATATGATAGCGATAGGACTCTTGGTGCTCGCTATGACTTTTGCCGAATACGGGTGTCTGGGCGATGAAATGTGCATATCGGTATAACTCTTGCAGCTCGATATGAAGTCCTGCCGACAGTCCCAAGCTATGCCGACCGTCCTGGGAAGTATACTCGCATCGGGATGACACGATTAGTGTCTCACCGACATGCGATGTTGTTTGAGGGACCCTTTGACCATCTGGAATCTACGGGGCACGAGTTCGACCAATTAGATGGGAGCTAAGGACGCACCATGGGTAGTGTTGTGACCTTTTCACACATCGCCCCATTCAAGATGGGGACCCCCTAATTTTTGCTCCATTCTGGTCTTTTTGCTTGGGTTTTCTTCTCTCTCTCTCTCGCTCTGTCTCTTTTCTGTTTGCCTTTCAAGGGGGTTGCGCCCGTCTGTGAGTTTAAGCATGAAACTGACCAAGTCTGAAAATTAGGGTTTCATCGTTTCTGGTCAGTCCAAGGTCGAACGAAGTGGATAAATTGAAAATTGAGCTTAACATTGTTGTCAGCATGTTTCCAGCAGGCTCTCAGTAGGTTTTCATCAGATTCTGGGTACTTACTATTTTTAAGAAGTGTGAAATTACAGGCAGTTCGTCAGCATTTTTGAGTTTTCGACAGTCACACGGCATTCAGAGCATATCAGGCCACTCGCGTGCTAAATTTGAGCGAAAACAGACAACTTACTATTTTTAGCAGTTCAGACAGGGACAAATTTCAAGGCTCAGATGCAGAGTTTTCCTTTGCATGTTGGCATATTCCTTATGGGTTTTTCGAGACCTTCGCGATGATATAACATGCAAAACGAGGCGACCACTTTCAGAATTCAGTCTTCGGGGCTATTTTTAGGGTTTGCATGTCAGGGTTTCTTTTGCATGTCGGGTGATTCCTGATGGGTTTTTCGAGAGCTTCGCGATGGTGTGACATGCAAACGAAGATACTCACTCCGTAAGGAACTTGCTATTTTTAGCAGGTGTGTCCCGGCGCCGCTTCCCAGGCAATTCAGAATCACGAGCTGATCGCGGTGCCACAGAAACGAAGAGAAACAGAGATCATTTGATACGCATGCAGAGCGAATTAGGGTTTCCAACTTCGGAACCCAAAAAGAGGCGTAAAAAGTCAGAATTTTCAAAAACCGATGTAAACCATCGCGATCAGCGTCCTTCAGGCTATCTGCTGGTGAAATTTCAAGACAAACGGAGCACTTACTATTTATAGTAAGTCAGATTGGAAACTGGCTAAAAATAGCAAGTCAGGTGCATGCGCCAACGTCAGCAGTAAGGTCACGTGGTGAGGAACACGCCATTCAAATTTCAAGTTAATCGGAGCAGTGGAGCTATCAGAAGCAAGCGTTTGCTATTTATAGTAAACCACCTTCAGAAACAGGCTAAAAATAGCAGGTCAGCTAAAAATGGCAATGTCGACAGAACAATGAGGTCATGAGGATCCAACGTTCAAAATTTTAAATCATTCCGAGCTTCAGGGGTGCAAAATTGAGAGGACTTACTATAAATAGCAGGGCACGAAATACTGGCAAAAAACGATGAAAAAAGTTCTAAGTCTGGAACTTCATCCAGTTGACATGGTGAAATGCGCCTTCAAGCACATGCCAAGCACAAAAAATTCTAAGTGTGAAGTTCATCCTTCATCAGAGGCAAAATGCGCCCAAGGTACAAAAAGTCAAAGAAGAGTCAACACCTCTCATCTTGTAGGCATGGAGAAATGCGCCCAACTTGAAGAGGAAAGTTTAAAAAATCTCTAAGTCTGGATATCCTCCTCACCCCTCAAAATGCGCCCAAATTGCAAGATCATCCTTCTCAGGGGGTAAAATGCGCCCAAGTTGTGAGTGGTCAAAGCAAAGTCAACTATTTTCATCCTCTTCCCTAGGCAAAATGCGCCCAAATACATGCATGTCAAGACAAAAACGGGAGGTGAAGAGTCACTCAAAGGCGTTGTTATCCACCAGCTAGGTCCAAATGCGCCCAAGAGGAGATGAGTCAACAAGTCAACATTCTTTATCCTCCACCTACATAAAAATGCGCTCAAGTTAGAAGCAAGTCAACAAGGTCAAAGGAAATTCGTCCTCCTCAAGGGGTGAAATGCGCCCAAACAAGCTCAAGTGAAGACAAAAGGTGAAGTTGAAGAGTCATCCAGTAGACATGCTCAAATGCGCCCAAGTTTAGGTGGTAAAAGGTAAGTGAATGGGGTGAAAGGTGGTAAATAAGGTGAAAGATGCTTCAAAGCGTGGTGAATACAAGGTAAATGCTAGGCGTTATCCTCCATCAAGTGCAAAATGCGCCCAAGGTGGTAAGTCTTAGAGGATTTTTCCAAGGCGTGGTGAAAGGTGATGAATATTGGGCGTTATTTTTTGAGTTTCCTCCTCAAGTGTGCTAGGCGCCAAGGGTGATGGGAGTTATAAGGTGTTGGAAAAGTTCTAAGGCGTGTGGAGTATGAAATAAAGTGTTAGGCGTGGTAATATTATTCCCCAAATGCTATGCGCCTAAAGGGTGAAATAAAATGTGAAGTGAAGCAACTTGCTAGGTGATCAAAAAAATTTCAAAGGCAAGGATGAATATTGCAATATGCGCCTAAGATGTTAAATGAAATAATAAAAAATGAAATATTTCTAAGGCGTTGGGTTTTCAAATAAATATTTTTCAAATGTGAAGATGGCGAGTGAAATGTGCAAGGCGCCTCTGTGAATAAATTTTTTTGAGTGAAGTTGATATTTTTCTCACTGGCAAACAAACAAATTTTTTTTAAGGCAAATTCTCAGAGTGCAGGATGATTAAAATATTTTCTAAGGCAATTATTTTCTCCCTTAGAAAATACGCCTGGAGCTCAAGGTGGTGAAATTTTTCGAAGCACGAGCAAATTTTCTCAGTGATGAAGTCAGAGATGGATGATAATGCAGGATGAATTCAAATTTCTCGAGCTGGAGCAACACAAGATGATCGCAGGCGAAGAATGGATTTTATTTGACAGAATAATATTTTTTCTAAGGTTCAAAATTTAAAAATCAAATGAACCCGTTCGTTGGGTACCCATGGATTCAAAGCATTCTGAAGAAAATTTTCTTCTGGGTACTGGAAATTCGCGATGATAGATGGATTTCCAAGTCTTCCGCACTTCGCCAACACTTTTTCAGTAAAGAATTTAATGAGTGCTCAAATTGTGAATTTTCTTAAGGAAAATTTTAAAATTTCTCTAAGGCAAGATGGATAAAATGTGTTTTCAAAGTGAATTTCTTCGAATGATGAATTCAAGATGAGTTGCCTAGATGATTTTCATGGAATTCTTCAGTGATGAATTTTCCAGAGATGATAAAGAGCTAAATTCGAATTTCAAGTGACAGAGCTCCGGCTGGTGAATTAAAAAGATGGATTTAAATTAAATAAATTCAAAAGATGCCAGTCAAAGTCAAGTTTCTAGAAGAATAAGATTCCTGACGTCGGGTGACAAGTGTCAGAAATACCAGAGAGGGAAAATTCGAATTCTTGAAGTGGAGTAGTGGAAGTTAAATGCACTGGCTAAAAATGGCTCCTTCTAGAATTCGATTTTGAGCTATAAAATGGAAAGGTCTCTCACTTGTTCTTCACCGCTGAAGAAGTCGAATTTGCTCTAAGTGAAGCATTGCAGTGAATTGTTGCTAAGGCTTAAGGAATTCGAATTTTTACTGAGGAGTAGAGTTTGTTGAAGTTGCTGAGAAGTTGAGAAGGACGCCTTGAGTTGCTGGAGAAGTGCCATTGTTGAAGTCAAGAAGGACGCACTTGCTGATTGCCAGAGTTTAATTTGTTGCTGATTAAAATTTGAAATTGCCAGAGCCAAGAGGTACGAACTTGCAAGTTGCTGAAGATTCAAATCTGCAGTTGAAGGAGGACGCCTTGGAAATCTGAAGTCAAAGAGTCTAAGAGGTGCGCACTTGCTAGTTAGAGAAGGTACGAGTGTGGCTGAAGCTTAATTTGTTGAAGTTAGTAAGGATGCCTTGAAGTGAAAAGAGTTAGTAAATTACAAGCTTGCTGATTTAAAGAAGCACGAATTTCAAGATTGCTGATTGCTGATACGAAGTTATAAAAGTTCAAACTGCTGATTAAGAGTAGTGAAGTGAAGTCACTAAAGTCCACTTAGAAATCTGTTCTAAGTGTTGAAGTTCGAATTTATTGAAGAAGAAGAAGCTGAGGTTTGCAAATTGGAAATGTTCTTGAAGTCGACTGCAGCCCCTGCACAATGTCTTATTTTTATAAATTAAATTGCTGATGAATGTTATTTTTTGCAGATGGCTGAGGCGAGGGCGACTGGCAAGGACAATGGTGCATCCAGGCAAGCTGTGATCAGGAAGCTGAGTAAGACGTTCATGCCGGAATCAAAGTTTATTTCAAAGTTGGGCAAGTTGATAGATACCAATTTGGGCTCAGTCAACCTGGAGGCCTTCAAAAGCAGAATGTTAGGGATTGGAAATCATCGTCCTTTGACCACTTCACACAATATTGTTCGAAGTGGGTTATATGCAGCTGCTGGTTTTCCACCAGCCATTCAGTGCTCGAAGCTGATGATGGAGTGCGCCAATTGTTACGACAAGGATCATCAATCGATCATGTCACGTGATGGCCAAGTACTAGCAAATCTTACTCCTGCTGCCATTGGTGAGGCTTTCGGGATCCCAGTGCACAGGAACATGATTTACAAATCCAGAGAACGGGCTGAACGGATGTATGCTTCTGCATTCGAGAGATGCACGGAGAAAATTAACACTCACTGGATGAGCACTCCCAAGCCTTCTCGTACGAAGTTGCCAAAGCAGATCATAGCGGAGGATTTGAAGCAGGAGTATTGTGATCTCATCATGATGCTGAGCAGGGTTGGAGGTTGTGCACAATCATTCATTTTTGAGCCTTGGATGTTTTACTACATCAACCTCGTGCTGGAAGGGAAGGATTATGTCAATTGGGCCGAGATGATAAGTGATAACTTGCATGAGCAACTCCTGGGATTGAGGAGAACGAAGACATTTTGCATGAGCTCCTACATCATCTATATGTTGGCACGGATGACGAAGTACAGAGGGATTTCCTACAAGGAGCCTATCGGTTGTGGCTCTCATCAATTCAAGATTCATGATGCTTGTCCGCAGTTGCATTTGGCGAGCACAACTCATTACAAGCGTGTCAACGATTCCTTCACCATGTATATCACGAGATTACTTCAGGAGCGATTACAACACAGAATCTCGAAGGAAGCCCAAGAGCTAATTGAAAGGTATGGGTGCTGGTTCATACAGTTTCGAAATTTTCTTATATTAGGCTGCAAGGTTTCTCATCATACCCATATAGGCTGCCTAAGTACCCAACAGATAGAGTTTTAATGCTAGAAATATCTAGGCAATTGCTTGCCTTTGATAAGATTCAAAAGAAGAAAAAGAAGGGAGGGGTAGAATTTCCAGTTGTCATGGGCAACTCGGATGAGGTGTGTCCTTCAATACAAGCAGCTAGAGAGGCTGAAAGTGAACTTCAATTTTATCATTTCTCATACCACACTAGCCGACAGCACTACGACCCACATCATAACATCAAATGGGTACTGTCAGAGGAGTTTAAACATAAGGCCACCATTGAGGATTATTGGGCTGATGCGGCTGATGAGATTGAAGTAAGGAAAAGGATGTTTTCTCGGTTGCCGATTACTTTGATCAGGGAGTGTGAAGTTGTACCGGTTCCAGACCAGGTGAACGAGGATATGGACGTTGTCCATCCCGACTATGCAGCAGTTAGAGATACTCCACTTCCACCTCCAGATTGGTCAGAGCCTGAGATTGCTGATTTGGACACACTTTCTATTCCTGTCCTGACATTCACTAGAGCATGGGTTGATAGGCGAGTAAACAGATTGAAGAGTAGGTCAATTGCTTTGACTTACAATTTGATGGGAGATCACGGACGCCCACTACTGGTAGAAAGAAACAGATTACCGAGGTCCAGAGCCCAGAAAGAAAGAGCTAGTTCGACAGAGCCCTGCTTCAGCCGAGCTCCACAGTCATAGCGATCACCACCACACAAGTATGTCTCTCTCTTTATTTGTCGAGAAATCGGAGCAATCAGTGCACGATACAGATAACTCCTCACCGGCAGAGAGGCCTGGCGCGAGCAAACCTGTTAGGGGGATCAGAGGATGATGAGGGGACTATCGACCCTCGTTTCAGCAGAATTAGAGGCGGCCATGAACGATGATGATGATATAGTGTCGTGACACTCTAGCCACTTGAGGACGATGAGCTTTAATGATGTAGAGTTGTTGTTTAGGAGAAGTCGGGGAGCAGGAGCCCTTTGATATATAGTATGATGTGCCTGATTGGCTTAAGGATAGAATGAGAAGAAGCCCCAGCGAGGAGATTGATCCAGCAGTTGAGATGGAAGAGTTCTTGAACAGGATCAGTGCACCTCCACAGAAGAAGAAAGCAAGAAAATTTTCGAAGATATCCACTGAAGAGGATGGCTCTCGCACCCTTCATGTAGCTGTGCCACGAGTTGAGTGTGACCGAAATGAAGCAGTACCTGAGAATTATGTGGTCACGACTTTGGATTTGGGACGCCCCACTGGTGCGTAGATTGTAGAGGAGTGTGATAACTCCTACCTCGCCCTCAAAGATAGGTTATTCAAGAAGGAAGGAAAGTATAAAAAGTTGAAAAGAGAACACAAGGCCTTAATTGGATATGTACAGCAGTTGTCCCGTTCTCGAGGGCAGGATATACCAGTGATAGAGCCTCCAACGGATATACCTAGAGAGTCCATCAATGGCTTGATGGAGTTAGGAAAAATGGCACAGGAGGCAGATAAGTGGGTCACGGGAGTCCGTGTCGAGACGGAGAGGTTTATGGAGGACCTTGCTTTTGCTTTTCAGCAGGCCTCTAGTATTTTGACACGGATGGATGCAGTGGATCATGCTTGGGGCGATGCTTCTATCTACCAGAGCAAAGTTATCCAGCGTCTTGAGGTATTGAGGCATGTGCCATTGCGATTGCTGATTGATGGAGGCGTCATTCAGGAGAATGACAGGTATGATTTCTCTAGGTGGTATTCTTCAGCGATCACGGGGCGTGGTTTCTTCGACGCTGCACAGGCAGATTCAGCCAGGATACATAAGGCCATGGCCAATATCATTGATGGAGTTCAGAATACTTTCGAGGCCATATTTGCTAGCCGGTTGAATCCAGAGGAGGTGAATGTTGATAATTTGAGGGGTAGGCTGGTGCCTTTCTTTTCAGATGTTAAGACCTTGGTACAAGATGATTTCGAGAATACTTCTACTTTCTCCACCTTGATCCAGAACACGCAGGATTCTTTGATTGCTTGGAGAAAATCTTGTGCAAGGCATGAGCATTCAGTCACAGTGTTAGAGTTTCAGTTAGATTGCATTCCACCTATTTCAGTTCAGGAGGTTGAGGCTGTACTTGGCAGATTTGTTGAGTTTGCAGCCAGAGAGAAGGCAAATGGGAACGCACTACTGGACGAGGATCTTCTAGAAGACTGAATGTGGGCATTTATTGCCTTTACTATTTTGGGAGTGAGTGGGAATCTTTGATTCATTTAATGTACCACTCCCTATTCTGACAGTTTTTAGGGTTAGGGCTGAGGTGGCACGATTCTGGTCACTCTATTAATTGTAACCCTAGCCGTCTTTTGGGACTTGGCTAGCTATATAAAGGGGGAGTCCCCCTCATTTGAATATCATTAGACAGTAGACATTGTGTGAGATTGGACATTAGCATTAGAGCTAGAGAGTAGAGTATTGTAGACATTTTGCATAGTGTGGAGAAGAAAGAAAGTTTTCCCTTTGAAAACTTTTGTGGAGATTGTTGTGTAATACTTTTCATGATAATAGATCTTTTCATTGATGATGGAATTCGTCTTGTCATGAATAGCTAGCAAGGTCTCTTCTTCCTTTCGTATCCAAGTAGTGTAATTTTCATGCAAGTTGTTTACTTTGATGTGTGGTATTTTTGTTGAGGTAGCTTCTTTCATTCCATACCACTAGCGGCTTGTTGATGATAAGTTCGCCTTGTGTGGTCAACTGGACATTACCTTGAGTTTAACTTCGGTTGTGGTTTATATACCTATATGCGTCGTTTTGATGGTGTATGTATGTTAAATTATAACTTGAACATCTTTTGCTATCCCTTTGAAGATTGCACTGATTTCGCTGAAACTGTCCGACGTGAGGCTAGGTGAAATTTGGTTGAAGTCTGCCAAAACTGAATCCCACATATCTTGCATTTAGAATAGAGTACAAGTTTCTTAGGCCCTATACTCCTTTACTTTCCGCATATTTCGGATTAGTTTTAGGAAAACGAACCACATTGCCAAATCATACACGTAAGAAGCCCCTTCAAATCACATACCAACTGCTAACTGCAAGAAGTCTGAACAATTGTGTAAGTCCCCTCGTAAGAACACAGCAATACACATCAACCAACTGAGGGTATTCTAAGTATTCGGAACCTTGGAGTTGAACGTGCGAACTTTCTCGCAATCTTAGCGCACGGAATACTTTGATCAAGAGAGAACGGAATAGCCTTCGGACTATTTTTGTTCTGCTGTTTGGTGCGGTCACAAAAACCACGTCAACAGGTAGTTTGACTACCTGACTTCCCCTGTGGACGAGATCGACAGAGCATAAGCAACCTAGACTTGCTCTGAGGATGAAGCGATGAATCAGATTGATATCCAGAAGGTGTCTTCGAGCAACAGAAGGGGGGAAACCTCAGGGACAGCTGGAATGTCAACTGGCAAGGGTTGATAGACTTTAATGATAATGCTTTAGAGCATTGAAAGCGGCTCTGAGGGAAGGTCGAAAGTGAAGACGGAGGGCCATTCCTGAGGGCGATCTGTCACCGACATGGACATGGGGATGTAGCATTAACTTCATTTGAAAAGATCTAAGGGAAGATCTTTGTGAACACTGATATTTTTTTGAGCCCAGAGGGGCCGACATCCTTTTGTATATAAGGCATTTTTGCCTCTTTGTAACGGAGTTCTTCTTATGCTTTTCTGAAGTATGTGACTTTTGCAGTCCTCTCTCAGATTAGCAAACTTCTGTAACTCATTTTGGAGCATGATATATAATGTTTTCCTTGGTAACTATTGATGTTCAAATTTCCATCTTGTTCTTGCAAAGTGTTGTGCATTTTAGGTTCATAATCAAGTTATTTAGTGAATTTCTTTTATTCCTTCATAACTTTATCTTGTGTTTTCATGCCTTTGCAAAAGCATCATTATACAAATTATTTTCCTCTCTGGAAAAAGTGTGTGAATCAAACCTGTTGTGACATATTAATGCAAAGCTTTATAGAATTTGATGTGTAATCTTATGTTCATCATCAGTATTCAAGTGTAATCAAAGTATCTCATTGTTTTTATCATTTCGGTGTATCACCATAGGATTTAATTTCCATTTTTATGCACTCCCTTTTCCTTACAAGATCAGTAGTTAGGTGACACCAAAGGAAGCCGGCCTCATCCGGAGGTTCATTTCAACTTTAGGTGACCCACAGCCTTGAAATGATCCCATGTTTCTCTAAGAAAGCTCAGTTTTTGTAACTTTGCATAGGCTGCAATTTTTAGAGATAACAGTTTTGGCACGCCCGGTGGGACCGTGAACTGCTTCTCAGTTCATGTTTATGCATTTTATTGCTGCTGTTTGGTGTGTGCAGCAGTAGTTTCAGCCTTTTGGAGGCATTTTCTTTACATACCTGGCGACTCCGGGAGAATAGCAACTAGTTTCAAGCAGATTAATTGCTGGTATGTTCTTATTTCCAGAAAATCAGATCTAGTCTTCTTGTTTTACAAGAAATTTTAATGCATTTCTAGCTTCTATGATTGCTCCAAAATGTCTACATTTTATGAAGACATGTTCTACCATCCAGCTTGTCATGAAACTGCTAATCATCCCTCATTTCATGAAAATTCTGCTCATATACCCAATTATCAGCCATATCAGACCAATCATGCTGTTGGTTTAATCCCAAACAGCCATGCAACAGTAGCCTATCAACATGCTCAACATGCTTACCTTCCACGCACCCCTGCTCAGTCTTTGGATCCACATTCGGATATCCAAAATCAGCTCCAAGAGGTTGATTATATAAAGAATAACATGAATAATATGAAGGACATACTGTCAGACATCGCAAGGAAGATGGAAGAGTTTAGGAGGCAGCAGGAGTACGATCAACAACAAGAAGAGATGGCCTATCAGGCCTACCTTCATGAGCAAGAATTACTGACGCAAAGGAGACAGTTTGAGAATAGGCTCGAGAGAAAGTTAGCTGCGAAAGAAGAGCAAATGAAGCTTTTTCTTGCTCAGACACAGAGGCATGAGGTCCAAGTACCTCCTTAGATTCCACATCAGCCTGTTCAGGAGAAGGTTCGTAACTTTAAATTCCCAAGTTTCAAGCAAAACTTGCAGCAGGAGGTGAACGAACATGATCGATTAGGACAACACATGGTGGAGTTTCAAAAGAGGCAGCTTGAGAGGAGTTTCAAAGAGTAGAGTGTTGCAGCTAAGGATGAGCAGATGAAACACTTGCTTGCACAAGCTCATAGGATAGAGCCCCAACTACCTGTGAAGGAGGGGGCCTCAAAGCACAAACTTCCAAGTTTTAGACAGGTTGAATCTAGCATGGACAACTACGATGAAATTGCTAAGTTGGAGGAGCATGTGTTTTCAGTTCCAAGCTTCAGGCAGATTGCTTCTTCTCAAAGCTCAAAACTGACTGAAGATCTTCCTCAAATGGAAGGCACTTGTGAGGTTGCAGTTTCAAAACAGCTAGAATACATAAAGCAATTTGGGCAGTTGTTGATAGATGATGATCAACAAGACAATGGGCCTTAATTCAGGAAGAAAAGCCTGAGCTTGAACCTGATTCTATCCTCCAAGGTGAAAGTTATGAGATTGATGTAGGACATGTCATGCATGAGGAAGCTGATCATGAACTTGAAGAGGATATGTTTTCAAGCATAGTGGAGGAGTTTTTCTCAAAGCTTGATGCCAAGCCATCATTAACTAAATCCGAAGAGTGTGAGCAGCATAACCAAGTGGAAGGAGCTGCCATAGTTTCATTTGAATCACACAAGGTAGCTCATTCCAATCATCATGGGGTTATGACTGTGGAAGCAGCTGATCAAAGTAGATCCAGCAGGATTGGCTTGGAAGCTGTTCTTTCACAAAGATGCCCGATCAGGCATCTAGCCAAAATGGAGACCAGCAAAGATATTGATACCTTGCTTGCACCCAAGCATGAGGGTACTGCTGAGGAGGAGCACACTCAAGTTACCTTTCCACCTTAGAACGAGAATGTTTACATTCCATATGAAAGGGTTAGTAAGCTTGAATATGCTTTGCAAGAGATCTTGCAGCCATCTGCTGAATTGTCATGCATGCTTCATTTCTTTTTAGTTGTTCTCCAGCATAGCAAACATTGTAAATTTTTTAGAAAGGGTAGTTATTTTACCCAACCTGTCAATGGGTTTGTTCGACCAATTTCTTACTGGTTAGTGTAGGGTAGGTTTAGATGCAGTTTACATTCCCTAAGTGCTGTCCCAGCACAGTAAATAGTTTTATTTCAGTTTTTTCCCTGATTTCAATAAGTTCCTAGGTGTCCTGACCTACTTTAATGAGTTACAAATGAGTTACAGTCATGTACAAAGCTGCTCTTGATCTGTTTCTGAGTTGTCCCAATGACTCCGTGCCCAATGGATAGGCCTAGGCTACTGGTTTCCATGTTTAGCAGGCAAACATCCAGCAAAGGTTGCCAGAAATGTTGCCCAATTTTCGCCTACGGGCTCAATCATTCAGGATAAATTATGTTTCAGATGTTCACAAGGGCCAAATGGGACATTTGCAACAAGGGCTAAATCATGCATCTGATGCTAAGTCACAGGGAGGTCTATTGGAAGGCATCCCTCTTTCTGATTTGGCATACAACTCTTGATGAAGAAGGTCGCTGAGACCAGTATGATGTCTTATCGACTAGCATTGTGTTATATTCATTTGAAATCCTCAGGTCGCCAAGACATCTCGGTCGCTGTGAAATCTTATATCTCTCTCCGCTTGAGATGTCCCGCTGACGGTGGTTCACAGGGCTGGCGTTAGGAAGAAGGGTTTACCTTCGGTGTGACCTTTGGCCGATAAATAGAGCTTTGGCCGAAGGGGAAAAGTCTCACCGACCGCTGGTGGTCTCGCCGAACAAAGTGACTTCGGGGTAATGTTTTAAGTTCGGCAGGAGATCACACCGACACATGGGTGTCTCGCCGATGGAGGAGCACAGCGGTGTAGTGTTTTGCCTTCGGCAGGGGGTCTTCCCGACTTGCCAGAGTCTCACCGAAAAAATGGAACTATCGACGTAAGGTTGGGCTCGGGGAGATGTCTTCTCGAAAGGATAAGGTCTCGGCGAAAGCTGGTGCCTTCACTGTGATGTCTCCCCGACCGAGGGTGGTCTCACCGAAACAAAAGGCCTCGATGTAATGTTTGGTGATTGGTATAAGGTCTTGCCGACCGCTGATCGTCTTGCCGAGAAAGAAAGGGCCATCGGTAAGAGTCTTGTCGTCCGCTGTGAAGTCTTCTCGATTGGTGGGAGTCACGACGACAGATTGTTCACAAGGCCGTCGGCAGGGAGGAAAAATATTGCCTTCGGCAAGAGCTTTGGCCGAAGGGGAAAAGTCTCACCGACAGGGTGAATTTTTTCCAAAGTAAAGTGGCATCGATGAAAGAATTTGAGCTCGCCGTGACGTCTCGCCGACCAGGTGAAGTCTCCCCGAAATGGTCTGAGCCCGCCAAAAGATTGTGACTTCGCTGAGAGGTCTTGCCGATTAATCGCAGT
This sequence comes from Sequoia sempervirens, assembly GCA_007258455.2. Lineage (NCBI taxonomy): Eukaryota > Viridiplantae > Streptophyta > Pinopsida > Cupressales > Cupressaceae > Sequoia > Sequoia sempervirens. The sequence continues at coordinate 330,851,269 of VDFB02270651.1, forward strand.
CTGGCCGAAAGGTTTTGGGGTCGCCAAGATGTCTCGCTGACAAGTGGTGGTCTCGCCAAAGCGGAGGGAATTCGCTGAGAGGTCTTCCCGATTGGAGGGGAGTCTTGGTGAAACGAAAATATGCAAGCTCGGGGCAAAGGAAAGTAAAGTCGCCATGATGTCTCAGCGAAAGTATGAGGTCCTGCCGATAATGGAGGGGTCTCGATATGTGTTTTTCCTTCGGCAAGAGGTCTCACCGATAACGAAGGGTCTCCTCGACATAGATGGCATTGATGTAGCGTTTGGCCGTCGGAGTAATTTCCTGCCGATTGCTTGAAGTCTCGGTGACGGTATGGGGGCTTCGCTGTAAGGTCTCACTGTTGGGGTGAGGTCTCGCCGAAGTGATGCAGTCTCGGCGAGGGAAAGGAGCTCGGGGAGAGGTCTTGCCAACCCATGGGAGTCTCATTGAGAAGAATGATCGGAGCTCGGGGAGAGCGGAATGCGCTTGGTGAAAGGTCTCGCCGAAGGATGGAGGTCTCAGCGATGGAAAGGGATATCGGTATGACTCCTGATGGCTCGCCATGAGGTCTTCCCAAAAGCGATAAGTCTTGCCGATGGTCTGGGTGTCAGCCACTGTGGATGTCGATATTGTAATGTCCCCTTTTTCGACATGATCGTGTTTGATGGTGGTTAGCCTATTACTCAGACTCTCGTAGGCTAACAGGTTGGGTTAGAGGGTCAGTGACATTTTCTGGAGGAGTTGATCGTTCTCGTTTTTAGAGCTCAGTGATTGGTTTACAGCAGGCGTTGGCAGTTCAGGAGTTGACAGCTTCTGACGGCACAAAATTCTATGGAGATTTGAGGAAGTTATGCTTATTTAAGTGATTTAAGTTATTAATTAATTTATTATTTTATTATAAAGTGAAATTGACTTTATCCCTTTTATATCACTTAAATATTCATTAAAAGGGTGATTTAAAATTAAATCACTTAATCATTTAAGTGGGCGCCAAATATTAAGTTCATAACTATTGAAAAGGACTTAATGATATTTTAAAAGATTTAAATGAAGGAAAGTGCGTCCTTTTCTTGAAATGCGTGCCTTTTGGTATATAAGGCATTTTGGGCAATGAGAACAGGATTCTTGATATTTCAATTTTGCCTTGGACATTTTTCCTATGCTTTCACCTGTGATCAGGGTTTTGAGCAATCTTCCATTGGAGAACGAAATCTCTTCAGTGTTGAGCACTTTTGATACTGTGAGAGACCAGTCGAATTTGTGTAGTTTGTGAGAGCTTCATACAGAGGTTCTACTGTGCTTTATCAGAGTTTTGTTGAGTTCTTTATCAGAGACAGGAGGGTTTGTGGAGATGGCGACCTTCTTTCATCATGGCAGGCATTTGACATCATGGCCGTACCTTCAGAGTTGAGATTTGGGCTTTTTATTTGAAGTGCGTGGCTATCTGTGCAAGGGCGTTTGGGTTTTCTAGGAGGAACGCCTTCCAGTTTGAGGGTTTCTCTTCACCTTTCTTGGCGTCTGGCATATACTTCTCATTTGTCTCAGTTTTTGGGCTGGATTTCACTTTTTGTAGCTTCCTACACTGGATTTTGTCAGATTTCTCCATCTTGGCTGGCAAACTGGACTTCATTTCTTAAATAAATAATCTGGGAGGTTTCGGGTATGATTATGAGTTCTTAATCCATTGTTGAGCTTATTTATTACCTTCTGTAATTTCAATTCGCTTAAATTAGCTCAGATTTTCATTTTATAAGCATTTATGCTGTGCGCCCCTTCTATTTCTCTCTATAAACTTTCTCTAAAAAACTAAGAAAACACAAATAAGATTAAAAAATACAAGGGTTTGAGTTGTGAGCCAGCAAGGTTCATCACAGATATGACTAATGGAACCCGCTATGACCTCTTGCCGATGAATGTTTGTCTTGCCGATGGTGTATATGATAGCGATAGGACTCTTGGCTCTCGCTATGACTTTTGCCGAATACGGGTGTCTGGGCGATGAAATGTGCATATCGGTATAACTCCTGCAGCTCGATATGAAGTCTTGCCGAGAGTCCCAAGCTATGCCGACCGTCCTGGGAAGTATACTCGCATCGGGGAGACACGATTAGTGTCTCATCGACATGCGATGTTGTTTGAGGGACCCTTTGACCGTCTGGAATCTACGGGGCACGAGTTCGACCAATCAGATGGGAGCTAAGGACGCACCATGGGAAGTTTGACTGCCTGACTTCCCCTGTGGACGAGATCGACAGAGCATAAGCAACGTGGACCTGCTTTGAGGATCAAGTGATGAATCAGATTGATATCCAGAAGGTGTCTTCGAGCAACAGAAGGGCGGAAATCGTAGGGACGGCTGGAATGTCAACTGGCAAGGGTCGATAGACATTAATGATAATGCTTTAGAGCATTCAAAGCGGCTCTGAGGGATGTTCGAAAGTGAATACGGAGGGCCATTCCTGAGGGCGATCTGTCACTGACATGGACATGGGGATGCAGCATTAACTTCATTTGAAAAGATCTAAGGGCAGATCTTTGTGAACACTGATATTTTTGTGAGCCCAGAGGGGCCGACATCCTTTTGTATATAAGGCATTTTTTCCTTTTTGTAAAGGAGTTCTCCTTATGCTTTTCTGAAGTATGTGACTTTTGCAGTCCTCTCTCAGATTAGCAAACTTCTGTAACTCATTTTGGAGCATGATATATAAAGTTTGCCTTGGTAACTATTGATTTTCAGATTTCCATCTTGTTCTTGCAAAGTGTTGTGCATTTCAGGTTCATAATCAAGTTATTTAGTGAATTTCTTTTATTCCTTCACAATTTTATCTTGTGTTTTCATGCCTTCCTTTGCAAAAGCATCATTATACAAATCACAAACTGTGTTTACATAATCACATATGGATTCTAGTCTGTGAAAATTATTTTCCTCTCTGGAAAAAGTTTGTGAATCAAACCTGTTGACATATTAATGCAAAGCTTTATAGAATTTGATGTGTAATCTTATGTTCATCATCAGTATTCAAGTGTAATCAAAGTATCTCATTGTTCTTATCAGTTCTGTGTATCACCATAGGATTTAATTTCCATTTTTATGCACTCCTTCTCCCTTTTCCTTACAAGATCAGTAGTTAGGTGACACCAAAGGAAGCCGGCCTCATCCGGAGGTTCATTTCAACTTTAGGTGACCCACAGCCTTGAAATGATCCCATGTTTCTCTAAGAAAGCTCAATTTTTGTAACTTTGCATAGGGTGCAATTTTTAGAGATAACAGCAATATTTTTCCATGAATAACATCAATTGAAGCAACGTTAAATGAAACAATCATTAAATGTAAAAACACTCATATTGGTAACAAGGAACAACATATTTCACTCATTCTCTGAATTCTCTTTTACAATCATTTATCCCTATGCAGTACTAATATGTAGTAGATATACAATAGGGGTGTAACAGGCATGCCACAAGTGATTCACCTGATTATATTTATAAATATAGAATATTAGGAGCCTAACAGTTTGCTTTCTCTAGCTGTCAAATAAATTAGCAACATTGTTATGCCCCCAACCTGATTGGTAATTGACAATTGATTTGTTCTAATGTGTTATATTAGTACTTTGTAATTTATGTATGATTCTGGATAAAGTGCTTACGATATTTTATATCTTCTTGATCAATAAGGCATTTACTTTATATGTAGATTTGTAATCATTTTCTCTCACTTTTTGGAACAGTCACATCATCAGTAGTCCTTTACTTTTCTTTCCATTAAATTACGTGATATAATTCGCATACATAAAATGTCGGGATGCAAATGCTGCGTCTCTCTTATCATGTTGAGACAACAAAACATTATACAAAAATATTCTGATTGAAAGTAATTCTAATTTTGAGTTTCACCTTGTATTTTATCTCTTATGAGGAGTCTTATGCGAGTTTCTCTTTGTTTCAAGGTACAAACAGTTTGTGAGACAACGTTTCATTATCAAGATAAGATTCCACCAATCGACTATGTAACGAGCATTGCTTCAAACATGGGTGTAAGTGATTGTCAATGCATTTTGTTTCTTCTGTCATTTATGGTTATTATTGAACTTTGAATGTTTTTGATAACATAAAATAGGAAACCAGGTCCCAACTCTATTGCATAGAAATCCCAAAGGTTATGGAGAGGAAAAGCAAAAACCAACTAACCAGATAAAGTTAACAGAGTTTAGAGAAAAGCAAGACATAAGCAACTAACAAACAGGAGGAAAAAACCACAAGTAACAGTATGTCTTTGTGGGAGTCACATTTACCAGTCTTTAAAAGGGAAAGGAAAAAGATCATCCTTAAGGTCCTTCTTTCTAGCCTTTTTCAGAACAGGACCATCAAGATTAACTTCCAACCTTCGTTTTTGGAAATCCCGCTTAGCATTCTAGAGCAGAAGTAGAGAAGCAGCAGACCTATGCATCATCTTATTGTTGAAATTAAGCACATTGTTGACTCTTTCCTCCAAAGTGTCCAGCCTTTGCTGCAATGACTTGAGAGAATTAGTGTTATGGGCACAATGAGAACATAAATGCACAGGATCAGTCTTATTGTCCACCTGAATTCCTTTATCCTTGACATCATTCTTGGCCATTATATTGTTTACTGGGACTAGAATCATTGGAAAGAGAGACATCTTCTTCCACACAATCCTGAGAGTGACTAAAATCCTAATTTCCACTGTTTATGTAGTCACTGTTCTCATGATCAATGGAGTCTTTGTTGCTAAAGAAAACCACTTCCACATTGGTTGCAGTGGTAGGAGTAGAAAGTTTTGCTGCTAACCAATTAGATCTTCTCACAGGCTTCCCTTAAAAAAGTTTCCCAAAGCAGTCTTATTATCAGGTGTAAAGTCCTGTACTTGTATTGTGTATTCGTCCAAAGGAATTTCAATATGTTTGTGCTAACATGTACTTTCTTTCTGAACTTTTTATGAAAATAATTCCTCACATGTTTGATATGGAGCTCATTATAAACATTATAAAGTAGAACAGCATATGCAGATTTCCCAGTCAATGCAACAGTATTTTATTAAATATTCAATTATTTACTAACAGCAAGTACAAAGAATATACAGTCCTGATCTTATAATGACAGTTTGGATGCTCAGAGCTGAAAGATAAATGAATTTCGTGACCAACTAGGCTTGTACTGGCATGCTGTAGGTGAGCAGGTGTAGTTAAGTGCTCGATTTCATAGTTTAATAGCTTCTCCAGGAAGCTGCAGTTTTCTATAAAAATGGCTGACAGATATAACTAGAAGCTTCAAACATTCCATTTAAATATTTCTTACTTCCCAAGAGCTGGTGGTAGCTTTATCACAGTCCAAAATGGATTAGGAGTCTTAATTTGGAGGACCCAATAACTTTGCAAGCATAGCTCCTACATTTTTTTAGCTTGAAACTCCATGTCCCCCTCAAAAGGGGTTTTTCTTTTCCTAGCTGTAGCGGCTGAGAAGAGTCCAACTTTTAGCAAACTCTACCTTTTTCAAAGGCTGTGGTACCTTTTTGACCTCCTTGTTGTCCCTAATTTTTGACTTGTTAAAAATTGGGATAACCAATCAAAATTTTGATAAAATTTGAAGATTTTCTCTTCTAAGGCACATATTACGAGGTGCAAAGATTAGCAAATCTCAATTTTAGGTCTATAGTCCTTTGGTTTAGTACTTTTTACTTACGCTCCTTAGTTTTCGTAAAATTCTGAGTCATTTTTAGTATGTTTTTGGTCAATTTCGGGTTTTTCTGACATCACTGCAAGTTGGGAATTTTGTTTCTTATTGCAAGTTAATAATAGGAACTTTTCATCTCCATTGCAAGTGTTTTTGTTTTTAATTTTCTTTTTAAAAAAAAAGCCTTTTGAGGAACTTTTTGAATAACTTGCAAGTGTAGGAACTTTTTAAGTTTTTTGCAAGTTACTTTTTCATTTAAGTTACTTGTAATGACTCTTAAAAGTTCCGATTTCACTTAAAGCACTTGTAACTACTCTAAAAAGTTCCGATTTCTTTTATTTTTGCTTGTAATGACTTGAAAAAAGCCCGATTTTAATAAAAAACACTTGCAATTGCTCCTAAAAGACCCGATTTCTCTTAAAGTTGCTTGAAATCACTTATAAAAGGTCCGATTTAAGTTTAAGTGACTTGCAATATACATTGAAAACCCCGATTTAAGTGTTTTGATGAAAAGTAACTTGTAAAATGCCTGCAAGAACCCGATTTCTCTTTTGAGTGATATTTTTACTTGCTTTGAGCTCTCAAAAACCCGACGCCATCCATGAACAAAGCAGTTTGAGTTCTAGTTCGCTTGTCTACCTTATTCCATGCAGATTTTGTAGATCTATAAGCTTAAAAATCGGATTCTCAGCTACAATAAATTGAGTTATCTTTTTTTGCTTAGTTTACTTATCACGCCTAGGGTTTTTTCCATCATCATTTTGGTTTGCAAACTCATTTGCAGGTATGTTCTCATTTACTTTCATGGTTTTCTTTTTATCTTATGACCCCTTGGCCTAGTGTTACAACTTAAAGTTGTTTTAAAAAGGGGGTCTTGAAGGGTGGATGTCTCATCAGAAGGTTATTTTAAATATTTTCTAAAGGCCAAAATTATAATTGGAGGAATTGGATGCCAACTTTATGAAAGACTTTATTTTATTAAATGAATTAATCTCCTCATGTTTGGACGCCCAAAGGAGATAATAGAAGATTAAATAAAATACAAATACAAGTGAAAGAAGTGGATTTGAAATTCAATTAATTTTGGCACACTTTCTGGAGGCTTCTAGAAGTTCTTATCAAAAGCTATATAAGGAGAGGATGGGTTTTCATTTGGACATCTTATTTTCTATCATATTGTTATGCTGCTGAAATGCTTTCAGAGTTGCTTCGAGGAATGCATACCTCCTAGCCATTTCTCTTGGTTTCGTGCTTGAAAGATAGCACCTAGCTAAGACTTTGGAGACTGCTTCTCATCCAGATTTGCAGACAGAGCATCAAGGTTGAAGATATTAGAGATTGGTCAGTTTTACAGTTGCTGATTTTTAGCATGGTTGAAAGTGATTTTTGATCATAAGTCATTGTATGAATTTTCTATGGTTTTGGGTATTTGCTACATCTCTTCTACTATCTAGGGCGCCCCTATTTGCAAGTTTTCATAATTTTTAGTGGAGTCTTGGATTTTATATTGCAAGTCGCCTTTCTGGGAGGCTGTCTTGCCTGGCAAAAGTTTAGAAAATTCATTAAGGAGTTTTTGCAGCTGTTTCTTAGTCACAACTTGGTTGCCATCTACCTAGGAGTTCATTGCATTTGGTCTCATGTCATTTGGAGTAGTTTTGAGGGAGTTATGAGCATTTTAGTGGTTTTGGGAGTTGTTGGTTTGCATTTTCAGTTTGTTGGTTTAGTATATCAGATTGTAGTAGTTGGTGTTTTTGGACTTGTTTTTCATGGTTAGGAGTCCTTTAGAGTTGGAGAGACATTCTATAATATTGCAGCATTGAGACACTTGAAATACATTGATATTGGTAGGAGTTCTGTCATTTTGTAAGGCTGCATAGTAGTACTTCCAGCTACTTTTATTTCTTGCTAAGTTTCATTTTAATTCCCACAGCTGTGGATGAGACTGGCCCAGTCTTCATTGTATTGCATTTGGATCCTCAACACCATATGTTAGCACCTCACCCATCATGGGTCTTGAGTGCACATTCTTGGTGTTTGAGTAGCTTTTAGCATTGCATCGTTATCAATAGATTCTCCGCCATATGGTAGCACCTTACCCACCTTGGGTTTGGAGTGCACATGCTTGGTGTTGAGTTTACTTTTTAGAATTGCATCATTTTCAATTGTTCCTCTGCCATATGGTAGCGCCATACCCACCTTGGGTTTGGAGAGCACATACTTGGTGTTGAGCTTTCCTTCAGCATTGTATTTCCTTCAGTTGCTTCTAACGACCCTCGGCACCATATGTCAACACCAATCTCATCCTGAGTTGTGTGCATTCTTGGCGTAGAGTTACTTTCCAACAAACTTTGGTTTTGGGCTAACCTTAACGGGTGCATGTTGCATTGTAATTGTTATTGAAAAAATTGAAAAAATTTGGTCCGGTTCATTACATTTGAGTTTGAGCCTTGGCCATGTCTACACCTGTAAATGTTGATGATGTCTTAACTTTATGGAATTTTCATCGCAGCCTTGCAAATTCTTGTTTGATGACGGAGGAACCTGCTTCTCCATCAAACAAAAAGATGAAGTACAAATACGACAAGTATCAGAATGAGATTCCTCCTTCTCATGTTTTCTCGAACATTGAAGAAATCAGAGACACGAAGATCGGACATGTTGATATGTCTGAGTTTCTGAAAAGAACTGAGAAGTCAACTTCTCATCATATGCAGCTACTGTTGAGAAGTCACATCCATTTGGTTTCCTCTTTTCCTGTTGCTGCCCTAGAGCCGGAGTTCGTTCTTGCATGCGCTGCTCACTTTGATAGAGAATCCAGAACCATTAAAGATGATGATGGTAATATGGTCATTAGGCTTGATCTAGAAACTATTAACAAGATTTTCAGAGTTCCAGACTAACCAATGTATTCAAATATTTCAGTAAAGAGTGCTTTGGATCATTATGAACAGAAGAAAGAAGATTGTATACAACACATCAATACTAAATGGCTTTTGAAGCATCGGACTTGTATGTCTCGGTGGCCTAAGCTGTACTGATCTGAATTCAAAGAAGAGGTCAATGATATAATCACACTCTTGAGCAGGATAATGGGGTTGAAATTCTCTCATGTCTTTGAGAAATGGATGTACAAATTCATAGTGGTGATAAGGAACAACACCCAATCTTTTGGGGTGAAATAATTAGCGATAGTTTATGTGAGCAGCTTGCACAAGTTCCTACTACACTCACATTCTACATGAACTGCTACTTGGTTTACATAGCAGCTTCATTGAGGCAATTTCCTGGCCTTTCTACCCAAGGAGATAGATCACTAGTTCCAGTTTGGGAGTACTATGATCAGCTGCCTTTGAGACCAAGCAGAATTCATTACATAAGAGTCCAAGACGCATTCTTTGGTCATTTCATGTGCCTATTTGACAAGACCTTGCAGAACAACAGAGTATCTGACGCTGCATGGAAAAAGGTCAATGAATATGGTTGTCTCTTCCTCCAGTTTCCTACTTTTACCTACATGAGGGTTGGCTGTTTTGAAGATCAGCCATACATGCTTCCGAGATATCCAACAGATAAAATCATTCTAATGGAGCTTGCAAGGCAATTGATGACAGTGCATGCACGACAAGCTATACGACATAAAACTAGAGTAAGTATCTCGTCTCATAGTCCATTGTAGATTGGGAGATACTCCTTGACAACTACCTCAAGGGAAAAAACAATGGAAATTGAGATTTAGGAGATCAAATTAAAAAGATTCAAGGCAAGAGCAGATTTTGATTACAGAGGAATGAAAGACAAGATAAAGAGAGCCTTCACTCATTTACATCGTCTTGAAGATATCTGGGTAGATCTTCGAACAAAGAAAGACATCTATAAAATGGACTATTGTAGGCTCACAGTTGAACAGATTATTGATCTTAATCTGACCTTGATCCCAGAAGGAGTGATTGATGATGGGCAGATTTTAGATCCAAAATATGAAGAACAAAGGGTTGTTGACGCTTCTATTCCAGCAATACAATGGTCTCATAAAGAATCAAGTTCTATTTTTAACAGATTTCAGTCAGTCTTAGCAAATACTAATTCTTGGCTTAAGAGTATAGGTGTCAAAACTATAAAAATCAAGGTTAATGATGATGATGATTCAGCTGGACCTGTTGGATTGAAATCAAAAGTCAGAGATAAGTCCAAAGAAGGTGCTTCTTCTTCAGGAACCAAAATCAACTTGAAAGTCAGCCGTGCTGTGGAAAAACCTTTGGAGAAAACAACATTAAAAGGAAAGGAGGTTAAAGAGACGCAGATCCAAATCATCGATCAGCAAGAAGGAGAGGTTCTTGAGTCTCCTACTGCTCTAAGTATAATGTCTCCACATATTGATGCTGAACCAGTATCAATACTGTCTCCCATGTCTCAAATTGATAGTGATGTTGATTCCTTCTCAACGGTTTTCGTTCCTCCTATTGCTCCTACGAAAGTTGCTCTTCATACTTCAATTTCTTCCACACTGACCACTTCTATGGAGATCATGCATGATAATTTGGAGAACGTTTTTTATGCTAATCTGATGTATCCAATGACATCACAGATGACACCTCCAGAAATAGATACATCAGCTGCAAGTTTTGATTGTTTTATTGCTAATGCTCATCACAATACGCCATCCAATCAAACTTTTGTTGCAATTCAAACTGAGACATCTCCTAGAGTAACGATTGTGACGCAGAATGAATCTGTTTCTGCACAAACCATGGTTGCTGTTTCAAATGCAAATACATTGGATCTTCCTCCATGGTTGAGTTCAGTCACTTTAAAGAGAAAGAAACTGGCAATCTCTCCAGATGTGTTTGATTTCCAGCAGTTGAAGAGATCAAAGCCAAAAGTTGCAAAGAAGGCTAAAATGGTTTCGCGGGTAGTTGTGGACAGCAATAGAGTGAAGTATGCAGAAATAGCTGAACCCCTTGCAAACAAGTCACCAGAAGAGATGCGAGTATCTGACTACAAATTCACTAGGGTGTATTTCGGCAAACAAACACATGCAAGCATGATGCAAGACGCCCAAAATTTAGTGACTGTTTTGACACATAGTTATAATGAACTCTTGGCAAAGAAAGAAAAGTTGAAAGAGGAGAATGCACAACTTGTCTCGGTAATTCAAAAGATTACCAACTCTTCAGAGCAAGTTAATCCACTAACTTCTTTTACCTTTGAAGAATCAGTCAAGCAATTGGAGAAAATTGCACAAAAGGCTAAAGCAGTTGATTCTTGGGTAGCATAGCTGATTGATCAAGGTATACCAATAATTGAAAAGGCATTACAAATTCTGAATAATGTCAGAATAGCAAGAGTAAAGATCAATCAGACTTTGGAAGCTTTGAAGCAAAGTTTGGATTTACTTGAAAAAGATTTAAAAATTTGGCATGAGATGGATCAAGTCAAGCTAGAAATTCTATGCAGCAATTCAATCATACCAAACAGAGAAAAATACATAGAATTTGAAGAACTCATGACGAATAAATCATTAGTTATTCAGGATCTCATCAAAGATGTCCAAGCTACACTAGAAATGAGTGATGAAGTTGAGTAGGACATACTTTCTAGCTTTGAGAAAATCCCTTGCAGAATTTTAAATCATGAAGGAGAATTACTTGCAACTGATGTGGTTACTACAGAAATGGCAACAAATCTTCGTCAAGGGCTGGAATCAGAACAATTTACCATGGATTCAATTCATAAATTTGTTAATCATCGAATTATCCTTAATAAGATGCAAACTGTTTATGAAGAGCATAGAGAAGCAACGATAAGGTATTTTGATGTAATCCTGAAGACTGTTGTGGTAGCCAAGAACACACTAGGCCCTGATCCAGATGACTTGCAGGAAATTATCAGCAAATTTCAGTCTTTCAAAACTAGGATTGAAATGGAATAAAATGTTTTATCTTTATGTATTTTGTTTTCGACAGACTACATGTAAAAACAAATTTTGTAATCGCAAGTGTTTCTTTCACTTGCAGTTTTGTAAATTGTCATTACATGTAATCAAGTTACAAGTCAAAATAATTTAGGACTGTAATTTAGAATAAGTCAATTGCAAGTAGTTGGTGGTTGAGAGAATTTCTCAAGTTAGTTGGGATCCTCCCACCTTTTTCTTATGACCCCTCTCCTATAAATACTTGAGGGGGTCCTTTGTAATTTGTATCTTTTTGGCAAGCAAGAAAATTCTGTAGAATTTTGTACTCATAAAGACTTTGAGCTTTATAGTTATAAGTTGTTCTTTTTCAAATAATATCAAAGAGTTGGAAATTTCAGATTTTGTATTGAAGTCCTACTTTGCATCCATTGTGTTCGTATGCCATTTTGGAGCATTACTTTGTGATTATTTGGAGATTGTGGAAGATTGCTAGGGAGAGCTTCAGTTGAAATATTTGCAGACTTTGTGCTGTGAATGTTAAAGGTTGAATTCATAATTTGAGTTTAGAAGTTAAGAAGAATTGCTAGTCTTTATGCTTGTAATAATTCTCATTTGTAGTAATTAATAGATACATCATATTTGCAGACTTTGTGCTGTTTTATGCTGTATATTGTCCTTAGATTATCTTTCAAAAGGGTAGATAGAATCTCATATTTTCAAGACTTTGTGTTTGAAATTGTTTTCCCGTCCCGAAGGAAGTGACAAAAGTCTTTGAGCTTTCAGGAAACTTCATTTCCTTTCTCTTGATGTTATTACAAGCTGTTGTAAAAGTTTATTTAAAAGTTAATATTACTTTTTTGAAAAGAGAAAAGAGTTTAATCTTTCCTGAAACAAGAGGAAAGGTTATTATTTCAACCATATTTGTTTTAGTTAGTAGAAAAGGGGGAGCCTTCCCTTAATTAGGAGTGTTTATCTCGCACACTGTGGCTGAAACCACCATTTTGCTAAAACCTCACAAGTTTGCAAAATATTCAACCAACAATCCTCTCAACCGTTCTTCCACATTCCTACAAGCACATGTCTCTTCACAAGGTTGGCGCTCACTTTAGAGGCTTCCAAAACACATCACCAAACCCATGCATAAGGTTTATGACAGTCCTATGGTCTGTAGGAAACAAACCTGTTAATACAGTACGACAACTTCATACAAGGTGGCGGATAGAAAGGACCATCCATAAATAAACACAACTCCATACATTAACTGGTTATAGATAAACTCACATTGTAATTTAATGTTAGTTTGCAATCCTCAATAAAATTTGTTACTTGTAATTTTTTGGTACTTGCAAATTTGGCAACTTAGCTCAATATGTCCATTTCTTCGATACAATAAAACTTTGAATCTTGTCTGAATCCACCTCCAATTTCCTAGGAAGAAATCACTTCTTTGAAGCCAAATACCTTTAAATTTTTCGTCCTAGGGTTTGAGTTGAACAAAGATGCCCAAACTTCTCAATGAGAAAATATGAAATGACCAAAAGATGTCAAATTCTTCTTTTTGCATCTACTTTTATATTTCCCTAGCGAACTTTCATGAAGTTTATAATTTATAATTCACTTTTTAGTAAAACTGATAAAGTGACTTCATATTGTTTCACATTTGGCTCCAACTTAAGTAACTTAATAATTTTAAAATAAAGTTAAACATAATTAATTAAATACAAGTTTCTCAAAGAATAATAATTTTAGACAAATTTATTTAATAATTAATTTATTCCCCTTCCAAAATCCCCAATTAGCCTTCGAGAATTAAATAGGCCGAAGGGTCCTTCCCAAACTCCTAGGTTGAACAAGGGACATTACATTAGGAGTAACAACAATAGGGACCTTAGCTTTCTTGTGACCAATAGATAAAGATGACTTTTAGGGTTTTACTTTTTACTCTTAGTCTTGGAGACACTAACATTACTGGGAATGTCCTTAGGGGTGTGAGAAGCAGCTTTCAGAAGAGAATCAATGGCAAAATAATTATGGCAACTTAAGTCATCATAATCAGCCAACAGTTTCCTAGGCTCATCATCAAATGTTGGTTTTTGCTTGACCAGAATTCACACCTTTAGCTTTGATAATGTTGGCATTACAATTTGCACCTTTGGAGTGCGTATTGGAAACAAACAACTATGCACAATGCGTAATGCCTGCTCTTCAAATTAGGAGGGGAAGCTCCCTCTTTTGTTGATATGTGTGAAAAAGTAAATGATCTAAATCCTATCTTTTTGACTCAGTTGGAAGAGGCACAAGGCTAAGAAAACCTAATACGTTGCAGCTAAGGATTTGCTTTGGTTTCACAGATCTCTAACTACAATTAGGCTAAACGCTAAACAACCTCTTTTCCTCAAGAAACAGAGCATGAGGACTTAGCCGCAGGGATTGGTTATACGATAATCTTTAATTCAGGATTTCCAAGGAGATGACAACACCTATCCGAGGCGTAGGCTGAAAGAAAGATTATTGGCAACAATATCAAATGACAATCTTCACTTCTAAATTCCCAAGGAGGTGACAACACCTATCCGAGGTGTAGATATGAAACAAAGATTATTAATCACGACAACACACGATAAGCCTTACTTCTAAATTCCCAAGGAGATGACAAAATCTATCCGAGGTGTAGATATGAAACAAAGCCTATTAATCACAACATGAAATAATAATTGGGACAGCAAATTGTATAGACGAGACACACATGCAATAAACAATCAAACCAGAAATTATATTTAATCTAAGGTAAACAAGTACCATAATAATAACATTCAGGTAAAGCGTCTCAGCTATTTATTATCACAATAAAATTTCTTGAACATATACAGAATAGCAATACTACAGGTAAGGTTTCTTAGTATGTATGCTATAGAGGAGAGCATAACACAACACAACTCCACAGAACAACTCAGGGCATAGAGGAGAGCATAGCGCCTCCAACCAGCATGATGGACATGCAGCTCAGCTTGTTTCAAACAACACTTATGTCTCAGCCAGGCCATTCAAATCCACCTTCTTGGCACTTGTTAACACTTAGCCAGATCCTGAAGAGAATGCTTGATTCGTGGAGCAGTTGAGACTTGGCCGTGCGGAGTACGATTCTCTCCCCGACGACATCAAGATGGATATGTCCTACAATGACTTTATGGATCATAAAAGGAAGAATAAAGGACAAGGGAGACATTATGAGCAAAGAAGAACAACAGTTCAAGGAGACTTGTATCAAGCTGTCAACAAGGTTATACTTCCACACTATGACGGGAGTGATAACAGCTCAGCTTGAGCTTGGATTCAGAAGCTGGATAACTATCTAGCTCTTAGACCCATGGCAGAAGAGGAGGCGATTAAGTTCGCTACGCTACACTTAGATGGGGTGGCGCATGAGTGGTGGTACCATGGCCTAGTCACCTTGGGTCATCGGTCTATCACAACCTATGATGAGTTCACCAATAGGCTCATCGAGAGATTTGAGAAAAAGGATCCTGAAATTAATTTTAGAGAATTGGCGCAATTGAGGCAGTATGGCACAGTGGATGCCTACATAGCGGAGTTCCAGAGACTCTTAGTCATGGTCACTGGAATCACGAAGAGGCGGTTGGTGATCCTTTTCAGTGAAGGATTGATGGAACCACTCAAGGGATGGATTAAAGCTTTCGATCCACCCTCCCTACAGGAGGCCATGAAGAAGGCAAGAAACATGGAGTGGGCAGCTCCTAAGGCGAAGTTTCAACCCAGGCCATCCTTTCACAAAGGGGATAAAGGAAAAAGACCTCATCAAAGACCTCCTTTAAGACCTCAGCATAAGGAGTTCAAACATCATAATCCTCATGTCACAAGATTAGATCCTGAGACGTTGAACGAACTCAGAAGAAAGGGATTATGTTTCCGGTGTAGGGAAAAATGGTCTCAAGATCATGTTTGCCCAAAAGGAGTTAAATTTAATCAGATTGAGTACTATTCAGCTGGTGAAAGTAATTCTGATTTTTTAGACCAGCAATCTGATTTTGAAGATAGTGAAGTGGAAAGAGGTCCAGAAGAGTCTGAAGATGAAAAGGAAAGCAGAGGAATTTTGGCTCAGCTTTCGAGTTTTCAAAAAAATGAATCCTTCAAGGTTCGAGGGATGATTAAGGGGCAGCAAATAGTTGCTTTGATTGGCACCGGGGCAACACATAACTTCATTGATGAAGTGGTGGTGGCAAAGAAGGGGCTGCAAACAGAAGAGTTTGAAGGCTTCAAGGTCATGGTGGCTGATGGATTCCATATTTCATGTACCAAGAAGATCTCAAACATGACTATGCAGATGGGAAACTATGAAGTCAAGGACGACTTCTATGTAGTTAATATTGGAGATACGGATGCCGTTCTAGGCATTCAATGGCTACGTTCCCTTGGAGAGATCTCCTTAAATCTGCAAACTATGGAGCTCAAGTTTCAATCCGATGGGAAGAGGGTAGTACTAAGAGGAATGTCCAATGGGGGTCCTCGGGTTCTGTCATTCAAAAGAATGGCAAGGCTGATCCATCATGATCAAGCTGAGTGGGTTGCATAATGTATGATCCTTCCTGCTAGTCCGGTTGAGACTAAAAGAGACTATCCTCCTGATGTTCAGTCTCTACTCACAAAGAAGAGCAAGGTATTTGCTGATTTGCCTCCTGGACCACCACCTGAACGGGGTTCGGAACATATCATGGAGCTCAAGGAAGGAGCTAAACCAGTAATTACAACTCCATATCGGTAGCCCAAGAGGCAGAAGGATGAGATTGAGAAAAACATTCAGGAACTCTTGGAGATGGGCTTCATTCGCCCAAGCAAGAGCCCCTTTGCTTCAGCAGTGGTTCTTGTGAAGAAGAAGGATGGTACCATGCGCATGTGTGTGGACTATCGTGCTTTGAATCAAAGCACCATCAAAAACCGATACCCCATTCCAAGGATAGATGAGCTCATTGATGATCTACATGGAGCCAAGTTCTTTTCGAAGATCGATCTGAGATCGGGCTACCACCAGATTAGGATGAGGGGATCTGATGTTGAGAAGACAGCTTTCAGATGTCACTATGGCCACTTCGAGTTTCTAGTCATGCCATTTGGATTGACTAATGCTCTTGCTACCTTCCAGTCTTGTATGAACAGAGTTTTTCAGAAGCAGTTGAGGAGGTTTGTGTTGATATTCTTCGATGACATTTTGATTTTTAGCAAGACTTGGGAGGATCATCTCAAGCACTTGGAGGAAGTGCTTAGCATCCTAGAATCTGAGAGCTTGTTCGCCAAAGCATCCAAATGTGAATTTGGAATGGAGTTACTGTACCTTGGCCACATAATCAGTGCTGAGGGAGTGAAGGTGGATCCTGAAAAGATCAAGGCAGTAGTTGATTGGCCACCTCCTGAGAACTTGACTCAGTTGAAAGGTTTTTTGGGTCTTTGTGGATTTTATCTGAGATTTGTAAAAGGCTACTCACAGAATGCTGCTCCTCTTACTGATCTCACCAAAAAGGGAGCTTTTTGTTGGTCAGAAAAGGTTCAAATTGTTTTTGACAAGTTTAAGAGGATCATGAGCTCTTGTCCGGTCTTGGCCATCCCGGATTTTTCCAAGCCTTTCGAGCTACAGTGTGATTCATCCGGTGAAGGAGTTGGGGCTGTCTTGATGCAAGACAAACATCCCATTGTGTTTGAGAGCAGAAAACTGAGGGGTGTTGAAAGAACATACTCTATCTATGACAAGGAAATGCTTGCCATTATGCATGCATTAGCCAAATTCAGGCAGTATTTGGTGGGAAACAAGTTCGTGGTCAAGACTGATCACAATAGCCTCAAACACTTCATGCATCAGAAGGACCTGAACGAGAGGCAACAAAAGTGGGTGAGTAAGCTTCAAGCTTACGACTTTGACATTGAGTATGTCAAAGGGAAAAGTAATGTAGTGGCTAATGCTCTGTCAAGGAGACCCCATTTAAGCTCATTGTGTGAGCTTACTGTGGATTGGAAAGACATGTTGCTTGCTGATTATGCCAAAAATCAGTTTGCAACCAGCATTATTGAGGGTACTTTTCATGACGAAAGGTACAAGGTGATTGAGGGGTTGATACACTACAAGGGGAGAATATTTCTGGTGGCTGATTCTAAGCTCAGGAAGAAGATTTTATTGACATTTCATGACATTCTGCTTGCTGGTCACCAAGGATTCTTTAAGACATATAGGCAGATCCGAGAAAGATTTTCTTGGAAAGGATTGAAAGGAGAAGTTCAACGCTACATTCAGGAGTGTCCTGTTTGTCAAATGAACAAGAATGAGCATACACTACCAGCTGGTTTGCTGCAACCACTTCCTATTCCCAATCAAAAATGGGAAAGCATCTCGATGGATTTCATCACAGGGTTGCCCAAGGTCCATGGGAAGGATTGTATCTATGTGGTAGTGGATAGACTAACAAAATTTGCTCACTTCTTCGCCATTACCAGCTCTTTTTCAGCGGCCCAAGTTGCAGATCTGTTTTTTCATGAGGTGTTTAGGTTGCATGGGTTGCCAAAAAACATTGTGAGTGATAGGGACAGCAAGTTCCTAAGCATTTTTGGCAAGAGGTCTTCAGAATGAGTGGTACTGTGCTCACTCCAAGCACTAGTTATCACCCCCAAACAGATGGACAAACTGAAATAGTGAACAAGTGGTTGGAAGGCTACTTGAGAAACTATGTGTCGGAGCAGCAAAGAGCGTGGGTTAAGTGGCTTCACATAGGCGAGTACTGCTATAATTCTTCCTTTCATATGTCAATAAAGATGTCTCCTTTCTTGGCTCTTTATGGTTATGAAGCACCTAGCTTTGCTGATTTGGTGTTTGGTGATAGCAAAGCACCTCAAGCCAAGGACTTATTGCAGCAAAGTCAAGACATCATGAAATCATTGAAGAACAATCTTTAGATGGCATAGAATCAGCAAAAGATGTATGTTGATTAGAGGCGTATTGAGCGTTCTTTTGAGGTTGGAGATATGGTTTATCTCCGACTACAGCCTTATAGACAGTCTAATCTCAAGAAGAGTGGAGCTGAGAAGCTCAAACCTCGCTTCTACGGGCCGTTCAAGGTTATCAGAAAGGTTGGAGCAGTAGCTTATGAGTTGGAGCTACCTTCTGATAGCAGAGTACACAATGTCTTCCATGTGTCACGCCTCAAGAAGGCACTTGGACATAATGTGGTTGCCTCCTCACAGTTGCCACCTTTGGATGAAGAAGGACAGTTGGTTTTGATTCCAGAGGAGATTTTTGATTCCAGAGAGCGTTCTTTGAGAAGAAGAACAATTCGAGAATACTTGGTGAAGTGGAAGAACCTGCCTATGGAGGATGCGACTTGGGAAAATGATGAGATTTTGCAGCATCCTGGTTTGCGATTGCTTGAGGACAAGCAATCTTGGGGAGGGCGGACTGGAATGTCCCCTTCTCGAGCCTGATCTTCCCAGTGACCGTTGGCCTATTCCGGAGACCTGTAGGCTAGTCGGAAGGTAAAATTAGGGTTTCCTATTTTGAAGGATGCTCTTGCTCGGGGTTGGTTGTTTCAATGGCGGATTCTTTCTGGGTTTTCAGAGAGCTTCGCAGTGGTATGTTCTTCTTGGCATTCTGAGCATCTTCAGGAATTTACTATTTTTAGTAAATTCTATTTCTGGCAGTGAGCCTGTTGGTCTCAGCACAATTGACTTTCCTCTTTAGTCGTCTCAATTGGTTTATTCAGATTTTGGCTTCGGATGCAGTTTCAGAGAGATAAGTTCATTTCACTTAAATAACATTATATTTTAATGTTATATTACCCCTTGGCCTAATCTATTGAGTTCATGTTGTTTTGAAAAGTGGTCTTTTGAGGGTGGCGCCTTCATTGAAGATTATTTTATAATTATTAAGGTCAAATTAAGCCTTAAGTGGGACGCCTTTATTTAAGTGATGAATTTAATTAAAAAGAAGTCAAATTGAAGCTTTGAAGAAAGGGACGCCATCTTTTGGGGATTAAGGTTTGACTCTGAAAAGAAGGTTAGGGTTTCGAGAAGGTCAACGGCAAATTATAAAAGGAAGCCCTTGGTTCTCATTTCATCATCTTTTGTCTACGGGAATGTTATGCTGCCGGATTGGCTTTGGGACTTCTTCGAGGAATGTATGCCTCCTAGCATTGGCATCGCTTCTCGCTTGAAAGATAGCGACTAGGGGTGAGATAATCTAGTTTGAGTGATTCATTGTGAGATTTCTGCTTTTAGTCTTTGTGTGGATTGTAAATCAGTTTATTGCATATTAGAGAGTTCTAGTCATGCATTTTTATTTACAGCAGATTGTCGTTTTCGCTCATAAGTCAAAAAATACAAAAAGAGTTGTTATGGGTATTGTCTAAATCTCTGTTTGTAAGGGGCGAATCATTTCTCCAAGTTGCAGATTTTTTGAAGAAGCCTTTGAATTTTAATGTGAAATCGCCCTTCTTGCTGGGCCGTACCTCTTGCTTTTGTCTTGGGATTCGTGCATATTCGATCTGTGGTATTTTGATCAGTTTTTAATGCTTGACTTGGTCGCCTTTGTCATTAGGGTGTATTGCATTTCATTTCACATCAATCGGATGTTCTTTGAGAGAGTTATGAACATTTCTGTAAGTTTGTAGGCTGCTGGTTATTCATTTGAAAGTGCAGATCTGTGAAATCAGAATTATCATTTTGGTCCTTGAGAGAAGTTATTGATTTGGCATCTTTGATCAAGCCAAGGAGAGTCCCTTATATGATGTAATGCTAATCTTTCATATTCCTATGCTTTTGGCAGGCAAATGAGCTTCATTTTGTAAACTGACAGTAGTACTGGCAGTAATTCTCAATCTTGTTCAATTCTGATTTGTAATGCTCACTTTACATTCTGAAGTTGTTTAGTAATAGCTTACATCTCCGCCCTATGGTAGCTCCTTTCCCCTTGTGGGTTAGAAAGCACATTCTGGGTGTCGAGTACTTTCAGTATTATAGTTTATTTCTTTTCAAGCATTGTAATTCTTAGCACTCCGCCATATGGTCGCCTCAACTCCATACTGGATTGGGTAGCACATACTTGGTGTTGAGTTCCCTTTCAGTACTTATAGTGTAAAAGATCCTCTGACCATATGCTCGCCATCATCGGCGCCATTCTTGGTTAGAGTTCCTTCCAGCCTGTTCTGCTTTCGGATCCTCTGACCAATGCTCACACCTTGCCCTCATCGGGATCCTGGTGTACATTCTGGTTAGAGTTGTTTCATGTATTGTTTTGGTTTAGTTGCTAACCTTAACGGGTGCATTGGATTGTAACTTGTATTGAAAAAAAGTTGAAAAAATTTGGCTCGGAATATTTCACCTATCCAAGGTGTAGATATGAAACAAAGCCTATTAATCACAACATGAAATAATAACTGGGACAACAAATTGTATAGACAAGACATGCATGCAATAAAGTTATAAACAATCAAACCAACAATTATATTTAATCTAAGGTGACTAAGTACCATAATAATAACATTCAAGTAAGGCAGCTCAGCTATTTATTATCACAATAAAAGTTCTTGAACATATACAAAATAGCAATAATACAGGTAAGGTTGCACAACATGTATGCTATCACATGCAAAAGTTCTAATTACAATGTGAATAGATATTGAATAGCGATACTATAGGTAAGGTTGCTCAGCATGTATGCTATTGCGAGTAAAAATTAATTACAAATGAGCAAGGGTGCTGTTATTTATAGAACTCCAAGGTGTAGGGAACCCTAAAATCACCTTGAGTTAACATGAGTCTTGCAAGCATGCAAGAGTTTATTGCTAAACTTAAATAAATGAAACTATACAGTTAACTGGAAAACTACCATCAGTTAACCGAAACAAAACAAAACTAACTAGACATGTGCAACATACACGTCCTTATTGAAATAAAAGTTAACTGATAACTAACATCAGTTAACTGAGTCCTAACTGAAAGTCTAAACTCCTCCAATGATGAGGATGCATAAAATCAGCAATTAGAACTCAAGACTGATGTCGAGTTAACTGCTCCTTCTGACTCTATCCTCGGGAATAACTACATGATCTAAGTGACTGTCTACTCCAAGGCACTGCGGGCTATCACCTCATCCAAGAATTGGTCGATTGTCTCATCTTTTGGCACCTTGACGCTATCCATGATGACAAACTACCTGTTCAACTCCTCACCATCTTTGATCATCCTTATGCATTCTCTAACCTCTTCAGTTGCCTTGTTGAAACTAGTTGTCATCACTGAGAAGTGATCCAACTTCGACACCATAGGATCTCCATCAAGACTATCAAGAAAAAGCTTCTCAAACTTGGTCTGAACTGCATCAAGCTCAGCATATGTACCATCCTCAAAAAGAGAGTGGCACAAAATCTGAGTGATAAACCCACTGATGAGTTTGAGAGCTCCATCCACTTTATCTCTTAGCACAACCATCCTTGTAGAGATTCTTTCATATGTTTCTACTTTGAAGAGATGTTCTCTCCAAGCAAAAACCTTCCTTTTATCCTCATCCTCTACAATAGTGTTGTATGCAACTACTAACTGAGATATGAGTATCAGGTCCTTCGGCTTGCCCTCTGCTACAGAGAACTCAAGCTAATGAATCCCCTGACGAAGATTATGTGCATCGTACCTCAACTGATATAACTCTGTGAGAAGGAATCGACCTGCAACAATGAAATCTTAAATCTAGTTGTCCAAGAGCTTTCCATGATTGACTAATTGATCCAATTTTTGTTGTTCTTCAGCCTGCAGGTGTCCCTTGAAGGTGTGGAAGACCAGGTGCTTTGCTTGAGTTTCCATGAACGGGATCTGAGATATATTGCCGAAGTTGCTTGATTTTAGCCTTGAGAGTTGCCTTATCTTCTTTGTCCTTCATGACATGCTCTTGAAGATTACTTGCGACAACCTTAAAGAGGCTCACGTCCGTTTGCTGAGTGCTCCTGCCAAGATTTGCTTTGAAGAAGGTGAAATCACAAACTTCAACTTCATCCAGGATCTTTCCCTCTAGTGGTGTTGCAACTTGAATGACGATCTCAGCTTTAGAAGTTTTCTCTATGTGCATTTGCTTCTTGACCTTGTTTGACCCCTTGAGCCAACATGAATGATCAATTTTATCTTCTTGAGGGGAGACTGCCGCTACTGTATCGACCTCTGATGGATCAACTGGCGTTGAGACTTCCTGAATTGGTGATTCTAGCTATGAGTCAATATCAATGGGAGGTGACTATGTTGAAAATGGCACATCAGGAGATGAAGAATTTGCTTCAGCTTGTATAACTGTCTCCACTAGAAATTTAGGTGTCCTTTCAACCTGCTTTTGCTTCGGTTTTCCTGTATTTCTCCCCTTTGTATTCCCACTGACTCTAACACCTTTGGGCGGCTTCAAGATAACCTTAACTCGAGGCCTTGACCTTGAGGTACAAGGTAGTGAAGAAAACCCTTTGGTGGCTCTATAACTAGAACTGTCCTTTGCCTTCTCTTGCTGTCCAAGAAGTGCATGCTGGTTTTGATAACTGTTCTAGACAGGTCCTCAATTGAAGTACTCTCCCTGGCATACCAATCTGGTTGGCGAATTGGCTAGCGAGCAACTTGATCTCTGATGAATGTGCTAAGTAACAACTCTCCGTCACTATCTGACAAACCCTCAACATCTTCTGTTAGAAAATCAACAAGTTTAGAAAGAGTAAGTCTGTAGTAATGACGTCGACGCACCTCAAATTCCTCTTTGCAGTTGGCCCGGAAGTCCTCAAGTGCTGGCCTGTGTGAATTACTTCGCTCCAACTGTGTTGAGTAATTATCCAATGGATCATAAAAACTCTTCTCGATGAGATATCTGAGATTGAGTTTTTTTAACTCATTCATCTTTAACTTGCAATCAGCAGCTGTCTTGCATTTGTAAATACCCCATCCAAAAGGAAAGGTGAATGCTTGCTTGTGTCAATTGCGAAGAAAAGAGTGAACCTCTTGAGCTTGTCTCAGAAACTCCATGAATAGGACCTTGTCTGACAGGTACATTAGAAGCATCAGAGGTTGTCCAGTGTAACCATACACTCGAATATATGTGAAAGTGGGAATTGAATGAACCAATCCGCCCAACTCTCCATTACTGATCTTGCCTCTGGTGGAATCCTGATGTGCATCTCATTATCGAGGTCTCTAACTGTCTTCATGAGGAAGTGATCATTCATTGCTTTGAAATGTTGTTCAGCCTTTGAGAACTCTAGTTGAGAGTAATATTCGTGAACATGTTAAATGCCAAGAGTTCCATTGGTCTTCAAATGTCTATAATTGCCTTGGAACGCAATTAAGTAGACTAGATAAGACACCATGTGAAACTCGTGGATTTTAAGGATTTATGTGATTTGTTGGTGAAGACACTCGTTGATTAACATGGCCTAGTCAAAGTGTTCCTTGCTATCGATAGTCCGGGAAATAACATAGAACATCCATGGTCGGAAAATATTAGCTTCCTCCTGACTTGTAACCTGGTTGAGAAAAGTTATCAAGATAGCAACTTCATCCTTGAACTCCCCATGCTCAACCTTCTTTGGCATGTTGGTCTTTTGCTCTTTCAACCATCTTTGAGCAACCTTTCTCTGATAGCTGTCTTGGTCTCTGTACCATATCTTGTTGCAATCTTCAATGACTATGGTAAAATTGTCTGAGCGAGGAGGAATAGCAAAGTACTTCTCAACGTCCCTCGGCTTGAGGCTGCAAATGACTCTCGCATCAGCTGATCCGGTTTATCTTGTGGATGAGTCGTAATGCTTAGTGCAAGCAATGACAAACTCAAGATTATAAATCGTAATAGGAATAGATGTTGCTGCCAACAATCTGGAACGCTCAAGATTCTTCACTGAAGTGCTGCTAACGCCTTCCAACGTGCTCAGTTTGACCACTAGATAGAAATGACCCAAGTCTGTGTCTGAGGTTTTCAAAAAGTTATGCACCAAGACCGATTTGGCCTTGTAATCTGTGGGGTTGAATCGCATTTTGAAAATCTGGATTTTTGACTATAAAGTTGGATATGTTTGGGCAATTTTCAGAAAAAGTTGAAAAAGGGTCTGGATGAGGCTAAAAATAGCTATTTGTGGGAAAAAATTTTGGAATTTTTCTGAAATGTGGGTTTTGTAGAGAATTAAATTCTAAAGCAACCTAGATCATCAAAAATTCGAAAATTTGAGTTTTAGCACGACATGCAAAGGCTTCTCAGTCGAGAACTGTAGGGGTTTTAGGGTTTTTGGGGGGAATTTTTCTCGAGAAAAACTAGCATATAGGTTTTGTAGGTAATGGAATTCTAAGCCAACCTAGATGATTCGATTTTGGAAATATTTTTTTTTGGCCCACATGCAAAGGAATCTTCGAAAAAAAGTGGAGTGCTTTAGAAATGGAAGCAGTCAGGCAATTTTCTCGAAAAAATGTAAGACATGGGTCTTGCTGCTGACGCTGAAATATGTGTACCCAAATGATCAGATTCTGAAAATTCTGCCATTTACTTTGACATGTGAGAGAAAACCTAAGACAAGAATAGAAGAATTTTAGAGATAGAAAATAGAAGTTATTATTCTGCCTCTAAAAAAGTTGCCTTCTCCTGGAACTAGATTTGATGAAGTCTACATGCACTCGAAAAATGAAGTTTGAAAAATTTATCTTCTGAACAATCTGGACCTGGCATTGCGAAGAACACTGAAAAATATTGCTCGAAGCGTGTGCAACATAACATTATAATATAAAATTAAGGTTTCCAAAAATAGAAATATCCATGATGATACTAGGAAAACCTTCATGAAGCCACGAAATGAGCCAACCAATCAACTGGGTATCTGCCAAACGACCCTCTGATCAAGCCCCATTAGCTTACGAGGATCAGGAATAGGCTAATTCCTCTAAACTCCATTGCTCATGAAAAAGGGGACATTACATTTGTTGTCTCGATCACTCACAATGGTCAAGACCATGCAATCTGAACACCTCTTTAAAAACAACTCAACCACTTGAAGGGCTGAAGACTCAATGGATATCACAAAAAAGTGTGCATACTTGGTCAATCTATCGACCACCACAAATATACAATCCCTACCTTGGACCTTTGGAAGTCCAGTGATGAAATCCATTGAAATACTCTCCCACCTCTGCTTTGGAATAGGCAACGGCTTAAGCAACCCTGCTGGAAAAGTAAGCTTGGACTTGTTTTGTTGACAAGTCATACACTCTCTAACATGCTGCAAGACATCATCCTTGAGACCCTTCCATGAGAATCTCTCTCTCACCTGCCTGTAGGTTTTGAAAAACCTTGTATGTTGCTTGAAGCACCTTTAGATCTTTACTTTCTCAAGAAATACATGTTTGCTTGCACCTGTTATGGGAATAATGGACGGCAATATGACTTAAATAGATTAATTTAAGTCTAAAGGCGTCACAATATGCATTAAATTTAGGCGCCACCTTGATTAGAGCTCAAAAATGTACGACACCTTTTGATTGGACCCCCAAACTCAGTTAATTGATTGAGAAATTCGCCCTAAATAGGGCGCCACCTCTGATTGGACCAAATTCAGTTAACTGTACATGCAAAAATAAGTCACCCTTTTGCAAGCAAAGATTAAGTTCAGTTGAAGTCGACCAACTGAAGATTAAATAATATTTAAGTTCAATTTACAATCTCCACCATTATAGGGCACTTCATGTACTTGAGTCAAAAAAAGTCAAACTTTGACTCTAGGCATCACTTTTCCAGAGTTAGAAATTATCTTGAAAATTTCATTTTACAAACCTCATCGAAGCCCATGTTCGACCATTGATTCTGATTGACTGATGTGTCCAAAAGACTGGCTGACAGTTTCATTGAAGAGTAGGATCAAAATTGACAAGAAACTCCTTGATGCTACAAACCCTAATTCTTGAGATCTGAGGCTTCAAAATTCAGGGTGCCCTTGGCCTCCAAGGGCGCTTTTAGCTTCAAACTTAGTCAAATTTTCATACATTTTCATCATTTTGAAGGTGATTTTGACCTCCCTTCATCTCGCGTCCTCCGACATTTGGCAAAACTGTAACGTACTAACCCTTGTGTGAAATAAAAATTTCTTAATTTTACATCAGACAAATAAAGATAACAAGTAAATAACCATTGTAACAAAATTTTCTTTTCTTTTAATTGAAATCATTTCAACACAATACATTTCATTACGATAAAATAACTTTTCCTTTTCAAGTAAACATCATAGTAAGAAGACATAGAAGTACAAACATAGCTCAATGAGCTTTTGAACAAATAGTAGTAAGACAGTCCAGGATCTTCCCTTTCAAATCTTGGTACTTCAGTAGCTTGTTGTGGAGGAGAAACATCACTCAGACGCTTTTCTGCCAACCACAGACTTATAATGTTGTCCCCCACACATCTATTATTCAATAGATGGCCCTCCCTTCAACGAAGAGATTGGTAGAGTAACCGATACTATTAACCAACTGAGCATAGTGGTGTGTCCTACATAACTAGATCCTTGTAATCCCACAATCCTGAACTAGCATGTACTATTGGATCACGGTGAACTGACAGTGTAACCTTATGGAGCAAGATCTTATATTCACCATCGAAAGGTAAGTTAGCTCATAAATATATCAACCATGCTGTCCCTGCATTTCACAGTCAACATTGTATTACACATCATCACCTAATGCTTAAGGTTTGGATGCCCATTATATAACGTGAACAGTGCCCTGAGATTCCCACTCATAGATAAGCTTATAAAACTCCTAAAATTCCATCTATAACCCCATGATGACCCTAAACACAGTGGTAAATCACTGTCCAAAACAATTTAAATCATGGTCACTTGTTTCCTTTTTGATGCCTCTTGATAGCCATGGCTAGGGACTTTAATATATGGTTTTGGAGACCATTAAGTTGCAGCTTCCTTACTGAATTACCAAAGCGTGAGACCCTAAAACTGTCTTTGATCTTGACAGTGAGAATGTCAATGAGTAGCCCTCTAACTATTGACTGTCCCTTCATAGCCATTTCTGGACTGTCACATACTTCAGCAACCTTCCATGCCAGAGATATGGAGTTATACAATCACTACAAGGTAGGCTAGCATTTGATCATCTTAACCCTGCTCATCTAGTCCTTTACCTGACACATGCTTGCATAATGACTGCCTCTGCTCATCTTTATCTGAGATTGCACTTGAATACCACTGGCTTATTTTACATAGTCAACCTCATGACAATTTTTTCCAGTGCTGCTTCTTAACCAATGTTAGAAGCACGCCATTATGTTTTCATGCATTAGGATACATCTGCCTATCCATCAAGTAGTGGTGATTGTCTTTAATCTTTGCACTATAGGCCTGCACTGTGCATGACTGCATCTGTGATTTGCTTACTGAATAGGGCTTAATCTCATAAGAAACCCTAAGGGCTTGCTCACTAGTGCCATATACATTGCACTGTTCAGGGCTCTAAATGAATAAGAAACCCTTAGGGTTAACTCCCTACAGTCACCGTGAGCACAATAACCTGCTCAAAACTCATGATTGGCATTGTGAGAATCCTATCTTCAAGGCTTAACCTCAAATTGTGGATACTATGCTTCTTCATTGAATGGTCTTGCCTCTGAGCCTTTACCTTTAGAATGTTATCCTTCTCTTATATTCTTCTTTGGCTATAAATCAAGAACACCATAATGCACCCTTCTTGCTGTCTGTCTGATAGGGCATAGGACTGTAACTATGTTTACTCATCACTGCCTTCTTTATTACCATCCCTCCCTCGGTAGCAATATATGTCTCTTTTACAGATCTGTAGTAGTGCATGCTTTTGCTCACTGTATTGTATCTATAGGCCTTTAGGTGTTGATCCCTCCAAAAATCTTTATCACTGTTTTGGACAGTAAAAACTTGTCTCGAGGGTCTCAAGGTACTGTCATCAAACTCTTGACAGTGAAAAACTATGCAAGGTGCTGCCTCCTCTCAGAAAATAGACTTAGGTTTTAATGCTTCTTTATGTTGAGTCCTATGTTCTCATAGCCTTCTACAGTACTAATACACTCCTCTCTTTTGTCTTGTACAATATACAGCATAAATGACATCAACAAAAGATGCACAGGAGGGAGAATATTACAACGTGATTTTCATAGTAGAGGTGGTGCATGCGTATAGGAAAAAAGATATCATAGGGCATAAACTAACTGACCTGTCTTTTGCATGAGCTATATGAGATATAACTGGCAGATCAGGACCTCACAACTGTCTTCATGAAAAAATCTAACGCCCAGCTTCACCCTTGATAAACTCCATGAACTGAGAGCATTGACGGCTGTTCAACTGGCAGAGAAGCAGTGCCATTGCTATGAAACCCTAGAAGATTAAGAGAGGAACTTGAGATGAGGAAAAGTTAAACCTCCTTTAACATATTTTCCCTCTTTTCCTTTTGCAACATTGAATTTGGCCTTTTTCATAAACTGGCACTCACTTTTGAGTTTTGCTTTTTTTTCTCTTTTATAATTAAAGCTTAACTCTTAACCTTAGTGTAAATGTGATAACACTTAAGGAATTAAATTCATTCTTTTTAAGGAAAACTTTTAAATAAGACTCTGGATAGAGTATTAAAATCCTGTTTTATCTTTTTTTGCTTTAGACTTAAGACTAAAATAATGACTATTTGAATGAATCATTCAAATAATGTTAGAGTTTTGCAAAAAAGGACTACAATCATCTAAAAGGAAAAAATTCTAGGCATTTTTTATTTTATTTTACACAGTAGTATTAATATCTCCAATGTAACATTTGTAATTGTCCTTGTGATTTCACTAAAGAAG
Source organism: Sequoia sempervirens (assembly GCA_007258455.2). NCBI lineage: Eukaryota > Viridiplantae > Streptophyta > Pinopsida > Cupressales > Cupressaceae > Sequoia > Sequoia sempervirens. Next base: position 330,880,741 of record VDFB02270651.1, read on the forward strand.
CAGGCTATGCCATACCACAAAACGCATGAAAATAAAAAATTTCTGGTTATAGTTTTGGCTGTTATCTCGTGCATGATTTATGTAATATTAAATTTTTTAATTATATTTGATTAGTTATTTTCTTTATTGTCTTGTGCTGCGCCACACTCTCATCTCTCCGCCACACTGAAAAAAAGTAGATATTATGCCTTTGTAATTGCTTTAATTGGAAAACTTGACGTTTGAGTGAATGCATGTTAGAGGTTAGCTTTTCTATTAGTAGAATTAGGTTTCTCTAGGATTTAAATATTGTAAAAAGCATAATGCCTTTTAAGGTGCTAACAATTCTAGTCCTTCTCATTGGAATTGTTCATTTCTCAGTTTTATCCACCTGAAGATTGGTTGGTGGCATCATCGTTGCCTTCCAAGTTTAATCCGATTACAATTCAAATGGTTTTGGATCAGCTTCTTCCCAATAGTTCTAGGTAAGCATATTTTGGATGTATGCTTCTGTCTATGGTATATCCTAAAATGCCATTTAGATTTTGCTACTTAGCATCATTTTTTCCTCTATCTGCAATAGAGAATATGGTAACTGTTACCTATCATGTAATTTCAAATGTTATGTTTACCTTCATTACTATTTTTTTGGGATCTTGCTTATTGTTGGTTTTGGAGTTTTTGGATAGTTACTAGGTTTTGCAGGAACCCTGGCCAAACTAGTACTGGTTTGAACTATGTACTGATCCTGGTTTGGGATTGGCTTGGATTCACCTAGGGTTCTGTTTTGTGTCTATGGATTCGGCTCAGGTATGTTCAGATGTACTTGGGCTAATATGCATAGGACTAGGAGAGGACCTTGGGTAAAAAAACTTATTAAATTTACATCATACGCGTAAATAAGCGTGGTAACATGACAATTGCAATAAAAAATTTCTTTTCTTTATTGATAATATGTGAACAAGATGCCACATCAAATTACAATAAAGATTTCACTGTCATTACAATAACTTCACAAGTACATGTAACATACCAACCCTTCGGTAAAATAAAAACTTCTTAAATTTACATCATACGCGTAAATAAGCGTGGTAACATGACAATTGCAATAAAAAATTTCTTTACTTTATTGATAATATGTGAACAAGATGCCACATCAAATTACAATAAAGATTTCACTGTCATTACAATAACTTCACAAGTACATGTAACGTGCCAACCCTTCGGTAAAATAAAAACTTCTTAAATTTACATCATACGCATAAATAAGCGTGCTAACATGACAATTGCAATAAAAAATTTCTTTTCTTTATTGATAATATGTGAACAAGATGCCACATCAAATTACAATAAAGATTTCATTGTCATTACAATAACTTCACAAGTACATGAAACAAGAATACATACCTTAACTAACATAGCTCCATTGAGCTTTGGAACAAATAGTAGTAAGAAGGTCCAGGAGTTCTGCCTTTCAAATCTTGGTTCATCAGTAGCCTGCTGTGGAGGAGAAACATCACTCGGGTGCTTTTTCGCCAACCACATACTTATAATGTAGTCCCCCATAGATCCATTATTCAATGGATGGCCTTCCCTTCGTCGAAGGGATTGGTTGAGTAATCGATACTGTTAACCAACTAAGCATAGTGGGGTGTCCTACATGTTGACGTGGTTTTTGCGACCGCACCAACACAGAATAAAGTTTCCCAACAGATACTCTATCCTCTCTTGAACAAAGTTTCCTGCATGCTAAGATTGCAAGATAGATCATACATTTAACTCCAAGGTTCCTTCATGCAATAGAATACCCTCAGTTGGCTCGATGTGTTTTGCTGGTATTTCAAGGGGACTTACACAATTGTTCGACAGCTAACAACAGACAGTGGATTAAGGGATTTCGTGTAATTCAAATGATTTGGCGATTGAGCACAAGTTTCCTAATCCTAACCAGAAATGAACTGAATTTAAAATGAGTGTAGGGCCTAAGAAGTTTACGTTCTATCTAAGGATGGGACGTGGGATCAATCTTGACAGACTTCGACCAGACTCTGCTTCGCCTCACGTTGGACAACTTACACAAAGTCGGTGCAATCTTCAAGGGGTGACAAGAGGTTTTCAAATTATAATTCAACATATAAGTACCATCAGAACGACGCATACACATACATGAATCACAATCGAAGTTAAGTTTATAAAGTTTCCAGTCGACCACACAAGGCAAACTTGCCGTCAACAAGCTGCTAGTGGTATGGATAAAAATGAAGTTGCCTCGATTAACTCCACAAGTCCACAACTAACATCTACTTGCATGAAAATGAAAACTACTCTACTTTACGCTACTTGAAGTCGAAGGGATGAAGAAACCTCGCTAGCTACTTATAAGAAAGATGAATTCACCATTCAATGAAAGATCTTTTATTACAATAGTTTTTCGCAACAATCTCTTACAAAGTTTTCAAAGGAAAACTTTCCTTCTCCTTCAAACTACGCTATGCTAAGATATTGCAACTAAAGTGTCTCTGCTCTATTCTCTACTCTGATCTCTAAGCTCTGCTTCTACTAAAGTACAAATGAGGGGGACTCCCCCTTTTATAGCTGGCCAAGTACAACGGACGACTCAGATTACAATTGGCTGGATGGCCCAGATCGTGCCACCTCAGCCCTAAACAAGATTTTCCCTAAAAACCGCCACAAAGGAGAGTGGGGTAATAAATGAGCCATTAATGTCCACCATCCTTCTAGAAGATTCTGTTTGTAGACACGTTCACACTGTTCTCGATCTTCTTTCTTGACGCTTGAGTTATACTAAGTCTCAACACTTAGCCATTTTTCGCAACCTTTCTCCTTCGAGGTTGGAATGCCATCTTGGATTGTTTGCTTCATCACTTTAAATCATCACCGCTTAGTCTCGACGTTTCTCTTGCAAAACAAGCAAGGAGAGGAGCATTAGAACACTTCATAATATAAATTCACTTACTTACCTAGATTTTCATGCTTTGATTTCTCCCGAGGGTTCATCGTTTTTCCTTAGCCAACTTTGCTTTCTTCATGATTTTCCAACATCTTGACTTCAACTGTATCCCCTTTACTTTTCCAGCTGAGGCGTTCGCAATTTTGATCTCGTTCATCTCTGGCTCAGGAAAATTATCTTCACGAAGAACTTGAGCAAATTCATCTAGGCAGTTCCTTTCAAATTCATCGTCTAGAGTATTTTACCTTGAAAACACATTTTCTTCACTTTGCCTTAGAAAATTTTCAAATTTTCCCTTAGGAAAACTCATCAATTCGGTGCCCATCAAAATCTATATCTTGAAAGCTTCGGCGAAGTGTGAAAGGCTTTAAAATCAATTCCCTGTCGAGGATCCTCAATACCCAAAAGAAAATTTTCTTCAGAACGCGTCAGATTCATGGGTATACAACGAACGGGTTTGTTTAATTTTTTTGAATTTTGAACCTTAGAAAATAATTTTTTAGCAAATTTAATCCATTTCTTCATCTGTAAACATTTCTTGTTGCTCTAACTTGAAAATATTTATCAACCCTGTGAAGCTTGCATCATCGGACTCCTCACCTGGCAATTTATTCGTGTCTTGAGAAATTTCATCATCCTCCATGTCTAGGCGTAATTTCCTAAGGAAGAAAATATTTTGCCTCAGAAAATTTTCAAATCATTTAGTATTTTGAAAATTTTTCCTTAAGGAAATTTTATTCATTTTCAATCCTTCCTGTGGTGAGAATTTTTTTATCAATTCACTTGGAAAATTTTAATGCCCTGATCACACTTGTATGTCATGGAGAATATTTTTTTAAAACCAACACCTAACACCATTCTCCATCCTTGGACGTTTTCAAAGCTCCTCACAAGTTAAAGCGCACTTGGAGGGATGTGCTTCAAATTTAGACACTTAAAATATTCTAAAATATTTAGTTTTTTTATCTTGCTTTCATTTAACACTAACGAGTGAAACGTTTGTGAAAAAATCAGGGTTGGTTATTACATTTGTCTATCAAACATTGTGAAAATTTGAAAAATTTGGTATAAAAAAATTGGTCAGGTTATTACAGTGCTATTAGAGTATAGAGTATCTAGCCCAATTTTGGTGGTGAGACTATCCACCATGGTTGGTATTGGCGGAGTCACTCAAATTTTGCATTGGAAATTCAATGATGGTGTTTTGATAAATTTGCGAAGTCTTATTTTAAGAGAAATTTCAATTATTTTTATGGAAGTTATTTGCAGTGAAGATTTTTTTTTATCAAAGGCCGACTTGCATTTGAGTTTGAGTTCAAAATGGTTTGGAGTGCAGAGTTGAGCGAGGTAAATATTTCATAAGCAACTCCTGTTTAATCGAACCAATTTTGAATCATAAATATTCTTTATTTGAAGGGACCGTGCCATTAAACCGTATTGGTGTGAATTGAAGTGTTTTAAAAGTGGAGGATTTGATGATATAAATATTAGTCGTTGAGCTAGGGAGTCGATTTGATGTTTGTTAAGGCTGGTGTGCCTTAATATTATCATTATAGCTTCTAATTGCCAGTCACATCTATTTTTGAAGTCACATCACTAAGGAAAGTCGCTATACTAATGTGATGGTGCAGTTTGAATAGTCAAAGGAAGCATGGTTTCTTCGCCTCCATCCATTTCCTTTGTAGCCGTCATTCTATTGTTATGAGTCACAACAATTGGTAGAGCTGCCATTGATGGTAGAAGTCACACAAGGGTGATGTGGACTTTTGATTGGGTAAGGGGTGCACTTCTTCCAACAAATTTTATATATAGCCACCACCCATCTTGAAGATTGCAGGGAGAACGTGGATAATATAAGGAGTTGAGAAGAATTGAGGAGGGTGGCGAGTGGAGTCTACAACACATACTCCTTAAAGTCGCCATGTCGACTTCTTGGCGCTGCCAGACACTTCAAGAGTTCTATTAAAGAAATTGCGACAGCCTCATAAAAGGTTAGCTACTCTGTTTGATATTAATTGTTGTGTAGTCATTTCCAGTAGGGACATTACACATTGTAATATTTCTTTTGAGAATTAATTCCAAACAGTCACCTTGTGGTAATGTGTATAGAGATAAATGCAAATTTTTTTATTGGTTGAAATATATTTATAGTCATGAATTCAAAGTTGAGATAAAATCCATATTATGATTGCATTGCACCAAACAAACATTATTATATATTGAAAGCAAATTGAATATAAACTCATAATAGCAGTAGGGTATGTGTTTGATGAAATGCTTCTATACCTGAAGTTATGAAATTATTATTTTTTTTTTATGGTAAATTAGCCTAGGATACTTCATACGATAGGGATAGGCCTTGTGTAGCGTCCCTCCATTTCGGCGGTCTTTGGATCTTGAGTAAGTGTTTTATTTGTGACTTTGAGGGCCTATTGTTTTGTCGATTAATGTTATTCTTAGATAACCAAGTATTGAGATTTTAATATACATTTACATTTAGCGATACATGCCATCTTTCTAAGTATTATTTAAATAAAGTCGTTATCCATTTGTTACATCTTTATTACAATATATTACCCTTTCATTTTCTTTAAGAATAATGTTACTATCTTGAAAAGAATTGTTCTATAACACCAACATGAGATCAACTATTTGTGATTTAGGGGCATAAACATTATAAATATTAAAATAAATATCGATACACCATTATCATTATCATATTCATTAATGATATTAATAATAATAGAACATACACTCAGGTAGTAACACCATAATAGGTGAGTAGCGATATTAGTATTATGCTAAAATTGGAGGAATTGATAGTACTATTATATAAAGATTATTAATAATTACCTTATTAAAGCTAATAAATTATTAGCAAAAATAAAAAAATAAAAAAAATATTTGGACAGGAAGGTGCTAACATTTATTGTTTAAATTAGTTGTAAGATGTAAATGAATCAATGATTATCATAATTGTCTTTAGATCATTAATCAATTTTAATGAATTATATTTATTTTGTTTATTATTAAGGACTCTATTACTCAATTTTGATGAGAAACAATTTAATATATATATATAATTGATAGAATAGATAAAACATATAAAATTCTCTTTTAGATCTGCACCTGCCCTTTGCATGTATCCCACACCTGGCTTCAAGGCATTTCCTCTAGGTTCCTCGTGTCTTGTCTTAGCATCCTCGTTATGTCAAGCAGTTCACGTGTCTTTCAAAGTCATTCTGATTCTGCATGTTCTTCCTTGGAAGGCATCGACAATTTTTGGGAAAAAGGGAGGTGTTGTCAAGAGACCGGGTTCCTTGTCAGGACGGAGGATTTGGTTCATACTCTAGCAGAGCACATTTCCTTTTGGGGGGGGGGTAACATCGCTGAGAAGGCTCGCTACTTCAAGCTTTTCTTTTCTGGTATTGACCTTTCACTTCTCCCAGAGGTGTCGCTTCTCCAACTCTCACTCGTTGTTCCCTTTCTGGCGTAGGCAGTAGACGCTGGTAAGGTTATGGAATTTGGCTTTACACCTGTAAATTGCTTTGCTTGAAAGTTTCAAAGTTTGTTTTTAATCTGTGTGGTGTATATCCTTGCAATCATGGCATCCCCAGAGACCACATCTTTTTGAGGCGTATATTCATGAGTCATGTATTCGTTTGCTTCCTTAATTCTGGATGTTCACTGCATATTAGAAGGCGTAGTGTTGAATGTTCAGGGCGTCACCAAGACAGCCAGCTCGGGCACGAAGGTCAACCATGCTCGCCCTATGACTAATGTATATGTGTTTGCAATAGTGGTGACTGATGTGAGAAGTAGTGTGTAGCCCTCATTTGCATATCTGCAGGTCTAGTTGCGTCTTTTAAGGGAAATGTAGTGTGCACCCAGTATATGACCTTGCCTGTACATTGTCGTTGTTTTGGGATGTTGCCTGAGACATTCTTTAGGTAAATCATACTGCCTTCAGTACCTATATAATCATCCAAATGCATTTACCTCTACCTTCAGAAAGTACAAAATTTGGGGCAGCCTTATCATGTTAAATCAAAAGTATCTTCTACGTCTGCTCAAGCATCCATCATTTCTTGAGTACAGTAAAAAATACAAAAATAAAACTGCCTGCAATATGCGCGGGTGTTCTAAGTTGGGTCACCACATTTAAGTTGAGAAATAATGCACATGGATGGGTGACCGTAACCCATCTAAGAGTCTTATCAATTTGGGTCAAGTTTATGTCTTTGTCTGGTAGAGCGTAATCTTCTCACAACCTTTAATGGAAACAAACATAAGTAATTCTTTTCGCACATCTCCCTCTGCCAACTAATTACAGTTTTTGCCATAATCTTAATTGCGTGACAAGATTTGTGGTAGGTGATCAATAGGTGGAAAAATGTGTGGCGTGGCATGCGCCTCTGCCATGGCATACCCATTCAGTCCATCTGTGTACTTTTGAACTAAAGAACTCGTTCACTTCATCTCCATCCGTTGATTGCTTCAATCCTAAAGAAAAATCAAAGTACCATTAATTATTTCCTCCTCATCCGTTGTGCCCCTCATAAATATTCCCATCTGTCATTTAACTGAAGATTAATATCTTACGATACATCATAGATCTGCCAGGGAAAATCTAAATACATGAATGCAGTAATATGTGTTGGCATCACATTGTCTCAATGTATGAATATGTCGTCTTTTACTGTGATACGACAGAAGCGTGTATTATACCAGTGACTTTATTTCCCATCTCTACAAACTCCTCACTCCTCCCACTAGTTTACATTGATGTTAATTATTGATAGTGTGAAGCGATAGTGCTTTTAATATTTATAATAGTTACATAAGTGTTAGTAAAAATCATCAGTATCGATAACACAGTAAATATTATTCTTCAAGTATAATGTTAAATAATAAGCATCAAGTCAGTAGTAATGATCATATTATCATGTATGGGTGATCTAATGTTGTCAAGTTATTTTAAGATATTCAAAATTAAATATAACCGTATGCGTGCTCTTAAAAGATAGAAAGCTTTACTGTAACTTCCGTAAAAGACAGGTATCTTATTGTTATTTTATTTTAATTCTTTAAATTTAACATGATTAGGATATTTTTGTTGTGATACTATCATGTAAGTCAGTATTGATTTGAATATTAATTGGAAGTAATAATGCTAGTTGCAGTGCAAATCCGAATAGTGAACGGCTAAGGAGAAATTGTAACAAAAATAATAATCCGCTTAGTAAATATTACAGTGTTTTATAATAAGAATGGAATCGGCTGGCTGTGTTGAAGAGTATTTTTTTAAAATAAAAAAAATAAAAAATAAAAAATGAGAAAAAGCAAGAAGATAATTTTCCCTACCTTTATTCTTAGTCCCTAACCCTACGTTTTAGGAGACCCCACGCACTGCTATGTTTAAGGATTCCTTAAATAAAGGAATGAAGTTTATACTTTCACTATCTTTTAAAGTGAATAAAAGAAAAAGAATCACTGTGGAAGTTTTAAGACAAGTAAACCCTTAAATAAAGTAAAAGGAATATATTCCCATATACTCAAGAAGGTTACTTTAAACTAGAATTATTATCACTAAGATTTCTTTACATTTATCTTTTTACTTTATTTTATTTTTTTACAAAGGCAAAAGTAAATAATATGAATATAAATAGGAATAGTATAATTATTTGTATATGATTCTTTTTATTCTTATAAACCTCTTTAAAATTATTTTTAGAGTAAATTATATAAGAACAAATAAACAACTAAATAAAAAAAAATAGTTAACTATAGATGAATTGATATATATATATAATAATATATTAGGTTGTAAGAGATAATTACCATCATTATAATTTTAAATTACCCTCTAAATACATTTAGAAGATATGCATTTTTCTTTATATTTGCTAGAGGATAAAGAAACAAATAAATAAATAATAGAGAAGTTCAAGATATTGTGTAATGGAGAAATAAAGAATAATAAAGAGATTTTGAGGGTGTCTAGGTATTGTTAAAATAATACCAATCCCATATTTATTTGATATACCTTGAAATTCTTCGAGGAGAGAGATGGTATTTGGGAAAACAAATGTATGTGGGATGTGGTGTGGTTATAAATTAAGGAGCCAATAATCAAGATGTTATTAATAAGGTTTAGATGTGGAACATGTAAGTAAAGATATTTAAAGAATATTATTGTTTATTGATTGTGTTTTACACCTTTGGTTTTTTTTTAAAAATAGTTGGGTTTTCTAGCGTAAAAATATGGGAATGACAGATTAGATTTTATTGAAGTAGATAATCATGTTACATGTGAATTATATTTATTATAGGTTATAATTTAAACCTTGATTAATCTGGAGTAAACAAAAGTACAGGCTAGGAATTTTTAAATCAAAAGAAATCTGATATGTTTGCATAGTATAGGTTTCATAGATCTCTTCTATTTATAAGATATTATGACGGAAATGCATTTAATTATAGTTGACTATTTAATTATTCTTTACATTATCCTTCGTAAGAATGGATTAAGTTTACGTTTATATGAATGGACATTTATAGTTTATCTTGTACATGTCTTTGGTAGTTAACTATTTATTTTGAATACTCTTTGGTATTATGCATGCTACTGATTCCATGCTGATTATGTCATCCTCTTGGTTATTTTGCTATTGAGTTAATTTTGTGAATAGTCATGTTTTGGATGAGTTGGGAACCCGTAAATGTTTAAGTCACTCCCCTTTTGACAAGTTATGGGTGTAGGTTATTAGGCTTTCAGAGGAAATGGGAAACCCGTTGGGTGTTGCATTTTCTCATGATTAGACCCGTGTGATCTATTAATTGTATTTTGTTTCTTGAGTTCTCGTGGGTGTACCTTGTTCGATGATTTTCCTTGCCTTTGGTTATGACTATAAGCGAGATGGTTCATGCCTCACACCTGTATTTGTTTTGTGACTTGTATGCTTGGTACACCCTTGTTGTTGCGAGTCTACTTGATCTTGTTTGGATGTCGATCCTTTCTTGTCATCTCCTAGCCTTGTCTACTTGATTTTGTTTGGATGTCGATCCTTTCTTGTCATCTCCTAGCACGGGGGTTGGACCTTCGGGTCCACATGGTCGGGTGGAACGTGCTATGCACCCCATTGGGTTCCCAGGTTGTGTTTGCAGTGCATAAATGGATGCAGAGCCTTCAGAGTTTCACTTGGTTGAAGACTGATCCTCACTTTGTACATTATTCTTCTTTAATGTATTATTCTTGTACTTGATGTACTCTTCCCGTTGATATAAGGGAAGCATTATGTAATGTATTACTGTATCTTGATGTGTTGTATCTGTGGAAATATGCTCCATAGTTGTATCATGGAACTATGAATTGAAGTGTAATAAAATGTTGTATCGTTTTCCTCTCTTTTGATCATGGATGATTGTATGTTATCATTATGTAATCTTGAATTTCATTCGCTTTCGTTTTGGGTAAAAGTTTAATTTTCGTAATGCCAACCTGTGTACCCTAGAGGACATAGATGATGTTGTAAATGCATAGTTGCTCTTCATTTAATGTATGTACATATTCTTCTTATGCAAAGATTTCCTTTCAAAAAAAAAAAGTGCAGTATTTTGTTGTCCTTTGGGGTTCACACAGCGGGGCATTACACCTTGTTTGGGTAAGGTTTATGACAACATTGACTCAATGATTGAGAAGATGAAAGTGATCATAAATGCAAAAGAGCAAGACCTTGAAGAAGAATTCTTCAAACAACTACACAAAATCATTGAAGAAAGATGGAACAAAATGACCATTCCACTATATCTTTTTGCTTTTGTATTGAGTCCCAAATATTATAGTGTTGAAGTCCTTTCTATCGCAACTGGAGTTGCCCCATAAAGAGATGTTGAAGTTAGTCAAGGGTAGAAGGCAACACTTCGGAGACTCTCAATTAATTGTGAGATATGGGATGTAGTGAGGGTTGAGTTCATGGATTTTGCATGCTCCAACGACTATGGTCTTGATGCTCTTCAGGACAAGTATAAGGTTGATGCTCATAGTTGGTGGTACTTTAGTGGCCAACCTGTTGATGTGATTTTTGTGACCGCACCAATCAACAGAACAAAGTAATCCGAAGGCTACTCCATTCTCTCTTGATCAAAGTATTCCATGCGCTAAGATTGCAAGACAGATCGCACGTTCAACTCCAAAGTTCCAAAATGCTTTGGAATACCCTCAATAGGTTCGTTGTGATATGCTGTTTTTACGAGGGGACTTACACAATTGTTCAAAAGGTCTGCAGTTGACAATCGGTTAATGATTGGAAAGGGATTTGTGCGAATGATTTAGCGTTGGAGTATGAATTTTCCTAAAACTAACCAGAAATATGAGGAATGTAAATGAGTATAGGGATAAGAAAATTTAAATTCTATCTAGGGATGGGACGTGGAATCAATTTCAGCAGACTTCAACCAAACTCTGCTCTACCTCATGTTGGATAGTTTACACAAAGTTGGTGCAATCTTCAAGGGGATAGCAAGAAATTTTTAAGTCACAATCCAACATCAAGGCATTGTCAAGACGACGCATACCAAGACATGAATTATAACTGAAGTTAGGCTTGTGAAATGCTCCAGTTGACCACACAAGGCAAACTTGCCGTCAGCAAGCTGCTAGTAGTATGGACTAAAACGAAGTTGCCTCGATCGACACCACAAATCCACAGCTAAAATCTACTTGCATGAAATGAAAATTATGCTACTTTAAGCTACTTTATGCTACTTGAAGTGGAAGGGATGAAGAAACCTTGCGAGCTATCCATAACAAAGACAAATTTCACCATCAATGAAAAGATCTTTTATAATGAAAGTTTTACACAACAATCTCTTGCAAAAGTTTTCAAAGGAAAACTCTCCTTCTCCTCCAAACTATGCTAAGCTATCAAACTATCTCTCTGCTCTAACAAAATGTCTACTCTCTACTATCTAATCTCATAATCTAATGAGATACAAATGAGGGGGACTCCCCCTTTTATAGATAGCCCAGTCCAACGGACGGCTCAGATTACAATCAAATAAACGGCTCAGATTGAGCCACCTCAGCCCTAACCCTAAAAACTGCCAAAATGGGGAGTGGTACAATAAATGAATCAAAGATTCCCACTCACTCCCAAAATAGTAAAGGCAATTAATGCCCACAATCAGTCTTCTAGAAGGTCATCATCCAAAAGTGCGTTACCGTTCTCCTTCTCCTTGGCTGCAAACTCAATGAACCTAGCAAGCACAGCCTCAACCTCCTGAACCGAGATAGGTGGAATATGATCAAGCTGAAATTCCAACACCGTGACTGACTGTCCTTGCCGTGTGCAAGATTTTCTCCAAGCAGCTAAGGCATCCTGTGTACTCTGAATCAAGATGGAGAAAGTAGAAATGTTTTCAAAGTCACCATGCACAAAAGTCTTCACCTCTGAAAAGAAAGGCACCAGCCTACCCCTCAAATTATCAGTAGTCACCTCATCAGGATTCAGCCGTCTAGCAAAGATTGCCTCCAAGGTGTTCAGGACTCCATCAATGATATTCGTCATAGCCTTCTTGACTCTAGCTGAATCCGCTTGAGCTGCATCAAAGAATCCACGCCCTGTGATTGCTGAAGAGTACCATCCAACAAAGTTGTACCTATCACCCTCCTGAATAACTCCTCCATCAATCAACATCTGCAAAGGAGTATGCATCAATGCCTCCAAATGCTGAATAACTTTGCTCTGATAGACAGAAGCATCACCCCAGGCTTGATCAACTGCCTCTACACGAGCTATAATGCTGGAAGCTTGCTGGAAAGCATGAGCAAGATCTTCCATGAATTTGTCTATCTCGGCACGAACACCTGCAACCCATTTGTCCGCCTCCTGTGCCATCTTCCTGAAATCCTCCAAGCCGCTAACTGATTCTCTGGGTAACTCGGCTGAAACCTCTATGGCCGGAATATCCTGCCCACAAGGATGAGACAAGTGTTGCATGTATCCTATCAATGTCTTATGCTCTTTCTTCAATTTTTTATATTTTCCTTTAGTCCTGAACAATCTATCCTTAAGCGCCTGATAGGAGTTATCACACTCCTCAACAATCTGTGCACCTGTGGGGCATCCTAACTCCAAGGTTGTGATTACATAATTCTCTGGCACTGCTTCATCTCTATCACAATCAACTCGCGACACAACAACGTGAAAGGTGCGAGAGCCATCCTCATCAGTTGAAATCTTCGAAAATTTTCGTGCTCTCTTCTTTGGTGGAGGCGCGTTGATCCTATTCGAAAACTCTTTCATCTCTACTGCCGGATCAATCTCTTCACTGGGGCTCCTTCTCATTCTATCTCTGAGCCAATCAGGAACAACTTGCTGAATAACAAATGGTTGCTCCTCTCTAGCCTCTACTTCATGGACTTGTTCAACTTCAACTTCATTCTGGCGAGGCTCATCGGCCTCTAATGGCTAAGTATCCCCTGAAACTGCATCATCCTCTAGAGCCGTCTCTAACTCATGCTGGAAGTGTGTATCAGTAGAAGTTTCCTCATCTTCCTCATGTTGATCATCTCTAGTCGGTGCATTAATACTTTGGCCAACTGATTCCCTCCGTGGTGGCTGATTTTCTTCATGTAACTCCTGCTCCTGATTTAATGCATTTCTCTGATCAGCAAAAAGAGAAACCTCCTGTATACTTGGAGAACGTGTCTCCAATGGCGTGGGTGATTCAACACAACTCTTGGAGGCTCCGGCTGAACAAGCTCTTGTCGAACTGGCTCCTTCCTTCGAGATTCTGGACCTCGAGTAACTTGTTTCTTCCTACTGGTAGTGGGTGCCCTATGATCTCCCATCAAGTTGTAGGTCAAGGAAATTAGCCTACTCTTCAATCTACTCACACGCCTTTCAACCCATGCTCTGGTGAAAGTCATGACCGGAATACAAAGTGTGTCCAAATCAACAATCTCTGGCTCCGACCAATCCGGGAGTGGAATTGGCGTATCTCTTATTGCTTCATAATCTGGATGGAGAACGTTCATGTCCTCATCCACCTGGTCTGGTACTGGAATAATTTCACACTCCCTGATCATACTCAATGGCAACCTCGAAAACATTCTTTTTCTAACCTCAACCTCATCTGATGCACCAGCCCAGTAATCCTCAATATTGGCCTTATGCTTGAACTCTTCTGACAATATCCATCTGATATTGCTATGTGGATCATAATGCTGTCTGCTGGTGTGATAGGAAAAATGAAAGAACTGAAGCTCATTTTCGGCTTCTCTAGCTGCCTGAAGTGATGGATACACTTCGTCTGAATTACCCATGACAATCGGGAAGTCAACTCCTCCCTTCTTCTTTCTTTTCTGAATTTTATCATAGGCAACAAGTTGCCTAGATATCTCTAGCATCAAAATTCTATTGGTTGGGTACTTAGGCAATCTGTATGGATAGGAAGAAAAACCCTACAGCCTGATATAAGAACATTTCGGAAACTGAATAAACCAGCACCCATACCTTTCAATTAATTCTTGAGCTTCCCTCGAGATCCTATGATGAGTCCTCTGCTGAAGTGATCTCGTGATGTGCATGGTGAAGGCATCGTTGACACGCTTGAAATGGGCGGTGCTTGTCAGGTGCAACTGCGGACAAGCCTCGTGAATTTTAAATTGATGAGAGCCACAACCAACAGGCTCCTTATATGAAATTCCTCTATACTTCGTCATACGAGCCAACATATAAATAATGTAGGAGCCCATGTAAAATGTCTTCGTTCTTCTCATACTCAGGAGCTGCTCGTGCAAATTGTCACTAATCATCACAACCCAATTGATGTGCTCTTTTCCTTCCAGCACGAGGTTGATGTAATAGAACATCCATGGCTCAAAAATAAACGCTTGAGGGCAGCCTCCAACTCTACTCAGCATCATGATCAGGTCACAATATTCCTGCTTCAAATCATCTAATATAATCTGCTTCGGCAACTTTGTACGAGAGGGATTGGGTTTGTTCATCCAGCGAGTATTAATCACCTCTGCACATCTCTCGAATGTAGAAGCATACATTCGTTCAACTCGCTCTCTTGTTTTGTAAATCATCCTCTTGTGTGCTGGAATTCCGAAAGCCTCGCCGATAGCTGCAGGAGTGAGGTTGGGGAATACTTGACCATCTGGTGAAACAATTGACCTGTGATCAGCCTCATAGTAATTAGCACACTCCATCATCAGCTTCGAGCACTGAATAGTTGGTGGAAAACCAGCAGTTGCATACAATCCACTTCGAACAATGTTGTGGGAAGTGATCGAAGGACGGTGATTGCCAACTCCCATTATCCGATTTTTGAAAGTCTCCAAGTTGAAAGAACCCAAATTGGTATCAACTAGCTTGCTTAACTTTGAAGTGAATTTAGACTCCGCTAGGAAAGGCTTGCTCAACTTCTTGATAACAACCTGCCTGGATGCACCATTGCTATCTCTGCCAGTTGCTCTTACTTTAGCCATTCTGCAAAAATAATAAACAGCCATCAGCAATTAACTTAGAAAAATAATAAAATGAAATATCATTGGGGTTGCCAGTCGACTTCAAGAATTTGAGAAGCTGCAACATCACATTTCATTTGCAAACCTTAGCTTCTCCTTTGACAACTTCGAAATTTCAATCACTTAGAAAGTCTCAGCAAGTAAGCTTCAACAACTTCAACTTCACACTTGAGAAAATCGTCCAACTTCACTTTAGCAATTAGACTCTTTTAAATTCGCACTTCACAATGCTCAGCTACTTTCTTCTACTTCAGCACTGCAACTTCAATCTCGGAGCTCAAGTCGAACTTCCTCAGTTGATGAAAAGAAATGAATAAACTCTCAACTCTTATAGCCAAATTGAATTCTAGAAGGAGGCCAATTTTAGCCAGTTCATTAAGTCTCCACTACCTTACAACAGGAATTCAAATTTCCCTCCTCTGGCAATTGCAACACTTGTCATCTAGCGCCTGGAATCTTGACCTTCTAGAACTTCAAAAGATTCATCTTTACTGGCGTACTTTAGCATTTAAATTCATTTCTAAAAATATTTACTTCAAATTCACTCTTCTCAGGAAATTTAATTCGCCAGTTGAAGCTCTGTCATTTAATTTTATTTACCTCTAACTCTGGAAAATTCATCTCACGGAGAATTTGATCAAAATCATCTAGGCAATCCATTTCACATTCATCATTTGAAGTTTTTTTCCTTTGAAAACACATTTTATCCATTTTGCCTTAGAAAATTTAAATTTCCCTTAGGAAAATTCCATAATTCAAGTGCCAATCAAAATTCCCATCTTGAAAGCCTTGGCGAAGTGCAGAGGACTTTGAAATCCACCCCTTGTCGAAAATCTTCAATACCCAGAAGAAAATTTCCTTCAGAACGCATCGAATTCATGGGTATACAACAAAGGGGTTCATTTATTTTTTTTGAATTTTGAACCTTAGAAAAATAAATTTTCATCAATTTTAATCCATTTCTTCATCCCTGGGCACATTTTCTTGCTTTGACTTGAAATTCTATCAACCCTATGAAGCTAGCATCTCCTAACTTCATTTTTGGCAATTTTATTCATATCTCAAGAAATTTCATCACTTCAAGTCTATGCGCAATTTTCCTCTAGGGAGGTGGAATTTAGAAAAATATTCAAATTCCATCAATATTAGGCATCAAGGAAGAATTTTCCTTAGAACATTTAAATTCCTCTATCTTCAATCACTTTGCCTGTGAAGAAATTTTTTTATTATCAACTCACTTATACAATTTAATGTCTTGGGCGCATTTCACATGTCATGAAGGATATTTTAAATTTCAACGCCTAGCATATTTTACTTCATGTTTCATCTTGGGCGCATTTTGCTTGTTGAGGTGGACTTAGCTTCCAACGCCTTAAGCTCTTCATCACTCTTTATTCACTTTACCTTGGGTGCACTCTACATAGAGAGGAGGATTTTACCAGGCCAAGGCAACTTTTTCATCAACTTCGCCTCCACTTTTTACCTCAAACTCATTCTTTACTTGGCGCATTCAAAGGGGGGAGAGGAAAGTCAACATTTTTTGTCTTCTTCCTAGTTTGCATGGGCGCATTTGGAGGTTGATGAAGGATGGGTGCATATTACATGGGGTGGAGGATTAACTTCTAATGCCACCTTTGACCTCTCTTTGATTTCTCTTCTTGCTTTTAAACATGGGTGCATTTGAGGTAAGGTGAGGGATGTAACTTCAACGCCCCTTTTGACTTTTGACCTTGCTTTCTAATCTTGGGCGCATTTATCATGTAGTGGAGGATAAAACTTCAACACTTAACTCCTTGGACTCCTTGCTAAGCATGGGCGCATTTTGGATAGGCAGGAGGATAAATGCCTTAGAAACTTTTTTGCATGCTATTACCTTGAGGTGGGCGCACTTGGCCTAGGGAGGTGGATGAAACTTTAACTTAGAATATTTTCTAGCATCTTCATCCTTCTTTGGGCGCATATGGAGGTACCTGTAGGATATCTTCACTACTTAGAAAATTTTTCAATCATCTTGCTTGTGAGGAGGGCGCATTTGATATGTGGAGCAAGATAAAACTTAAAACTTAGAAACTTTTCAATCATCTTGAAGGCAAACTGGGCGCATTTGACATAGGCAGGAGGATAGAGTTCCAGACTTAGGCGTTTTTTCCTTTCTTCTGTCGGCTTCTCCATGTCTTGCTATATATAGTAAGTCCTTCAATTTTCACATTCCTGAAGCTCGGATCAATTTGAAATTTTGAGCGTAGGATCCTCATGACCTTGTCAGCCTGTTCACACTGCCATCCTGAGCTGACTTGCTAAAAATAGCACATTTCTGAAGGTGGTTTACTATTTATAGTCACTGCCTGTTTCTGAGACCTCCACAACTCCGTTTGACTTGAAATTCGAATGACGTGCTCCTCATCGGATGACCTGCCCGTTCACACTTACGC